>OY730187.1:7975878-9175878 GCA_963422495.1 Polyommatus iphigenia
ATGTCTTCCACGTCATGAAACTCTCTTACCTACATATAATGTGACCCCCTGGGCCACATTACGACCAATGTGAGGGGGCCAAATTACAAGTATTGCTAACATTTAAACAAACGTTCCAAAAATATTTATTAAATGTCTTATTTTATATTTACCTTTTAAATTCCGTAGGATAAGAGTTTGATGTATCCGTTGTTCAAACCCAAAAGCCAAATCTTTCTATTTTTTAACAACTATCGAAACAAAATCACACACACTTAAAAGTTTCGCCGGTCGCAAGTTTGAACTCGATCAAATGACAATCGAACGTGACAGCCTCTGTTGGATATGTACGGCACTAAATTAGCAGCATGCCGCGAGCATCCCGTTGCATCAAAATTATATTAGATAGCGTTGTTAAAACATCAAAATATGGAAGGGGGGCAATATATATGCAGGGGCCATATTACCACCTTTTCCCAATACTAACGAACTTACGAACTTAATAGTACGCCTAGACCGCACTAAGTGTACTTACACTGCAGTAGCGGAGTGACGCGATATGTTACGATCAAAAATTAATATTTATTTGTATGAAATTTCATGAGATAAGAGGCGTTAGCTTCGGCAGCGAAATAACGCGACACGAAAAGTTAAATATCTATGAAAAGTGAAGTGTTGCTTCTCTCTGTAATCTGTTACGTTATCGCTTAGTGCAGTCTCGCCTTTAGGGTCAATTATTCAGACCGCAACGTGACGCGTAGATGCATTATTAAATTTGTATTGAATTGACAACTTGTATGACGTCTCATGCAATTGAAGTCTATCAAGTCCATACTTCAGAAATACATCTACGCGTCGCGTTGCGATCTTATTTTGTGGAACCACGTTTTACCTCCGTGACTCTTCCATAGCATTGTATTTCAATGTTCCCGATGTCATTCGGGCCCGTGTTTGCGCGGAAGCTAAGCCGCTGTGTGTTTGTCCTCGCTAATTTATGTCCGCTGTCGCACTGTCACAAATCTACTTATCTACCATTGCCACGCCTTCGATATGGAACAAATGGCGTGGTGTATTTGAACAAACAGCAATAAATATACTAGATTATTATTGTTATTTTACTTTAATAATATCAGATATCTACTTGAATTTACGTAATTTAATGAAAATAATTTACAATTTACATCTTTTTAAGTTTTTCAACTCTGTAGAGAATGAAGACACATAATATTCTAAAGTAGATTTTATCACTTTATTTTGTTACACCCTGCATAAATAATATTCTGGAATTCACTAGATGTTACCTCTCAGACGTATAGGCTAGTTTCTGTAGAGGTGAAATAACTCTATACAAACATACGTAAACACCTACGACAGTTCATAAGAAATTGACCCTTACGCATTTGACATAACGTTCATATGAGAGGTATAATAACTCTGAACTGCATTCGTCTTACATGTAGCTATCCATATCCTGATTTCCTCTATTGATTCTATTGTGTTCTAAGGCATTGTTTCGATCGATCGATCTAAGAACGTTTTCTGATATACATACATACAAATAGTTTGTATGTGAATGTGTATTTGTTTGTCTTTTACTTTAGATGAGAAAATTTTGGAGAAAAGAGTAAAGGATATTTTAAGTTAACGATTGGTAGTGAATTTACAAAATAAACACAAAATACAATGATACTTTGGTTACACACACATACCTAAAACTACGCTACTTAACGTTAATATTGAAAGTTCAACTGACCGTGTAATAGCAGAGTTTGGACTCACACATCCAAAACTGGCATCTCTTTGTTTATAGAACTCTATCTGTTTTCTGTCTGTCTGTTACCTCCTCACGCTTAATTTAGTATGGTGATACTTTGAGTCCTGGAAAAGGACATAGGATACTTTTTACCCCGGAAAAATGTACGGTTCTTGCGCGATAAACAAAATTTTGCTTATCAGAGTTGCGGGCGTCATCTATACTGTACTCGGCGAAACATGGCATTTTCAACCCCTGTCAAAAACCTGTCATTTTCTATGTATAAACCACGATAGACAATGAAGTGTCAGATGTTGTCAATCGCGGCTTTATATAGAAAATAACAAGTTTTTGATAGGGAGTCAATGACCGCTACCGCCATGTTTCGTCGAGTACAGTATAGTAGAAAATAAACGTTTAAATTATTATTCGGTCTGAGTAACAGATATTTAACATTGTAATATCTAAACGCAGACCATGATAAACTGTTGCCGCAGTGGCAATTCTGTTTGTAATATCCGACTGCGCCGGAGTCCGCCAAATTACATGATTTATTGTCATCCGAGATATAGCCGTAATAACAGGGTCACAGTGTACGCTTTTGCTGATCTATATTTACTTTTATAAAGTGGCATTCTCGCTTATATTTACAAGCTAGCTTTTGCCCGTGGCTTCGCTCGCGTTAAGAAGTATTATTAATTACTATTAATTAGGTTTCAAAGTCTCAGTGATCGTTTTAAAATTAACAAAGTTTCATACAAACTTTCATCCCCTATTTTATCCACTTGGGGGTAGAATTGATCAAAATCCTTTCTTAGTGGATGCTTAGTGCTTACGTCATAATATCTACCTACATGCCAAATTTCAGCCCGATCCGTCCAGTGGTTTGGGCTGTGCGTTGATAGATCACATTTGCAAATATAAATATTCAGATTTAAGGCTTTGTAGTTTGAATTCACTTCTGAATTTCAGTAAGACTTTTTTGGCAGTAAGATTCCTGCTTTAAAAAACTGCTGATTTATGTTAATTGCGTGGTTAAGCTCAGCTCAGTGTATTGGCACTTTTTATGAAACTCCTGATTTTTAGGATTTAAAAGTGTTAATGAGCATATAAAGATATTTTTTGAAATGGAACTGTAATAAAAACCATTATGATGCATCATGCAAACTAGTATGAAAATAAATAAAATGTTTTGTGTACCGTAATACCACTGATGATATTGATATTTAAATTTATAGAAAATAACACAGGTAGAACAAGAAATTCTTTTTTTTTTTAAATCTACAACTCAAAAGCAGCCTGTGTGCTACATAAAGGGGAGAACAGTGAGCGCAGTAGATGAAATTATAAAGAAAGCTGTGTGTGACGGCCGCGTGTCGCGGGGGTCGCGGGTCGCGGGTCGCAGCGACTGTCGCGTGCGGCCTAATGACGGGGAACTTATCGCTATTGAGATCATTCTATCTAGATCGTCTTTAATGGAATGTAAATGTTACACTTTTTGATCAATAGGAGGCGGAGACAAGCCAAGTTCATAGTAATTGTGAATTGTGATTATAAAGCTTTAACTCTTTAGGAAGTTTTTAATTATAGTGGAAATTTAGCTTCCGAATTCGGCTGGACTTTTCTGTTTATTGAATCTCATGTTAATCTATTCCTTTAATTTGATTTGAAGGCGTAGTCAAGCCAAATAAACCTTGTAGTGAAGTTTGGTTTTAATACAAAAAGGTAGATTCAAATTGACTGGACCTTTTATCTATAATTTAATTTAAAATTAAAGACACAAGTGGATGTATTGGGTAACTAACATTTTACAACATAAGAGCAATTACTCATTTTTCTATTGTAATAGGCTACTTGACCTATATTTAATTTCATTGAAAAAATGCATTTTTCCTAGGCCAAGTTCTACTAGAAATATGTTTCTAGTAGAGCTTGGCCTAGGAAACCGTATTTCACCCTTGTCATCAAATAAAAGCTTATGATTGATAAATAAAGTTGATTTGAAAATATGATTTTATGAAAATAGGAATTGTACTGACGAAAACGCTTTTGCGGTACTTCCGATTTGGATGTGACGTCATCCCATTTGTAATTTAATATCTTTTATTTATCGCGCTCGTTATATGTAAGTTTATTTGTACATAAATAATATGAATAACCCTAGAAAGATTTATAAAATATATTTTCTTGAATAATCCAAATAAAACATCAGTTTTATATATTATCTCCATATTTTATTGTAGCTGGGAAATGAAATGGCCAAAACTTTTCTACAAAAGTGTTCAACATTACAAATGATTTCTAAATTCTTTTCTAATTTTTTGCCACTGATAGACTCGTACGCTTAGCACATTACTTAGCAACTTTTTTCAATAAAGAAAGTATAAAATACAAAAAACATGACGTCACACTATGGCGGTACAATGGCGGACAGTGTTTTCGGCGCCATATAAAAGGCATATTTTTCAATTAACATTTTTATGGGTTTCTACTGTTTAAAATATTAGTTTTTTTGGTGAAAATGAATGATTAAGAAGCGATTAGAATGAAGAAAAAAAATAGGTCAAGTAGCCTATTTGAACTGTAATAAAATGAAATCACAAAAGCGTCAAACTTTTCATTAATTAAAAAGTTTAATCATCATTAGGCCGTGTTTCCACCTGCAAGCAAACTCGCGAAGGTCTTGCGTGAGTTTCTTGCAATAGTGTTTACATTTGGTACTAATTCCTGCAATTATTTGCTGCAATAAATGTCTTGCGAGAAGCTCGCGGATAACACTAACGCAACTTATCGCGGAGGTATTTACCAGGGATGTTACGAAGCTTCGACTTCGGTTCCGATAAGTCGGAACCTCCGGTTAATATTACACCTTCGGTTCCGACTTCGCCTCCGATGCTTTCAAATCGGAGGTTAATCGGAGGTCGAAGCAGAACAAAGTAGCGCGCGGCGGCCCGCGTCCGCGGTTATTTAAACAGGTTCATACTATACTATGCTTTGAGTTTTTTATATATCATTGATACTATGTATAATTATTATTTAATTATGTCGCGCGAGGAACCCTCCCGACCCCCGCTATGTGCGTACTTTCGTCTATTATTTTTTTCTCTTGTTAATTCGTGACTTTATCACGTTTTTTTGGTCCTTAAAAACAGACCTCTCTCCTGCCACCACTTCTGACTCTACCTCCGACTTCGGTTCCGATATAGTTACCTTCGTTACATCCCTGGTATTCACATACGAGAGCTTACGAATGTCGCAATAGGAACTATATCATTATTTTAAACAAAAATACAAGCCGTGCGATAACTTGCTGCGAGATAAGCGCATCACAGACGGTGAAGATAATATAAAATATATACATATTATCTTAGAGCACATTTTAGAATATCGCTCACCATAGAAATCCTATGAACCATCACACACGACGAAGTTAATTTATATTTTATATTTTGTATCTTAAGATACCGAGCGATATGGAAATATATATTTCATATCTTAATATTTTATCTTAAGATACGAAATATATATTTCGTATCTTAATATGTTATCTTAAGATGCCAAATATATCTTTATGAATAGGTACAGGGTGTTTTTGTGTCGAGCAGCGGGCTCATCAGTGATCGGACGCACTAGTGGACGCAGTGTTGCCAGTGCTGTATGTTAGAAAGTTACATACCTACTCTCATTCGAAAAGTAACATTTTGAGGAAAATGTAACATTTCGGATAATTTTAAATAAAATTGACTTATAATTTATTGCTTTATTATTATTATTGCTTAAAAAGCTCATGAATCGAAATGAATGTTTCTCTTTAATTTCTAAAATACTCCTGAAACTTCTTCGTTGACAGATATTGATAAAGGTTAAATTCGCCGCAGGTTTTTCTCTTTTTTATGTGAGGCTCTATCCAAATGTTTCTCCTTTTGGAATGTGCTTCTACAATCTGCATTTCACATTCTATATCAGAAGCATCGCCTGAAGAGCTGTCTAACAAATCAAGAAGTAAGGCAGTATCAGTTATCACTCATAGTCAATCACCCTGTATATAGAACTCTAACAAGGAATACGTGTGGCACCAACGCAGACTCGCAAGGAAATGAACAGATTTTTAATATTTTTTTTTTAACGGGCTTTGGCCCACCACACATTCCCACCACTGTATCTCCTGTGTCGCCAGGATCGACAGCGGCATCCAACCACGAAAACCCTTTGATATGATCTCAGGGAGCCCGAGGGACATGCTAATACTGTCTTGGGACCCGCAACGAAATTAATCAGAAGAAAATAGGAGGAGTAGGAAGATTGCAATTTCCCTCCCCATAAAAGCGGGAGACAGCACAAAGTTGCAATGACCGAAAGTCAAAGAACTTAAGGGGGAGCACCACGGAAATAAGGTTAATACTTGTGACTCCTAAGCTAAAGCTAAGTTAATATTGGAGTTTATTGTGTTTGACTGTTGCCAATAATAATTGTGGCAAAAACGCTTGAAGGCACGGAAGTTCCTAGCGCTGTCCACGAGATCACCGTAGTATGCTACTCCAGATGTACAGAATAGGTTGTTTAGCATAGTAGTTCTTTCGTCCTGCCAGAGACTGCACTCCCAGAGAACATGATGCGCGGTTTGTTCAAACATGTTGCCTTCGGTCGAGCACTCGCACATGGGTGATGCTACTAGTTTAAATCCGTAAAGTTTGGCCTTAAAATTTCCATGACCGGTCAGGAATTGAGAAACGCAGTTATCAATATCCATCCAATGTTTGGATAGCCGTTCACGAATATTAGGGAAAAAATTATAAAGGTGTCGCCCTTTTTTGGAACAGTCCCATCGTGACTGCCATTCGGAGATTAGGCTTTGCACAGAGTTTTCTAAAGGTTCAAACAGTCTTGCTATTTTAATTTTATCGCGAGCGCTTAAAAAGAACGGGTTCTCAATGTTTTTTTTATGATAGTACATTGTCGCACGACGCTGAATCTCAAGGTCAACGGGTAAAACTCCGGCTAACACAGGTAAGGCTTCGGTGCTTGTGGTCCTGTAAGCTTTGCATAAGAATATAAGAGCAAGACGTTGGCTTTGTAGCAACTTGCGACGAGCCGCGCCGATTGTTGCTCTGTCGGCCCACACGGGGGCCCCGTAGCAAATGCTGCCTAGGTAAGTAGCAGTGTAAATTAATTTTAGGGTTTTGAAGGAGAGGCCCCATGTCGACGTAGATATTTTGGTAAAGGAGTAAAAATTGCGCTTCGCTGTCTCACCGGTTTGAATTATATGTTCTAAAAATGTAAATTTATTTTCCAAGTAAAAACCAAGATAACAGAGTGACTGTTTGCGTTTAACGTTAATATTGTCAAGTTTAATGCTAGGGGAAGATATAAGGGACCCTTTTAAAAGAATTTGGTAAGTTTTATGCGCGGCGAATTTCAGGCGATTACGTTTACCCCAGCTCGATATTAAATTAAGACTATCATTGGCTTTAGATTCAATTTCGGAACGTGAATTTGCATGAACGATGAGAAAACCGTCATCGGCGTAGCCAACTAGTACGCACAGCGGTGGTAGGGGAAGACTTAATAAATCATCAAATCCGAAGTTCCATAGTTTTGGCGAGATAACAGAGCCCTGAGGGCAGCCGCATGTTAAATCTTTGGCGTTTGACCGTTAAAAAAATAAGGACGTATTATGGCATAAATATTAGAGTAGCAACCTCGATTTTTTAGTTTTAATAATAACATCGGCCACCAAGCATGATCGAACGCGCCGGAGATATCTAATGAAATGGCGACCACGTATTTAGATTCCGAAAGATTTACTATTTTTCTAACTTCCATAGCCGCGTCAACAGTCGATTTCCCGGCGGTGAAACCGAACTGATGACTATGAAATTTAGGGCCACCGGGTAGCAGGCGAGTTACGATGAGACGTTCTAGTAATTTACCTAAGCAAGGCAGTAACGTTATCGGACGGTAAGATTTTGGGTCGTCAGGAGGTTTGTTTCCCGCTTTAGGTATTAATTTTAAGAACCGAACCTTCTGCGATACATCTGTTGTAAACATGTAGAATCGATGAACTGGCCGCTAAGCACGCTTGTTTTATCATAATATTCGATATTTTATCCTCGCCCGCAGATTTTTTTATAGGCAAAAGGTTTACTATTTTACTAAGCTCCTCCGAAGTTGGTAAATCTGAGGCCGGTGTATGAATGGGGTCTAGCATTCTACTCCTAATGTCGCGGTGGTGTTCATCATCCAAGGAGGGCTCGTCGTCTGGGATGAGAACGTTTAGATATGCCTTCGCCGTTTCGTCTAAGCTACAAGTGTAAGAGTTGTTAATTTTAATATTTGAGAAAAAGCTTGGCTCATTACTACTACCGGGTTTAAGCTCGTGGTATAAAGAGGACCAGGGGCCCTCTTTATCCAGTCTATTCGCGGCATTCTTCAACATATTATTTTTCGCTAACGTAACGGCGGCGCGATAGCGTGACCTTGAAATGCGTAGGTTATTCAAACTAATTATGTAATTATAATTCGAACGATCGTGGCCAGATTTACGAAGATTATTGATTTTGCGCCTGGCCCTTCTAAATTCCCGACGAAGATTAAGAAGGTTACTGTTCCACCATTTACAGTTGTGATCTTTTTTAAGAGGTCTACGACCCAAGGCTACATCGGCACAGTAAACAAATGTGTTTGTCATAATTTCCGCGCACTCATCGACGTTTCCGTCCGAGTGAAGTCTCCGGCATGAGCGGTAATGAGGGAGCGGAATAAATTCCAATCGCCGTTCTTTACGTTGTATTTATAGTCATTAGAATTGACTACGGTATCACTCGGGACCGCACGAGAAAACTCGTACACCAATAAGCGGTGATCACTACATGACGCATCAGGTAGGACACGCCAATGCCTAATCTGGACGTACGCGCTGGATAGCGTGACGTCAATCGACGATTCGCCCGTTGGGCTACTATAGGTAGGTGGTGCATCGGGGGTGTTGTGAATTTGGAGGTTAAACTCCGCAATAAAGTCTTCTACAGCGGTACGACGGTCGCGGTCAGTGTACCTAAGCTGGCCGTGCCATAAGGGCGAGGATGCATTTACGTCGGCGCCAATAATAATTTTATCACCCGCGAGAGATTGTAATACGCGGCGGAGTTGATGTAAATGTGGGCCTACGGTATCCGCGTACTGAAAGTAGCAGCTTACAACGTATAGTCTAAACTGAGGACACGATACCTCGGCTACCGCACAATGCGACGTCGAAAGGTTAGTTAGGGCCGTGACTGAAAATCTAGACTGAGGTGTGTATATACCCGCGCGTGCTAAGTTATTAATTTGTATCATTTTCGACCGAAACGACGCGAGTTGATATTGTTCTTGAACAAGTACTAAGTCTAAATTGTGGTCAGAAACTAACTTTTCTAATTCTAAAGTCGCGTGCTTGTTATTATGGAGGTTTAACTGTCCTATATTTAAACTATCCATACCTAGTAGTTAAAATAAGTTGCTCCATTTTGCTTTTATATGTTGGACAGTCTGGGGAGCCCGTGGGGTGGTCGGAAGGTTTTTTATAACGTTGGCAACTACCACAAACTGGCTTAAAATTTTCTTTATCTTTGTTGGGGCACGACAACGAGCTGTGTTTTTCGGCACAGTGATAGCAGCAAGGATTAGGATCGCGACAGAATTTAGCGACGTGCCCAAACTGTTGGCAGTTGCCGCAGCGGACCAGCTCAACGTCGTCCACGAAGCGACACATCGCCCAATCGATAAACAGTTTTTCTTTTGAATTGATCAGGTGTTTACGCACAGCGGGGTCTAATTCGATACCTATCCATTTCCTGTTGTTGTAATCTTTATTTAAATTACGACGTCTTACTATTTTTGTTGAACGCAAAAATTGTTCTTGAGACATATTCATTTCGCCATTAATATTTTGATTAAAAAGTGCGAGAAGAAAATTATCATCCGTCATATGTTGCGGTACATCTTTTATGAGAATACGTGGGTTACGTCCTTTAGGCGACTCGAGTCGCAGACCGGCCGATTTAAGCGCTTCCACGGATTTAAGTTTATTAACTTGCGACTCGCTAGTTAGTCGCAAGATCACACCCGAATTAGCTGTTTTTTTGACGCCGTGAAATTGAAAACCGTCGGCCGGGTTGATGACTTTCATCAGAGCTTGTTTTGTCTCCGACGATGATTTTAATTCCCCCGATTTTTCTTGTGTCGGATAGGCAATAACGCAGGGAAGCGGTTTTCGGGTCTCGACTGGCGGCACTGACTTCGCAAGTCTTAGTTTAAGCGCGTCCGAGTAGGAGGTAGAAGGCGCGGCGGCAACTGTTTGTACGACGGGATTAGTTTTGGCAGCTAACAATTCGCGTTCCATATTAGCGACCTTGGTTTCCAAGGAGGAGTTCTTTATGGCGAGAAGTGAGACGATCGTAGTTATTTTTTGAGTCATACTCATAATATCGGACTTGTTGGCAAAATTATTACGGCGAGACACGGTGTCGTTTGCGAACTCGTTTATTTTGGCTAAGTACGAGCTAGCTTCGCGGACGAGCTCGTAATAATTGCAAGCATCGTCGGATGCGCGACCTGTGTCTAATAATGACGTAACGGGGGACAGCAGAGGCTCGTCCCTAGTGGGTTGGTGACGCTTCTCCACAGGTGACAAGGAGGAAGGAGATAATTCCGACAACAAACGTTTACCGGACGAGAATGTCGGAGAACGAGGAGTTTTATCGCTTCTATTAAACGGGTTTGTATCTTTATCTGGCGGCATATTATTTTGGCTCGACATTGTGAGTTAATATAAAATTTGAATGTACCAATTACACTTATTTAATTTAAATTAGAATGAAACAAAAGTTTAGCTTAATAATCACAGTCAGCTGATCGCAAGGCCGGCCGGCGCCGCGCGAGCGGTACCGACACACACAATATTTTACCTACCTACAATTCCCTACTGATAAAAGTGAACAAAGAAATTTACTTACCGAGTTAAATCCAATAAAGTACGAGCAAATGTGTTAAAAAACTTACAGTACACGTAGATTACACCGTTACCTAGCTAATTACACACACTCAGCACGAATTTACCGATTTAAAACCACCGAAAATAATTTTTAATCCCGGAGCGCACGTCAGACGATGTTAACCGTACGGAGGCCGCGGGGGGAGGAGATTTTTAATATTATCGTATCTTAGCCGTGTGTGATAGCTTAAGATACTATAATATTTTATATTTGGGCATCTTAAGATAAAATATTATATTATCTTCACCGTGTGTGATGCGCTATATAGCAGCGAGATCTGTCGCGACTCGCGAGTCCATGCAGACGTGTTTAGACATGCTTTCGCAACTACTCGCAAGAAGCGCTTGACAAATTGTCGCGACAGCACTTGCTACGGGGTTTACACCATGGTTTACACTTGCAAGCTGCTGTCAGACAGACTGTCAGACACTTCTCGCGACAGTTGACTTGCAGGTGGAAACACGGCCTTAAATGTCTTTGAGTGCGGCCGAAAGATTTAGTTGCCTAATCTGCCACAAACATTTTGCAAAAAATATATTCTTGCCATTTCAGCCACTGTATCTAAACGCCCTCGCTCGGTATAAGTAAATTTAAAAATATGTTTTTATATCGTTCAATTTGGGGTGTCGGGGTGTCCCCGTCGTAATAGACTGTAGTGACATCCAACATGAATTAACTTCCAGCGACAACCCTCCGCACTATCAATCCTAAGACACGAATGAATGTTGCCAACTAAAAATATAAATTACCCCGAAGATATGAGGTAATTTTTGGTAACGTAGTTGTAAAATAGAAATGATATAAAACAGAATTTTATAAAGTTTACACTATTAATTGTTTACTTTTTTATTTGCAGGTATGTATGACCTATACTGTCATGCTGCATAGTAAGCAGATTTTTAGGTAAGTTTATTATATTTATGTTAAACAATATTAAAAATAGTTAAACAATATTTTATGGGAGTATGTACGTGATTTTTCCAGTACCTATTAGAATTTAGAATGGATAGTTTCAGTTATTTTTTTGGCATGTTGGACCAAATAAAATTTTCATGTTTTTATTGTACTTTGCATTTTTAACATTACTTATGCGCATATACAATTGTGCACTTAAATAAAAATAATCATAAAAATATTTTAACCCTGCGTGAGCATTCCTGGCAACACTGACGTGGTTCGTGTAAGTGGTCTCCGGGACCCCCGCGATTTACTTCTCACGCGTGGGCGAGGGGATTACGGGGCACGCGCCTCAACAGATATTGTCGATTTACCGAGATCCGTTCGAGTAATGATGCCAACTTAATTGTACAGGATTTGCAGACTTACTTACTGATCCATTTGGGTTGATTAATTTATTTTGGGGTTATTGTGGGCTATGACAATCGACTATTTCCGAGATGAAAATTGTCTGTTGTCATTATTTGTTTCGCCGGAACTTATCAATCAGGATAATAATATAATGTGTAACATAACCTATCTATTTGTTATATCTTTATTATTACCCAACCACGGTGAGGCCAAAAGGAAGGGTGATGTAATTTTGGTAGTACTTTTCAGTATATTTTTATCTACATATTTTTATGTGGTAACTAGAAAACTTACTTACTTAAAACTTTTAATAAGGGTGAGCGAAGTGAGCCCTAGTATATCCCAACAACCTTAATATTTTGTGGTACACTTTACAGAAAAACTATCACGCCTATTGATTTGTGCTTTAACATAGTATTTTTTATTTATATGTAGATGTTTTATCATCAGTCAGTCAAGGTGTAATGACGCGAGCCCTCACAAAGCTCGGCTTTTAGCTAGTATTACGTGTATATAGCTCATTCCAAAGATTTATGACTCTTATAATAATAATACTAAAATACAGATAATAATTCCACATCATAAAAGTCATAAAGAATAGGAGAAACATTAAGGGACTTTATAGAGATGTCATGTTTTTTGTCTGGCTGTCGGCCATTGTTCGTCGCCCCTATTACACAGAATTAGTCGAACATTACCGAATTTAAATGATATGGTTAAAAAAACGGGGCTCGTGCTGATAGTTGTAATGTAAATGTAATAATAGCTTGCTTTTGATGATAGTTGTGAGTGAAATAAATTGTGTGGAAAATTCAAGTTCAGTAAAGATCGTTAATTATGTTTTCAGGAAAAACAGCGGGGCTAAAATGGTCGCATAGCAATTCCTCTCAATCAATTCACAAAATGAATTGTCAAAACTGTCAAACTCACGAATGTCAAATTTAGACCAATTGAATTGGTCTAAATTCGTACTAATTTGACATTCGTGAGTTTGACCAATTCAATTGGTCTAAATTCATACTAATTTGACATTCGTGACTTTGACAGTTTTGACAATTCATTTTGTGAATCGAATGAGAGGAATTGCTATGCGACCATTTTAGCCCCGCAGAAGAGATTTGAGTTTTAAAGTTGACATATTCAATTTTTTTAAGAATTACTTAAATCAAGCTATGTTTAAATCTTTAATTTTAGGTAACCTAAATAATTCAAACACAAACTTAATCATAAAGCAAAACAACAAAATTTAATCTTCCTACAATTACAGTTAGAAAATATTACAATTTTTCATAACAATTCGTAATACAGACAACAGTTGTAATAACTCACGAAATATTTTGAGCATTTAATGCGGAACTAACACGCCCCTGGGGCATATGCGAGTGATAATATTTCACTCAATTGTGAGCCAAATCCCCGTTTATTGAGTTACACATGTCCCGGCGGTTGCGCAAATACAGATACGGCTCTAATGACCCCATTATGCAGTGGAGGTGTTAACTTTTTCGCTATGCTTATCTCTTTATTGATTTGTTATGTGAATATCTGGCATTGGTAGTTTATTTTTTCTATGCATTCGCTCGCCCTAGTATATCCCACAAGTCACAACCTCACAACCAACATTTTGTGATACACTTTACGGAAAAAGTATCACGCCTATTGATATGTGCTTTAACATAGTAATTTTTATTTAAACTTATATGTAGATGTGTTATTTTTGTTTTGTTTTTGACTATCAGCTTATTATCAGTCAGTCAAGTTGTGACGACGCGAGCCCTCAAAAAGCTCGGCTTTTAGCTATAGTTCATTACATTTCAATGTATTTATACATTTATTTTTCTACCTTTTTCCCACTGTTTTTATAGTTATTTTTAGTTTTTGTAAGCTTATGATTGTTTTTACAGAATAAAGAACAAAAAATAAACAAACTTATCCCTTATGTTGGAACAAGTTATCCGCTCACAACGATCGAACTCGAGAGTCGAGATCGTCGTAAAGTCGATACTTTACGATCTGCCTCGTGTGTTCGTATCTTAGCTGGTGAAAGGCTCTTTATTAAATGGATTTTACGGTGGATTCAAGTGGGCGTGGATAGGACGTAACTTATATTATAAGGAATAGAAAAAAAACGAATAGTTCATGGCATGAAATTATGAGGAATAGAAAAAATACTTACATGAAAAGCCTAATTGTAGTCAGTACTAATTCCAATAGGTAATAATTAAATACAAAAATACTGTCCATTTCTTAATAAACATCTACAACAAATATAAATTTATTATGTCCGTAGAAGCAAAGTTCAGAAGTACAGATTTAAAACAACCAGCTATTATGAGAAAAATAAAAAGGAATTAAAAAGAGTACAGTTGTTACATGAAAATTCTTATTACACTCAATATATACTCTCATCTTTAATTCTTTTCTAAATAAAACTTACATCTTCAAAACATTTTAATTAACTCAAAAATACGATACAATTCCTTATGAAACATCTTTTAAACGTGAAGACATAAAAGCAAACTTCAGGAGTATAAGAACTAACCTACTAAAACTATTAGTAGATAATTATTATGTGGAATAGAAAAAAACTCAAAAGACTACAATTCTTATTCTTCTAAAATTCTTATTGTAGATACTTATCTTAAAGCCATATTTAAATAAAACTTACATCTTCACAACATTTCAATTACATACAACAATACGACAATACGATAAATAAACAAAACGAAACAATTTCTTATGAAAGATCGTTTAAATAACATGAAGCGAAGTTAGTTCAGAAGTACAGATAAAACAATAAGTGACTATATTATGAGAAAGAGAAAAATCGGCCAAGTGCGAGTCGGACTCGCGCACGAATGGTTTTGTACCGTTATAGATAACAAAATAGGCCAAGAATTGATTGTGTTTTTGTGAAAATTTCAAGTGCCCTACCTGTTGCCGTTATGATAGCAAGCAAAAAAGGCCCAAAAAATCACGTTTGTTATATGGGGGACCTAAAATATTAATTTTATTTTTAATTAAAACTTTTTATGAGAATTTTTTGTTGTAGCGGCAAGTGGCAACAGAAATACATAATGTGTGAAAATTTCTGAACTAATGCTATATTAGCGGTTCTTGAGATACAGATTGGAGGCAGACAGCCAGACGAACAGACAACGAAGTCCTAGTCAGAAAGTCCCGTCTTTACTCTTTGCGTACGGAACCCTAAAAAAGACTCAATAGAGCACAGTCCTATGACGTGAAAATCCATCAAATCATACCACATAGTCATAAGGTCATATTACAGTTACGTCTTTGCAAATTCATTTC
The DNA here is from genome assembly GCA_963422495.1 of Polyommatus iphigenia. Classification (NCBI taxonomy): domain Eukaryota; kingdom Metazoa; phylum Arthropoda; class Insecta; order Lepidoptera; family Lycaenidae; genus Polyommatus; species Polyommatus iphigenia. The sequence continues at coordinate 7,991,263 of OY730187.1, forward strand.
AATTACACACAAAAATACAATTTCTTATGAAACATCTTATAAATAACGGGAAGCCGCAGTAGTAGCCAAGTTCAAAAATACAGATAAAACAATGAGCCTTTGATCCTGGCCCCCGCGGTTGAGGGGCGTCCATAATTTGCTCCAGACAAGTTGCTTTCAATAAATAATTGCGAGTTTGAGGCTTCTGTCTTTGTTACGTTTGTATGATTTAATGAATTTTCGCCGAAATGTTTTGCAATATCGCCGTTTGATGCTTATTTTCGTATTCTATGAGTTTCTTTTATCTGAATGATTGTAAGCGTGTTTCCAAAAATATTGTTACGAAATCTTGCTTCGTTTTTAGCAACGAAGTTTGCATAACCTGAATAATAAATATTAGCTTTGTATTTTTAATTTATTTTTATTTTTTAGCACGTTTCGTCTTCGTCCAAATTCGTCCACTGTAGCACGTCGTTATTGAGGTATGGTCAAAATTACCCGACGACTTTTTACTCGATATTTTTAATACTCTGCACTCAAATTCACGACTTAAAATATAAATAAATTATCAAATATTAAACGCATACTCGTTAAAATTTTCTTAATATTGTGCGTTAAGACTTAAGATCCGTTTCATTACATCAAGATGTTTTAAACTTGAGCTTCAATTAAGTGAATTTCCTCGCGACATCTGGCGGAATGGCAGAATGGCGGTGGAATGGCGGATCACTCGACTTATTGTTATTAATTAGTCGCCCTTAATTAAGTCAGCGCCCTTAGCGCCAATCATCCGATCCTTGCCACTCTTACCAAACGTCTTTGCTAACATCGCTCCAGAGACTTGGCTAGTTTTAGACACGGCATCTTTATTTATGACTTTCGAGTTATGGATACCTGGAATATTTAAAACCGTATGTTTTAATTTTTATCACTAGTCAGTAATTACATCAGTAATTTTTCTGGCATTAAAATATTATATTAGTCAACATTTACCTAGTATGTATGTTTTAAAAAAATGTGAAAGAAAAATGTTTTAGATGTTTTGAAACTTTTTGGGAAATTAGCGTGTCCTTCTAAAAACAAGGTATCAAGTAAGTATTTCTTGCTGTATTTAATGCATCATAAGAAAAACTTAACATAATAAAAAACAAATGCTTTTATAATATTGCATTAATTTTAGCTACTATAAATATTAAACAGTTGTGTTTATTTTTTTTATTACTATAACATTTTCTCTGCACATAGACATAACCACACCACAAAGACATCATAATGAGGCTGCACTTCCTACGTCCTACACTTCATAAACAGTTTATCATAATCTACTCAATACCACAGCTCTACAGACTACAACAACATTTCATCTGCTCTACCCCTTCTAAACTCTACAAATCACTCCCTCGCGATAACGAAGCGGGATAATTTGAGTCGCGAATTGCGCGCGTAATGTCTCACCCACGTGCCGCCTCTAACGCAACTACATTCTACACTCTACACAAATACAAGAGAATTGACAATAAACCTCTGTGTGATTAATTTTGTAAATACCAAAGACTGTGCTATTGGAGATATAAAAAGAACCGCTTCGAGAAAAGTGTGGCAGGCCTTTGCGCGAGACTTGGCTGGGGCACTGCCGTGCCCCCAGATCATAGGCATATGGCGAATCAACAATTATCGGTCTGGTCTCAGCCGACAGATTATTAACACTAATGATGAATAAAATTGACTTAAGTTGACTTAATTGCCGTAAAAATGGAATTTAATTTGAATTTATAACTAACTTTTAAGCTAAACTAGGCTATGAGTAATTTTTTTAGTCTGCAATAGGGAGCAAAGGTAGAAAATACCTTATAATGTAAACAAAATATAAATTAATAATGTCGTTTAGGTAACAGAAAAGTTATGTCATAAAATTGCAGTAAAAAGACTAACACAACTAACATTCAAATAAACTGTACACACTTGTACACAATAACCATAAGAACATTATGAGAAACTAAGAAATTGCATTCGAAACAAAAGCATAATCTGAAAATTGTTGAGTGCGAGGCCACGTTGTTTTGTAGCGTTGCGACTCGCGGCAATGCAACGGAGCTACATCTGCGTTGCGTCAAAGCGCGACAACACAGTACAAGGCAGCACTGATATCGTCATTCCTGTCATCTCGTTGTTCCGTCAGAAATCAAAAGTCAGAACATTGCGTCCGACGACGCAACGCATCAATGTTATGCCCCACAAAATACATATATAGTTATAGTAAAAACATCGCACAATATCACAAATTATACAATGTGTATGATTTGTAAAACGTCATAGCGATGACGCTGCGACAATGCAACGGATTATAAGCCACATCTGTATTAATACAGGCCAGGCCACAGAACTGCGTTGTGGCGTCGTATAGCAAAAACAACATTTGAAAAGCTACGTAGCTTTTTGCGATGCGACGCCGCAACGCTGTGTAGTGGCCCTAGCTTCATAGCATTAAAAACAACGGCACATCAGGCCGTAGAATTAAGAACAAAAAAATTTAATTCCTTCAGCAATTAACATCTGGACTTGAGGCGAGCGCGCCAAGTGTCATCGTAAGTTTCACAACGCGTCATTAAGGGCATCTGCAGCGCGGTAAATAACGAAAAAACCCGGCCAGGCGCGAGTCGGGGTTGGGTGTTAAAGGTTCTGTATGTTTTTTTGTGGTACAAAACTCGTGAACTGAGGTTTCGGATGATTTTATTGCTGTTTAAGATATTTCCTTGAATCTGGAATTTATAGGAATTAGGATGCAGAGATTTAAAATATGAATTTGTGAAGACCTAGACAGATCAAGTATGGAGTTTATGTTAAAACTCTTCATTTACGTTAAAGTTAAGTTACGTTAGTCAAAAAGTGTTATATTTATTCGGCATAAACAACAAGAAATTGTTGTTTATACAATATACGTATGATAAAAAACTGTTCATAGCTTCAAAAGGCTAATGTAGAGCACCTGGACATATCTACGCATAGCAAAGATCTTGTCGTTACGTACGCGTACGTCATACGTGTATGAGTGTACAAACAGACTGACTTCTTACAAACAGACTTTTTTTTTGCTCAGGGGAAACCCGTCATGGGTCCCCCGGGTCTTACAAACAGACTGACAGAATATATTTTTATGTAGGTTATCCTAGGGTTCCGTTTTTCACTAAGTAACCCTGGAGCCCCGGGAGGGAGCGAGAGGGATGAGGGAGGGAGATGAGAGATTTTATTTAACAAAGTCTATATTAACCCGATGCAATTAGAGAGCGTTAACGAGGTGGCCGTAATGACGGGGCCTACTCTGAAAGCGCGCGATATAATGTCATCGGGTTACGACTTGAATATCTCACGCTACGGTGCCTCCAGGTCCATATTCTGTGAGTTTTCTAGATTAAATGACGTCATGCTTTTTGCACGTTTAAATTAACATCATTCTTTGATCTGAGTGTTTACACACAAATTGAGAGGAGTTCGAAAATTTTATATAGAATATGTTGTTTGGGTGAAATTGCCTAACTCATTCCATTAAAATACTTTTACAACAAATAAATCTAAGTGATCAATATGATTGGAACTTGGAATCAATAAGGTTGGAACTTGGAACCTTTCTCCATTTCTTGGCCAGTTAGCTATGAAGAATTTTGTGTAAAACCTAATATTATGTAACTAAGTATACTTACTAATCGCTTATTTATTTTTTTTTGCTTTTTATTACACTCTTTTTTCTCACGTACACGCTAGCTAATAATTCGTTACTGGCTTTTCATCACTTCGATAAGAAAAGAAAAACGTAGTCCTACAGAATAGGTTCTTTGTTGACACATTACTAGGAGTGATGCGAATTAAGAAGCGGCTCTTTTATACCCCCCCACCCAACCTCCCTCCCAGTATTTATCGTTTAATTAACCCCCCAAGATCTGTCCGTTACTGCCTCGAACTTGGCTACTTTTTACTTCTAATGCCGATAATAAATTTTATCTCAGCGTTCATTAAAATTTTATTGTAATTTGTAAAGATATTTTCATTACGAGCAAGATTATGGAACTTTCCAATGATCAGATATATAATATATTTGTATTTAAATTTTGTTTTTGTAACTGACTGCTGACATACACACTTTGAAAATAGGTGGTATTTAACACCCCTAGGAGGGAAATTTTGAAAATTATTACTCAATTAGGTATCCATCCATTCCACCAAGATGATGTCTACATTATCTATTGATGATGAAGGCATCATCTAATAAGTCTACATCATTGATGGTGTAGTCATCAAGAGGAGTGCGATGTTTAAGTTTCTAGTTGTAAGAGCATGGCGTACTTTAGCCTGTGCATTGAGTTATAGATAAGTCAAAAGTCAATCAGCTTTATCTCTTTAATCAAACAGATAGACAGTGATTTTCATAATACTGAAAAGAATGAAAACAAAGACATATTAAGGGCGTTCCTTACGGAGATACCGTAATTTACCGTATTTCAAGCCTTATAAACTCATAATTTGAAAGCTACAAAGTTATAATAAAAATACAGCAATAATATTCAATATATCAACATTCCTTTCTCCGTTTTAAATTTTCTATTTTTGTTTATTATACTCATGATATCAGCTTCCAAAGTAAAAACAATTTATTAAAATTCAAGCGTACATTCAGCATCTCCTTAGGATTTACAAATTACTTTTATTTGAAACACACGCCAGTAGATCGACAATATCATATACTAAATATTCCCCGTTTTAAATTTTTTAGGACAATTTTGAACCAAGATAAGTAAAAAAATAGGGTTTTGGTGCGATCTCGGCAACACGGCAAATGTATGGCCAAGGTCGTTTGCTTTGGGGGACGGCCTTAAGTAGATTAGCCGACTAGCACCGCTATTACAGGATAAAGAAAATTATCCTACCTCGCGCCGAATTGAATGTTGCATGAGCTAGCCAATTTCGTGTAATGACACCTTTGGACGAGCCAGTCTTGTTACTCACTCGTTTGAAGCTATTAGAATGATATATACGAGAAATATTCATGAACCAGATAAGTAGACAAGCATTTCCTAGAATAAAGTGGTTAGGTGGTTAGACGTCATATGAGATTTACATAAAGAACGCGTGGTTTAAGGAAGGACACGAAGGAGTGTCATTAGTTGAGGTACTTTTATTTTAAAAGCACAGGTCAATATAATCACTGGGAGCTACACGTTAACAAAATAATATCAATTTAGCTAACGTGTTAAGTGCTTTTGACAAGACACATCCAATTCTCTACTATTATACAAGCTAGGGTTTCGGTTATTGCAACTTTGTGTTGTCTCCCACTTTTTTATGAGGAGGGAAAACTGTATACTTTCTATTCCTCCTATCTTCTTCTGATTAATTTCATTGCGGGTCCCAAGACAGCATAGTATGCCCCTCGGGCTCCCTGAGATCATATCAAAGAGTTTTCGAGGTTGGATACAGCTGTCAAACCTGGCGACACAGGAGATACAGCGGTGGGAATGTGTGGTGGGTCAAAGCCCGTTAAAAAAGGGCTTCTCTGTGAAGATAAACCCGCTTTCCTCAAAAAAAGGAGCAAAGAATAGCCTTTGTCACATCAAAATTAAATTGTAAGCAACAATAAATTAGTTCCAAACTAAAACAAGCGTAAGCACAATTTCTAAAACAGAAGTATCAAGACCTAAATTAAGCGAAGCAATATCTTACAAGTCAGCATCAAAACATGGCACTGTTGATGGAAGTGTTGATATTATATTATGATGTTATGACGGTTATTAAGGCCCAGTGTCAAGGGTCATCACAGCATCATGAAATTGTAAACAACAACAACAAATTGTAGTATGCATTTCTTTTAGTTCCAAACTAAAACAAGCGTGAACACAATTTCCAAAACAGAAGTCTCAAGACCTGAATTAAGCGAAGCCATATCTTACAAGCATCAAAACATAGCAATGTTGATGGAAGTATTGATATATGTTATGACGGTTATTAAGGCCCAGTGTCAAGGGTCGTGATCAGCGCCAACTGTCGCCACCCATAAACCGACCCTCTTCGTGTAAGTCGGATAGTTTCTTGTAAGGGGTCCTCAGAATGTAAGGGGTCCTCAGCACTTGTAAGGGGTCTTGCACTCAACAGCTCCATAAATTTCCGCCATATGAGAAAATTACCGCACTGTTTAATGTTTAGATTGACAGGGAAGTTGACTTATACCTTGCTTGGTTAGGTTTAGTTCCTGTTAGAGTTAGGTCAAAACAAATTGAGGTAGAGATATTCTTAATAATAATTTATAGTGCTGAGATATGCTTAGCATCAAATCAAGGCTGTTGCTGTAAGCCATAATTTCTAATATGTATAGAAATACATATTAGAAATTATGTATTGTTTATAATTTTCAAGTTAAAAAAGTTTTCGCCACTTGAATACGATTCTAAAACACTTTACACTAAATACTAGATAACTTTTCTGTGTCAAAAATAGTTACACAGTGGACTTAAAATCAAAATATTTCTCACAATTCACTCACAAAACCACTAAAACAACCCGAAAATAATTAAAAGCTAATAAATAATTTTCCTGATAAGAATCAAAGTCAATTAAAGTGCTCAGAATTGTGGGTAAAATTGCTGTCTTGTTTTCCGCCGTGCTATCACCGTATTTGATCTGACTGCGCGGTCAAGACCCCCCTTTATGGATATTTCACCCCCCGGGGGGACACTTGACCCCCATATCTGGATACATCATCTACCCCTAAAATGAAATAATGGACAAAACACGCATGATGAATTACTGGAATTGTCATTAAGTTAATTTCCATTTCGGTAGAGTTTCTTTGAATATCTTTTTTTCTTTAAGCCTCGTAACTCATATTTTACTACAGTTTAATACACACGCAGTTGAAAATTTTGAATTTACTTTTTTTTACTTTCTTCATTATGTGTTTTTACGATTCTGTTGTCTTGTTGTAAATCTTTATCACATTAGAAAGAATTTTCTTAATTCTGAAACATTATTTTATTTTGTTTTTACGATCATTTTTAACTTTAATAGACTTCTTTATTGAAGTCGGGAAGGAAGAAGGAGAAACCTAATTTGATAACTAACGTTGCGGTTTAATTTCATGATTTTTTTTTCAGAAAATTACAACTACTTACAATTAAACTAAAATTAAGTAATTAAGTAATTACTAAATTGTAAGCCACATCCAGTACAATTAGCTAGATCGTTGTAAAGTTTTATGTTCATATTCGGTAACAATAATAAGTGAATGATTTGCGAATATTGTCGTATCTGTAATCACCATCACCCCACCGCAGGACATTAAGTGTTTCGCTATTGATAAATAACACTTGCATCATTTGAAATGAGGAAAAATGGAATTATTTACAATGATTCTAATTCAAAAATTATTTCTATTGTAAAAATATTATGGACTATGATGATCCATATGGTATTATGGTCTTTCTCTAACCACGAAACTTATACCCTATTACACAATTTTTTGACATAATTTAACATGAAGTTTTGTAACTCGCTTCGTTAAATTTGAATTAATAATAAGATACCTTAGCCCGTGGTAATGACAATAGGATAGTTTTCATTCTAGAAAATTTACGGTTCCCGGTCTTCCCACGCAGTATAGACTTCACCACAGGACAGTTACGGCGGATCAAAATATCTAGCTAGAGTGTAATGTTATAAATTTCAGAGATTTTATAAAAAAACGAGCTTTTGCCCGCGGCTTAGCTCCCGTTAAGAAGTATTATATACAAATTTTCATCCCCTATTTTAACCCCTTGGGGATGGAATTTATCAAAATCCTTTCTTAGCGGATGCCTACGTTATCTACCTGCATGCCAAATTTCAGCTCGATCCGTCCAGTGGTTTGGGCTGTGCGTTGATAGATCTCCATGTCAGTCAGTCACCTTTGAGTTTTATACATATAGAAGATAATCATAATATAATTATACACTCATGATAAATGTGTACTTTAGTTATTGCCAAAAAATAAAAGAACAACGATTACGCCTACTTTACAAATACTTGATCGCAGGTTGAATTTTTCAGTTCTCTACATAATTCACTTTAAAACTATTTTGTGATAAATTGTACTTTAAGAAACTCATATTTCTAGTAGATACCTACTTTAAAAGACTGTCCACTTCATCCAAGGCTGATGCTGTTAGAAAATAATTGTAACAGGAGGCGTGTGCTGTAGGTGGGCATTATACACCATAATAATATAATATACGCCGGTGATAGTTCGTCCGATAGTGGAGCAATTTCTGCCGACGAGGTAATGACATCTATTAAGGTGGCCGACGTCCTGTCGCATAATAACCCTCCCCCCTGTGGGAGGGTTCCTCCCACCCCTCCAGCCCACCCAAGACAGCCCACTGTGACACACATATTAAAAGAATTTACGTCGTGAGAATATTCGTGACTCGAAAGGCTATTTTGCGTTTTAATTTACAGTCTAGTATTTCGTCTTTTTTAAGTGAAAACTTTTTTGTGGCTTTTTTTTTGGGACGGGTAAATGTTAAACTCGCGTCAGAACACAATATGACCTGATTGAAAATTCGTAAGTCGAAAAATGAGTAAACCGCCGGCGCGCGGCGGAGCTTAGAAGAGAAAGTAATATCCACGTCCCTTTCTACTTCTAATATATGCCTTCTTATGTTTCGTGATTTCTTCTGCCGGTACTGCCGCAGTTCAATTCGTTGTTTTTTTGTGTTTGAAAAAGGTTTTTTGACGTCAAAGTTGGTTTGCCTGTCCGTAAAATATTGGTGACACCATTTATGACCACAAGTCATCCCATTAAGATGGTCACATAACGTCTATATTTATTTTGAAAGTGAATCACCACAATCCACATTCGTTTGTTAAATTGAAAACTCAAGAATGATTGCCAAACCACCAAAAACACTCCTGCGAAGTACATAACAAAAGATATAAAAACTGCAGCGGCTATAAACAAACACATAAGATTTGTGGAATAGCCGGGTAATGAGCGGGCAGGGGGGGAGGGGGGGGGGACATTAGATGTGTCGCGTGCCTCGGTGTCGTGTCGCCCAGTCGCCCACCGACACTAAAATTATAACCGCAGTGACAATCCACTGATTTACGTCGCTGGACACGCGAATATTCTAGAAAATAAGCTTTCAGGAGGCACGTGTAGAGGGATTACACGTTGTGATATGATGGAAAACCATGATTGACAACGTGATTGGGGAGCTGACTATAACAATAATGATGGACTTCAATCATAATATAAGCAATAATTGCCCTCGCTGAGCATTGAGCCAACGTTATTTATACTGTAATTATTGTGAAGTTGTCAATATTATCTTGCACAGCGGATAATGGATATCAACCATGCGCACTTATATATGCCAACAAGTTCGTAATTGCTTGCATTGACTCATCATGGGCCGATGTAAAGAGTCCGCATAATGCCCGAAACATAAAATTTGCAGTCATTTGATGTACGAAACAAATGTCTGTCAGATATTTTGTATATTCGTGAAGTAAAAAGGTATCGAAAGAGTCTTAAATCATAGTTAAATTATATTATCATTAAATCTTTAATAATATTATCTTCTGAATGTTTAAGTTTTAGCTTGATTACGCAAAGTTTTTTTAAGCAGCAAACATTTGCCCGAATATTCGTACGTGTGTAGCAGGTTTTCAGGCCGTATACAGGAGGTGGACAAGGTAATGGGAGTTGAGATAGGCTGCGTGACCGACCACCCAATTAAGCTTTTTCCTATGTTAGGCCTAGCTCCGATCCCATGATAAAGCATGCCAAGATTAAGATAAGATATAATTAAAAATGAAAATATTGTTCAGGTTCTTAAGTACGTTTTGTGATATAACCTTTTTATTATCTTGAAATCCGTCAAGTCGTCGCGTTATGGCGGCCACTCACGCATCCAGTTATAATTGTTCTTGTATAATTGTTGGATTATACAGCAATTATGGGCGAAGATAAATTATGGTTTTGTATGCATTCTTTATTTGCTTTTAATTACGTTTCATGTGCTAAATGCTAGACTGCGACAATTTGCAGATTTACTTGCTTCTTTAATTGTTGTGCAATTTTCTACTTTTGTTTGGTTTTATGTTATGTTATTTTTAATTTATTAAGTAAAAAGTGAATGAATTATTGCAAAAACAGAGCTATAGAGCACTTTTTAGATTTCAAAGTTTTAGATCCTTACAAAAAGCATTTTGAAAGTTAAAACTTGTATTCATTGCAGCCATGTACCTTCCAATTGAGTCGTGTCCAACAGCACTCACCTCCTTATTAATAAAAATGTGAACACAGCAAAAAACTACATATTAATAGGTCCTCTTGTATTTGTCTGACAAATTGGAAAATTCACCTTACAGAAAAAGACAGCACTGCGCAATATCTTTTAAATAAGTATGAAGCATCATAATAGAATACAGTAATTTATTATACGCATGTAAGAGGGCAAGCCTTTATCACGACCTCTATCACAGTTATGACAGGAAAGCACAAAAGAACTAGAATTTTTCAATATGAAACCGGTGGAAATGCCGTCACGAAGGTAGAAATAGCGGTACGAGGTATGAGTCAGCAGATAAGGAATACCACTGTCTAGGTATGGCGCGAAATTGGAACGGGAAGCACTTAGGAATTATTCTGTTATTTCGTGCCTTGTTAGGACCATTTGATAGGAAACACTGGATTAGATAGCAAACGCTTTATATTATAACCAGATGATGTCCGCAACTCCGTTGCGCCAAAATTAGTTTATCGCGTGGGTACCGTACATTTTTCCGAGATAAAAAGTATCCTGTATGTCCTTTCTCCATACCAAGTTTCAGCAAAATCAGTTCAGCGGTTTGGACGTGAAGAGGTAACAGACAGACACATTTTCGCATATTTTATAATATTAGTATGGATTTTATAAGCAGAAAACATTTTATTGTTTCGGGATCGACTTTGATAGAATTTTACTTACACCACTTAACACCAGTGTGTGATGCCAAAAAAATTTGAGAGCTAGTTTGTCGATAAAATATGCCACGCTGGTGTCGGGACACATAATAAAGTAGGCCTAAAGCTAATTTAAGGCTGCTTTCGCGGCAAAAAATACAGCTTTTCTTTTGCGCATACAAAATAGTGAGCAACATAAAACATTACACTGTCGAATCAAACTTAATTTACAGTCTCAGTAGCTCAATAGAAAAACTTATAGAATAAGTATATGCAATACATATTTTGTTTTTTTTTTTTTTTTTAATAAAAGCTTACTCCAGCTGTCGATATTCCTAACCTAATTTTTTCAAGCACTTTTTGAAACACTGAACGTTGTTTATGACCGCCTTAAGAAGTCGTATCGTATTGTTTTCTAAGGTGTTATATTAATTTATAAAATAAAAGTTAACGCCTTTGAAAAAAAATAGGAACAAAGTTGTTTTCAAAACGTCTGATAATAGTTTTGGTCATTGAAAAGTGTCTTACACTACATGATACTAGTTCAGAACAATAATCTACAAATTATATATAAATATTAGCCATCAGAAAATAAGTAAAGTAAGACTCATTTTTTGTCCACTTTGGTACCTGGTACCTGACCAGGTGTCACACTTAGAGCTACACAAATTCGCAGGTATTCTAAGTACACGAGGCACTACCAAGAACCTATGGTTTCATCAATCAGAAAGTAAGTTATGTCTTATCCTTTTGGGATCCAGGTCTATTACTAAACGCAAATTATCAACAAAGTATTTAAAACATAGGCGTAAATTACAGATAACTTTTTGTAGTACCTACGTATATTGCGTCATAAAGGATTATACCTAGCTGTTTAAAGGTATAATATTAATAGTATTTTAATTGTCTCCCTGTAGCTATGTGCCATAAAGTGGTAAGTGCCAGTCCGCACGGCACGACCTGGATATTCGTCCTTCGTTTGTCTTATCCGACTTTTTATTATGAGCTGCTATTTTAGAACTGTATTTCCTACTAGTATTAGTTACTTTGTTGTTTCAATTGTTACTTTAGTCTAAATGTGGTTCAAACCAACGATGTTAATACTTGGATATGGCATACCGCATACGCCATCAAAACTGTAGCAATGTTTTTGCATGCAAAATGTGTATCGAGAAAATATTGTCGTCCTTTTTAGTCTTACAGTAATAGCATATACTACTTCTCTTTCACTCATTTTACGCTTTCAATGCATATTTTACATAATCAGTGCATTAAACACGTTCGACTGTCACCGCGTCCCATGACACACTGCTCTCAGATGAGTGAGCTCACTCATTTCGAGGGTGACACATTTTCGCGCTGACAATTGTATGGAATGCCTCTTCTAAAGGTTATAATTCTATGGTTCAAACGGCGTGAAAGTATAAAAATCTGGAAACTTTATGGGCTTTCTGCTCAGGTTTCATTTCAGGTAAATAAAAGTACTTTTTTCAGTTTTAGCTATTCGTTTTTAGTGCTAATTTGATCTGTATTAATATTATGATTTAACCGACTGTTGTTGTATTTTTTATTTAGCGATAAATGCTATGATATAATATTATTAAAAAAATATGTATTTAAATTGTGGAGTGACGTTTTATTGTTGTCTCTTTGTTTATTACATTTCCTTTTACTATTATAAAGAAAACGTTTGTAAGTTTGTAGATTGTATCTTATAAGTTATAAGATAATCCTTCTTTTTTTTTTGATGCGCAGGGGAAACCCTTTCCTAACTTAGTAAACCTTACAAAGTCTCAAATTCTTCATTTCTCATTCGGACACCACCAAAGTCAGAACCTTCAAAATATCATTGACAAATCCCAAATTCCAGTAACAAATTATGGTCATTCCACATTGCGATGGTATCGGTCTACGCACAGATCGACATAACTCAGCGGTCACGAAACTATAATGAGCGCTCATAACGATATTGTATTATCAAAAATAATTAACCCATTTCATTATAAATCTAGATAATTCGAGAATATTCGTTTCATCACGAAATGGCTAAAAAGTATTTCAAGCACAACTGCTTGCCAACGCAATTTACAGTGTTGTTATCCGTAATAACTGCTAAATTTTAAAAAAATACTCTTGTTTAGGCATCCATTACACGATCATGCAAGCGACAGCCAATTCCGTCAATCATGAATTATGTTTGACTGATGGTGACTGATGGACTGACGAATGGTATTAGAGGGTCACTCAATTCTCTTCAGTTTTATGTCAGTCAAAGCCAAAATTTTCAAAGGTATACGTTTCTAATTTTTTCCTATTTTGTCAGATGTGACAACACTCACTCAAAATTCGTGACTGATGGTTGCATGAAGCAAAAATCAAGATATCCAGATTTTCGTCAATCAATTTCATGCAACCATCAGTCACTGCATTACACGGTAGGTTATTCAACAATCACAGTCATGACTGTGGTAAAACTGGCAGCAAAACCTACCGTGTAATGGATGCCTTACATAAAGAAATGCCAAAACAAGTAACAACTATTATTATGGTATTAGTAAATAATTCTTATAATAAAAAAATATTTCATGCTCAAGATTGAAAATCGATAATGGAGAGTTCTTGCTCATCTAAGTTTTCAGTTTAACTATTTTTTAAACTTTATACTAAAATGACTTTCTTATGCTGCGGGCTGATTAATAAATTTATTCTAGAACTAATGATAAATCTGATACATTAAAATCAAGAACAACACCCCTGCAAGTATGTGGTCAAACTTATTCAGATTGTATTTAATTTCTTTCAAAAGAGGTCTTATATTCAACTCTTGCATTTCTCATTAATAACAGGAAGTTTTATATCCCACGTAGATTTAAAAAGAGAACAATAGTAATGAGTTTTACGAGTAAGTTATCATAACTGCGCGGTGCGCCTGCGCATCGTAAACAGTTAATTGGTGATAAAGCCGCGTAATTGGTCGCGGCTATCGACGCCACTAATGAACGCCCAGATTGTTTTTTTATACCTGACAGTAAAGCTAAGATCTAAAATTAAAAATCCTTCAGGTAAAAAAAAGAAGCAAAAATATCTGTAGAAACATAGAAATGAGAAATTGATTTATAGGGAGATGCTGGACCTTTGTAATTGGGTCGGATTCTGTCGCACCTAGCCGAAGAAAGATCACGAAACTTGGCATGGCCCGACAAAATATAACATATTGCCATCTGCCTATGATTCAACTTCTCTGATAGTACTAACAAGACAAAATAAGACATTTAATTAAGACAAAAGCAGTTCTACGGATTGAGTTCTGAATGTTGACACATAAAAACACCTGATAAAACTAAAAAATAGTATTTTGCAGCTTCTAACATACTGCGTAGTTAAGTGTAAAATATAAAAATAATCCCAAGGGAATGTAGAGCACTATTAACAAAATAACAAATTTTAAAAAATCATACTTGCCACCCACTGACCTATTAAAAGTTGCTCAGAATCCCCAAGATTCGGTAAATCAGGTAAATAACTACTTTGGAGGAATCGGTAAAACATTAGCTGATGCAATATTGGTTAAGCGAAACATTACTCCATTAGGCTCAGTAAATACTGCAATAAAACAACGACTCGCAGGATAGAGCGACTCCATGGTCCTAAGTAATGTTGATCACGCAGAAGTAGAAAACATAATAAAAAACCTCAAAAATGATTGTGCGACTGGTATAGATAATATTTCAACAATAATTTTAAAAAATGCAATGAAATACTTAATCCCCCACATGACTTATTTATTTAATCTATGCTTTTCTACTGGCATCTTTCCAGACGCTCTTAAAAGTGCGCTCGTTCGTCCAATTCATAAGAATGGCAACAGGGATGTAATTAGCAACTACAGACCTATTTCTGTGCTTACGATCGTCTCTAAGGTTTTAGAAAAGCTACTTAATACTAGGTTAATTAATTTTATAAATAAACGAAACATCCTTGCAGAAAATCAATATGAGTTCACAAGGGCAAAATCTACGGAAGATGCGACTCTACAACTAAGCGAAACGATAGCTAAGCACTTAGATAATGGAGACAAAATGCTACGAGTGTTTTTGGATCTATCTAAGGCCTTTGATACAGTATCTGTGCCACTCTTACTAAGTAAATTAGAGTCTATCGGAGTTCACGGTGTTGCTCTAGATATTTTCCGGAGTTACCTTTCTAATCGCTCTCAGCGTGTAAAGATAGGAGAATATTTGAGCAGCACAACTCAGCTCACTTATGGAGTTCCGCAAGGCAGCGTCTTGGGCCCCACCCTATTTCTGCTATATGTAAATTCATTGTGTACACTTGCCTTGAAGAATTGCAAACTGTTAAGTTACGCTGACGACACAGCAGTGATTGTTCATGGGAGCACCTGGGACAAAGTTAAGTCGCACACAGAGGCAGCTATAAGAGAGATTATGCAGTGGCTGGATGCTAACCTTTTGACGCTTAACATAGAAAAATCAAAATACATACCGTTCTCACCGCGCTCCAACTCTCAGCCACCAAAAAATTTCTGTATCATAGCTCATACATGCTCCGGAAGCTTATGTCAATGTTCGGAGATAACGCCAACAACTACCATCAAGTATTTGGGACTTATCCTAGACAATAATCTCTCTTGGCTGCCTCACATAATAACTCTAACTGCGCGCTTAAGAAAGCTGATTCCCGTTTTTCGCAAACTCAGGAGCTCCGCGGATGTTGATACAATGCGGTGTGTGTACTTCGCTCTAGCTCAATCCCTAATTCAATACTGCATTGTCACGTGGGAAGGATGTGCAGCGAATACTTTGCTGCCACTGGAACGAGCCCAGCGCGCCATCCTTAAAGTCATTCATGGACATCCCCGGCGGTATAGCACCCACCAACTCTATCGCGAGTCCTCCGTGCTCACTGTAAGGCAATTATTCACAATGAATGCAATCCTACGTAAGCATAGAGAAATACCATATGTCCAGAGTAACAAACGAACAGCCTGGAAAATCTGCTCCACGCCCCGCTACCGAACCTCACTTGCTAGACGCCAATTTTACGTTATTTCCGCATACCTCTATAATATGGCAAACAAACAAAACAACATATTCCCACTTACTTCCCGAAAATGCAAGCAATGTTTAAAAAAATGGTTAATTACATTAGACTACAATAGTTCAGAGAAATACATGCAAAATCCATACACATAAACACACATCCGCAAACTCTATCACTGCACATACACACAACATTATATTATATAGGTACATACATAATCTTTTAAATAGCATGGAATGGTTATTATTTAATTTCTAATTTAATTTAATTTGATTTAATTTGATTTAATTTAATTTGATTTAAGTTAATTTAATTTGATTTAATTTAATTTGATTTGATTTAATTTGATTTAAATTAATTTAATTTCATTTAATTTGATTTAATTTAATTCAATTTGATTTAATTTAATTTAATTTAATGATATTTATTCTGATTTAATGTAAGTAATGTAATTTTATTTTTATTTTATTTAAATTGATTTAATGTAATATAATTTTATTTTATTTAAATTATTTAATGTAATTTAATTTATTTTAATTTAAATTGTTTTCGCTTTTAATATTTATTTCAATTTTATTTTTAGCTATCACTTTTCATATTGTTTCAATATTGTAATATCAATCACATTGTACTTATTTTTTATATTAACATAATGTTGTAACATATTCTACTAGTAGCTAGTACATCAGGCAGCTGTGACACAGTTATTACTAGTACGGCTGCCAATGTTCCTTTAAAGTGTACCTAATGAAATGTTTTGTTTTATGTAATATGCTAAATTGTAGTTAATTGTAAATTGTAGGTGATAATATAATAATAATAATAATAATAATAATCTGAAACAGTACGGCTTCGGTTCCAAACATTATTTTAGCACTCAAAAGTACTATTAAAAATAATGCCGTCAAAAATTTTTTGTCCATTTTAATAATAATCTTAATTAGGTACATGGTATACTTGATTTTTAAGCTGTAAAATTATTTGATTCTGTACGGCGACTTTATTTTTAATATGATATTGTAAAATACAATTGATATAGAGTATTGCCGTTCAAAAGAAACTGTTCTAAAAAAAATTAAACAGAAATAAACAGAAGTGTGAGTTCCAACATGCGACCACTTTCTAAGTCGTAAGGAGTTTGGCAGCTCAGAAACCATTTTCCAGTCATCTTAGAAGTAAAGTTAGCCGTGGACGCACGTCATACATTATCACGTGACCTGTTATAAACTTCACTCGCGACAACTTCATAGTAATTCTCAACTATGAAGTTGGCTTCGAGAATAGCCTACATTGTCGCAAGTTTGTATCTATTTCGGGTTCTTTGGCTAACATTGAAGGTTTGCTTCCGTAAAGAAAAATGAGAAAGTTCTAAAACAAGTTAAGTGAATAAGTTACCTAATACTTAAAAAAAATAAGAAAACAAAAATGTTTGCGTAATCTTGATGTACCTATTCTCACTATATAGTCACTACAAATGCACATTGATGATTACCTCTCGAGTTCAAATGTGGCGAGTTGTTTAGGTTCTATCATAGATTAATTATTTCTTACAATAATAGCTGTTATTTCTTTCAATAATAGTCTTGTAATGCCACTGCATACTAATTAGTAAACAGTCGAGTGAAAATTATTCTTACTTCCTTTAAAATTGTACTTACTTAAAAATCTCTGTAGGTCAGATATGGTGTAGTGTAGTCTTTTTAAGTCGACTGAAAAGTTGCCAAAAATGTTACCCATAACCCAACCACTACTTTAAAACTTAGCCCTTCACAAACGAGAGCTTAAGGCGACGCCTTTTTTTTCAGCAATGACAAAAGCTAAGAAATTGAAGTCAGTATTCATCATGTCTTTGTCTTTGAATTACCTATATAGCATAACACGATTGGTCAACTTTTATAACACAGAATCAATCAAAAAGACCTCTGTAAAAAAAGGGATTCTAATCTTGCCGAACAGAGGAGAGTGATTTAAGCTTCCAATATTTGTACATTATATTGGTACAAGCATACACTTTAATTTGCCCATAGCTTATATGAAATATATTTATGGTTTTTAAATTACGCGACAAAAACCATTTTGTCGTTTACGCCCTTTCCATTTCTTGCTGTTCCATTTCTTGTTTTCTATGATAGGCCCGGTCGGCCTCTCATAGAAAACAAGCAATCTAAAACATATCCAACACGGTTTTTTACTTTAACGCGGCGTCACCTTAAAATATGGTTTCAAATAACCAACAACACTGCAAAGAAGCCTATTGGTAATTTAATGTAACGAGAGCACCGACACTTAAAAAGTATAAAGACCTTTTTCAAGTCCGGTCCGTGCCTTGAAATAAACATTCGTATGTTATGACTTTCATATTCATTTAAGAACATATTATTAGTGACTTATGTCAATATTTACTGTTATAAAAAACACGAGACCCTCCTTATTTTATTTTCAGGCTGAACGTATTGTAACTTTTACTTATAGATGAGGAGGGGAAGAAGGGATTCCAGGACAAGCTCGAGCGTGTGAGATTAAGCTTGTATAGGATTCCGACATGTGTCTAGTTATCATGGTTGTTATGGTATAGAAATCAGATTTCTCACATGGTGGGTGGTGGGTTAAAAAAAAATTGTATTTTGAAATGTCATCGGATCTGTCAGATTAAGATAGGGGATGTTTAGTATACCCCAAAGAAGCTTCCATATGAAGCACTGTCGATTCGAAGGTTAGGTAAGCCTGTAGGGACATTTTAAAATATAAAAAATAAAGCATTATATTTTCCTAACTAAGCTTCGCAGATATTTTATTTTGCACTAAACCTAATGATTTAGTCCTTGTTGTCTAAAATATATTTATAAATTACCTAAATAAGCAATTTTTTGAATATATGTATTTTCTTTTTCAAAACTTTAAAATGGCTGCAGTTTCTGAACCTACCGCTTAAATAAAAAACGCTCTTATTATTATTTTTTATCAGTTTTACCTAATGTAAAAAACATACTAGGTCTCCATGACGCTCTACGACTCTTCGACTACACAAATAGCACCCTCCCCTCCCTCCCGACTATTATTCATTTGGTACACGTTATCTTCAGAGTTTGTCAAATAGTCTAACATAGGAGTCAGATAAAATCTAAAGCTCTTTAAAATAGCTTTGCCGGTCATATTATAATAATAATAATAATATAATAATATCTATGGACGCTTCACACCACGTCAGTCTGGCCCTGTGCTAAATACCTGAAGGACTTGTGTTACAGGTACCAGACAACGGAAATATATTTAATACTTTTATACTATACATATATTTAAGATTTTATAATCATAGGGTGTAACAAAATTAAGAGAGAATACTGTAAGGTGTCTCTTTATAGTACAGAATCTAATGTGAAAGTAGCAGCGCTGAAGGAGTTACTTTTTTAAATCATAGGGTATATTTTGTAGTATATATTTCTCATAGAAATATATAGAATTCAAAAGTAACGCTTTTTCGCCCTGCTACGATCACAGTAAACTCTAGATATAAGGGACACATAAATTATACTAATTACCCACCCTAAGGTACTATCAATCTGTTTTGTTACACCTAACATACGGAGTAGCATTTCCGGACCTATACTATCTGCAAAGTGCAAACCTTCAAGAAGAGAGCGTATTACCCACCTGCAGCTCTTCTCGTGTTGCGAGTGTCCATAAGCGACGGTAGTTGCTTTCCATCAGGTGACCCGTTAGCTCGTTTGCCCCCTTATTTCTTAAAAAAAAATAAAATGCAGGCGCCGGAATATAGCAACATAACAAGCCCCATAAAAGCACCGGTGATCGCGACAACAAAAGAATAACAATAGATTTCCAAGAATCTGCGATCGAAGGATTAATATACTATAGCTACATATAAACTGTGTAATTTATATAGCACTAATCCCTAGTCTTAACAAACGTTCCGTCGGAAAATCTCTCGCCTTTTTCCCGGAAATGCTTCAGGGAAACGGTGGGGAAACGTCACTTTGGCTTATCTACTTTCAGCAACTTTATTCAGTAATATTATGTCTTTGTGTTTTGTATTTTAGTTTGTTATTATATATTGTTATAAAACCGCTTTGTGTCTGGTTCATTAAAGTGTGTTTAATAAGCGTATTTGTTATACAAATAAATTATTGATAATTGATAAAGCTTTAAAAAATTTGAATTGCAAAAGATATCAAGATTTTGAAGCTATTGTATAGCTTTTGTCGCGGGCTTTGAGCGCGGTGACCGAATCAACAAATTCCGTAACGAAAATAAAGCTAACACCTCCCACTCCGACCGGCCGGCACAGCGGTGCGGCGTTGTCGTGAATCGTCAATGTCGTTTCAGTGCGGCAGACTTCGGCACGGTGTTTGTTTACGTGCGACTAAAGTTAAACGTATGTGAATTATAATTGCATAAGTGAATAAAAATTCTATGCAATACCTTTACCCCGGCAGTCTTCGAGAGCCACACGTACTTTTTTTTTATTAAAATTACTAACGCAGGTATATCTTTATCGTCTAAAGATGAAGGAATATATTATATACCTATACTTCGTAGCAAACACTATATTTTTCTACGCCATTACCTCAACAATGACAAAACAATCATTCAACTATCAAAACCCACTGCAAATCCTGACTATTACTTAAACGATTCAACTATCAAGATACTCTCACCGTATCCGAACTATTACTTTTACAATGACATCTCCAATCTTCGGCGCCATTTAAATCCAATATTGCGAGTATCAAGATTAATCGGTCGTCCATCCGTCACCCACACAAAAGGAGTGACCCTCCGTCTATCGGTGATAACGTTATTGATAGTTGGAGCCATTGTGAGAAAAATCGCGGCGACTTTTTATTAGGAAAATCGGAATAGTTTCAGCTTATTAACCTTTAGAATTAACTTGAGATTAATACTCCCATACTAATATTATAAATGCGAAAGTGTGTCTATCTGTCTGTCTGTCTGTCTGTCTGTTACCTCTTCACGTCCAAACCGCTGAACCGATTTTGATGAAATTTTTTATGGGGATATTTTGAGCTCTGAGAAAAGACATAGGATACTTTTTATTTCAGGAAAATGAACGTTTCCTAAGCGATAAGCGATAATCGAATTTTGGTCCAACAGAGGACGTCATCTAGTTGTTAAATATTGACGTGTAGGTATATTACAGGTACCTAATTGGTTATTAACTGATATGTAGAAGGAGTTGCATGTTTTGCAAATTATTTCAACGAACCCCTTTCCCAACTCCTCGTGCTTATTGCATATTTTGATATACTGCTTATAAGACTGCTGAAGAAATCCAAAGCGTCATTATAATGTACCGCCGTACTCAGTGTTCAGTCGAATAAGGCCTCCTCTGTAAACCTCCTTTGTAATTAAAAAACATGCGAGTGACAATTTAAGATGACAGTTAAGTTTGTTTAGTCTGAAGTAAGAAGTCTAAAAGTATGGCTCATATTGGAAAGATGTACAAAATTAGTAAATAAAGTGATATTGTGAGATAAATAGTTGTGTTATTACAAGTTTAGAATACAGAAAATCCAGAAGGCCAAGAGAGTGTTGGTCATTTTTGGTCCTAGACGAGTCGAATAATTTTGATCCGTGACAAGCCGGATCATTTTGGTCCGTGACGAAGCGGATCATTTGGTTCTTGAAGATCTGGATTCCGGTGGTTTTTGTCCAATGCGTGGAAACCAATGCTAGAGATCAGCATTGAAGCGCATCACGTCGGTACTGAAGTATCAATGTGCAGCAAATGGAAGCTGCAGTTGGTACCAGTGTCATTGTAAGTGTGGCAGTTGTCACGAAGCCAAGCAGACAAGTTGGTGACGAGAGGCAGTTCCGGTGGACGGCGCCCGGGGGCGCTGCGAGTTGGACGGATCGTCGGAAGGTGTTGCCAGGCTGCACTATTCCAGAGGATTGAAGATAGAGGTCTTCAACAGTGGAACGGATAAGTGTGGTGAAAAAGTTGTGAGTACATTTTACAGTCCATTTATAACGAGAATAATCGAAGCGAAATAAGTAAAGACAATTTTGAACCTTAAGTATTAGTGAGTTGGAACTTAGAAAATTTAAATCGATTTAGTACTTAGAATAGTTAAAGTTAAGAAATTGTGTTCATACGGGGAACCTATGCCTGATTTTTAATTTTGTATGAAGTTTCAGATACTTGTAAAGTTTTTTCGGTTTTCATATTAGTGATGTTAATTACAATACAAGGTTAGGACTTGAAATTCAGATATTTCTTGACACTTGTAAAATTTTCATAAGATAATGGAGGTGCTATATAAATTGCAAATAAATAAGAAGTCTGTTATTGAAAAGGCTAGAATAAATTTAAGAAAATCGCCTAAGGACAGAATTACACATGGATATATTAGTACTCGGTTAGAGCTACTTGAGCAAACTTGGGACGGATTCTTAAATACGCATAATGAAATAATTCAAACGGCTTCTTTAGATATGCAAACTAAAGATGAATATTTTACTGATGAAATATATGAGTATGTTGAAGAAATGTACATAGATTATAAAAGTGAATTAAAGGAATATCTGGAAAGATTAAGTAGTAATTCAGTTAAGTCAGTCCAAGCCAAGTCTGTTTCTAATGATAGTGTTAAATTACCAAAAATTTCTATACCTAAATTTTCTGGTCATTATTCAGAGTGGCCAACATTTAAAGATTTGTTTGAATCACTCATTCACAAGAATGAAAGTTTAGATGATGTTCAGCGATTGCATTATTTAAAAGGTTTGTTGATAGGTGAAGCTGAACAACTTGTTCGACACATACCGGTCACTTCATCTAATTATGAAGAATGCTGGACTCTGTTAAAAGGCCGATACAATAATAAAAGATTCCTGTCGAATAGTTTGTTGAAGCGCTTAATGACTCAAGGTAATGTGACGGAGAATAATTCTAGGTCTGTTAAGTGTCTGTTAGACACTACGATGGAGTGTTTAAATGGTCTAAAAAATCTTGGAATTGACGTAACGTCTTGGGACATTTTGATAATTTATACAATGAGCGCGAAGTTAGACAGTGAGTCCTGCAAGCAATGGGAAACTCAAATTAGCACACTTGACAAACTTCCCAGGCTATCGCAGTTCAAAGATTTTTTAGAGGCTAGATTTCGGGCGCTAGAATTTCTTGATGAAAAGTCAGTTAAGCCGAAACCAAATATGATTGCAAGTTATAGCAAGTCTAAAGTACATCATGTTGTAAACCCTGATTATAATGTCAATGTGATTCATAATTCTTGTGAATTTTGTAAGGAACAACATAAAATAAGTAACTGTAAACAGTTTGCAAAAGAGAGTTACGAGTCACGTCAACAGTTCATCCAAAACAGTGGCTTATGTTTTAATTGTCTAGGTCCCAACCACGCGGCCAAGTTTTGTAGATACAATGCTTCGTGTCGCATTTGCAAGCGGAAGCATCATTCGTTGCTGCATCCTAAAGTTATCTCAAATTCGACCGCGTGCAACAACGTTGCAAAGGTAAGTGTCAATTCAGCGGTTTCGAATATGCAGGCATTGCAATCGGATGGTGAACCCGCCACAAGTGTAATCTCGCACTTTTCTAAGGAGTCAGTTTCATCACAGGTTTTGTTGGCTACAGCTCTTGTCGAAGCACAGTCAAGACACGGGTCAACACAACTCCTTAGAGTTTTGCTAGATCAGGGATCGCAGGCGTCTTTCATAACTGAAGATGCAGTTCAACTTCTTGGACTCAAGAAGACGCCAGTGAAGTCAATAATTTCAGGAATAGGTGGTGAGAACGGTGAGTTAGCGTCTAAGAACACTGTTTCAGTGACAATCCACTCACACCTAGATCCAAGTTTTAGTTTCAAGTCAAGGCGTACGTTCTAAGTAACATAACGTCTCTATTGCCATCTACTAAGTTTGCACCGAGTCACTGGCCCGAGTTAGAAGCAATAAGCTTGGCAGACCCAGCTAATCACACGCCTAGTAGAATAAATATTCTACTTGGCGCAGAAGTTTATGGCCACATTTTGAGAGATGGTTTAATACAAGGCCCACCGGGCTTTCCAGTGGCACAAAATACAGCATTAGGCTGGATTTTGTCAGGCAAGATATCGTCGCCGAGTGACGTAGTCAATTGTCATCATTTAGTAGTTTGCAATTCGGATCAGATTGATGAAAACGCAATTCTTAAGAAGTTCTGGGAGATAGAATCGGTTACTCCTGGAACTAGAAGTAAAATTTTATCCGAAGATGAATCACGTTGTGAAGAGATATATACTCAAACTACTACTAGAGATGATAATGGACGATATATTGTTAAACTATTCGTATTGCCTCTTAAAAGGCCGGCAACGCACCTGCAGCTCTTCTGATGTTGCGAGTGTCCATGGGCGACGGTAGTTGCTTACCATCAGGTGACCCGTTTGCTCGTTTGCCCCCTTATCTAATTAAAAAAAAAAAAAACTTCCATTCCGTGATAAAAATCCGCAGTCTCCATATGGAAGTTCTAGACATTTAGCTATTAAGCGGTTCATGCACTTAGAAGATAAATTCAAGGAAAATCTAGAATTAGCACGGCGTTACGCAGAGGTATGCAAGGAATACAAAGATCTTAATCATATTATGTTAAAATTTTTTGGTAAATAAATATTTGTATTTGTATATTAAACGAGTTCCACGTGATGATCTCAAAAGGGATACATCAGTTTATATACCACATCACGCAGTTGTGCGAGAAGACAGGTTGACGACCAAGGTGCGTATAGTTTTCGACGCTTCTATGAAAGGACTAAATGGAGTATCTCTTAACGATGATCCCTTGGTAGGTCCTACGTTGCAGTCGCCATTGCAGCATATCATTATGAGGTGGCGAATGCACCCCATCGGTATCTGTTCTGATATTGTAAAGATGTACAGGCAGGTTAAAGTTTCGCCTGAAGATACTGATTTCCAGAGAGTGATATGGCGTGATGATCCAGGATCTGAAATAGAAGAATATAGATTATTAACGGTAACGTTCGGCACAGCTTCAGCTCCTTACCTCGCGGTGAAGACTTTGCAGCAGACAGCAACTGATGAAGCAGCACATAATCCTAAAATATCTGAAATAATAAAAAAGGACTTTTATGTAGATAACTTAATGACAGGTTGTCAATCAGTACAAGAAGGATTACAGATATATAAAGAAATAACGGAAATACTTACCAGAGGTGGATTCCAGTTGCAGAAGTGGGTGAGTAGCTGTAAAGAGTTGAACAGGGAAATTTCTGAAAGAGAAGAGGACAGGAATGGAAAGAATAAGGACATTAAATGTGATGAGGTAATGAAGATCTTAGGAATAACATGGGATCGAGACTATGATGAATTTAAAACAGCTCAGGGTCCATCTTGGCTGAGAAACCAGTCAATAGAGTACACAAGACCTAAGTCGATAGAAACAAATATGGAGCAAAGAGCTATTAAAACACATATTGTCATAGATAATGTAAAAGAACTTCCTTTGTGGACAAAGTATTCGAAATTACAGAAGTTAGTGCGAGTTATAGCTTACTGTAGAAGAGTCTCGAAATATAAGAGACAAGATAAGAGTAAGAAAGGATTTAAAGAGTGTCTACAGAGTGAAGAGATAGAAGAAGCATTAAAGGTTTACTTTATAAGGCATGTACAGAAAGAGGAATTTCAAGAAGAAATTAAAGATATTAAGAAAGTAGGACATCGTAAATCAATAAGTAAATTAAAGTCATTAGGTCCTATAACAGATGAAGCCATTAGCGATTTATCTGCTGACGGGTTCATTGCAGAGTTCAAGAGGTTTGTGTCAATAGAGGCATGACTCAATTCGCGACCGCTGTCTATGAAATCTGATGATCCTGGCGATCGCCATTTTTTGGTTGGCAAACCTCTGCTTGCGGTGCCTGATCGCAACTACGAAAGTTCAAAAATTAGTAGTTTGAGACGATGGCAGGTTGCCCAGCGAATAGTGCAACATTTCTGGAAACGCTGGTCCGACGAATATCTCACGTACATGTTGCAGAGATACAAATGGGCAAAACAAATGCCTGAGCCCAACGTGGGTGATGTAGTGTTAGTTAAGGAAGACGGTTTGCCTCCGGCTAGGTGTGGCTTATGGGACAGTTAGTTACTAAACACCCTGGCAGTGATCAGCTCACGCGGGTCGTAACTCTCAAATGCAACGGCTCCCTAATTAAACGACCCACGTCTAAGTTGTGCTTATAATATTGGATCCGAACGTAAAATCCTGCATGAATCGTTTTTTTCGATCAAATATATTTTAAAATAATCTTTAGAACGTATAGAATGGATTAATGTTGGGTTGCCTTGTCAAAAGTAGCCGCAAGTACCTCTAATTAAGTTTAATGTTCATGAGATAAATACATAAATTTGCATGTATCTTTTTTTTAAATAAATTTTATATCATTTGAAAGAAAATGACGAGACAAAATAAGGTAAAAATGGTTACCAGCTCTAAGTCGGCCGCAACCTAGGGTTGCCAGCCCGTAAACAGACATAGTTTTTCATCAAAATTGAAGCATCAATTTTTTTTAATAATTTTGATACAGAATTAAAGTTTTATGCATTTTGTACATGAATATCCATGGTTGCCAGTTGCACGATAGCCGCAAACTGGGGTTGCCATCACTTTTGTATACGACATCGTGTGAGGTTAGGAAGCGGAAGAGAAAAGAAGCACGCATTGTTACGTGCGATAAATGAGGATATTGCATAGCAGCTGCGACACAGATAGCCTAGTCAACAAATATTTGTGGATAAAAAAGTCCAAAACAGAATTTGACTTAGATTTTGAGCGAAAAGTTCGTTTATACTTCCTATTTTTTGTGTTAAACGAGTATCCATTCTATACACTTATACTATAATATTATAAAAGCGAAAGTGTGTCTGACTATCTGTTGCTTCTTCAAGCCCAAACCATTGAACTGATTTTTCTAAATATTGGTATATCTATAGATGCTTTGAGTCCCGGGAAAGGACAAAATACTTTTTATCCCCGAACAATACACGGTTCATTCGCGATAAACGAATTTCGGCGCAACGGAGTTGCGGGTGTCATCTAGTTACTCAATAAATTATGAAGTACTAGATGACGCCCACAACTCCGTTGCGCCAAAATTCGTTTATCGCGCGGGAACCGTACATTTTTCCGGGATAAAAAGTATCCTATGTCCTTTTCCGGGACTCAAAGTATATCCATACCAAATTTCAGCCAAATCGGTTCAGCGGTTTGGGCGTGAAGAGGTAACAGATAGACAGACAGACAGACAGACACACTTTATCATTCATAATATTAGTATGGATTCTTAGCCGTGATAGTTTTCCTTTTGCCATATTATTATATTTTTTTAAGATTTAGGGCCTGTTTCACCGCTTCCTGATAAAGCTCCAAATATCTTTTTACCAAATAAAATATCTGCCATATAAATTCACAGCGAATTCTATACATGAGACCCATACTGCATACACACTAAAGTATTATCACTTAATTTTGATACACCCTGTATACAAGGTATTAACAAAATATGTATCTCCTCCTGTAGCGTAGATTTGATTAATAAATGATATTCAATATTAAGTTTTTTTTATTACAACATCCATACCACTGTCTGTCTGCCTGTCTGTCTTTCTGCCTGTCTGTCTATCTGTCACCTGTTTACGCCTAAACTGCTGAGCCAATTTTGCTGAAATTTCGTATGGAGATACTATGAGTCCCGGAAAAGGACATATGATATTTTTTTATCCCGAAAAAACGTACAGTTCCCGTGCGATAAACGAATTTTGGCGCAACGGAGTTGCGGGCGTCATCTAGTACTTCATAATTTATTGAGTAACTAGATGACACCCGCAACTCCGTTGCGCCAAAATTCGTTTAACGCGAATGAACCGTATATTGTTCGGGGATAAAAAGTATTTTGTTCTTTCTCGGGACTCAAAGCATCTATAGATATGTCGCAGTTATCTGGTTCAATCTGCGATTCGATTGAATGACTAGCGCTTTCATTGAATGACACCATTCAATTGAATGACTCGGCCGAACGTCGATTGAACGATCGTCCCTCAACGTTCAACTAGTTAGCGATTTGTAGCATAGCGTTTTGAAGATAGCGGACATGAAATCAGTCAGGTAATTGAACATATTTCATTTTCTTCCTACTGCGGCGCTACTAGTCACTAAAATAAATTTGGCGTCAAACAGCTCGCACAGCTGACAGCACTGTGTTGATATTTTATCGATTATATTTACATTAAAGTGCTTTATTTGTAATGACTAATAAAATAATATGAAAGCGCGGATTTACCTATAGATAACTACCCCGTCAATGGCTACTTAAAAAAAATTATAGCATCCCATTTAACGACTTCGCTATAAAATTCGCGTTTAGTCAAGATGTTAAACGTTACAGTCAACGTCTTGACGAGTTGTCCTTTAGTCATTCAATTGAATGGTGTCATTCAATGAATACGCTAGTCATTCGATCGAATCGCAGATTAAACCAGATGACTGCGACAGATATACCAATATTCAGCAAAATCAGTTCAATGATTTAGGCTCTTTTAGGCTTGAAGAAGCAACAGATAGTCAGACACACTTTCGATTTTATAATATTATAGTATAAGTGTATAGTATGGATACTCGTTTAACACAAAAAAATAGGAAGTATAAAGAAACTTTTCGCTCAAAATCTAAGTCAAATTCTGTTTTGGACTTTTCCATCTACAAATATTGTTGACTAGGCTTTCTGTGTCGCAGCTGCTATGCAATATCCTCATTTATAGCACGTAACAATGCGTGCTTCTTTTCTCTTGCGCATCCTAACCTCACGCGATGTCGTATACAAAAGTGATGGCAACCCAAGTTTGCGGCTATCGTGCAACTTGCAACCACGGATATTCATGTACAAAATGCATAAAACTTTAATTCTGTATCAAAATTATTAAAAAAATCGATGCTTCAATTTTGATGAAGAACAGACATATCTGTTTACGGGCTGGCAACCCCGGGTTGCGGCCGACTTAGAGCTGGCAACCATTTATACCTTATTTTGTCTCGTCATTTTCTTTCAAATAGTGTAAAATTTATTGAAAAAAAAGATACATGCAAATTTATGCATTTATCTCATGAACATTAAACTTAATTAGAGGTACTTGCGGCCACTTTTGACAAGGCAACCCAACATTAATCCATTCTATACGTTCTAAAGATAAGTTTAAAATATATTTGATCGAAAAAAACGATTCATGCAGGATTTTACGGTCGGATCTTAGGATATTACTACCTGTATGTGAATAATTTGTTAATTGTTTTATAGTAGTATTTTATTGTTATTGTTGATGGTGTGTTAGATTTTATTAAAATAAATTTAGTTAATTAACCCATCAATCGTGGCAAAACGAGACACAATAGCTTTTTCGTTGTTATTGCGGCCGGATGTGGCCGCTTGGGGCTTCATGAATTAATGCACTAAGCTTACGGTGGGCGGTTACGTTTAGTTCCTATTGTTTGTTAGTTTGAATTTTTTGTACCTGTCTAGTAGTTAAGGACATTACTAGATGTCCTTGGTGGGCGGTATGTTCAGTCGAATAAGGCCTCCTCTGTAAACATCCTTTGTAATTAAAAAACATGCGAGTGACAATTTAAGATGACAGTTAAGTTTGTTTAGTCTGAAGTAAGAAGTCTCATATTGGCAAGATGTACAAAATTAGTAAATAAAGTGATATTGTGAGATAAATAGTTGTGTTATTACAAGTTTAGAATACAGAAAATCCAGAAGGCCAAGAGAGTGTTGGTCACTCAGAGACATTTAATTACGATTAAACTTCAATTTAATGAAGAGTTTGACAGATAATGTATGAGGCTTATGTCAAAATTTTGAATTAATTACAATTAAGTAATTAATGTTCCACTCACGGCACTCTGAGTGCGGCAGATAGTCATTTAACAGCTTAATAATGAACACCTGTAATTAACTTTTGTTTTAGAATGAGTATACCTGTATTAGATTTAATGTAATTTTTTAGAATAAGTTGTTGGTGTATCAATTTAAATAAATAAAAATAAAAAGACGGGTTGCACTCCGGGAGTGCCGGCAGAAGTGAAAACTTGAATATTAACGTTGTGCATTTTTTTAACCCATTTTTTATGAAAATCGATCATTAAAAAATCGTTTTTTTTAATTAATCGAAACCCTTACAATCGATTAAATTTTTAACCCATTTTTTATGAAAATAGACTTAAAAAAAAAAAAAAACATCGATTGTTCGATTAATCAATTTCGATGTTACAACACTACTCTCCAACCGTCTTACGGTTTTTCCAAGGTTTTTCGATCAGCACGAGAATCTGACGCGAGTTTCACAGTTTTTACCCATCCCACAAAAGTGCTCAACGCCGCTAAAGAAGTTTTCACTTCAGCAAAACAGGTAAAAATACAAATAAGATATTCGTAATTCGAGTCGCCTAACAATGATTATAAGTTGGACGTGTCTGTCTGCCTGACCGATTTTGATGAAGTTTTTTTGTTGTTTAAAAGCGGGCATGACCCAGAGTATTTTTAGCAATAGTACATCATCATTATCAGCCCGGTAAGTACTATAAAATGTGGGTTTACCTACTTTTTACTAGAGTTTTTGAATCGGGGGTTGGTTTTAAATTTCTCAATTTTTATAAACACCAATTCAGAAAAGCACAATTAGCGTGCCCAATGCTATTTAAGACGTATATTTCTACGAATTTATTCAAAAGAATAAAATAAAATGTAAACCCACGCAGTCCCACGACGAATGATGTACAAATTACGACGCTATTGTATGATATTTGCGTGGCAGAAAGTTAAAAATATTATATTATACTTCTCACAAACTTTTTTAAGGCACAATTTTCTAAATTAACATAATATAAAGAACTTATAACCATTGGACAAAAGAGTTTCTTTTAACTATTGAATTGATGTATTTTTAACTAGAGGACGCCCGCAACTCCTTGGGCCAAAATTCGCTTATAATTGCGCGGGAAACGTCGAATTTTACGGGATAAAAGTATAATATAATGTCTTTTCCCGGACTCAAAGTATTTCCATACCTTTCGGCAAAATTTGTTCAGCGGTTTGATCGTAAAAAGGTAAGACAGACAGATACGTCACCTTCGCGTTTGGTATTAGTAGGTAGGTACTAGATGATTCCCGCAACTCCGTTGCGCCAAAACTCGTTTATCGCTCGGGAGCCGTACATTTTTCCGAGATAAAAAGTATCCTCCTTTCCC
This sequence comes from Polyommatus iphigenia, assembly GCA_963422495.1. Lineage (NCBI taxonomy): Eukaryota > Metazoa > Arthropoda > Insecta > Lepidoptera > Lycaenidae > Polyommatus > Polyommatus iphigenia. The sequence goes on from OY730187.1 coordinate 8,022,561, forward strand.
GGGACTCAAAGTGTCTCCTTACTAAATTTCAGCAAAATCGGTTCAGCGGTTTGGGCGTGATGAGGTAAGACAGACAGACAGACACACTTTCGCGTTTATATTAGTATGGATCTCAGCAATGATCCTTAACCGATCAACATACAATACGCATAAAATCTTAACCTTCTAGAATTCGGACATTTTCGTCAATTCACCAAATGGTCCATCTCACCGCGGGGGACGACCTCACTTACGGAAGCAGTGGTTGGACAACAAATGCCAAGGCCACTGTAACCATTAACCATTAACCACTAACCATTAACCATTAACCATTTACCGAATGGTTATTGATAACGTTACCATTCCTCGCGACTTAGCGTGCTCACAAATATTCTTTTAACATGATTATTGTTATGGAAAGTTCAAGGATTTAAAGTGTCTTTGTATTGTTTGAATATTCTTTGTATTTATCGATTGGTCTGTAAAATGATAGGAAGAATTTATAATTCAAGTTTTTTACATAGTTTCTCAAAGAAATTGTTTCGTTTTGCAAACGAAAATTTGTTATTTGCTCTAGTGTTAATTAAGTTAATATTATATCTTACATATAAAATGGATTTTCAAATGTGTTAGTCGCGCTAATACTCAAAAACGGCTGAACGGATTGGGCTGATTTTAGTCTTAAAATATTCGTAGAAGTCCAGGAAAGGTTTTAAATTGACACAAAGTTCACCGGGACGGCTAGTATCTATATGAAAATTAATTTTCAATTGTGTTAGTAACGCTATAACTCGATAACGGCTGGGCCGTTTTGGCTAATTTTAGTCTTAAAACGATCGTGGAAGTCCAGGGAAGGTTTAATGTGACACGAAGTTCACCGGGACATCTAGTTTACTTATATATAAAGACTAGCTGTTGCCCGCGACTTCGTCCGCGTTAACATAGTATACCTATATAGACTTTCATTTAAACTTTCAACCCCTATTTCACCCCCTTGGGGGTAGAATTTTCAAAAACTCTTAAACACGTATCCAATCATTTGTAATCAGTAGCCCAAACATAAAATTTCATGTTTCTAACTCAAGAAATAACGGACTTCCATTGAAACTTTCAACCCCAATTTCACCCCCTTGGGGGTAGAATTTCCAAAAACGCTTAAATACGTATCCATTCATTTTTAATCAGTAACCCAAAAATAAAGTTTCATGTTCCTAACTTAAGAAATGACGGACTTTCATTCAGACTTTCAACAGTTTCAACCCCTATTTCACCCCCTTCGGGGTAACATTTTCAAAATTCCTTCCTTAGTGGGTGTCTACTTAATAAAACAACCCTACTCACTAAATTTCGTGGCTGCAACTTTAACAGTTTTTGCTCAGCGATGATGAATCAGTCAGTCAATCAGTCAGGACATGTAATTTTATAAGTATAGATATTTGTTTCTTTGTTTGTATGAAATAGACTCCAAAGCTACTGGTCTACTGGTGATCGATTCTGGTGAAACACTATGAGGTACAGAGCAAGGCAAAGTCGCGGAATTTTTTTCATCAAATTATATTGTCTGCGTTGGGACTAGGAAGAATCGGAAAACATCTATACTTTTACAATTATTATAAAATCAAAAGTGTGTCTGTCTATTAGGTACCTCTTCACGCCCAAACAGCTGAACCGATTTTGCTGGCTATGGAGATTTTTTAGGTCTCGGGAAAGGATATAGGATACTTTTTATCCCGAAAAAATGTACGGTTCCCGCGCCAGAGACGATATTAGCCGCGTACTGACCAAGCGAGCCGCCTCGCCGCGGCAGCCTCGCGCGCATTTGCTCGGTCGGTCAGTACGTGTTAGTGCGCGGCAAACGTCCGAGGCGCCTTTGAGCATCGACAAAAAACCGACAACTTTTGGCTCGGCCGCGGCACGCTCGGGCGAGGCAGCGCGGCGACTCGCTTGGTCAGTACGTGCGGCTATTGGCGCAAGTCGTAACGAAGTTGCGGGCGTTATCTAGTTATGGTATAGGATACCATATAATAGAACGATTCACCGAGCTGGTTAATGTATGAAAAGTATTTTATAATAATATGTAATTACGTATGTCAATAATTTTATTGCAAATGGGTTGCCATATTTTAAGAAACACAAATCTAACCAACGATTTTCCTTACTAGAAGCACCTAGAAGTGCTCAACACAATAAGACTGATCTCAGATACGTTATCTGTGACTCACATAGTACAGTCGCCTGACACACCATCACAATACCTCATAGCTAATTTATCTTGGAGTTGGAGGAGCGTAAGCTTTATGACAATGGTATAAAGGTCCTTTTAGAGGTAAAATAACTATGAATGTAGTTCTTTGTGAAATCAATATTTCGCCTCTACTATTAATTCAAAATGACTTCGTCCCGATACGATCGTACAATAATATAATTATTTAAACCTTTAACGCTAGTAGGGAACCGTACATTTTTCCGGGACAAAAAGTATCCTATGTCCTTTCCTGTGATTCGTAGTATCTCCATGGCAAACAACAAAATCGGTGCAGCGATTTGGGCGTGAAGAGGTAACAGACAGACAGACGGGAGGTACGCATTTATAATATTAGTATGGGTTTTCCCGCAAACCGCAGTAAAAAGTAGCCTAGCTATGACGTGTTTACTGTTTATCCAGGGTATTATAAATTTTATTAAAATTGCTCCAGCCGTTTAAAGTTTAGTCGTAAAGAAATAACAAACATGCAAACTTCTTTTTTTTTCCTAGCCTATGCTGTCCCACTGCTGGGCAACGGCCAAGGTCTTCCATTGTGCTCGCTCCTGTGCCACTGCTGGCCAGCCTGGCTAGTATGCTTCCAGCTCATCGCGCCATCTTTTTGCCCAGCTGAGCCACTCTATTGAGATCTTTGCCCAGCGGTCGGCATGCATGCGGCTTACATGTCCCGCCCAATCCCATTTCAACTTTGCTGTCTTTACTCCTACGTCCTTTAAACTTAAAAACTTTATTTCGCATTTAAGTATAATATTAGTATGATACGCTCGAAACTAGTAATATTAGGTTTAGAAAAATCTTCCCCTCTTCCCTTAATCAAATTGATTCTGAAAAGTTCTCCTATAGTTTATAAACAGGAGTAAATCTAATCTTCATAGGCTATTGTTAAGGCTTACTGGTCAAGCATAAACCTAATGATTTGTTATACCATGTTATACAGAATATTGAGGAAATAAGGCAAATTGAAACGTAATCTAAGTACCACGGAAGAAATTTCTAGATGTACGGTCGCTGACATACGGTGTGCCGCATTTCGTTCTTATGGCTATGGTAATAGGGCTCAAAAGTGGCATGCCAAACACCGTACAATCAGCTTAATAAATGTCACAAACTTTATGGGGTTAATAAGTTACAAGTTCTTCAGCATTATAATATTATTAGTATAAACCTTATGACGTTAGCAAGGTATTTAAACAGTTATAAAAGTTCACTTTGCATAAGCGTGAATGCTTACTAACTGTGTACATTACAAAAGTTTTTTATCAATATTTTTTCTTTCTTATGCATCTGAAAATATAACACACAAATCAGAAAATACAATACGTAGATCCATAATAATTGGCTTATGAATCGATGTCTCTGGTATAACATTCTCATCTTTACTCCACGTTACCACTTTTAAGCTTTATTGCCGAGTAATAAGGTCGAAAAGTGATACAGGATTCGACTGTACATATTCAGATTATGGAGAATATTGTGAAATGCACCTCCGAGCAAACATCCTGTGCTATATACGTCAACATCGTAACCTCGACGATGTTAAATAAAACCTGAAAGAGCGCATTCTCTGTTCCTCGCTTATGGAAGCGATGGTCCGAGGGCTGCCAATTCAGAGAAAACGTTAATTCAAACAAAAGGCATAAAAAAGTTAGGGTCGATTCAGACCGCAACGTGAAGTGTAGAAGTAGATGCATTTCTAAAGTATGGATTTGACAGACTTCAATTATTGCGTGAGACGTCGTGTAAATCTGTCAATTCATTACAAATTTAGAAATATATCTACGTGTGACCCTTAAGGCTTGCTTCGCAAGTTCGCATTTTCAACCGGTATTTTATACCTAACATCACGATTCATGCTTAAGCGAGCTATTATTAAAATTGTAAAAAAATGTACATAGCTTGCATACAGCTAAAAGGGTGAATGCTGATGAAACTTTGTTTAAATACTTCTTATATGCATTACATCTTACATACATTAGACACACATGCATAATATCTACGGCAAAGCGTTTACATGACGTATAGTATAACATTTTAAAATACAAAATAATACGTTTTATTTCAAGACAATATGAGTCATCAGGATGAGACAGCCCTACAAGTAGCGTGCATCAGGTACGGCGCACACATGCGCGCGCGCACACACTGTCCGCGAACAATCGATCGTAAATCTGCCCCGATAAAATTATAGGAGGGAACAATGGACGATACGCCATAACCTCCTTTCCTCCCAGCGCGGAGAGTCCTCTTTCAGCCACCTGGACCCTCCCATGCCTCCTCCGGCCCAGAGATAGAGTCCACAATCGCACGTGTATAGACAAGAAATGTTTATTTTCAGAGACGCGCGATATGCCAATTTACATCTTATGACTGAAGCCGTAGAGGTGATAATAGCATACCGCGAAGCCACTCTCGTAATTGCGAAATTCACGCTCCACGGCGCGGTACAAAAATAAGATTATGGATTCCGCTGAGCTCGAGGTTATTGTGATTCGAGGATTCCGTAGGTATGTCTGAAAGTTTACGACCAACTATTCTCGGAAATATAAGCCTCAGTGTTGAATATTCGCGTTTGACGGAAGACATTGTCTCGACTCTCGAGTGTGACTCGACGGCAGAAAATAGATTTGATCGATCGCAGACGCAGAGCTTTGGCAGCGAAATGATACCGGTGTACAGTCAAATCGTAGACTATATTATAGTTCTACTGAATAACAATATTGTGTATCTGCAGGGATACCTTTCAACTTTTTTAATTGGAAAGCAATTTTTTCAGTTTTTATCTATTAGATCCGGGCCCAGAAAACTACTCTTGTTATTAACAAACCAAGCCCTTTTTTAATCCAAAAAAACGCAACTGCTGAAGTGCTTAGGTCAGACTTAGGAATAAGACGAATCTAATAATATTATCACCAATCTAATAATCTCTCAAACTCAAATCCAGCCAATATAGTTCCTACACTGTGCCAAAAAGACTACCTCTTCATACATACGTCGCTCAAAAAACATAACCCTTCTAATAAAAAGTCGTATCTCAAATTGATTCGTATCGATCATCAGTCATGCATTCTCTTTTAAATGGCATTTCTTTGAATGTCTGTCACATCCAGTGGCTAACGATTCATAAACAACAAAGAGCGGCTATCGCGTCTCGAAATGGCTGTTGTTCCAGTTAACGTCACGATAACTGAACATAATTATCATCATCATCAAACCATATGGGTAACAAAGAGAGATGGGTATATTGACTAATCTCTGACTCGATTGAAGTCTACTGATAATTAATTAGAAAAGTGTGACTCTAATAATTATCTTTATATTATTCGTTTACGAATCGACAAACTCTATCTGTGCTACTAAGAGACGGGTAAAAACTAAAGTTCTGTCACTTTGACAAAAATCTGACTCTCTTGTCTTTATCATTCGTGTACGAAAACTTTCTTATTGTTCTTAACGCCAACAAATTGTGTGTTAAATTCAGTAGTAAATGAAATATTAATTATTATTCTCTATCCGCGACCAACGTTTCACTGACTCTTTGTTAATATTTAAAACTAATATTATTTGTCTCGATATTTTCTATTTATTGTTTTGATGAAATGATAACTTAAGTTCTTTGTTCTTTGTTTATGCTTGGATGTAATCGGAAAATTAAGTATATGGACAAAAACAAAAGTATCTTAGAAGTTAGAAGCCTCGTAGCCCGTCTACGAACCCTCTACGAAATATCATTAAAATGACGAATTTGTAGTGTAGCTCAAAAAAAGTTTAAATTGATGATTATGATTAATTTTCTAGGATTTATATAAAGAATTATGTTATCTAAACGAGAGAATTAAAATAATTTTGCTAAGAAGTTCAACGCATCTAGGAACAACAAGCATCTACGAAAACCACATTCTTTTGACCCTTGTCTATTAGATGTTGCCGATTTCGTAAGTGCTAAAAAAACCTCATCAAAAAGTTTCGCAACAAGAAAAAAAACAATAATTTCAATGTAATGAATTTAAAATAATTTATTCCAAATAATATTCTTCAAAACATGTGCGTTAAGCTGTAGAACTTCTACTCTACAAAATCTCAACACGCTAACCCAGACAGTTTGCTAGGAAAGTGATGATGAATATCCAATATATCGATGTAAACAAATCTCTTTATCTGAGGCTGTAAAGTGTATCGTAAAACAGACGATTGGCTGGCGCGTTGTGCAATGTTTGGAAAACGCCAGCTAGATATATATACTAGCGGTATATGTGTTATCTTATCGCTGCTATGGTATATAGGAGGTTTTCCACTCACATTATTGTCATCATCATCACGTGCCTACTAGTTTTCTACGTTAAAATAAAGTAGAACCCATCACTATGTCTGTTTTGTAAAGTCATGCATTTTTATAAATGATTTTTCATTTTGGTTTAAAAAAATCTAGCTAAAATAACACTGAAGAGGTATATTTGTGGTATTAAACGAGTTCTATTTTTTTCTTATATAATATATTGTGCAATTATTGTTGATACTTTTATTAAGAAAATAGCAATTGGGTGCAAAAGATCAATACGTGCCATACGTAGACTTGAGATGTAGATTTTATTAATTTTGATCGTAACTTTAGTGGGTTATAACAAAAATCGGCCAAGTGCGAGTCGGACTCGCGCACGAAGGGTTCCGTACTGGAATAGAGCGAAAGTAGGCAAAAAATTGTGTTTCTTGTATGGGAGCCCCCCTTAAATATTTAGTTAATTAAAATTTTATTATTAATTAATAATCTATATTATTATAATATATAAAACTCAAAGGTGACTGACTGACATGGTGATCTATCAACGCACAGCCCAAACCACTGGACGGACCAGGCTGAAATTTGGCATGCAGATAGATGTTATAACGTAGGCATCCGCTAAGAAAGGATTTTTAAAAAATTCCCACCCCAAAAGGGTTCAAATAGGGGATGAAAGTATTTATGTATATAATAATACTTCCTAACGCGAGCGAAGCCGCGGGCAAAAGTTCGTTACAAATAATAATTAAGGATTTTGTGAAAATTTCAAGTGCCTAGCTGTTACCATTATTGATTACGAGCGAAAAAACACGTTTGTTATATGGGAGCCTCCTCTAAATATTAATGTTATTTTGTTTTTAGTATTTGTTGTTATAGCGGCAACAGAAATACATAATCTGTGAAAGTTTCAGAAGTCTAGCTATAGCGGTTCTTGAGTTACAGCCTGGAGACAGATGGACAGACGGACAGACGGACAGACAGACATCGAAGTCTCAGTAATAGGGTCCCGTTTTTACCCTTTGGGTACGGAACCCTAAAAATGAATTATAATTACAAAAATATGAAGTCTTCTCTGTAAGAAACAAGTGTCAGATTTAATTATAAGCATAGATTTTTGGATATCGTAAATCTTTACTGACAAAATGCACTAAGTAAAATCTTATGTGTTATAATTTTTTAAATAATTATTCTACTTAATAAAATAACTTTGACAATAGTAGGAGAGTTGAAATAACTGTGTAATTAAACCCTCTCTAATCCCCGTCTGTGTTTGAGTTGCACAAGTCAACAGTACCTACTAAAATCTGAACTTTATAAAATATAAAGCGTAGAGTAACCGACAGACTACCTACACAGATTTTATATGTTTATACAAAAGTCTTATTGTCTGTGACATTGTATAAACGTTGTATATATATATTTGTCTGTGAGCCTTCACGCTAAAACTTCAGAATTTTAATGGTATTTGGTATGAGTAGCTTTGCATCTCGAATCATAACAAAGAATATTATACAGTGTTTGTTATGAAAAAAGTACGTTTTGTAGAATATAAAGGAATAAATAAATGCCAAATAATATTATGTGGGAAACATTATATTGTACTATTAGAGAAGTTGGTTCCTGGGCAGATGGCGGACCTAAATAATTAGGTCGCGTTAAGTCAAACCCACCCGACCGATCACAGCTAACATTGAATTGACATTAGACATAAGCCGACCACATGATATAGGTCCGTCAACTGCCTTGAAATCAATTTCCTCGATGGTACCTATTCCCTACATTGTTTAATTTGGATCTAAATATAATGTGGCTTTAATACTACTAATTAATAATTCAATTTTAACCGCTGTTTAGAAAAAATTATACCATATTTGTTTGGCCTATTTTTTGCATTTATAATTACTTAAGTCATAAGTATGTAGAGTTTTACTATTATCTTACCTACATCTAAAACTTAGACTATAGAAAGAAAATATAATTAAACAAATGTATAATTGTATGCTTATTTCAAATGACTTCGTATTACTAAAATAATTATAAAACTATTTCTTAAACAAATCACCTCCCCAACGCAAAACAAAGTCATTTTCATCAACATTTGTTTGTATATAACGCAAATAAATAATGAAAAGCTCTGAGGCTCATCCAATGACAAGTGACAATCGAGGGATCGTCCCTCCGTGTATCACAACATTGTAAAATACACTCTAACTGTACACAATAGAGTGTAATTTAGAATAGCGGGTGTCGGAGGATGTCCCTTGCTATCTTGTCAGCGTGGGAGGGGTCAGCCAATGGCAGCGCAGCGTTATTATCAGAGATACCTACTGCGCATCGTATGTATTTGTATACTAATATTAAAAATAAAGTATGTCTGTCTGTTTGTCTGTAATCTCTTCAAAGTTTCGCTGAACCGATTTTGATAAAGACATATTTTGGGATGAAGAAGTTTTTAATCGGGAAAAAATTGATAAACTAATTTGGTTGTAACAATGTTACGATCAACAAATAAACGTATTTTTAATCAAAATATATATTTCGGTATTATCTAACATTGATATGCATTAAATAAGTAGGTACAGGCTGTAATCTGTATTTCATCATCATTATCGCCGGCACAAAAATGTTGCTGGACCGATTTTAACGGAACTTACAGTAGATGATAAAATTGATAAATGGACATAAATTTTGGACTCATGAAAAAACATGAATGATTTTTAGTTTGCCAACACAAAGAGCATGAGGTCACTAGTCATGAATAGTTTTTCTAGTTTAAAAGTCTTTGTCTACTCACCTGAAGAAATAGAGTTTTTAATTGTAACTTTCTTATTACTGTCCAAGCGGTCAAAGGTGTTGTTTAAGGATAAATAACACTTTTTTCCACTTCAAAGTATCTAATCTTATGATAATGTAATACAAAAACCATACCTTTGTTGTGGAACCTCCTCGCTACGGCTTTGGATCTCATCGTTTTCAAATTTGGAATCAGTCGGGCGCGGGTCGGCGGCGGGTAAGTACGCTTACCGGGTAAGTGCGGCAAGTGGTAAGCGCGGTAAGCGGTAAGCGGTAAGTGCGCGGCGTGTCGCGCCCGCGGTCGCCGCTACACTGTTTACCCGGTGACTTTTCAGCCGGGAAGCGCTGCCGGCCGCTTGTCATACGGTCAAACACGCATATGTAATAATCGATCTAAGTTTAATATCTTATAACTACGGCACGTGTACCTTACTAGGTAATAGGTATAAGCAGGTAGAGTACTTACCAGTACTCTAGGTTGAGTTAATCTTTGAACAGTTCTTCTTTCTTTTTCTTCTTTTTTGGTAACTTGACACAAAGGATGTGTATGTTGTGCCACAGACAAGGTAAAAAGGTAAGGAATATGGCGGGAAAACCATATTCCTCCTATTATAATTTTCATCATCGTTTTCATGTATCGTCAGGTCTAAAGTCTAGTCAAAGTCTAAGTAAAAGTCAATACAGTCACAGGAGTCAAGTCGGTCGATTCAGTAAAGTGGTAGACGCTTTACTGAAACTTTCGATGGAGTTTTGGAGGGAACACAAAATAGCACGTTTCTGGATATTACATCACTTTCCTACACTTGTGCATGAACACGAATATCTAATGGTTAATATTCTACCAATATTACACATTAAAAACCCAGCTAACACAATTTTAGGAAAATAATACAAAAACACAACAGCACTCTTTCACATGCCCGCCAAAACTCCCTTTGAACAGTTATTGATAAATTTTTCGATGATTCGACGAACAGCCTGAGATCGTAACATGTTATAATCATCAATAATAATAGATCTACTAAGTTTAATATCATATAACGAGGCTCCGGCTCAGAGAAGTTGATTTCTATGCAGATGGGGGACCTACGTAGTTCGGTCGCATTACGTCAAACTCAGCCGACAGATCACAATTAACATTGAATTGACATGATCGACCAAATGACGTTTAGCTCTCAACTGCATAGGAATCAATTTCCTCGATGGTACCTACTAGCTATCTAGTACAGGCCGGAGCCTCGTTACGGAACCGCGTTAACCGCCACTTATAAGTGGCGGTCGAAGTTAATCGAATTGAAACAGTTTTTGACAACTTCTTCGATATAGCCATTAGATGTTACTTGATCACAAACATGCCTGAAAGCAAAAATACAGCAATATGGTAAAGTTATATTTATAAAACCACAGCTGACAGCAGTGTGGTAAAGTCCTGTTTGATAAAGTCTCAATTCTTTAGATGTAGAGTGGGTCAGCCGTAACAGCCTGTTTTAATACAATTGTAAGTAATAGTAAGTTGGTAGCTTATAATAATATTTTAATATGTAATTATTCTTATAATATGTTACTGAAAGGCTCCATTTCAGATATTATAAGCTGTAGCCTATACCGAGTTTTCAAATCTTTGCCATTCGATGACAGCAACTTTGAAACACAAAAATGTGAACCAAAACAGTGACACGAACATAATCTTGGACCCAGCAGGATATACAAATCTTGATTTATTTTATTTTATTTAAATTTGATATTGAAGAATGTCTTGTGTTCGCCGTGATATGGATTGCACTGTCACTGGACTCCACACGTAGAACCACGTAGACCGCCATAATAAAATAAATATTCTCGAAATTTGGGTCCTTTCTTAGGGTTCCGTACCCAAAGGGTAAAAACGGGACCCTATTCATGAGACTTCGATGGCTGTCTGTCCGTCTGTCTGTCCGTCTGTCTGTCCGTCTGTCTGTCTCCAGGCTGTTCTCAAGAACTGCTATAGCTAGAGTTCTGAAATTTTCACAGATTGTGTATTTCCGGTGCCGCTATAACAACAAATACTAAAATAAAAATAAAAATAATATTTAAGGGGGGTTCCCATACAACAAACATGATTTTTTTGGCCTTTTTTGCTTGTAATCAATAATGATAAGAGGTAGGCACTTGAAACTTTTACGAAGGCCTTAAATATAATTGTACTTTAATAATTAATAATAATATTTAAATAAAATAAAAAATTAAGGGGGCTCCCATACAAAAAACACATTTTTGGCCTATTTTTGCTCTATAACGGTACGGAAGTCGGAACCCTTCGTGCGCGAGTCCGACTCGCACTTGGCCGATTATTTATATATAAATAGCTATTAACCTCATTGGTATTTAGTATTGACATTTGATTTGATAACTTTTATTCACACTTGAAGCGCTATTAGATATTATTAGCGCTTGGGATTCACACTTCAATGTACATTTTCATCTCTCAATTCTCATCTTAATCTCTTAAATAAGTAGCTCAGATAAATTCTTTCTTTATAACAACTACCTGGTAATGGTCAAATAATATGTCTCGAAAAGTATTTAAATCTATAGAAATCACACATAGGTACTATTAATTTATAATAATAATTATTGTAGACACATTTTATAATATTATAGGTGTACCAGAATCTGATGGCAAAAAGTGAGAAAATAAATTGACTCTAACAATACCGGGGTAATAGGAATAAAACATTTTCATCCTTTTTTATTCCTTTAGCGGCTTATTTTGTGTGTGAAACATGCAAATATAAAAATTTATCCAATGATCAAGGATATTTTTTGAAAATTTGCTGTCAAAAATTGCCATCAGATTTTGGTAGACCTACCTATATGTTACATACTCTACATTTAACGTTCTTCTTTCTAAAATAGTGTCATGTCCATAGCAAGAAATATTAGTTCCTTTAATATCTATCTACATTTTAATTTGTACTGTATAGGCCTATGTACCTACAAAATACAAATGTAGTACAGAATACTAGGACAAACTTTGATTAGTACTGTCCAACTTTCTCAGATACACAAGACTACGAGACCCCACCCGGGTGATGTGGGGGTGGAGGCTTATGGGGGAGTAATGGGGGAAGGATGGGGGAAGCCGTAAATATGATTATCAGGGGGAGGCGACGGTACTAATCATATTCTCAGCAATTTACATAAATATGAGCGTGCCGTGTGACACGAGCGTCATTACCAGACTCGACTAATGAAGGCTGATGCCAGATATGCCTTGGTTTTGTCTTTTTTATGATTAATAGAGGGCGATCGTAGATTACTTTTATAATCTACTTTACATAGCGCCTTGATTGTTTTAAGTTTTGATTTTATAATTCGAATAAGGTATAGAGAGGGTTTTAAGCAGTAAGACATAGACTTTATGAAGTTCTAAAATGTTAAAATTTGTTTTAAGAGATATTTCTGTAATGATTAGAAAACATGGTCCGTTTATATCTTAACCCTTAATTAGTCGCATGGGGTCAAATCACTTTCAAACCGAAAAAAATATGTGCTAGAGTTCTAGGAATACAACGACGCTCTTGGTAGTCTCCTTACTCCTATCGAGGTATCCTAATAAGTGGTAGCCGGTCAGCTAACGATGGTGCATGTGTCGCTACTCTCTTGAGCGCTGACCCCATGCGACCACTTACGTCACTTTTTTTGTCACAAGATAGGTTTCTATTATTGTAATATTATGTTTAATTTTTACATTATTTTCGTTATAATTTAGGATGCTTCATAAATATACGTGTATATCATCTATTAACAGCAATTTTTCACAAAATTGATCAATAAAAATGTCAATATGAGTCAAGACACTGAAGTTCGATATATTTCTGAAGATCAAAGATATTTTGTGAGGCTAGCTTCCGAACTTCGAAATTATACACCGATTTATGATGGCCATGAATCAGCAAGCAAGATTGAAGAGTCCAGTAATGATTAAAATTATCTCTGACCATCGGATGGTGATGATGATGATGATCAGAGGGTGATAACCAAAAGTCCGTAAAAAATCAAAATTATAAAGTGAGGAAAATATGTTTGTCAATATTATCTCAAGATCTAATTCCTTCAGTGCTACAAAAAAAAATCTGGTTATCAGAGAGAAAAGTATTTTTTTTTTCATCTCCATCTCAGCTATGGTGATATTTTGGAGATTTAGAGACACAAAAGAAGTTGAGTGATTTTTTTTTGTTGTAAAGAGGCAAACCAAGGTTTTTGTTTATTAATATTAATAACAATAAAGCCCTCTAACAATTTGCATTATTGATACTTCGTTTTATTCGTTTCTTCACCTTAATTTTCACTATTTTATTTGGGGTCAGTAAATACCCTATGCGACTACTTGTGTGATTTTCTTGATGCGCCTAATTAAGGGTTAATCGTTAAGAACACTTAACTCGAAATTAGGTTAGAATATCATCTTTTATATCACAGGAATGTTGTTTATTAACAATAATAATATATAATTAATCTATCAGAGCTTCTGTTTAGAAAATTAAATAGTTTTGTAGTAACTAAAAGAGTGAGAATCAAATAAATACTTTACTGGCCTATATCTATCTAATAGAGCTCATAACCAACGTCAAATATGCGTTTTATAGATAAGTAGATGATGCCCGCAACTCCGTGGCGCCTAACTCGTTTATCGCGTGGGAACCGTACATTTTTCCGGGATAAAAAGTATCCTATGTCCTTTCCCGGGACTCAAAGTATCTCCATGCCAAATTTGAGCAATATCGGTTTAGCGGTTTGAGCGTGAAGAGGTAACAGACAGACAGACACACTTCCGGATTTATAATAATATATTAGTATGGAAGTATGGATTTCGCAATCATAATAATTGGCCTGACGATGAAACTTTTTTCAAAGTAGGTAACAAATTACACAAGTTACTATTCCAAAAAAAACACATCCCAAAAAACACCACGGCATCTTCAGCATTTCAATTTACGAAATCAATTTCTTTCGTGTTGCGTTCTGAAGTCGCTACTTCCAAAATTACCCTCATTTTGTGTCAAAGCCGTGAGCCGAGTGGCCCTATTAGGTCCAGCCTCTCCCTTTGTTGGGTTTCTGGGTCGGCTGTTCGTTAACATCAAAGTGATGGAAGTTTAATTGGCGCTATCCACCTTCACCGAGAAAAAGGTAAAGGAAATGGTGAAACCAGGCAAAGAGAAAGAAAGATAGAGCCAATACTTTTAAAAAGGGGACACAAAAGAACTTTGGGTCTAGCATAAGTAGCTAATGATTGTAATGTTAACAGATAAATTGCGGTATACTGTAATAACGTTCGTTGTTAAATGTTTGTATATCAACTGTCCCTCACGAGAATACTGTACTTTTTCGAAATAAATAGTCATCTATTTAGGGTGGGTTGCACCAACTTACTTTAACTATAACTTTAACTATAACTACAGTGCGAAATGCCAAATCTTTGGCTACCGTTAAATATGGCGTCCATATTTAACCATAACCGCTCATACTTATATCTAAATTTTTTCGTGAAAATTTACTATGTTTCACAGTGTTATATTTTTCGTGTCGACTTTTACGGATAATTCAATTTTTTATACTCTCAATCCCATTACCTGTAGCGTTATTAAATAGACGCAACAGACATCTGTCAATTTCTGTGGTCAAAGTTAAGGTTAACGCTAAGTTAGCCTTAATAACTATAACCATAACTTTAACCTTAACTTTAACTTTAACCACGCCTCTGGTGCAACCCACCCTTAGTAGTTTTTACGTGAAGAAGTATTATAATTACAACATGTAACAAACTTTCGATTCATCACAATTAACTAACTGCAGTAGAATGTTAGTTTGGTATAGAAAATCAACTGCAACAACTTTAAGTTTTTGCTAAATTGTATTTTATAATAATATTTTTAGCTACTGCATCATTTCTAATTAGTAAACTGGTTTACTAATTAGAAATGATATATATATGATGATATATGATAGAAATGATTAGAAATTACAAAAAAAAACAATAAAATATTAGTTACTTATTATATACTATAGCTGTTGCCCGCGACTTCGTCCGCGTGGACTTCAGTTTATAGCGCGCGGTGTCAACAAAATTGTGGTCAAATTTAAAAGCTTTTTAAAATCCTGGTACCTACCCCTTAAATCAAAATACCCAAAAACAGCTGTGCAGTGTGCATATAATAATTATTACATTATTTTAAATTAATCCTTCGATCGAGGATTCTTGGAAATGCTATTGTATTCTATTGTTGTCGCGATCACCGGTGCTCGTATGGGGCTTAATGGGCTAAACTTTATTTATGCCAAATTTTAAATCTTATTTAGCCCCCCATTACACAACTTTACCCAAAATCTGTATAGATAAGTTAGATAAAAGCTCATAGCAAGGCAAGGAGTGAAGATAAATACAAAGTGTAAAAGACAAATTTGTAGGAAATTTTATGAGCTTTCATTATGTAACGGATATATTTTCTCTACAACGCACCGTTTTAGTGATATGAGCAAAAAACTAAAAATATTGAAAACTGAGCCCCTACCCCCCCCCCACCCTAGGTGATATCGTTATAATATATTATAGCCTATGCGTTGACCCGACCTCTAAGTAATATTCGTGCAAAATTTGAAGTAAATCCGTTCAGTACTTTCTGAGTTTATCCCGGACATATAAACAAAAAGACAAAAATTGTAAAAACTATATTTTTGGCTTCCATATCGGTTGTAGATCACGTCCCAAGTATTATTTTTCAAAAATATTCAATGTACAGAATTGAGTTTCCTACGATTTTATTATATGTATAGATCAAACATAATTTATTATGTTACATTCAAGTTACATTTGAAAAATCTAGAAAGACCGCATGAAACAAACGTTCCTGTGAAGTATCTTGGTACTCTTCATTTTTCACTAGGTAAACGATACTGACTGATATTTTGCTAATGGTGCAGATAAATGTAGGTGATACCAGTAATAATTTATGTAGAGTATAATCATTAATCATTAATACGGTTTTCTATATTATGTACAGGTTCCCTAGAACATTTTTTTTTTTTTTGACTTGATTACTATCAAGCAAATTTTTCGTGAGTAGCTTCATTTTGATAAGACGAACAACAATTTCCTCTGCGAAAATTCTCGAAAGTGGTAGCTAACAGAGAAAGGATTCAATATTTCGATTTGATGGTCCTATAAAATATGGATTGTTCTATTTGTAGGACAATGTTACTGTTGAATTATCTATCTACTATTAACCTATCAATATACATAAAATCAGCTGGTTAGGGTTCTGTTTTAGGGTTCTGAAATCAACAAGTCCTCGTTGACTACGGAACTTACAATCCTAAAATAATGAGACACCATGTAATATATCAGGGATAGCCATGCTTCGGCACGAATGGGCCGGCTCGACCGGAGAAATACCACGTTCTCACAGAAAACCGACGTGAAACAGCGCTTGCGCTGTGTTTCGCCGAGTGAGTGAGTTTACCGGAGGCCCAATCCCCTACCCTATTCCTTTCCCTTCCCATCCCTACCCTCCCATATTACCCTATTCCCTCTTAAAAGGCCGGGAACGCACCTGCAGCTCTGCTGATGCTGCGAGTGTCCATGGGCGACGGAAGTTGCATTTCCGTCAGGTGACCCGTTTGCTCGTTTGCCCCCTTATTCCATAAAAAGACAAGTTGGAAAAGTTACATGGCAGACAAAGACCATGACCAAAGTACCTATCGACTTGTTAAGTTGTAATTTGTAAATACAAGCTAATATTATGTTAACCTAGTACAGGAGTCCTTAAACGTGTTAACTATTATATAAGTAGGATAAGACAGTGTTCAAGTGCGTTTCGCCGAATCATGTTTATCACAGGGAACTGTCCATTTTTCTGGCATCAAAATTATTAGATGCTCTCCCAGTTCTCTGGGGCTCAAATTACATGAAAATCCGAATTGCTGAATCAGTAACGTATACGTACGTTCTCTAGTAGTACATTCTACAAAATTAGGCATTTCATAAAGCTCTAGCACCCATGAAGCTTAAATTCCTAGTATTTTAAAAACCTTTTTTTATCAAAAGAGTTTAATATTATCTTTACGTTTATACTTCAAGTTTTAAAGACAAGAATCCAGGGATACAAAGGAGTATGACAAAAATGTATGGAGTTTGGTCCTTTAATAAGAAATCCAGAGAAATCCGAAACTTAATTATCGTGTCCCGAATGACCTGGATCCGGGAGGCTGCACCGGGAGACGAATCGATGTGTTGCCATGGCAACCGCGACGTCTGCCGAGGAGCCTGCGCTCTACTGTCCCGCTCTGTCTCGCCTTGATATCATATCATACCACGGCCCCTGGTAAAACGACGTAAATCCACCCGCTGGTAAAGTAATTGGAACGCTAGATTGTGGGGATAAAGCTGGGTTTCCATCGGGAGGAAGTTCGTAAAAGCCTTTTTACCAACAACACAGCATCTCACGATATAATATAAAGAAGAAACAGTTTCGATGGCTATAAAGTCTGATATCACATATTAGCTTGCCACAGAATTTGCTCTTTATGCTAAAGGTCATAAGGTCGAAGTGACTTACCTGTGCGGTTCGTGGGTGGCTGAACAAGATATTTGGGGTTTGTTCGGAGTCTGTTAACATCTGGTAAACGAGGGGTTCCGTAATTAATTATTTATTTCTGTTTCCGTCTGTTTGCGGTAATTAAAAGGGATTTCAGTTTGTTGAATGTTAAATAGATAAAGTTGGTCTTAATTGCCTTCTGGGTTCTTTGGTATAGTACGCTACAGTACATAAATATTGCAAAATTAGTTTTGAATAATTTACCATACTCAGGACTTTTATTCTCTACTACCGAAGCTTTTAATTTACACTTGACTAATTTCTTAATGCAACTCTTTTAAAAGAAATCTCACGGCTGCACTAACTGCCCACTCAGATAGACACATCGACATCGACTTTCGTATCACACATAACTTAATTATTTAATTAAGCGTTTGACTGAAAACGTGTGCAGTTTTTTCATTACATCTTTCAGCTTTCTGAGCGCAGTCATCAGTAATATAAGGTTGTGGGGACTATAATACTATGTATGACTAGATATAGCCCGCAACTCCGTTGCACCAAAAGTCGTTTATCGCGCGTGAACCGAACATTTTTTCGGGATAAAAGTATCCTATGTCCTTTCCCGGGACTCAAAGTATTTCCATGCCAAATTTCAGCAAAATCGGTTCTGCGGCTTGGGCGTGAAGAGGTAACAGACAGACAGGCACACTTTCGCATTGATAATATTAGTGAGTATGGATTTTTTTAAGGTTATTGAGCGGGAATAGCAAAAGCTAATAAAACCGTTGTGTTTACCATATTACGCTCTCCCAAACGAAAAGAGTGCGACTACTAATAAGGCAAACATTGTAGAGCTAAAATACTTAATAATTGTACGTACCTATCTAAAATAATTTCAGGAAGATTAACAAAACAAAAAATTACGCAGGAATCTCAAAAATTATTTTCAAAAATAAAAGCAGCGCCATTCCCGCAATAATCATTTTAAAATAAAAACTTTTTTAGCGGTCTTTTTTGGGGATGGAAAAAAAATTAACACAGTAAACCTAAGTAGAGATAAACTACGATAACATGGCGCGCCCTTCCAAATTACTGTTTCAATGTGTGTAGTCACATCTTTATGAAAGAGTTTGTATGTAGTTGTAAGTATTCCAACCAGTAGGTACTCGGAATATTTCACTTAATGTCACTTATTACCAAGATTTGTTGGTCAACTAATCAGAACTAGCCGACCGCGCAAGACAACGTTTTGACGTGACGTGAACGTCAACTTCAAACGTTTTGAATTTTGGAGGGGCGCGCCATGTTATCGTAGTTTATCTCTAATTGAAAATTGGTAAGACGGAGAGCACACCGCCGAGCGACGCAGCGTAGGAGAGGAAGTAACATCAACCTCTCTTTCTACCGCGCGGTGAAAATGTTAGCCTGCGCTGCTATTACGTTTTACATTTATGCCGGCACTCCTAGAGTGCAATCTTTTTCAAAACTTTAGATTTTTGACGCTAAGCAAACACTTTTTAGTCGTTTTCACTAATCAATTGTACCGTAACCAAGATCGTCATAAAAATATCAGTTCCCATAGACCTGTGACATAAAATCCTTGAAAACAGATGGAAAACATTATTGAAACGATGTCACATCAAACGAATAGCCGTGAAATTGGACGAAGATATAGCCATCGCAGCCACGCTCGTAAAATAATAATGCTTACTTTGGTACAGTGTGTCTCAACCTGTGGGTCGCTATACCCCCTCCCTGGGGGCTGGGGATCGCAAAGCTGGTAGGAGAATTTTAACAAAATGATAACATATTATTCATAAACTAACATACTTACCAGAAAAAAAAGTATGGGGTGGCGGGGTCTTTTCTCAAAATATTTTTTCATTCCAGGTGGGGTCGCATCTTTAAAAAGGTTGAAAAACACTGCTTTAGTGTTTGTGGTGGCATAAGGCATTGTAAAGGGCTTCTAGAGAGTAAGTACTTTCATACTTCATACTGTTAGTGAGGAGGACCACTAATAACTATTTTTTCCCCATATTATTATTTGTATGGGATCACCCATACAAATAATAATTATTAATAATTATTATTTGTATGGGATCAGAACAGCGCTCTCTAGTGGCAGAAATAGTAATTACTGACTACTTCGACGCCTGGGTAAAAATGATTCTCAAGGGTATTCTGTGTCTGAAACTCTTCGCTAGTAGTTATAAAAACTCACATTGAACACTCAGATGTCGCGACTGAATAGTAAAAAGAATACTTGATAGAGAAATTATTGGAAATAATTATACTAAATTTATTCAAAAGAAAACTAAAAAGCGCCATCTACAAGTTAGTACTACAATCTCTTGTATGGTAGCGACATCCTGTGTCTAAAAGATAAACTACTTGAACGCGTGGCTGCATAGACGTTGTATTTCTTGTCGCTAGATGGCGTCAACTGTGCCAGTGACTATGACTTGTTATTTGATAATTTAAATTTTTATTTAAAATAATCTTTATAATATAGGTAAATCCATATACTAAAAATAATATATTTTTGATAATATAATGTTATTTTAATACATATCTATTGTGAAAATAATGTATTTTTTTCTTGTCAAAAATATTTTTTTAATCTGGTCATACTTAAAGTCGCTTCATTGGACGCAAGCGCGTCGCATTTTCTGTCTCTTTCTATTGGTTTGTTTTATGTCATGTCTGAACCCTTGCTTGTTATATCCTGCTTGTGTATTTTTAAGTTTAAATATTAGTAATTGTTAGTTAAAAATTACATTTAATGGTAGAAATAGTATTCTTAAAGTGTATAGTATTGTGATGATAAGTGCTTCGAAGAACTGTAATCAGCGTTGGAAAACTAAAGCGGCATCGTGGAGTCACGAAAACGAAGGTAAAAAAACTTTTCATTGTTTCTAGAGACGCTACGGCAGAAAAGAAAAATTGGAAATCGATTTCAGTTTGTTTGTATTTCCACATTATTTTATGTTCTCGCTAAATTCGCAATAGGTAGCCATCCGCGGACTTGGTACAGTGTAATGTTGAGATTCTTGAAATGGTTTGTTTTTTTCTGTAAATATCTTTTGTTGACTTTAAATATTTACTGCATTTGGTATCCACGCGTACTGTTAATATGAATTTAATGGTATATTTCATAAATACAAATCATAGACGGTCACTGCTTAGTACTATGCACCAGGAATTTTAAATTTACCCTAATATTTATATAATATGTACCTTTCTGTAATATCAACTTAAATAATCACTGCTTACATGTTGGTCCAAAAAATAATAATATGAACTTGCATGCGGATTGATTTTCATTTGTGTCCATAAATCACACGCAAAATTTACAAAGAATTTAGGTACTTACTAAATATTTTTATAGGATACTTAAAGGCTTGTAATTAAAGTTTCTAGTCCCAATAACCTCTAAAGACCAAACAAATGCAAGGCAACGGTTATTAATAATTAAACATCCTTGGTTGTATAGGAATTACCTAAGGTCCGAAGCTAAAGACACCTTGAGGAAGTTATTACAACATTATGATTGAATTTTAACAAAAGAGTGAGAAAAAATTTAATGACAGGAAGTTGTTTGTAAATAAAGAACCTTTATTTTACAGATGATGTCCTCTAAACGGAGATGGCCTTTGTAGATATTCGCAGATTGTTAAACTTACAATGACTACAATGCCAAGATTTTATTCCAGTTATTAAAAAATATTTTGATGTCTCCATAAGGTCCTTTTTTCAGGTTCCGTACCCAAAGGGGGGAAACGGGACCCTATTAAGACTACTGAGACTTCAATGTTTTACTTTAAGAAGTAGATAATGTAATTTTTAAGAAATGTTTCAGTGCTATCTTTATAGCGCCTAAATAGTGTTTAAATTGCACTATAACACTTAAATTTTAGACATTAGGTTTTATAGGGACTTCTTCTTGACCTATCTTGATAGCTCTTCTTTCCCAAGCCCTTCTTACCAAAATTTTATTAAAATACTTTCATCAGATTCTGTCAAACTGATTCTGTTTTAAAAATTAATATTTAAACTACAGACATTTTGTAAAAATGATCTACTGCGTATGTATACAGCATTATATTGTAGATGTTCAGGCTGCAAAATAATTGCCTAGACATCTCCAAATTAGTTGTGTGAAGATAATATTATATTTGCAATTCTATGTTAATTTGTGTTGAATAGGCTAAGAGAAACCATTTGATAGCTAATTAACTGTAGTTACTAGGGGTGTAGCTGTTGCTGCATCTGATGTATCAATTAAACAAGGTGCCCCAACATGCGTAAGTTACTTTTCCTTAAAACCCCCAAACAAATTTTTGTATTGAGCCCCGCCTCGGCATGCTACACTTCTGGTGACATAGCCCAAAATCAAATTTATTAACTAAAGTCCCTTACATTAATATTTCTAGGGCTAAAACACATTCAGGGTTATACTTTCTAACTGGAATATTACTCACCGGTGAAATCTGTTAACCAATCTACAGGGTGTTATTATAAGATATTACTTATTGCTTAACAAAACATTAATCTATCCAGGCTAGACAAAACATTGCCTAATATGGACAGTATTGTGACTCAAGCAGGCCCTTATTGATAAATATACAATCTATAATAATAAAGAAAACTAATTTTAGATTTTGTTAGTCTTGCTAAAACTTGAGAATGGCTGAACCGATTTGACTAATTTTAGTCTTTCATGTTTGTGGAAGTCCAGTGGTTGTTAGGAGAAAAGTTATACAAAGTTCACATGTCATCTAGTTTTTAATAAAGGAAACTCTTCACATGTTCTCTTTGTAAATATTTGATTAGATAGAGAAAGAATTGATTTTTACTTCACATTATTATATGCAATCTGAAATTATGTATTTGTACTAAAATTCAAGTTAATCCAGATACTACATATCAGCTTACGCAAGGCACAATAGACATTCTGTCTACTCCGCGTAAGGGGTAGGGTTGGTCATACCAAATATTATAACAGTTCATGTTCAAGGTAATAATAAAAGTGTAATATAGTGAGGAGAGGTTTAAAGCCCGTCACAGACTTAGCTATAATATATATTCATATTTTTATAGCTAGGCATATTACTATATATTTTCTATACTACCTAATTTTCGCGTGACCGCACACTCAGCTATAATATATATTTCTGTGACATGTGAATTAAGTATAGAAAATATATAGTAATATGCCTAGCTATAAAAATATTAATATATGTATATTATAGCTAAGTCTGTGACGGGCTTAATGTGGATGGCCCCTTACTGCTTAGCATAATAAAAATATTGATCTCTGGTAGGATTACTTGACCACCAACAACGGTTTGAAATTATAAAAAAGGTGTGAAAAGATTTGGAAACATTATTTTGGTCAGCAGTACTTGCAACAATACTAGTAAATTGTTACTACATTTAATTTAATATAATATTTTGTGTATAAATTGACCTCTCAATAAATTGCTTGATATACTGATATAACTGGTTCGGTAATTGGCATTTGTTTTGGCGTGATCATTTGGCAATCATTAGAAATTAGGCTGACCGGCCCGGCCTGCATTGTTGGGTCTGTATTTGATTATGACATCGTTTTCACCAAACAATAGACTTCATTATATTCAGGCACATTAAATTATAATTTAAGTTAATAAATTAACCTATTTCTGTTATATATTGCCTTTTCATTTTAGGCCAGTAAATGGTTGAACAAAGCTTGAGTGTTTTACTGTATTTGTGCACAGTTTAGAAAAGTTTATCGTATTTGTTGTAGACTGTAGTCATAAAACATGATAAAAAAATCTACTCATTTTAAGCTTATCACATTGGGCTTTGATGTGTTACTAAAATTAAGTACTAAGATTGCTCAGCTGTCTGCAGAAGGCAGAATCGACATAGATTATCGGATTTTAAATGAAATACGCCTCTTTTAACTTAATTTTCTAATTGCCTATGTTTTTGTTTGTACCAACATTTGTCCAACATGGCCAACTTGTAAACGCCGTTATTACTACGTCAAAACTAACAGTTTTCCTAGCCATAAAAAAGCCTAACACTAAACAGTCGTCCCATCTAATATCACGTCCAATAGTTGTTAAGTATTTCATTCTTTGTACTCCCTCTACCTGTGCGGTAGGAACAAAAAAGTTAAGGACAAAGGCTCGCCCTTACCCTGTATTGTATGCCGTCTCGGAGTAGGGTTGCCAGATTACTTTCTCCCTAAAAATTGGGACTTTTGTTTCGTCTGTAAAGAAAGTATTAAAACGTCAATTAAATACAAAAAAACTTGCAAACAGTCTCAGTAACGGGAATCGTTAGAAATAATATCGTGATGGATAGGTGTTTTTAATTTTTACTGCTTTAAAGAAAGCTTTAATTGACAAATTCTATCCTACACTGTCAAGTATGAAACTTATCAAAAGTAGTATTTTTACCATTTTTTTCATGAACACATGGATAATGTTATAAAAATTTTAATGATCTATTCCAAAATTTTTATTTTACGTGAATTTTGAAATGGGAAACATACAAGCCAGTCTGTAAAAATCGGAATACTCTGGGCTATTTTAATTATTTCACCCTGGCAACCCTACACGCAGGTGCAAGTTGTTATTTCACTGAATTTATTTTTCTCACTGCTAGCTGCACCACTTAAAAATGTTTGTGATGTGAAACTTAGTTTTGTGCGCTGCTTCCTGAGTGTCTTATTTTTTCGCTTTGTTGAAGTTTCAAATTAAATATAAGATGGATTTTCTAGCTTTTATGCTCAAAGGTGTGCTCTATATTAACCAAATTACTGCACGCATTGTTAACTTAGGTTCTCAAATCTCAAGACAATATTGAAACGAAAAGAAATATTCTGATTGACATTATACACTGTGTAACAAAAATAAGTGATAATACTATATATATACTATATGTATTATGAATAGGCGCATATTAGTTAAGTTTGCCAATTCATTAAATAGCAGAAGAAATTAAACGTATACGGTATATTATACAGGTGTAACAAAAATAAGTGACAATACTTTAGGGTGTGTACGTGTTCCTTGTAGAGAGTTCACTGTGAAAGTAGCAGCTCTGAAAGACGATTTTTTTTTTCACTTTTGTATGGGCAAGGGCCCGAGCGTCACGACTCACGAGTTTCCCCATACAAAAGTGAAAAAAATTGTGGACTTTCAGCGCTGCTACTTTCACAGTGAACTCTCTATAAAGAACACGTACACACCCTAAAGTATTGTCACTTATTTTTGTTACACCCTGTATAATATACCGTATACGTTTAATTTCTTCTGCTATTTAATGAATAGGCAAACTTAACTAATATGCGCCTATACATAATACATATAATCGTGTCTCTGTTAATAATAATTTTGTACCAAAGATCCGGATACTCTTTGGTACTTACCTAGTACCTACCTTCACCAACAGATCTTTTCGACCTTATTCCCATGGTAACAAGATCGCTGTATACTCCGGATCTCTCATACCCAGTGAGCATTCAACCAGCGGCCTTGAACCAGCTACGGTCACCAGCTGAAGACCTTGGTCGTCTAGGACGTTCAACTTGCCTGAAACAGCTCCGTGGTGTCAGTGACCCGATGTGAGATGTGCGAAATTGATTGTCGACTGAGACTATGATAGTTGATAGCCTCGAATCTCGATGCGTCTGAAAAGTTTATTCTTATATTGGTTATTGGTCCTAAAAGTTAAGAGTAAAGCTGCGCTTATACGTGCAACTAAAATTGCTCAACTCCAGTCAATTCTCGTCAATTTTGACGTCACGACTACATCAAGCAATTTGCGGCAAGCCATGTGGCCATCAAATATTTGAGCGATATGAAATAAATTGCTCCATATTGCTCCACTAATTGCTGCAGATCGCCCCATTCGTGTCGCCGAGCAATCATTGCCGCAATTACTGCCCGTGTAAGCGCTTCTTTACGTGACGAGTGACGACAAGATGCGATTTTACTACAGTCTATTGTTTTCAATGCTGTTAAAACGCGAAAACAATTTAGACAAATGCTAAAGTGTTTTAAAACGGGCTTTGGCCCACCGCCCACCACACATTCCCACCACTGTATCTCCTGTGTCGCCAGGATCGACAGCGGTATTCAACCACGAAAACCCTTTGATTTGATCTCATGGAGCCCGAGAGACATGCTAAAGGCTAAAGCTGTCTTGGGATCCGCAACGAAATGAATCAGAAGAAAATACGAGGAGTAGGAATTCCAGATTCCGTTCCCATACAAAGCGGGAGATAGCACAAAGTTGCCATGACCTGCAAACCTTCAAGAAAAGAGCGTATTCCCTCTTAAAAGGCCGGCAACGCACCTGCAGCTCTTCTGATGTTGCGAGTGTCCATGGGCCACGGTAGTTGCTTACCATAAATAAGGTGACCCGTTTGCTCGTTTGCCCCCTTATTTAATAAAAAAAAAATGACCGAAAGTCTAAAGAACTGAAGGGAAAGCACTACGGGAATAAACGTTAAGGCGACGCCTTGATAATTTGGCTGTAGCGATGCCGATTTTTCTCAGCAATGACTAAAGCTAAGAAATTGAAGTTCATTGTCAGTATTCATCGTGTCTTTGTCTTTGAATTGCCCATAGCATAACACGATTGGACAACTTTTATAGCACAGAATAATCAATCGAAAAGACCTCTGTAAAACAAGGGATTCCTATTTTTCCAACAGAGGAGAGTGATTTAAGGTTCCAAAATTTGTACATAAATTGGTTCAAGCATGCACTTTAATTTGTGCATAGCTTATATGAAATGTATTTATGGTTTTTAAATTATGCGACAAAAACCATTTTGTCGCTTACGCCCTTTCCATTTTTTGCTGTTCCATTGCTTGTTTTCTATGAGAGGCCGGGCCGGCCTCTCATAGAAAACAAGCAATCTAAAACGTATCCAACACGGTTTCTTACTTTAACGCTGCGTCACCTTAATAATAAGGGAGTGCCTCCGCTGCGCGCGCCGGCTCCCAAAAATATGAGTAATGGGAACCGGCGGTAAGTATACTGCCGGCAGCCGAGATATAAAACAACGGCTGCCGGCGCTGGCACTCAAAATGGGAACCGGTGATAATGCGTAAAACGCTAGGTTCCAGTGCCGATACACAAATTTTAAAAATAAATATGTAATTATAATCTCAAATACTCGACTTCTTAACCGACTTCCAAAGGTGAAGGTTATGGATATTTTATTTTTTTGTGATGCATTTTCATCTACCTTAGCTTCACCTTAGCTACCTTTTTCAGCTACCAAAAAGTAAGATTTTGCACCACAGTTATAAACCCCATGGTAGGTATACTTCCGAAGGTACTGAACAGAACTTTAGACTCCTTAATCCTTATACATGTTAGAGAGTTTCAGCGTTTTTTAAAGAAGCAAAGGTACTTATATTATGCTGCTATGCAGATCACATTTATCAACATCATCATCACCACCATTAAAATAT
This sequence comes from Polyommatus iphigenia, assembly GCA_963422495.1. NCBI lineage: Eukaryota > Metazoa > Arthropoda > Insecta > Lepidoptera > Lycaenidae > Polyommatus > Polyommatus iphigenia. The sequence goes on from OY730187.1 coordinate 8,049,932, forward strand.
ACATCCTTACATTATGACCTTATTATTAATTGTACTTTTCATAGTACTTTAGCTCAAGACTGATGTTTTTGGTCATTATTCTGTAATTTGACAAGCGATGTTTGCCGAATAGGCGCGGGCAGCCTATTCGGCAAACATCGCGTGACTTCGGCAAACTTCGGAAAAAGGCGCCGGCAGCCATTTCGGCAACCGGCGCCGGCAGCGGAGGCACTCCCTAATAATAATAATGACTACTAAGCTAGAGCTAATTTATTGCTAAAGTGTGTCTGTCCGTCTGTCTATTACCTCGTCACGCCCAAACCACCGATTTTGTTGAATGGTATGGTGATTGATACTTTGAGTCCCGAGAAAAAGGACATAGGATAATTTTTATCCCGTACGTAAAAATTTACGGCTCCCGCGCGAATTTTTTGGCGCATCGGAGTTGCGGGTGTCATGTAGTTTGTAATAAATACATGTAATACATACTACGTAGTACGTTCATTATTCACGTTATAATTAATGTTCTGTTTGGCTAGTTATTAGTAGTATCATAGATCGATTAAATATTAAGTAGTACAAAGCCTTTGTTTTGTCGACGTATGTCTATTAGAGCTAAATCGATTTTCGCTCAATGGGTAATAGGTACCGTTGGTAGGTAGCCCTTGTGTATGCTTACGTAATTTTCGCTTTACTACTCCTCCTACGGTACAACAAAGGGAGCTTAGCAAATAGGGTAGAGTGTAGACCCTTTCCTGGGCATTGGATCTACGAGGAATCACAAGAAACGTTACAGGGGTCGAGAGCACTCCCACATTATTAGGCCGTGTTCACACCAAACCGACTGAGCCGTCGAATGTGAGCGAACGTTACGCAGTTTATTGTATTTCCATACATATTCACTTTTTCGTTCACACCTGACCGACAATACGCCATTACGCTAGGCGTAGGCGCGGACATTCGATACCGTATATTTTCACGTTCACACTGGGGCTCACACTGAGCCTGCTGACATTCGGCGGCGTATAGTCAGTTTGGTCTGAACACGCGCTTAGTTCTTGATTCCTGGGAGCTCGGGTATGTGAAATAGGTTGCTAGGAACTTTGGAAAACACACATGTGAAAATTAACAAGAGAGAGAGAAAATTGACCAGTGCCTTCAGTGAGAGAACTCTTCAAAGAAACCTATACAGTTCCTCAACCACATCTCTAAAGTTTCAGGAATAGACAGCACTTATACGAAACTAATATCGAACCGCTATTTTCGGTTGACCGACTTAGATTTGGAATCTATACGAAGAAATGTCTCTGCGACTGATTGGATTGACTATCGAGATATGGATTGGGCACACCGTACACGTGTAAGGGGTTTGTATTTCTGTACAGTTTCAAGGGATAAAAGAAGTATTTCTTAAGGATTTGTCAACTTTTTAGAATTATGGGAATACATTTTTGCTTTTCACTGGTTTTCTTGAATAACTCACATTGATTTTCCTTTGTAGAGCCCATTCCTCTAATACCCTATTTAATCGTTTTGATGGCATCCTATTCTTTAGTACCTTTCAAGAGATCTGCTTATAGGATCACTATAAATTTACTGTTGATACTAGTCATTATAAACTTGCCCCTTTCTAATAAAAGTACATATCTATTTATTTACACATCGCATTGCTATACATATTATAATGGTCTCCTGTTTTGTCTGTCTTACTTTTTCAATGTATCAGACAAAAACAGCTATTTTGTTTAGTTTTTCTCTATGGAAATATATTATTAAGCCACGCAGCAAAAACTAATAGGTTAACAAAAATGTTGCTCTAATAAAGATGTCATACAAGACGACCTTAAGATTGAGCGAAAGTGGATTAGATCTGAATGTCAAGGGAACGATACGCGCCTCACCTGCCGCTACTTAATCCTCTCAGGCCCACTTGCCCCAGGTTATCGCTAATCGCCTCTCAAATCATGCCTTCTCTTTTATTTATATAGGGATCGAGTGAGAAAACTTTCAGACTGAAAGTACCTAGTCTGGATTTTGGTTAAGTTTTTTTAAAGTGTTGGAGTATTCAATGCATTCGGAATATTTTTAATGTTTTGGCTGCACGAATCGTCTTTGAATTATAAACATTTTGGCGGATGCTCCGTTACCAAATACCAATATAGGTCGAAAACTTATGCCCGGGGTCTGAGTAATATTGGACAGGAGTTTGCCTATTAACTAGCGATTTTGGTTGGCTAGACAAAATATTGACCAATCAAAAACGCCGTTGAGAATGTTAACTTCAGTCAAAAGTCAAAACCCCTCAGTAGACAGTTTTTAACTTATTGCACAGGAGTAATATTTACGCCTCTCAGTATAATAATTATACTAAACTCATTATAGAAATATACTAGTCTGTAATTATTATAATAATATCATAGGAATGTGTTTGTAATTCATAGACAATATCTAGTAGCGACATGACATGGCCAATAATCCACAAAGGCCCGCTGACGTGGCCACAATAAATGATAAATTGTCTAGTTGCTATCGCAAACAATCGCTTTGTTGCTAATAAGATTTCGTATGATTTCTATAGAGCAGCTATTCCCAACCCGCGGCCCGCCGGGACTTTATATTCTGTGGCCCGCGTCACGCGTGATGTTAAACCATTTTTAAATTCACGCCCACCGGCAAAATAATGTAAAGTCGTCGTGAAAGACGTGAAATTTTTTACACTTTTTAATCGTTAATTTTGAAGAACTTATTTTTTAACCCTAAAAAAATATTATTGCGGCCCGTGACACCAAGACCAAGACTTGTTTGTGGCCCGTTTGAAAAAAAGGTTGGGGACCACTGCTATAGAGTATAACTATACACAGTCCCCTGTCGTACTGATTTGACGATGATAGATTGTGTTCATGGACAGTTGGACACTAAATAATGCCTCCCACACCGGGTTCGGTGATAGTAGTGAGCAGGCTCACTGTGAGCCCCAGTGTAAACGCGAAAATAAACGGTATTTTTCGTTCACACTATGCTGACTATACGCTATAGCTGACGTAGCTACTTGGCCATCAAGTCCGCGGGCCGTAGTGACGTGCTTTATTAATGATTAATCAGCCGCCGACTGTCAGCGCCTACGCCTAGCGTAATAACGCAGTGTCGGTTAGGTGTGAACGAAAAAGTGAATAATATGTATGGAAATACAATAAACTGCGTAACGTTCGCTCACTTTCGGCGGCTGACAGTCAGTTTGGTTTGAACACAGCCTAACTCTTCAACAATATTAGTCATAAATTAGTCTTAAAATCTGATTGCACTTTTATACTCCATGTCAGCATGGGCGGTCCAGTACGTCATATTTCCGACATTAGTGTCCAGCGCGGAACACACGCGCGTTCTCAGAAGGTGCCAATTTACCTGCGCCGGCACACACCGTGAACCCAAGGTCAGGTAGGCCACGCTCGCGCTACCTAGAGCCCACTATACAAATTAGCCAGCGGATTAGGCCGTGTAAAGGCCTACTTGGCGATATGTTGGGACTTGGGAGCGACATACACACACGAGGACTCTAAGCGTTGGCCCAATGCGCTGGCTCAAAGTGTTGGCCCAATGTGTGCAGTGGGCTTAGTGCGATTTAAGAACGTTAGATCGTCTACGCAGAATACGATAAGTAGACGTGTGCACTGTGCAGTTTGCTAGATATCAGATTCTTAAACTCTTTTTCAAGTTTAAAGAAAAATTCAGAAAAATAATTTATTGGAAAGTAGATAACGCCCGTAAGTCTGTTGCGCCGTAATTCCGTTTATAGCACGAGAACGGTTCCATTTTTCCGCAACAAAAACTTATGTCGTTTCTTCTTTCATAGATGTCCTTTGCCATCTTTCAAAGTGTCTCCACAACCATCTATATCGGTTCAAGCGTTATAGTGTAAAGAGGTAGCAGACTATTATTATTTTTTAAAAGAAGAGGTTTACCACTATGTAATAGACTATAGGGATTTGGTTAAAACGTAGGCGTAGTAAAATTTTTAGGTGACACAAAATATACAACACTTATCATTTATTGCATATTTATATTATCAGGAGAGACTTTAATATACTTACATGATATATTTTTACACTCACTAAGCCGTATTACTTATTGTTTAATTAAGATTTTGCGTAGGCGTGAGATCGGGATTAGCAATCAAGTAATTCCTAATACAAACGGAGCACACGTAGCAAGTTTTCCATTAATCTTCAGGATAAATTTCACAATTTGGGTACAGCGAGGTTTGTGCTTTTCGATAATTAAATTGATGTTTACACAGTTAAGGGATGAAGACTAAGGGGCCTTGTTACACATCTTTCTTCACAAAAATGCCAGGCTATCGGCCAGTTTCTTCTAATAGCTGAAATTGAAAACAACCGTTTCAATTATGTACTTAAAGACAGGAATCGAACCCACGATCTTTGACGTCCAAACTCCAAGCCCACGTAGGCGTCATGATGTTGATAAAATAACTATACCTACCTAAAGATTTCAAGATAACTTTCCAATGTTGAAATGCGATATTAGTGACAAAGCGAAGGTCTCTGAAAGTAACGTAAAGAATAGAACAACTTTTGACCTTATCTATCACAATGTTGTTTGAAAGTTGTCCATTTAGTATTCTTTTACGTTCTAAACGGTTTATCTCATTTGAATAGCGTTTTATCCAAGTATAATGGTATAAAGAACAAAGATATATTATCTTTGTCCTTTATATTATAGGGCAGGGATGGCGAACCAATGGCACGCGTGCCACCAGTGGCACGTGACATAAAAGCTTTTTGCAAAAAAGCAAAAAAATGGAGCACGCTAGTGGTCACTATCTAGTATCGAAATCATTATTTTACCAACAAAAGATTATAGATCCACCTGTGCATAGTGAGCACAAAATTAGAATTACGCACCGAATCACAAAAAAATATTGAATGGCACGTAAGACGTTATTACTTCAGAAAGATTTCTTCAGAAAAGGGCACGTTGATACGAAAAGATTTGCCATCCCTGCAATAGGGTCATTGTGTCGACATTATGCTTGGTGACCGAATAGCGAATACAGTTTATAGAAGGTTTATGGATTGACCAGGCCTATGACCTTATTTCCTACTAACACATTAGGTGTGGTAGAATCAACTGCGGATATTTTGGGCACACGATCTACTTGCTTAAGTGTATAAGTTTAGTATAAGTATATATTTGTCTATACATAATATATTATGAGTAGAATGTAGATTATATTCCTAAATATTATGCAGTTAATTTTACAACACCTTGTAAGTTATAAGGTGCGCCCTTATGAGTATACTTTAGAGCCGATAGAAAGTCTGCAGTCTCCGGGGGCTCTTATAACGCCCTTAAAATGCCCTTAGCATGACTATGCTAAGGGCATTTAGACGTCATAAGGATAATCTTGGTATAATTAAGACTCTTCTTTTAAAGGTAACACGGAAAAGGGTTTCTAGAAATATTTAAATTTGGAACTTGAAGCGGCCGTTATCTTGTCGGACGTGAAAACATCAAAGCCCATTACACCGCTAAATGTTTATCTTATCCCACAAACAAGCAACTGTCACCGGGTGCCCAGTTTAGTTGTTCCACGAAAATGTACACTGGTAGGACAAAGGATTGGTAGAAAATATACACTGGTAGGACAAAGGACTGGTAGGAAATATACACTGGTAGGACAAAGAAAAGTCCAAAACTCGCCAAAACAAAGCAATATCACGGATCATTTCGTTCATTCGATTGAGTTGTTGTAATAATTGTCCTGAGCTTATATTATTATCCGACAGATAGTTTTCTATGATAGCGTTTATTTGAGCGTAACCATCAAATATTGTATTTATATTGTTAACTAGATGTTGCTCTAAACTTCGTCCTGTTAAAATTTGTTTATCGTGTTTGAACTGTACATTTTTCGGCTATAAAAACTATCCTGTGTTCTATCCCGGGACTCTAAGTATACCTACTAAAATTAATTTAAATTGGTAGAGCAATTAAAGCTGCTTTCAGGCTGCGCTATAATATACGAGCATATTATAGCACAAAAATATAGCGCACCGTGTTATTGTGCTTTTAGCTACTGTGTGCTAAAATAATATAGCCTAGTCTGAAAGCAGCTTTAAACTTGGAGAAGTAGAGATAAACTACGATAACATGGCGCGCCCCTCCAAAATTCAAAACGTTTGAAGTGCGTTGTCAAAACGTTTGATGTGCGTTGTCTTGCGCGGTCGTCTAGTTAGTTGACCAACAAATCTTGGTAATAAGTGACATTACGTGAAATATTACGAGTACTGGTTGATTGGTTGAATACTGACTACATACTCTTTCATAAGGATGTGACTACACACATTGAAACAGTAATATGGAGGGGCGCGCCATATTATCGTAGTTTATCTCTAACGAAAAGACAAACACATTTACAATATTATATTCAGTAAGCATTAGATTGGCTTGGTAGTATGAATGATTTGAAATGTGCTTCATTAAACAAAGAGCTGGCGAGGAACGGAAAAGGTTTAATGTCGGCGACGCGATGATGACAGACGGACGGACGTGGGGTCACGCGCGGACCACCATGATAGGATAAACATCCTATCATTACCAATCACCAATAAAACTTATTGGTTTCGAAGTGGGACTTCGAATTGTCCAGGAATGAGGATCATTTGAAAAACTAAAGTTTAGATCCAAAAGATTTTATTGCTAGTTCAACTTTGTCATTTTATTTCGTTATCTTTTACAGGTTTAGGCCCAATTTCACCAACGTCTTTTAGTGTTAACAGCTTTTTAACCCGGCGTGAGTGAGGTCGGGTATGTCATACCCGGCGGTTTATAAAACACTTAATATTTCTCAACTGTGCGATTTCTGGAACTTGGTTGGCTCATTAGCTGGAGGGGGTGGTTCGAGGAGTGATTTTAAGCAACAATGACAATATTGCGCCGTTGACGATGTAAGCTACAAGTGCGCAAACGCATTGCGGGTATGTAATACCCGACCTCATAGTCGGTCACTATTTTGTGTTTCAGTTATTTTTTGATTTTATTCATTTAATAACAAAGTTTCTTTATTTTTTGTTTTGTAAATTCTTCAATATCATATCATTTGTCAATTAGGCTTGTCCTTTGTCATGTTAATTGATTTTACATTCAGTTAAAGCTATATTTTACTAGATGACGCCTGCAACTCCGTTGTGTCAAAATTCGTTTATAGCGCGGGAACCGTAACTATTTCTAGGATGAAAACTATATATATCATATTATTATAAAACTATATATCATATTATGTCCCTTTCTGGGGTACAAAGTATCTCTATATCAAATTTCAGCAGGTTTTGTTGAAATTAAGTTCAGTAGTTTGGGCGTGAAGAGGTAACAGACAGACAGACAAACCGACAGACACTTTCGTATTTGCAATATTAGTGTGAGTAAGAGAGAGATTTATTGTTAAATTTTAATTACAATGTTGATTTCAATTTGTCAAATGTTTATATTTTCAGCCTAAGTTCCTTTTAATTGATTGGCGCGTAAAAAATACTACTTTGTATTAATAGCAAAAAAGAAACTTCTTTTTTTTATAATTGAACGTGGTTGTTTTATTGTAATAATTTATTTGTTTCATGTTAATCAATTATTACAGTGAATAAGCATTATTCTACATTATCTAAAGTTATCAAAATCGACAGTTCAATATTCGGGTATGTATGTCATACCCACCTCATAGCTGGTGTAAGAAAAATTTCACCTCATTCACGCCGGGTTAAAATGTCACGTCTTCTCTTTCATTCATGTGAAAAACGAAAGAGGTAATGTGTTACGTGATACTAATTCGAGCATTAACAGTCGTTGGTGAAATTGGGTTAAAGTTAGAACAAGCAACAACAAAAATGTTATCGTATTTTATTATTTAAATACTTTGTATCATTCGAAATCATTATTATACATATTTCGCTGTTAGATGGCGTGAAGATTTCAGACTGTAGAATCTGACAAAGAAGGTTGATGATAATGATGATAGATAATACTAGAATTGGGTGATGATGATAGGTAAAACGTCCAAGTTGTAATGACAATTTAAAACACAAACAAAACTTCGCGTGTGTGATAAACGTACCTACTTCTACAAACTCAAACCAAGTTAAGCCATTATAATTCCCGGTTGAGTCATTTATGCCCAGTTTCTATGGATTTTTGACTGGAGTTTATCTTTCCAACAGCGTTGTTGATCAGATATAAAGCCGAATTTTCAATTTTTTAGTCTCGCTTAAACTCGAGAACGGCTGAACCGATTTGGCTTTTTTTAATTTCGAAATATTGGTGGAGATCCAGGGGAGGTTCGTACGGTAAGAAAATATTTTTGGAGAGAAGGGACACGAAATTCACCGGTTCATCTAGTCGATTAATATTTTGACGTTAGCGGATTAGCTAAGTTTTGAATAAAAGCGCTAATGAATAGATAAACTTCAGTCAATGAATAGATAAACCTCAGAAACCGGCCATTAATGCCATTAATGTTACGAATTCAGCGAAAGAAACTCGATGTAACCCATCGTAAGGCGGCTCACGTACAATGTTGTCAACTTTCGCAACGCCACCTTGCAGTGCTCAAATGGAGACGCGAAGGCTGCCTCGAGGTTCGCGAAATGTGTCTCATCCTTTCCTCAACGAGGTCGTGGTTCAACCTTAAGGTTAATCTGCTGAAGGTTGCGAATTACCTATAATCGTTTCGCGCATCTGTTTCGTGCAAATGCTTGAAGTTGAAGGGCTTAGAAATCTGGGTCTATACTATTAGAATAACGGTAACAGCCGCACTCAGATTTATTGATTTTTTTACAATAATGGAGAGTTTGAAAGAAAATATATGGAGCTTATGTCAAAATTTTATTTAAAACTAACACTGTATCGGTCTAACAGCGTAAGGCCCAATTTCACCAACGACTGTTGAAGTTAATGCTCGAATTAGTATTACGTTACCCCTTTTGTTTTTCTTATGAATGAAAGAGAAGAACTAACAGACTTTGGTGAAATTGTGCCTCAGACTGTAGAAAAATTAAGTTTGTAGAAGGCTCAGGCTTGCACAAAGTTAGGTTAATTAATAAGTAACGTGTTGATAGTTGAAAAGGCATAAAAATGCCACCGACAAATCAATTACATTTTTCCCATGTGTATTCTTATTTAGCTTGATCACAATTCATCGCAACAGTAACCTTTCATACGAATTCCAAAATAAATGAATTTTATATTCCGCTATAATGAATCAAGTACAAATTCCCTCAATAACATAAGCATTAAAAGGACAAAATGCTATTTTTAACGAACCCGTATTAAAAACGAGCACCGTTAATGAAGAATTGTCATTGATACGAAATTACGTACCGTTTTTATTTGACTTTACATTTATCCAGTTTTATTTACATTATCGATTCTACGGTTCCGTTGTTAAGCCCAATTATTCTTGAGAGTTATAGCGGGTTTGTATTATTCCAATCCAGCATTGGATTCCTATTGGAATAATGTGAATGGGTACTGGAATGCACTGCCATTATACTGTTTTTATGTGTTTACTGGATAGGACTGAAAGAACTATAGTTTGGCACGAATCAATACCACAGCTTCATAAAAAACCGGCGTAAAGTAACGCTCATGTTGTATTTGTTGAGTGAGTGGGAAGGGGAAGTGAGAATTTCAAAGACATTGGCCATCTCTTACTATGAGATTCTTCTTCTAGTTTCTTAAACTATAGAAGGTATAGTCATACAACGATTTAATATACATTTAAGGATAGTTAGAGGCTATCCAGGTAAACTGTCGACCAGTAATTTATCAAGTAAGCCTCTCAGAACTAGATATTAGGCAATAAAAGCGCCAAGTTTTTTTAAGCAAAGTTCATTTTGGTGTATAACCTTCGCTATCAAAAGGCTAGACTGACGCCCGTTCGACCTTAGAATTGGTTATTAAAAGAACCCACCCGAACTGCAGACGAGGAGCAAGTAATAAAAGTACCTAATTTGAAAATCGCCAATCCACCATTGACGCTTGAATATTAAATTGAATTATTGAGCCAAGATAGTTCCTGACCACTTTATATACATAACTATACTTGAGGGTGGAATTAAAATCAACCCAGATCAATATCAAACTTTTAGATTGAAAACTAAACCTTGAGAGAGCACTAACTGGGAATTTCCATAAAGCGGTGTTCGTTAATTTAAAATCATATTTTATGAAGTTATGAAGCTTTTAATAATTACCAACTTTTTACAGCGTGCTATTATTAATTTCCTAGGATATTACTTATATCTAAATTCTAAAATGTCTTGGACATTCTTTCTTCTTTATGATGGCAAAGTATGTTTTAATAGTTTTAGTTTTTTTTACTGTCTTGTAAGTTGCAACTTTGAACGTTTAGATATTATATAATACTAACTTAATTTATTTTACCACCGCCAAAATAAATAGCCTATGCTATTTTTTGTTAAAAATGTTTCGAACCTTATAAAATTTCTAAGCCTAGCCAAAACTAAACATACGTGGTTATAATCTATATTTAGATATTAATATGTATGTCACAAAGTGTTTTTTTTTAAGAGAACAATATATTTGATATTGATCTATCCTTTCGATAAACCCCAGAGTGGAAACTAGAGTATGCTTCTATTGACATTATTTTATGGGTAAGGCCACAGAAATAAGATCTAGATAGAAGCGCTATGTCGCTCCATTTGTATGAACACGAGCGTGTCAATTTTTAGGGTTCCGTAGCCAAAATGGCAAAAAACGGAACCCTTATAGATTCGTCATGTCTGTCTGTCTGTCTGTCTGTCTGTCTGTCTGTCTGTCTGTCTGTCTGTTTGTCTGTCTGTCCGTCCGTATGTCACAGCCACTTTTCTCCGAAACTATAAGAGCTATACTATTGAAACTTGGTAAGTAGATGTAGTCTGAGAACCGCATTAAGATTTTGATACAAAAATGAAAAAATTATTAAAAATTTTAGGGGTCCCCATAGGTACAACTGAAACAAAAAAATTTTTTTTCATCTGGCCTATGCGTGTGGGGTATCTATGGATAGGTCTTCAAAAATCATATTGAGGTTTCAAATATCATTTTTTTCTAACCTGAATAGTTTGCGAGAGAGACTCTTCCAAAGTGGCAAAATGTGTCCCCCCCCCCCCCCTAACTTCTAAAGTAGGGGCATGATAATTCTAAAAAAAATATATGATGTACATTACTATAAAAACTACCAACGAAAATTGGTTTGAACGAGATCTAGCCAGTAGTTTTTTTTATACGTCATAAATGATAAACCTTAATTTAACTTTCATTATATCAAAAATGAAATATTAAAATAAATCAAAAACCTTATAATTTCATAGAAATAATTCTTATTGCTGCTGCGGAACCCTTCATGGGCGAGTCCAACTCGCACTTGGCCGGTTTTTCATACCTACTGTGACGTCACAAGAGCGCTTGAGTGATGGGAATACCCGTACGCGTGGAATCGATTCAAAGGAATCGCCGCGCCCCGCCTCTTTTGCCATTTTAATAGGTATATCGATTTTTTTATCGATTATTATTCGAGTTCATAGACAGAGGAATGATAAATCTTAAGATACGTGCTTGCCAGGACAGCTAGTAATATATTATATTATTCTAAATTAAATCACTAAACAGGAACATAAATACATATTACATAACTAGCTGTCCCGGCAAACGTTATTTTGCCATTTAAAGTATTTGTACTTCATCAGTTGATACAAAATCTTACCCCCTCTTTTGTCCCCTAAGAGGGGTGGGGGGAAAAATTTTATACACCAGATGCTAAGTTGGAAAAAACAGTTAATAATATGAAGTAAGTCCATTAAAGAAAAAAGTTTGATAAAAAATCTGACCCCCTCTTTGGTCCCTTTTAGAGGGGTGGGGGGATTTTTTTTTATACACCAGATGTTAAGTTGAAAGAAGACAAATATATCTGCGAAAACCGCATTCAAATCGGATCAGTAGTTTTCGTGTGAAAGTGGAACAAACATACAGACAGACAGACAGTAGACAAAAAACTAACTACAGTTTTGGCTTCTATAGCGATGTAGTGACACCCCCGCTTATTATTTTTTTAATACCTTTAATGTACAGAATTTTTATTTCTACAGTTACAGCTATTGCTGAACCAAAGATTTCCTTTGGTAGGATTGGTCCTTATGGCCCAATGATAGATTTAAGATGTGGAGCCACCGCGGTTTTTGATGTTAGTTTTTGTTATTTTTTATTTTAGCAGCTTCTGCTCTGGAGGAAAAAAGAGTCTCAATCTGTATAGAAGCATTAATTATGGTACTATTCCAAGTTCGGTACCATATTCGGATGACTTAATAATGCTTAATTCATGTTAGGACTCATATCGTCGCTTGCCTCTCTAACTGACGTATCTGACTTTTTTTCGAAACTGAGTAATCTACACCATCTTAATCAATTTTGCAAGACGAATCGATATGTCCAATCGACATATCTGTATGTTTTACCAGTTCTGATATATCACAAAGGTTGGGGCAGGCGTATCTACACTTTCTTGAATTATAGAGCTCACTAAAAGACTTATGTCACTTACGACGTTTAGTAAGATTTTGTTTGCAGTACTTGTAAGATCTATTGGCGACGTAAGTGACATACTAGTCCATTGAAATGTTACAATTTTAGGACCGAATATTGCATTTATTAGAGGACGCAATTTTATTTTTAGAATATTATGTTGGGGGGGTCAATAGAAGCTTAACCTCAAGTTTGTGGGGTCGCCACTCTTGTCCCCCGGCCGCCATCTTGAAAAAAGGGATGACAACACTATTTTCGTGATATCTCGGAAACTATAAGTCTTACAAAAAAAATTTAGAACATAATTTGTTGCAAACTATTTTGCCTATAAATATGTTCATGTAATTTTTTACCCTAAATTAAAGAATTTAAAAGTTATAAGCAATAAAGTGATATATTTTTTTAAAGGTTTATTATTGCTCTATATCTTTGTTTTATACATTTTACAATAAAATTACCTAAGACCAACCTTGTAGATGATCTTTTGAGAAAAAGATCCCCCAATCCCCCCCGATCACATGAAATTAATTCTCTACAGGTGCAAAGCAAACTGTGAAAGCATGTGTGGCTGCAGAAAAGCAGGCATAAGATGCTCTACAGTATGCCTACTATTCTGTAAAGCATTTCAGGCCTACTTTTCTGCAGCCACAGTCTACAGTGTGCCTACTACACTACATAAATATATGCAACTATATTATAGTATGCCTACTATATTAGTCTACACATACCTACTATACTATTTAAATCATTTCAGGCCTGCTTTTCTGCAGCTACACACGGTTCCACAGTTTCCTTTGTATCTGCAGAAAATTAATTTCATGGGATCGGGGTATCTCTTTCTCAAAAGATCATCTACAAGGTTGGTCTAAGGTATTTCTTTTTTTGTAAAATGTATTAACAAAGTTAAGGAGTGATAATAAACCTTTCCAAAAATTTCCTCACTGCTCATAACTTTTTAAATTTGTAATTTAGGGTAAAAAGTTATATGAACATATTTGCAGGAAAAATAATTTGCAACAAATTATGTCCTCATAAATTTTTTGTAAGACGTATAGTTTCCAAGATATCACGAAAATTGTGTTGTCACCCCTTTTTTCAAGATGGCGGCCGGGCCGGGGGACAAGGGTGGCGACCCCACAAACTTGAGGTTAAGTTTCTATTGACCCCCCAACATATTCCAAAAATAAAATTGCGTCCTCTAATAAATACAAAGCAAATGTAACATTTCAATGGACTATACGTAAGATGTATGATATGTTTTGGCTACTTTAGAGAACGATGCAATAAAACCCTGTTTTGCAACATACCGCAGAGTGTTTAAGGCAAAAAATCTGAGTTTTCATCATCCCAAAAAGGATCAATGCAGTTTATGCATGGAGTATCGTACCGGTAATTCCGAATAAGGTTAAGTACATAACTAAGATGTGATCTCAAAGATAATGTTTTATGAAACTGTTAGTTATCTAATTAAACAGATGTTGATTATGTTTGAATTTTAAACAATGACGTTATAGAAAAAAAACTGTTGTTTAAGCTTAAGTTACAAACTCTTGTTATAAAAACACAAAAATTTAAAATGTTTGTTACAATTTGTTATTTTTTTAAACTATCAGTATACCTAATGATTACGTGTTTGTAATTTGTAACTTTTAATTTGATTATAACTGATAATTTCTATACCCTGACTTTTATTACATGATTTATAGTACAAATTGCCCGACGTAAGTTACAACAAATACCGTCCAAATCGAAAACAAAGTTCTCTCAAAGAGACGTATCGGCTTTGAAAATGTATTATTTAAATAATAATAATATTATTTAAATAAAATTTATACCCACGCGAAGTACTCTATAAGATCAATGTACAGGCAGATTTTTATTTTGTTCACGCTGATAAACGTTGAGCTGCCTCCGATTTTAGGTAACCATAAAAAGCTTGCCCTGAACATTTTGCTCAATGTCAGTTACGTCAGTTAAAGAGGCAAGCGACGATATTTGCACGATAAAGATGTTAAACAACGTAAAAAGAAGAAGAAGAAGAAGCATTATTTAAACGCGCTAATCTTAGTATGAGTCAGTAATTACTGGTCCGATTTGAAAAATTCTTTCAGTGTTAGATATCCCATTTATCGAGGAAGGCTATAGGCTATATTTTATTACACTAAGACTAATATAAGCGAAGAAATAGAGGAAGATGTGGAAAAAACGGGGGAAATTATTTGAAAGGGCGTATTTCACGAACTACTATAGTAAGTTTTTTGTTATTTGGCACAGATAAAAAGTAGGAACGTGAAGGATCATAGGCTATTTATTGTGGACTAATTTGTCTGTGAAATATCTAATTTACGCGGGCGAAGCCGCGCGGAACGTCTATATGAAAAAGCAACCTTCCGCATTTTCCAGATCGGGATGCTGGAAAACAAAATGTTTTGATATCATATGGAACATCTTAATGGGAACCCTTCGGCACGGTTTGGTCGGTTTCTAGAGACTGGTGGCTCTCCTGCCCCCCTACCATGAGCTCTTATAGCAGTATTACTTTAATATTACTTTCAGATTTCGCACAAACAAAAAACATAGCTATATTTATACAAATAGAGATCATTATTGTTTATGCGAAATTCAAAAGTAATATTAAAGTAATACTGCTATAAGAGCTCATGGTACAGGCTGGAGCCTTTTTACTGATCGCATCGGCTTAATTTTGGGTTGATTTGACTAGATTATTCTGGTTTTGGACTGGTCTACAGACTGTTCTGACATAAATTCGGTCTATTGTGACTAGAACAGGCATTTCAGAGATTTTCTAGTAACTAAGGTAGCAGGAAAAGTGATTACTTGAAATTTAAAGAATTTTTAACCTCATACCACAGAAAGACTCAAAAAATGTATTTTTAGGTAAAAATAGTCTGCACTGACCATAAATTAGGATTAATTATTATTAATTTGACTATTGGCAATTAAATGTAGAAGATTTTTTCTCATTTGAATGAAATTTTCAGTTTTATAAAACAAAGTAAAGATTTGTTGGTACACGACATGTCTATGGCCATCGAAAAATCAATGTTTTTTTCTTAGAGACAAGAAAATCCAGATAAGTTTTTTTTGTTTTATAAAAGACCATAAAATAAGCTATCGTTCATCTATTTACGTCTTCAAAAATTCCTGATATTTCAGAAAATACAAATATCCTTAGGTCGTATTGATGTGTATTTGAAAATCGACCGCTTTTAGAAGCTCATAGCTAGGCAACGATTGGAGATAGATACAAAGTGTAAAGGACAACGTTATAGAGAATTTTATTAGCTTTTCTTATGTAGTACAATAAAATTTCGTACGAAGCACCGTTTTCGTAAATTAGTCAAAAAACCAAAAAATGGGTACTTCTTTTCCCCCCCTCCCCTCCGGCGCACCCCGGAGGGGTCAGGACTTTTAGTATGTTTATCTCCTAACTAGTCCAAACAAAGTTCCGTAGTCAAAATTTCTGCTTTCGACTTTTCCAACCACACCCCCTTTTTGAGCATTCATTTACTAGGCTATTTAATAACTACAGTGAGATAAATTCGTCGGTTACCCCAAATATTGCAAAAAACTCGCTGTCTTTTTCATGTATCCAAATACTTGGAACTAAAAATTTGTATTTTTTTCCATTGAAAGACAAATTCACAAGAACTAACTTAAATACTCTGATACTTAGCAATTTAATCGTAGTGATTGATCTTTTTAAATAAGCAGATTTCATGACTTTATCGAAATTTAAATGTTTGTCCCCGTATTTTCGCTTCTATGTTACGATTTTGTATGTTACCATAATTTCACCTCTAAACAATGTTAATCTTTTATGGCACTATTTTGTATTGACACTGGCAACAGTAAGTATCTATGCGAATAATAAAATTTAAAAAAGACACTTGTTTGTTGTCTGTAGAATCGAGCAAAGGTGCACGCATGTGTTTGGTCGGAGTTTTTTTTAAATGAATTTAGACGATTTCAAAGGTAAATAACAGTTTTTATTACTCCTGTTTTGAATAGAAATATGAATAAGCGGAGAAGCAATGCGTGACGTGTGTCTTTGGTCCAAATTGAGCTCAAATTATCGATTAATGGTCAATTAAAGCCTAAAAAATCTTGCTTCTATTTTACTTCTATGTTACCGGTAACGTTCATTGTATGTAACGTAACGTTGAAGTGTTGTAAGGATTTGTTCATATCGTCGTTAATTACTATTGTAATTACTTTTGTTTTTTGTTTGCTTAGTTTTTTTTTGAAAAACAAATTTGATTATTTTCTGTGTACTGGAAGATTTAGAAGGTTGTTTTTGTTACTACTTTATTTTGATAAAAAACTAATTTTATAGTTGGTATTTTATTTGGTACTTAGTTATGTACTTAGTCAAAGTAAAAGACATCACAACTAGCAAAAAGTGCTCTTATAATTATCTCAAGACAATTAATTTTTTACACTTATAATACACTAAATCCTATCTCCAAGACCGCAAGAGGGCCCTTTTTATTAGACTATTTGCTCTTATTCTATGCTAATAGAATACTTGGTCAATCCGATTTACACTTGTAATGACCTTGTATAACCAAAAACTAGTGTGTTATAAATCTGAATCGGACTATAACAAACTTAGGCAAGCGAGTGATAAAACTAAATGAGAATATTTTGCACTTGTCAAGTGGAACGAGATTAAAATTTAGATACATTTCAAAGGTATTGTTAATTAATAATATTTTTGGTTTCTTTTGTATTGTCGATAGTTGCTTTACATTAAGTGTGTTCGTAGGGGAACGGGAATTTATTGTAAAGTATATTAGGGTATAGCCTAAATTTTTAATGCGCCTCGCTAATTCGAAATATTTACAATAAATATTCAATTATTCAGAATCAATTGCATTATCAGCCATATTGTTTCTACTATCATTTTGAAGAGTGTTATAAGTTATATTATCAGAAAAACAAGTTCTATAGGGACTTACTCAAGTGTCTTACAAAACTGTCTCCCGCCATGTTGCGAATTAGCGATTGATTAGGGTTCTGCAGTAAATATCTACCAAACAACCCATGTCTCTGTATTGTAATTAAAATATGCAAATCAAGTAATAAAATAAAGTCGCTTTTTTCCCTCATATCCCTTTGTTCCCTTTAATCTTTAAAACTACGCAACGGATTTTGATGATTCTTTTAGTGTTAGATAGCCCATTTATATAGGAAGGCTATAAGTTATATTTTATCACGCTAAGACTAATAAAAGCAAAGAAATAGAGGAAAACGTGGGAAAAAAGGGGAACATTATTTGAAAGGGCTAACTTGAACGCGCTAATCTCAGAAGTACTGGTCCGATTTGAAAATTTCTTTCAGTGTTAGATAGCCCATTTGTTGAGAAAGACTATAGGCTATATTTTATCACGCTAAGACTAATAGGAGAATGTTGAAAAAACAGGGAGCTATTTTTATGTTATTTGGCACAGATAAGAAGTAGACCAAGTAAAAGATCATAGGCTATCAATTTTAATAATTTGTTCAGTGGTTATATATTTAATACCCGTGCGACGCCGGGGCGGGTCGCTAGTAAGTAATAAAATATAAACAATACTTATATAAGTAAATATAAGTATTGTTTATAGTTCTTTCACAATTATTGTCACTTATATTATAATTTTGTACAGAACCCTCATCACTTCGAACGATATTGTGCTTGCTAGATCCACTTGTCAGATGAGAACTCCTGATTTGACAAGTGGATCTAGCAAGCACAATTGAAGATTAAATAAGAGAAGAGTTTTGGTGGAGACGATTAAAGATAAATTGTACTAATAATACTCTCGCATAATGCTCTTACCAATACAGCTGATGGAACTTATAAAGGCCAAAACATGTTGTCTTATAATAGCTTACAAGCACAAATAACTTGAGTAAGTACTCTTAAGTCTAGTAACTCTTTTTCGACATGTATAACTGTCATCTTATAAGCTACTACAAGAACTTATTATAGGAGTAACTGTACTTCAGTATGTTTACTAATAAGGGTTAGAATTTTCATACTCATAAAGGCTTATAAGTGTAATTGTAAGAATAAACTGACTTGAACATAAAATGCATTTTTCAAAACTATTAATAGTGCAAACAACATATGTCAAAACTACTATAAGTAATCTATAAGTGCAGTACTCTTATAACGTACGTAGGTTGAGAGAAATTTGCTAGTTGGAATGATTTGATAAAAAATGGTTTTATATTTTTTTGTTATCCATGCACATCATACATATACTGGGTGTAAGCAACGTTGCTCAGTCAACGATACTGAACAACTATCACCAGGATTTTTTATTTCAGGAAATAAAATAAAATGTTTATCCATACAAATTGTCTGATCGAGCAATTTTTTTTCATTCCTGAAAATAATTCCCCATTCCTGGTGTTGTACTTTGTTCAGTTTCGTTGACTGAGCAACCCCTATAATTTTGCGGGACGCTGTCCCTTACACCCCGTATAAGGCATAAAGTTTTACATAAAAAGGTGCACTATGAAATCGGCCTTACATACCTTTCGCGTTACTTTTATGTTACCGTAACATAGAAGTTTCTATGTTACTAAGTGTAAAAATTCTCGGCCTTACCCTTATTACATGAGTGGATGAAGCCGGTAGGCGGTAAGAAACATTTTACAACATGAGAACAATTACTCATTTTCCCCTTTTATTTTGAACATTGTAACTTACCTACTTCATAATCTAGCTAAGATATCGATCTTTATATGAAATTCTCATTTTTAGTTTCAAATTATTTTCCTGGCCCGAAAGCCTCCATTTATGAAAGAAAAACAGTTTTCAAATTGTTAGTTACGCGGTTCATCCACCCATTTCTTCATTTCTTGGGTGAAGCCAAACGAGCGTAATTTGTGAGTTGTGATGTGACTTGCGAGTCGCAGAATTTCGGCTGGCAGAAATTCTGCTGCGTTCAGTTTCATAAAAAAGTCCCCTTTGATTCACACGAGCGTAATATTGTGAGTCATGATTTGTATGAAAAGATATTTACGCAACCGAAATTCTGCGACTCACGCTCGTTTGGCTTCACCCTTACTCTACGAATTTTCCCTTAGGTTACGTATTCGTTTTGATTTCGTTCAAAATTATTATAAGGTTTCCCATTTCAATGCGTAGATACAAATACTTGTGTGGTGCAATGGCACGTTTACAATTCGAACGCAATAAGTTTTCCTGTTTACAATGTATGATGTATCATTCAGTGTCATGATCTTCTTATCAGGGAACCTAGATGCTTGCATTGTAACATTTTCTAGAAGGTATACAAAATACTCTTAAATAGCTAGTAGTCAAAGATCACGTGTACCTATGTTATAATGGGGATTGTCCATTTTTTTTTTTAATTTTGCTCATTACAAAAACATTTCGAGGAATAAGGTCAGTGATCGTTTTTCTGTATATAAACGAAAAAAATACCCATTAGTTACTTATATTTTTGAACAAATATGTTTAACCTTAGTTTGACCTTCAATGGCGTTAAATTAGCAATAAATTCGACCAACATTACGTTTCGAACTTTTGGTAAGCTTCTCGTATCAGCTTTCACATAATGATAACTTGCATTTGACGAACCAGCCATTATAAATAAGATTGAAAGGAAAAAAACATACTACAGAGGTCAATTGGCCGCCGATGATGACGTCAGAGCGAAACTTTAAAAATTTATTGAGAAAAAACTAGCCAATGAATTTGAAAATTATTTAATTTATATTCTCAAAATACCCTATTTTAACGAAAAAAAATATAAAAAGTACATGTGATTTTTTTTGGACAATGCCCATTCCTAAAGACTTCTAAAGATGCTTAAATGGCAATTACTACTCTAGAGGTTAATTACAAACATTGAAGCTCTAGGAGTTGTATTTTACTCAGGTAGAAATAAGTAGACTAAAGACCAATGAATCAACATGTTAGATGTGCGAAAAATCGATAAAATTCCTTACATTTATGAGGCTTACTATTTACTATTAATAATATTATTATTGTAATGTATTACCACATTATAATAATAATTCATGACATCATAATGTTATCCAATATTATTACAAGAGAATAAA
Organism: Polyommatus iphigenia; assembly: GCA_963422495.1. Lineage (NCBI taxonomy): Eukaryota > Metazoa > Arthropoda > Insecta > Lepidoptera > Lycaenidae > Polyommatus > Polyommatus iphigenia. Next base: position 8,070,608 of record OY730187.1, read on the forward strand.
ACGAGAGCGGTGATAAGACTTACGATATAAGGGTAGTTCTACGATAAGAGGTTTCGAGCCCATAGAAGATGCGGCCAGGGAGAAATATTGGATTTTTTTCATGAAAATGTTAAATTATGCTAATTAACCCATTGATTAACCTTTTCACCCAATGGCAGGTTACTTCACACATATTTGATTCCTTTTTAGAAGACCAGGGTAAATATTGAGGCCAGGGTAGAGACGTCAGACGTCAAGATCTCGTCTTTTTCTTTCTTTTTCTTTTTCCTTTAGTTTTAGGGTTCCGTGCCCAAAGGGTAAAAACGGGACCCTGTTCATGAGACTTCGATGTCTGTCTGTCTCCAGGCTGTATCTCAAGAACCGCTATAGCTAGAGTTCTGAAATTTTCACAAATTGTGTATTTTCGGTGCCGCTATAACAACAAATACTAAAATAAAAATAAAAATAATATTTAAGGGGGCTCCCATACAACAAACGTGATTTTTTTGGCCTTTTTTGCTCGTAATCAATAATGATAAGATATAAGTAGGCACTCGAAACTTTCACGAAGGCCTTAAATATAATTGTACTTTAATAATTAATAATAATATTTAAATAAAATAATAATCGGCCAAGTGCGAGTCGGACTCGCGCACGAAGGGTTCCGTACCGATAAAGAGCAAAAATAGGCAAAAAATCGTGTATTTTGTATGGGAGCCCCCCTAATTTTTTTATTTTATTTGAATATTATTATTAATTATTAAAGAATACATACAATCAAGGATTTTGTGAAAATTTCAAGTGTCTAATATTTACCATTATTGAAATCGAGCAAAAAAGGCCAAAAAAATCACGTTTGTTGTATGGGAGCCCCCCTCAATTATTAATTTTATTTTGTTTTTAGTATTTGTTGTTATGGCGGCAACAGGAATACACAATCTGTGAAAATTTCAGAAGTCTAGCTATAGCCGTTTTTGAGATACAGCCTGGAGACAGACAGACGGACAGACATGGAAGTCTCAGTAATAGGGTCCTGTTTTTACCCTTTGGGTACGGAACCCTAATATAAAATTAAGGAGGGCTCCCATACAAAAAAAACACAATTTTTGGCCTATTTTTGCTCTATAACGGTTCGGAACCCTTAGTGCGCGAGTCCGACTCGCACTTGGCCGATTATTGCAATTTATACTTTTCTGGGTCATTTTTAATCCTTTGATATCTTAGCCTTTCTGCTTCACGTTTCTTTTGTAGTTTTTCTTCACGTGTTAACTTTTTTGCGGTGCCATAATCTGTAATAATGTGAAAAAAAAATTAGAGATCGCTTTTTTATCATTAAACAATACTTCAACATACCGTTTAAATCTGACTTCAGTACAATCTAACTATATTTAAATTACTTTGTGACTACATTATATGACATGTTTTATCATGATAAATTCAAATATTGTAATCGACCTATAACATTTTTGGCTTAATTAAATATCCCACTTGAATAAGTACATTATTATTGAATAAATGTAATATTACACAAATGAATCAAATCATTAATATAACTTTTATGACTTACCAGTGGAGAGACACAATGACTTTGCGAGACCACTACACCGCACAGACGCGTCGCGACAACTAGCAAAATGGCGGCCTCTAACGGCTCGCTTGTTATTTGTGGCTAACTTCACGTCGTTATATGTCCTTGAGAGGAATTTGCAATACTTCCGTTTTATTTTTATGTTGGTAGTAGTGGAACAAAATTTGCCAGGGTAAAGACACAAAAAATTCGGGACAAAATTTAAGTTCAGAAAATAACACAAAAAAACATACTTTTTTGGATTTTTTCTTAAAATTATTATAGTATATTTATTCAAATTCATACTTACCATGCTTTAGTTTCGAAAGCGATACAAACAAATTAGGTACGGCAGTAACTTTAACTAAAATCGACAAAGGGACAGGCCAGGGTAGATACTTTTTTGGACTTTGTTGGCAATTTCGGAAAAAAATATAATATTTCAGCATTTAATTGTGACTCTATTCATTGAAGTACATTAAAATGGTGTAATTGATTGTAAAGGATTGGACTATATGGAATAAAAAACCTATTTAATATTGATTGCCGTTCAAGTTACCTCTTATCGTAGAATCACCCATAAACAAGAGACTTATCAATACGCGCGACTAACTGGGCCATAACCGTAAACTGATACAGTGGGGGAACTTGTCTGTCCCCCAAATCTCTCGATTTCTATACTAAACAGGGATGTGACGATTCGATTCGAAAATGGAATTACGAACCAGTTTTTAGTCGGATCGAGCGAAAATTTTCTAATGCTGTATCCACACATGCCGCCGGCTTATACCGGCGGCACGGTCGGCGGCCCGGCCGCCGGCTAACCACACATGCCGCCGGCTTCGGTGGCAAGGCAGGCTGAAAGCCTGCGGCAAAACCGGCGCGGCGGTATAAGCCGGTGGCATGTGTGGATGCGCCATTAGGTCCATTGAAATACGAGGAAAATGCGAGCTAACCACACAAAAATATGTGTCAGCACCATAGTTTTGCGCAGTTAACGTTATCGTACAGTAGGTTATGTCAAAATTTTTTGACCCAGCCCTTTGATTTCGGACTAAAAAAAACGAAAAGAAGGCATGGCAATCAACGTACTGGATAAGCATAAAGCGAATGATCCGGTACGACCGTAAAATCGCATCTTGAAAGAGAATGGCTCATCCCTAGTGCGAACTGTGCGATGTCCGATATCGGATGGTTTATGGACGACTCACGGATACGTGCCGGGGGTCACAAATATCCACCTATACAATTTATAACAATTGCTGCTTGAGATTTTTCCAGGAGCCAAGATTTAAATCGTGAAGTGTTTTTGTTTATAGTCTGTATCTAACGGTGTAAATACTGAATATTTGGTCGTTATAGTTGTATTTATCTTTACGTTATAATTTTGGTACCATTTTACTATTTCCAGATTTTTATCTTTAATTACATATTTTATAGTAATTTAAAACATTCAACAATATTTGTTATGCAAAATAAATTGTTACTTTTTCGCGGTGTAAAGTTTTTGTATGAAAAAATCGTACCTTGGACCTACGCGCTAAAAAAACTGATAATCACTTGATCTAATAAACAACGGAAAAAAACTATGACGTCAGAAGTAGAACCGCCAAGAACTGGGGAAATAACCGTTATTTTTTTAAATAAATTTAAGATCATTATCTTTGGCTACGAACATTTGCACTAAATAGCTTTAAACTTTAAAGTAAAAATATTTTAGCTTATTAAAGTAACTATAATAAACTTGAACAGATAAATGTGTCCGCGGAGTCCTAGGGCTCCGCAAATCCCTTGTAATAACGATTCATAAAAATGTCATCAGAGAATTCATTCCAGGCTTAATTTTTTTTTGGGGTCCGTCAAAAATGACACTTCTCAAAAGGGTTCCGCCACTAAAAAAGTTTGAGAACCACTGATTACTAGAAGTTCGGCACGGCTGCCCCCGCAGTATCTCGTGGTCCCACCTTTTTCCCGTGGTCTACTCTATGTCTATGGCTCTATGCCAAATTCCATCTAAATCGTTCAAGTAAAGTATCTCTGTCTGTTTGTCTGTCTGTCTGTCTGTCTGTCTGTCTGTCTGTCTCGCTTTCACGCCAAAACTACTGAACCGATTGTAATGAAATTTTGTACACAGATAGTCTAAAGCCTGAGAAAGGACATAGGCTACTTTTTAACTGGAAAAAAGGGTTGTAAGGGGGTAAAAATGCGTAAATTTGTTCAAATTAAGTTAGTTCCAAAAATTCATAACAGATGGCGCTAAGAGTCGCCTACATCGCGCTTTCGCTTGCTCATAAGTCTTTCTATATGAGGTGGTACCATATTTAGTTACGTCTTTCGATTCTTTCGATTGTTATTATATACGCGTAACGCGTTATTAAATAACTCGCTGCTCAGTACTTTATCTATGCAGTGACGTAACCTTAAACCTACCAATGATAAATAGTTTATGGGTAAAGCTAAAGTTGTGTAATAGGGGGCAAATAAGCTTTACACACTGCACAGCTGCTTTTGGGTATTTTGATTTAAGGGATACCAGAGTTTTAAAAAGCTTTTAAATTTGACACCTGTTGACACCGCGCGCTATAAACTGAAGTCCACGCGGACGAGTTCGCGGGCAACAGCTAGTTTGTTATATTTGTAGACTAATTGGAAGACTTATTTACTGTCTAGCAACTAGAGCTAGACTCTAGCAGCTAGAGCTAGACTCTAGCTCTATTATTGCCTTGTCTGTATGTTTACAATCTGTATTTTGTCTATTCTGTCGTAGACCGAACCCATTTCTACCGTGCATGCAACGCGTGTGGAACTTTCTGCCGTGGAACAAATGTTCCCATGTACCTACCTATCAATTTCCAGAACAAAACGTGCGTGTTCGCATACACGCACGTTTTTACCTCAATTTTACTATTTTAGTAATATAATTACAGCTGCGATCCCTATTCCAACCAGCTCTTGTTTTATCAAAGTACAAACTAGCATTCTCCAAACTAAGTTATTTTGAAACCAAGAAGTTATTTAAAGAAAATACCATTTTGTAGTTTGATAGAAACGAACTTAATCGAACAGGAGATGAAATTTCATTACTGTAGTAAAAATAGAATAGGGTTACTTTTATCGTGCAGGTAGTAGGTAGCCTAAGTAAGGATTAAAAAAGCTATTCCTAAATTAGGAATAAGAAACTTAACTATTTAGCACAATAATTAATTACACTTCCTGTTTTAGCTTAAGGCTGCTCTTTCGAAAAAAGCGTGCAGATGAAACAACTTTTCATCGGCATTAACAGAGAAATTATATCTGAAAAAAATAATTAGTAATCTACATGATATGATACGTAATTTGGTTTTGCCATATTTTTTTCTATCGGTATCATATAATAAAGAAATAAAAAACCAAATCACCTCCAAATCGTTGAATGAAACCACTTTACTCCTTCATTATTTATCAAAAGAATATATAAAAAATATCTACTGCTTTGCAATACATAAGTTAATAATTTGGTTTTTTTTTACTTTTTTGAAATATGTGTTATATTAAGCCTTAAAAAGGTTTTTTCTCCTATTTCGCCCTATCATGGACGCGGCGAGCGTCGTAACCGCCACCGTACAAGGCGCGCTGTTATGAATGTTATTTTAATGTCATTTACGTCGATATTCGCACTGACAGACAATCGACCTGCTAATTTAGGGAAAGAGGGCCCTTAAACGCGTGTCCATGATGACGCGAATAGCCGCTAACTCCGACTACCGCTAGGCGCTAAGTAAATGGACTATTTACATTACTAATGTTCCTAATCAGATTTACGTGAAGTTGGTATTATATTTAGTATCGCTTACATAATCGTGCTAAAATAACTAGCCAAATCGAGGTTTCGGAATCAATTGCATCTGCATAGGAAAAATCGCCTTAAAAGTATGGGTCTTTCAAAGCAAACAGCGCAAAGCAAAATCGCCCTTAAAGACCTCAAAGCTCGCTTGATAGCTATAATGTTTGGATGTTAGCGGGCGCGTGTTATCACATGGTGCGCGGGGCCGCCGCGGCGCCGACCGCGTCAGTCCACCACGGAGCGACGCGCCGAGCGCCTGACTCGCGACCCCAGCCCTACGACCCTCAGAGCCCTACGGTTTAACGACCCTTCCCTATTCAGATGCGCCCTTCGGCACGCTCCCTTAAATAATTCCGAGAGAGTAATTGTGAATTTTTTCGAGGAAATGGACGCTAAACAGTGGTAGTGAAGTGGTCTGGATGTGGTGCGGCGGATGTACCCGCTGCCGCGCTTGTGGGTGGTGACATTTGGAATGCCAGCTGCTCTTGACCTAACTAGGTAGGTAATTAACACGCAGGCAACACTCAACAGCCTTGCGCTACTGGGTTAGCAGTAAAGTATAATTTACACAGAGCCAGTACTGGCTGCCAATAAGACTGGCAGCCAGTATTGGCTTGTCATATGCCGCGTGTGAACAGTTTGGCCTGGCTTGAAAAACTGTTCACACGCGGCATATACCAAGCCAATACTGGCTGCCAGTCTTATTGGCAGCCAGTACTGGCTCTGTGTAAATTATACTTAAGCTCGCAAATTACGTACCGACAAAAACTTGGTACGCAAACACATGTAATAAACAACTTGTTTCTTTGTAAACAATCAAATTGCCTTTAACTAAAAATAGAACCTTTTCATGTGATTTTGATTTAAGTAAAACTGCTGGTGGCTAAACGGAAACTTGTACACAAACACGTAATATGTTTTTAAGTTTTAACTTTAAACAAAAAACTTATTAGTTGGCTAGACCTGCATCTGAATTACGTACCAGAAAAACTTGCTACACAAACACATTCGTAATAAGCAGTTTTTCTCTATAAACACAATCAAACCGCATATATACATAAAGTAATTTAAATACATAGCACCTAATTTTAACTGACTTCAAAAAAAGGAGGTTATAAATTCGACGCGTATGTATGTAATATTTCCAGAACTGCCCAGTTTTTGTATATGTTAATCTATGACAGCTTCTGAACAAATGTGCCAAATTTCAAAAGTGTATGTATGTATGTTTTTATGTTTGTGCACGCATATCTCCGGAACCACAAGTCCGATTTTATTGATTCTTTTTTTATTGTACTAGGTATTGTTCAACTAAGGGAATACTGCAAGTTTCATCAAAATCGGTTCAGTAGTTTTTGAGATAGGGAATTTTAATTCTTAATTACGTACAAAAATTTGAAAGAAAACAAATGTGCCAAATTTCAAGTGTATGTATACGTATGTTTTTATGTTTGTGCACGCATATCTCCGGAACCCCAAGTCCGATTTTAGTGATTCTTTTTTTATTTTATTTATTTATTTATTTATTCTTTATGTACAATTTTCTAAAACTAGCTTAAAATATACCACACATTAATAGAGTACATCGGTGTGCTTATCTCTAGAAGAGATCTCTGCCAGCAGACCTACAAGACATTGAGAAAAATAGAGAATTTATAGATAGTACACAAAAGAATAATGAAAACTTAATAAAACTAAACATGCACTAAAAACTAATATACAAGATGAAAGGATGACTAACATAAAGAGAATAATAATTATTGACATTAAATATTATATTAAAGTACATTATACTTACATACATTAAATATTCACTAAAATATTATATTAATACATACTAATACAAAAATATACTAATAATAAAATATTATAATATACTAATATTAAAATATACTATAATATATAATATTAATAAATAAACCTACATATACTAATAATAATACAATTAAGTGTTCAAAGTTGACATAAAGTGACTCTTCAATCTTGTTTTGAAGGTGCCCACTGTTGGGCTCTGCTGAATGTCTTCAGGCAGAGCATTCCACAACTGGGCAGCTCTAACTGTAAATGAGTTTTCATAAAAAGTTGTGTTGTACCACGGAGTGTCTAGTACCTTCCTATGATGGCAAGAGCGAGCAGGTCTTTCACTTGGAGCTGTATAAGAGAATCGCTCAAATAGATACGAGGGAGAAGATGAGAGTTTGAGTATTTTAAATAGTAATATTAATCTTTCAGGCCCCGCGCGAGCACCGGTGATCGCGAGAACAAAAGAATACAATGGGAATTCCTAGAACCTCCGATCGAAGGATTAAAACATGCATATCTCGCCGCAGGCGAATAGGAAGCCATTGCAACTTGCTACGAAACTTTTTATTGTACTAGGTATTGTTGAACTAAGGGAATACTGCAAGTTTCATCAAAATCGGTTTAATAGTTTTTGAGATAGAGAATTTTAATTCTTAATTACGTACAAAAATTTGAAGTCGGTTTTATCTTTTTAAAATACTATTGTTATTTTTAACAGACTTCCAAACAGGAGGTTCTATGTTCGGCTGTGCATATTTTTAAGTAAATACATCGAGACATATTATTACGTTAATTGCATTCGGGTTTCGTACCGTTCTATTGAAAAGTGACTGCCTGTCCTTGTCTGTCAGCCTCACAATTTCTTGACAGTTATTATCAAAACAATCGATGGATTTAGCCCGGCCGCACATTATCCGAAATTTCCGATCCGAAAAATTCGGACGCCCGCCGGAACGCACTCTGTTCATACATTTTGTTGTGGACCCCGCATACTATCAGAATTCTGACGTGTCAAATTGTATGAGCGGGGCGGGGCGTCCGAATTTTTCTGACCAGAAATTCGGATAATAATGTGCGGCCGGGCTTAATTCGTTTAAATTACAAATGTAATTGAAATAAAAATATAGTTTTTTCGGTCTGTTACGCACACGAGTCGAGACTCTACCTAGAGTATTAAAATATTGTTAATTTAACTGGAGTTTTATCGTCATTAATTCATAATCGAGATAAAGAAGTTACTCCGTACGAAGTACGATTAGAATATCTTAGCTTTTAAAAGTATAGGTCAATGTATTTCGCCTATACCTCTACTATGTAAATAACATTACTTGTATCGCATCACTTACATAAGATAATGCAATAGAAATAAAAATTACGCGATCAATGTAATTATATGAAATTTACGAGCATAATAAACAATTAACTTTACCGCTATTTATATGTTATTGTTGGTTATTATTATTAGTTATTACTTATTACCATTTTATACAAGAGGATAATTTATAGAACCTCATATAAGTGATTTTCCTTACGGGGAGTGGGGACAATGTTTTCCATTAGCAGTCGTCTCGACAAAAATCTCCGTCTCAAAATATATTTTATTTGGGAGAAAATATTACGACAGCGACAATAAATTATTTTCATAGGACGGGAATAAATAAAATGTAAAAAGGCAATTAAATTTTCGCAGAAAAAGCTGGAGTCTTTGTCTCCGAACAGATAAATTACGATCGATTCATTCAATTCTTTTGAAATCTTTCATAACTGTCCTTTTTTCGCTAGCTATTAACTGTGGCTTCGGTCGAGGAAAATGGGATTCCAATTTCTTTTCAGTTTGTGCTGCTTATGTTCTCGATATTTTGTTCTGCGTTCATTAAAGGAAAATAAGTATTGTGACTATAATGTGAAAACAAAATTAGGTCGGATTAAGTATCTTTATCTGTCAAGTTAAGTTGTGGATAGACTATGCGGCACTTATCAGGAAGTGGTGAAACAGGCCCTAAGCTTCACAAATATATATTGGTTCTATTTTGAGAATGTAGAGCCTTTGTAATATAACCTGAAATTTGATTGTGCCTAATGAAATTTCGGGCATCCTAGTTTGAAAGTTCGGCCGGGTCGAGTTTTACAACTTCCAAAGTTACTTTTAAAGCTCATTATTATCTATTCAGCGCCGCCAATATACGCCAAAACTGGATAACTTTGGTGATGTTAAAAATGTACCGAAAATTAAATTTACCTTTACTATACTTAATACTTATTGTTGGTATCATATTATAAGAACTCAGTTGGATCACCGAATTGATCAAAATTCCTGCGTCAGTATTCGATAAAAATAGACTTGAAGATCTCTATAAGCCTCTCATCTTATCCTGCCTTCGTAGCTACGAATATAGCCAATAGTATTGGGCTACGTCTCTGCTTATGTTTACTGAAAATAATATGCATAAAGATATGACGAAACCGATAGTTGTAATACGTAGCAATAACGATGATGAAATCATAATAATATAGTATCGTAAAGAATTAAATTGAAGAATTCTAAAGTATGTCTTCACACCACCTCCCCCTGAATGCTGATGCTGAATAAACTCTTAAAGCGTTTACATAACACAGTCTGATGATTTATATATTATACTAGCTGTCCCGGCAAACGTTGCTTTGCCGTAATATAAAGTATTTCGCCCATATTTTTTTATTGAAGTGACTAAATAATTATGTCGCCATGGCAACGTCGATCGCTATCCCGTCGCACAAACAATGGTCGCCGTCAGTCTCAGGTTGTAATAATTTACTATTATTTATTCAACAAATGCACTTAGCAATATATAAAGTACCCAGTAGCCGATTCTCAGACCTACTGAATATGCATATAAAATTTGGTAAAAATCAGTAAAGCCGTTTCGGGGGAGTTCGCTGACTAACATTGTGACACGAGAATTTTATATATAAGATGGAGTATTTAAATGCAAAATCTCTACAAAGTACGAGATAAAACGACACGACAACGCGTACATCAGTGTCGCGGACGTCTTCGAGCGTCGTCGGTGACAAATGTTGGAGTTTTTGTCGGTGCTAAACCAGAGATATTGATTCGGGAGAAGTGGAGCAGTGTAGAGCAACTCCCAAACCGATATTTATTAGCTATCGGGGAAGCTTACTTCCTCGATATCTCTTAGATACGATGAAAAACTCAATAGCGTTGTTGAATTTGCACACACAGGTTACACGATTTTCTACTGTAAATGTACCCTTTCATGGGAAGTGACCGTATCATCATCCAAATAACTGAAACGGGTCGATCAGGAACTCTACCGTTAATGCACAATCTATACTAATATTATAAATGCGAAAGTATCTCTGTCTGTCTGTCTGTCTCGCTTTCACGCCAAAACTACCGAACCGATTGTAATGAAATTTTGTACACAGATAGTCTAAAGCCTGAGAAAGGACATAGGCTACTTTTTAACTGGAAAAAATAGTTGTAAGGGGGTGAAAATGCGTAAATTTGTTCAAATTAAGTTAGTTCCAAAAATTCATAATAGATGGCGCCGTGCGTCTCCTACATCGCGATGACGCTTGCTCAAATGTCTTTATATAAGAGGTGGTATCATCTCACATTGGGTTTTCGATTTTTTCCATTGTTATTTCTATGTTAAATAACTCAGTACTTTATCTATGCAGTGACGTAACCTTAAATCTATCAATGACAAATAGTTTATGGGTAAAGTTGTGTAATTGGGGGGCTAAATATACTTTATTTGGCATAAATAAAGGTTAATTTTAAAAAATGAAATAAGTTATGTGCAAACTGCACAGCTGTTTTTGAGTGTTTTGATTTAATGGGTACTAGGGTTTTTTTTATAAAAGCTTAATTTGACACCAATTTTGTTGACATCGCGCGCTATAAACTGAAGTCCACGCGGACGAAGTCGCGGGCAACAGCTAGTCTTACATACATCTAAAACAATTTATACATTCGTATGGGCTGACATCCTTTAAGTGATTTTTACCTATTTTGAAATAGTATTTCAGTTTGCTGATTATTTTAATTTTACTTCATGTGACACAAACTTTTTTGCTGCTCTTAACCAATCTTTATCATTGACGCAATACTATCCTTAACAGGAGCATCTAATGTCCGCAAGCGGAACGTCTTAACTTAATGTAGAATTAGCATCACAATAGGCGAAGTTATTGTCAAAGGTATAATCGTCAGCTCCAATAAAGCAATAGTTCGGAACAGGTAATCGGCTTCCAGAATGATCCGTTCTATGCATCTGAATAACGTCATTATCCTGAGCAGATGTGGGTAGTTTGACTAAAATTGGATCGCCCAAAACGGCAGCGAGTGATCGACATGACGTATATAGAGGGTTATCATGCAAACTGAAATCTGTCTAGAAAGCTAGATGGACTCTTTGTTACTCAATGCTCACACTAAATGAGTGGACTAAAACTAAACTTATGGCTGTAATATCTCGAGCTCTCGAGGCTAAATCAAATCTTTTTCTAGATTCTTTATAGTTGGGGAGGGGAAGAGGGGATTTCGGGAGTAGCTCGAGCGTGTCAGATTAAGCTTGCATAGACTTTCGAAATGTGTCTATATTATCATGGTATAGAAATCAGATTTCTCACGTGGTGGGTATTTTTTTTTTTTTTAATATTGAAATGTCGTCGGATATGTCAGATTAAGATAGGGGATATTTTGTATACCCCAAAGAAGCTTCCATATAAAGCACTGACAATTCAAAGTTTAGGTAAGCCTGTAGGGACATTTTAAAATATAAAAAAATGAAGCTTCATATTTTCTTAACTAAGCTTCGCAGATATTTTATTTTGCTTTAAATGATTTAGTCCTTGTTGTCTAAAATATATTTATAATTTACCTAAATAAGCAATTTTCTGAATATATTTTCTTTTTCAAAACTTTAAAATGGCTGCAGTTTCTGAACCCACCGCTAAAATAAAAATAAACGCTCTTATTATTTTTTTATCAGCTTTACCAAATGTACAAAACCTACTAGGTCTCCAGACGCTCGAGTGACTACAAAAATAGCATTTCGTTCTATTGGATCTTTTATACGGGATATAGTAATTTGGCTACTTAATATTATTTCCGACGACAAATGCGCATTTTAAATGAGATAATAATACATTGAAAAAGAGACCCGATTTTTGTAAGATACTCTTCTGCTTACTGAACACTTGGTTATGGTAAAGCATTAGTGCTCTTTTTGTCTATTAAAGAAACCGCCAAAAATTCTGATGTAACTTTAACGTTATAAGTTTGCTACAGAACTATATGTCGACCCTAATTCATAGGTTCATTAAACATGATATGGGTCGAAAGATAATTGGAAGCTATTAAGGGAACGATATCAATCGTAGTCAATGTCGGACGTCGGTTTTCACTGACAGTGGTGTGGCAAAGTTGGTGATAATAATGATGATGGTAAACTAAGGAATACCTGGCATACATACTTAAAAGTTTCATTTTACCCACCTAGGGGAGAAAATTTGAGAAAATCTACACTTTTGTCAGAAACACCTGTGCAGTGTGCGAAATTTGAAATTTCTAGTTCTTGAGAATTGCCTGTGCGTTGGTCTATCAGATAATTGATTTGCCTGTTATTTATTCAGGTTTTTGCGGCACTCGGAATGAAGGTTGAATTATTTATTTGTCTGATTTGGAATCGTTATGACTTGAAACTCATTATTACTAATCTTGTTGAAAGATCTTTTAATTTAAAATGCTTTACTCAAACAGTATTCACAATTTAAAATTTCAAAGTTAACACCACTTAGTTCGGACGTTTTATTTTAGTGTCTAATAAAAGTATACTCAAACGGCATTAGCCATTCAGTTAGCAGAGTGCAGGAACTACTTAGAAATACTTTGGGCGAGCGTGCAATGGGGTTTACGAACGTAACTCGCACATTAAATACATCGATCACGTACTAAGGTAACCCGACGTTTACAAATACTGGAAAAACTTTGTTCGATTAAACGGAACGGTTGGATTTTAGTTGCGAAATTGTTTTTGATTCGCTTATGGCCCCGGGGGAGGAGATCAAAAATGTATAATATTCAATTGGTGGTAAAATTTGTGCGATATTTTGTGTAGCGTAGACCATGGCAACTTAAATCTTTTAAGCGGTGATTTGATCTTTTTGATGATCTTTTTTTATTCCTGTTGGCCATTTAGAAGAACCTTTAGGCTCTTTTATACATTTTTGTAACATGCATTCTAATTTCTGACATTATTGAATAACATCATAAAAAACACTTTCAGAAACAAGACTAAGGGCCTGTTTCACCACTTTCTGATAAAGTGCCGAATAGGCTGTTCACAACTTTCCATACTTCACTTTCTCCATACTTCATCTGTCAAGTTAAGTGGTGAAACAGGCCCTTAATCTTTATACTATGCTAAAAAAATTATCAAAATGTACTAGTAATCTCGCTGTAAGTTTTCCTTAAATACAATAAAGGTAAAAGAATTGTCAGTCATTTCATTTAAATACTCATCTCAACGAAAGTGAATTAAATAATTAAGTAAAAGAATTTAATGAATGTTTTCTGTAAAAGAGCAACATTGAATTTTAATCGGCTGATGTAATTATCCCGATCATTTCATATTTTCTTTTTTTTCCTGTGAAAACAATAGCCAAGGAGTGTAAGTTCTGTTGTAAACTCTGAAACCTTGTTGTTTCATCTAAGCGGCTATTTCTTTCTTTTTTTTTTCACGGCTCTACATCGGTACAAGTGCCTCTGGTTGTTTAAATTATAAAGAATTACTAACAATATTTTAATCTAATATATTTTTATTTTTTAACTTATTTTTTCTCGCAATTTCGTGCGCAAAGTAATTCATTTATCGCGCGGTAAACTAACATGCTCATTGCTCGTGGTAGAGGCAGACTTTATCAAGAACATGATGGAAGTTTTATTCCCTTTCAAAGTACTTATGATCAAAACTAGTTTAGCGGTTTTAACAATTACTTAAGTTATCTTATCTAATTGCCGTTTCTAACCGCTACGTCCAATAGTTAAAACTTAAATTAGAGTAGCGCAGTGTATAATTATTCTCCTAAACATTGCTTAATAGTCGGTGTAATGGTACAGAAGCTTTAATTAATGCCCCAGTGCTAACAATGTAAATACAATGTCTTTTCGGAATATTACATAGATGATACAGCTTCACAGTTTCAAAAACTTGTACAATTTAAAACGACTACATAAAAGATATTCCAGTAAATTGTGAACATTTTATGTCGCTATTTCCAATCTTCCATGTTTAATATTATAATAACGAATGCGAAAAATACTTTGAGTGCCGGGAAAGGACATAGGATACTTTTTATTCCGGAAAAATGTACGGTTCCCGCGCGGTAAACGAATTTGGGGCGAAACGGAGTTGCGAACGTCATGTAGTTATTTATCGTTTTTCCTTTGTATCTATCATTCTTCAAGGAAATGTAGTAGGCTTTCTCCACAATCAAAAACAATACTCCTACAAAATACAAATACGTGCCGTCTAGTAAACTTACGAACAGGCATAAAAGCCTGACTAAATATAGAACTAGGGCATTCGCCATTCGAGAGTGTTCGGAGCAACGTCCCTCCTAATGATTTTTAACCCTCCACCGCTTCCCTCGCCTAAAAGCCTTCGCGCTCAGTTTGGTTGTTTTAATAACAATGCTTCCAAATTAATTTCTATGTTATTCTGAAGATTTCATCTCGTCTAAATAGGGCCTTCTTTAATATCAAAGGAATGTAGTTATAATATACCAGCAGACAATTGAGTATTTCAACATTATTTTTTTTTGATAAATGGAAAGATCACATATAAGTTTTATAACAAACAAATTTTGTTTTTTTGTTTTTCGCAATAATTCAAAAGTTATTTCAAAATAAAAATAGTAAATACCGAAGACACGCCGACACTCCGGCACGAGCGCGTGTGACGTCATTATGTTATTCTTCACCAGTCACCACAGAACTTTAGCTACGTACAGGGCATAATATTATAGTTAGCGCAAACAATTTTGATCTTAATTATTAACGAAATAAGGGTAATATTGCCGTATACTATTGAAATGTATTTAACATTTTAACGTCACATCTCAATCATGGCACGTTTATAAGTCACGTGACTTTATATAAATTTCATGAATTTTATAATTAATTGAAAAAACATTTTTTTAAGGTTTTTGCATTAAATATCAATATTATTAATAATAAGGTTTTAAAATACATTACAAAAATCAATAATTATTTTTTTTTTAAATATTCAATTGCACAAAGTGTCTATGAGCCATGGATATATTTGGAGGAGATTTTGTATGTTCGACAGTTTATGTACCTAGCTTTTGGGGTTATCGGGATATGTCATGTCTACATTTTTAAGGCTGCTCTTTCGAAAAAAGCGTGCAGATGAAACAACTTTTCATCGGCATTAACAGAGAAATTATATCTAAAAAAAATATTAGTAATCTACATGATATGATACGTAATTTGGTTTTGCCATATTTTTTCTATCGATATCACATAATAAAGAAATAAAAAACCAAATCACCTCCAAATCGTTGAATGAAACCACTTTACTCCTTCATTATTTATCAAAATAATATATAAAAAATATCTACTGCTTTGCAATACATAAGTTAATAATTTGGTTTTTTTACTTTTTTGAAATATTTATTGTATTAAACCTTAAAAAGGTTTTTTCTCCTATTTCGCCCTATCATGGACGCGGCGAGCGTCGTAACCGCCACCGTACAAGGCGCGCTGTTATGAATGTTATTTTAATGTCATTTACGTCGATATTCGCACTGACAGACAGAAAATCGACCTGCTAATTTAGGGAGAGAGGGCCCTTAAGTGTCTAAACACGCTAGGCCGAAGTTACGCGGCGTAAATTCCGCACGGTTACACCCGCAATGTATTTTAAATTACCGATGACACACTATTCCGTCGCGTTCTGTCCGTATTTTGTATGCGTTTGACATTGCGGACGTAATCATGCGGAATTTACGCCGCGTTACTTCGGCCTAGTGTGTTTAGACACTAAAGATTAAAATATAAAGTATGTGCTACTCATTTCGTGACAGGTAGACTGTAGACATCTTCAACGAAATTTCCTGTTCTATACTTTTTGATTATTAAATATAATTGAAGGGATTAAATAAAAAAATGAAGCGGTATTGTACTATAATTGAAAAATATTATATATCTTGAAATGTAAGCACTAAACTACACATTAATAGGAGTAAATACTTAACCCCATTTCGTGTCCAGCATTCAAACGTCGTATATTGACAAACTAATTTCAACTCTCGCGTCTCAGTTCGTATACCAGTGCTCCGTGCATATTTTCACTATAAACTAACAATTTGGATCGCTAGTGTACCCCAATACCCAAGTTAATTGAATCTCAAGAAACAAGGTTCGAAGTTATATTTACAGAGCTATATTTGACCGAATACCTCCCACGTTGGCCGCACGTAGTCACAATGACGAACGGCAGTGTTAATGTTACATAGTTGATATGAAATAGCAATTATGTTAACTATAATAGACAAGGCCGTATCGTCTTCCCATTTTGGAACTTGAATAATTATGTTCGCTAATAAAATTAGGTCTTCAGTTAATTTTGATTTTTTAATTTCTGTTTTGTCATATTATTATAGGTAACCAAGCCGTGAGAATAAAGTTCTTTTAATCTACATTTTCTCTTAAAACCAGAATTGGTCTGGCTATTGTCTATTGACTTTACTTGATCAATAACTAGTCGGATTATAAGTAGCTCGATTTATACAAGGAATAGAGGCATAAAAATACCAGAAAAACAAATTTATCAAAGTTCTTTCATATCCATTTGCAATAGCGAAAGTTGTTATTGTTGAGTTCAGTAAACACGATTTCCGAAGTAGCAGCCCTAAATGAAAAGTTTTCTTCAACACTTTATCTTCGATAAGTCCTTTACAAAGACAATCTATCGCGAGTCTCCGAGGAGTTGTCCACAGTCTACCATTTCCGTTTCCTAAGATATCACACTAACAAGCTTGTCCCTTGGAGAATTTGTACGGACGCTTTACGTAAATCCTTTTTATTGCTTATCAAGTTTGGCGTGACGTTTTATCCTGACGTCATCATCATATATCAAAGATTGAGGTGCAACTTTAGGAGTTTGGGTTGGAGTTTATCATGGACTGAAACTTCTCTCTTTATAAATTTCTATACTGATTTTTGTACGCGTTACGAGTATGGTGGGAAAAAGTTTCGGTGTGCGATGTAGTATGTACATTCGGAAAATTCGGACCATTGAAAGTAGAATACTGTACATTAAAGCTTAGAACAAACCTACGCGTCAGTGACGGAGCGTCGAGTTGCGTCAAGTTGTCAAATGTGTTTTTTGTATACAAAATACACATTTGACAACTTGACGCTTCGTCACTGACGCGTAGGTTAAGCCTCAGCTTTAAGGGGCCGGGTACCCTTGGAATTTCTCATACAAACGTATTTCCAAAATCATTTTCTCATACGAAAATATTTAACATGTTTGAGTTATTTTTCAGTTTAAGATAGTAATTACCTAGGTTCCTACACAAAAATTTACTTCAAAATATTTAAACAAAATTTTTTTTTTTGTTTTAATTTTTTTTTAGTAAATTTACTACTAAATATTTAAACACTAAAAAATAGAGTAAAACACTAAAAAATATATAAATAAATAGTAAATTTACTACAAAATATTTAAATACTAAAAAATATTTTTTAGAGTTTCAATATTTTGTAGTAAATTTACTATTAATTTATATATTTTAAGTGTTTTACTCTATTTTTTAGTGTTTAAATATTTAGTAGTAAAGGTGAATGCCCAAAAAAAAACCCATAGTCGATTAAAATAATTTATATACAGCAAAGTAGACCATTAATAGTAGATTGTAAATATGTAACTCATTTTATTCAAAACCATAACCGAAACGGATAATTTGAAAAAATAAATCTGTGATTTTGAGACAGCGTTTTGAATCAACTATGTAGTTGCTTCCTTTGTTTTTGTGTTTTCCTCGTAAAAAAGATGGTGACACGTATAAGAATATACAATTTAGAGAAAATAAAGTCAAAACCGGCCAAGTGCGTGTCGGGCCATGCGCAATATAAGGTTCCGTAGTACCGCTTGTTTTTGATATTTTTTTAATGGTCAATGAATGTACATATTTTATAACGTGTTATACATTACTAACAACATCATCTCAGTTACGTTTTTAAAGGAATTTTAAATTATAAGTTCCTTTAATACTTCTCCGAATAGTTACATTTTTTTAGTTGATCGACTATTACTCTATAACTTATGAAGTCTTCTTAGCCGTGATATTTTTTCTTTTAAATTCAGCATATTTCCTACTCCCGTGAATATTTTTCCAGAAGCAACTGTTTACCTGGTAGAAGGGGGGACACTGCAGGACTCTAAAGATTTTTTTTCCACTTTAAAACTTCATATTTCACATCTCTAAATCGGAAAGTTATATGTTATACTCATAATATTTTTAAAAAACCTATCCAACGACTCACACGGTGGGGTGGACGCGAAAAAAAAATTCATCCCCGCTAAAATATGTGATGGGGAGGTACTTACCTTAAACATTTTTTTTAAAGATCTTATATATCATTTTGTCGGCATCATTAATATGTGCATTCATGCCGAATTACAGCTTTGTAGGTCCTATAGTGCGTTTGTGCACTACACGGAATTTTACTGTCCGGCGTTCCGATTTCTTACATTTTGATATGGCAAACGTGAAAGTTATGCACGCCGGACGGTAAAATTCCGTGTAGTGCACAAACGCCCATAGTCTCTGAGGAAAAACACGGACAGATAGACGGACAGACAGACGGGCGGACGGACAGACGGACGGACAGACCGAAACTATAAGATATATTATGTAATTGATTGTACTGTCGGTTCTTGGTGGAAATTCATGTTGAACACTAATAAAACACACTTTTCTTGCACTTTTTCCCCTATATTAAGAAATTATTATAACTTTTAGTGTATTAAACCAAATATGTTGTGATTTTTTTATATTATATATTGTAAATATGTTGTGAACTATAAGAGTTCCTTGTTGGCTACGGAACACTAAAAAGAGATGTCTTATATTATATTTTATGAGTAAACTAAATCACACGTGGCTTTTCACTGTATTCTGTACCGGTTGTATCACGGGGAGTGCTCTGAGGAATATTGTTCGGAATCATACCTCCTGCAACTTTTCGCACTCGTTCCACGTAAAAAATATACCATCCTTATCACTTTGATGAGTGGCAGTCTTCCACCGTACGTTTTTCGGAAGAAAGCGTATTCCCTCTTAAACGCACCTGTAGCTCTACTAATGTTGCGAGTGTCCATGAGTGACGGTAATTGCTTTCTATCAGGTGACCCGTTTGCTCGTTTGCCCTTTTATTTTCGAAAAGACGTAGATAGTTAATTGATATCATGACATAATAATCGTTAAAAATACATTGTACAGATTATAACATTTCTATACCAAACTGACATTCTATACTTTCAGATATATTATTATTATTATCAGCCTACAGTGTCCCACTGCTGGGCAAAGGCCTCCCCTCTTTCTTACCAACGTTCACGATCCTGTGATGTTGCTGGCCACTCTTTATCGAACGCATCTAGTTCATCGCGCCACCTTTTCTTGGGTCGGCCTCTGTTACGCCGACCAGTCGGTAGCCACTCCGAAACCAGACGCGCCCACTTTCAGATATAAAAGTGATAAATATTTTAATATTAAATACATGAATATAAGAATCAGTAGACAAATATAAATGTGTTTTTACTACGTACTAATTAATCGTCACAGTATCGTTTGTAGCATCATGTCGTCCTAAATATCATAGATTCCTATAAGAAAAGTCAATTGGTTACGATCGTTTTTAAAGTACTTGGTGATTGTTTAATCCAAAAAGGTCATTGTATTTGGGATACCGTAGATGTAGTCTACTATGCCCCATATAAATGGTTTGAATCGATTACGGGTTTTTGGTCCATACATTTTTGGGCATTCACCTTTACTAAAAAAAAAATTAAAACAAAAAAAAAAATTTTTGTTTAAATATTTTGAAGTAAATTTTTGTGTAGGAACCTAGGTAATTACTATCTTAAACTGAAAAATAACTCAAACATGTTAAATATTTTCGTATGAGAAAATGATTTTGGAATTACGTTTGTATGAGAAATTCCAAGGGTACCCGGCCTCTTAATCTGAAAAAAATAATCGAGTGTTGAGTTGTCTAATTTGACGCGACGCTTGACTTTGACTTTTAACTACATATCTATACTAATATTATAAAGCGGAAGAGTTTGTTAGTTTGTTTGTTTGAACGCGCTAATCTCAGGAACTACTGGTCCGATTTGAAAAAATCTTTCAGTGTTAGATAGCCCATTTAAGAATACTTACAGGAGCAAAGAAATAGAGGAAAATGTGGAAAAAAACGGAGGAAATTATTTAAAATGCTTATTATCTTAAGAAACTACTGGAGCAATTCTTATGTTATTTGGCACACATGAAGAATAGACCACGTGAAAGGATATAGGTTTCTTTTTTGCGGAAAAATGTACGGTTTCCATGACATTCCTAAATTACGCGGGCGAAGCCGCGCGGAACATCTATCATACCATAAAAGTATATTGTCCCACACTATATACTTTTAATAAGTTTTATGATTTGCGCGTTATTACTATTCAATCGATGTACGGGAACAACTATAAACTATAGTCCACGCGGACGAAGTCGCGGGCAACAGCTAGTATTATAATAATAATTAGCCCTTACATCAAACGCCCTGAATTTCTCATGAACGTTCAGACCTTTTACTATAAGGACTTAGTCTAAGTGTGTTCAGCACTTCTTCTATCGCCATCAGTAAAGACACTGATTGTCATAGACACTAATCTCTTAAAGACCACTCACACGACTATTTCCCGTCGCGTCGCGTCGGATGTTCACGTGTTACTTGTCGTTATTTCATTCCATTAAGTTGCCCAAATGGATTAAATGCTTTTGAAGAACTCTTAGTTCCTTTGCCTAGATGTAGCCCTGTTAATCCTAGGTTTAGCGTTTATTCCTGAATGGTACGCGGACGATTGTATAACATCGTTTCGTTTTATTATTCACTGTCGCACTTAAAGACTAATATAAATTGCTATTTGTAATTAAATTAAGATTAAGATTTTGACATAAGCCCCCATACAGTATCTGTCAAACTCTTCATTAAATTGAAGTTTAATCATGATTAAATGTCTCTGCGTGCGGCAGTTAGATAGTATTTACTACTTTATACATCCAGCACTTACATTACACGTCTGAAAATAAATTAGGTATTTTTCATATTTTGTAAATAAAATCCACCTTTTTCAATCGTAATCATGTGGATTTTGGCTGTGGTTGTGGAGTTACTGTACATAAAATTATTTTTGTTTATTCCACCGCGGTGCCCACATTACTTGTCCAATTTTGATCCTTAAGAGGTAAAAAATTGTAATAGTTACCAACGTTAAACATACATCGAGTAGGTATACATTTTTAAATGTACATAGTTATTAGGTGTGTACAGTATACTGTATGCCAACATTACTCGACTGTCCTACAATTAGTGTCTACCAGTTTCGTGCACTATAAGGTTTGCTCATTTATAAGTAGCGCCTTTTAAAACTTTTTTATTCCGAGTAATTTAACATTGCTACGAGTATTTGACTTCGTTTCTGCTTCTACTCGGACTGTTGATAGAGTCGTCTTCCGTTTTAATTGATTCTGTCTCATTTTAATCTCAAATGAGTTATATAGGAGTTGTAAGATGCGCGTAAATAGTGTTTCAGTAGTCTATACTAAATTAAATGCAATTCTGTCGCAAATTTGAATTGAATTGTAATGTCTGTAGTTTGAACTAAATTGAAATGTAAATAAGTGATGAAAGAGCGACTTTTTTTGCCGACTTTGGGCCTCCACACATTTCCACCACTGTATCTCCTGTGTCGCCAGGATCGACAGCGATATCCAACCACGAAAACCCCGAAAAATGAAAGAGCGACTTGGCTTTTTTGGCGACAATTTATTACTACTTATAACTAGTTGACGCCTGCAACTTCGTTGCGCCAAAGTTCGTTTATCACGCAGAAACCGTACATTTTTCCGGCATAAAAAGGAGAGGCAAACAACATACTACTTATGGATCTTTCAACGTGATCCGCACTATTCATGTTTGTTAAACTTACAATTCTCAGTAATAAGGTCCAGGGATATTTTTAGTCTTTAGGTTTCTTAAAACAAAATTAGTTTAACCCAAACCTCTTTTAGGGTTTGGCGTACCTCGAGTTGGATTGGCACAATATAAACAATACACAGTAGAGCATCTTCTGGACCGCCTAATCGGTTATTGGGCACACACATTAGCATGGCATATCGCATAGATAATGCATTTTACTAAAAATGTGTCGTATTTCTATCGCATATAGATGATAGAACTGACTATTCATATGCGATAGAAATACCTATGGCTGCGCTCAGAGACATTAAAATGATGACTGAACTAAAATTTAATGTAGAGTTTGATACGTTATGTATGGGGACTTTTGTCAAAATCTTCATTAATTTACTGTAGTAAAGTAAAATTAATATTCGTCTCTGAGTGCGGCAGTTACAGATTTTTAGTAAAATTACAGATTACCTGTGATAATATTATGTCTCATTCTTTATATTCGTGAAAAAACCTTTTCTATGCTGCTAAGCATGTTGATATCTGGATACAGTATCGCGACGCGCTCGTCTGTGATGAGGGAGTTTCAAGGTCATGCCTGAGTTGGTCTACTGTACGTCTTATACTGTGTCGGTCCCAATTCCCCGAACCGGTAACGTTTTATCTCGCAGGGTTCACTGCACGCGCCGGTAAACATCAAGAGGTGCCCAATGTTTGGGGAATACGGGGAGTGCGGACTTGAACTTGAACATTCAATAGAAACTGAGTTATAGAAATAATATGAATTATTTTGAAGATGATAAAATCTTATTTAAAGTGATAAACGAATTTAGGCACATGCCCCCTACCATGAGCTCTTATAGCAGTATTACTTTAATATTACTTTCAGATTTCGCACAAACAAAAAACATAGCTATATTTATACAAATAGAGATCATTATTGTTTATGCGAAATTCAAAAGTAATATTAAAGTAATACTGCTATAAGAGCTCATGGCCTAGGGTGCAGGTAACTGATAAGAAATATTCATTACTTTAAGATGATAAAATCTTATCTACGAATTTTGGCACAAGAGTCTAAAAGGGCCGTTTCGGAATGAAAACTATCCTATCTTTACTTTTCTTTTCTTCATCTTTACCCAGGACTCAAAATATTGTCATGCCTATTTTTTTATTCGCAAAATCGTTTCTTTCAGCTTCGCCATTCTCGGGTATAAATATGTATTCAGAATTTAAAAATGTATAACAAAGGTAGAATTAGCTTTGAATTATGTATAAAATATTAATTGTAAACCAAATACGGCGGGTTCTAATTATACTCTTCCGCATTGTTACTTATTAACATAACGCTAATAACCGCTTTGAAAAGAATTTGCGAATAAAACCGCGACTGAGGTTGAAATAATTTACTTCAGCACCCCGATTCTGATATTTTAATCCTTCGATCGTGGATTCGTGGAAATCTATTGTTATTCTATTGTTGTCGCGATCACCGGTGATCTTATAGGGCTTGATAGGTTAATACAGCTTTGATATGATGTTTCAGAAAATTTACCAAGCAACTTCAAACGCGTTTTCATTGCTGGAAACTCGAAAAATAAGTTACTTGACGTACATTATGATTTACTTATGATACTTAATCTGCTGTTAAATCTAGACTAAAAACCAAGCTGTATGTTGGATTTTAAAAACGAACTTCAAACAACTGATTTTTGAAGCTTTCACCAATCACACGTTGACATATATTTTAACATTTCACGCCATTACAATTTTG
Organism: Polyommatus iphigenia; assembly: GCA_963422495.1. Lineage (NCBI taxonomy): Eukaryota > Metazoa > Arthropoda > Insecta > Lepidoptera > Lycaenidae > Polyommatus > Polyommatus iphigenia. The sequence goes on from OY730187.1 coordinate 8,094,834, forward strand.
TAGTTTGAACTTTTATACTGAGAATGCATCGAAATTCGAAACCGTAATGGTTGAAGTAGTACAGACAAATAATGGGCTTCTCCCTTTTTTTCTCCATAATTCGCGAGTAAGCGATTTGAAATAGCAGAATCAGGGTGGTGGTGTGTGCGCGTTTTCTACGATACATGTTTTAAAATAAAATCACGTACCGCGCAAGTATGGTATAATTAAAGTAAACCACCACATTATCACGTATGCAACGCGCATGTTGCGAATAACGATTATAGAATAATATCGCTCTGGCTATAATATTAAAAACTCTTATAGATATGCTTGTATAAAAGTTTAATTACTTTGAGCTAGGTATATATTTTACCGCACGTTGAGAAAGTACGAAAAAGCTGGAGGTAGAAGACAATTAAATAATTTTACAAGACTCTACACCAGTGTTCCGCAACGTTTTGTGTTCAAGGTACATCTTGAAAATTGAAAATTTTTGGAGGTACGAGGGCTGCTATTTATGTATCCGGAATTAAAAAAAGAAACAAACATATATCATTTAATATGGTTTTATTGCTTTTCAAAATATTCGCCGCAATGATCGACACACTTTTGCATACGCTGGAACCAATTTTCATAGCACTTTTTCCATTCTGATTGAGGTATCTCCAAAACGTGCATTTTGAACGCATCAACAGCCTCTTCGCGGCTCGAAAAACGTTGACCACGTAATTTGTTCTTCGCGTATGGAAATAAAAAGAAATCGTTAGGTGCCAAATCAGGGCTGTACGGCGGATGACCAGTCAATTCGATCTTTTGACCCTCCAAAAACTGAGTTGTTTCAGCTGAGGTGTGACAGCTAGCATTGTCGTGATGTAATATGATTCTGCGTTGTCGGTTGTCCTTTCTTATTTCTTCAAAGACTTCTGGTAAACAAATGGTCGTATACCATTCAGAATTAACCGTTTTACGATTCTCTAATGGCACTGTAGCCACATGTCCATTAATTCCAAAAAAACAGGCGACCATTTGCTTCAAAGTACTTTTTGCACGAGTAACTTTTGTTGGTTTCGGCTCATCTTGGAACACCCACACCGTTGACTGTTGTTTAGTTTCGGGGTCATATATGCATAGATCCAAGATTCATCACCTGTGTAGATATTATAAACGGCTTTTGACGTACCACGGTTGTATTTTTTTATCATTTTTTTGCACCAATCGACACGAGCCCGTTTTTGATCGATTGTCAAGTTGTGCGGAATCCAACGCGAACATATTTTTTTTACAGCCAAATGTTCGTGTAATATCTTATGTATGCTCGTCATACTTATGCCTAAGGACGCCTCTATCTCGCGATATGTAACATGACGATCACGCATTATTAGTTGTTGATTTAGCCCACGCCGAAAATCGTAGTAAATCATTGCACGAAAATGTTCACGCGTTAAATCCATGGCAAATGAAGACACGCAATTTTCAAAATGACGCCACCATGGAAAAATAATTGACAGTCACATGAAACAAAATGTATTCTTCAACCAACGAGTTCTATTTTCAAATGTTGTAATTACTTTTTAAATATTGTTCTTGTAAGTGGCCAGTTCCGGATACATAAGTAAATAGCAGCCCTCGTACAGCACAAATTAATCAGCGTGTACAGAGGTGCTCTGAGGTCCCATCCCTTCATCGATCGTTTTGATCTTTCCTTTTTGATTCTTTGAAAATGTTTCGTTTTTGGTTCTTATAAACTAGGAATATACACGACGACATACTTTTTGAGGCACACCAACTACTGGCCACGGCCCACGGTACATCAGTGCACACCCTTTGTCAAACATTGCTCTACACTATATACCTGGCTATACACTATAAATTATAATAGCGTGGAGGCATAGGTTAGATTTAAATGGTCTCAATTTTTGTCAGCTGAGACCGAAAATATGCTTCACATCGTCTAGTTAGTTTCTCATCATGGCCCAACGTGAAGAGGTGTATTGTCCAATTTGTCAATATTTAAAAGGATTAGACTCACTGGAAGTCGGAATTACAACACGTTAACAAAATGTCTGCTAAAGTAAACGACGGTGGCGCAAGCGTCGGGCCGGAAATGTTTGCGTCTAAAATTCACGGTACACACATTTGCTCTAGACCCGTTTCCGTGGACTACACCTGAGGTCAGCGGAGTTAAAGTGACTCTCCGATCTCTGCCGCAAGCGACCGCGACCGACAAAAATTCAAATAAAATGCCACTTTATGACAAACGATAAAAATAAATTACGTCTCCCTAGGGTTAAGGCCGTATTTCCACTGACGCGGAGCGGAGCGGAGAGGAGCTTAGCGGTGCCGAATTGACCAATCACCATGATCGAAATCTTCGCTCCGCTTCGCTGTCGTTCCGCTGGAATAGCACGATTGGTCAATTCGGGCACCGCTAAGCTCTTCTCCGCTCCGCTCCGCGTCAGTGAAAATGCGGCCTAAGAAGTTTAGTTTTAAATCTTTCTATGGGATAAAAACCGTGTGCAAACAAACGTTTATTACGATTTACATATTTAAAGCGGTCGAGAGGTAGTCTCCACGTGTTGTCGGCAAGGCAAGGTTAGCCTTTGTGTTACTTTTCCATACGAGTCTCAGGCCTCAGCCCACGTGCGGGCCGATATGTGTTAGATATTGTTTGTGGTTTGAGCACGTTTTGTTGATAGCATATCTCGTCAGTAAAAAAGGAAATTTTAATATTATCTTTAATACTATTAAGTATACAGGATACAATCAAGTATATTTTTTCGGGTTCTCACTTCTCAGCAACGGCCACAATTATTTGTGGAATTTGGTATGAAGATGGTTTTAGTGGTGAAAAACAATCTAGCTAGGTTTTTGTCCCCATAATTGAGTTACATATTCATGTTTCTTCAGTTTTTGAACTTCGAGTAAAACTCGGTCTCTCAGGCTCTAAAAATTGTTACAGAAAATTGGTTTCAGTTGTTTTTTAATTGACATAGAAAGGCTTGATTGAATATAGTACAGTATATTATGTAGATTACAGCTACGCCTAATTTTTTAAGTATCCGGTATGGGTAAAACATAGTATAATTTCTATTTTCTCAACCACTATTCACCACCACATTGAAAAAATGCCCCATTGTACCTAAAATCGGATAACAAATGGGGCCAATTAATACATCAACCAGTCGTTTAAGGGTTAAAGCCAATATTGTGCAAGTCATAATTAGGTTGAACCCTTATCTTGAATCGGGCTTTAAACGTTTTAACCCACTGAGCACCTGGCGTTGTCGGCTCGATCACAATTACACGATATTCAGGGTAAATTGGTATGCTAAATTGAATTGTTGGTAACATAGCTAAGGTAGGTTTTTGCGTGTCTCTTGGCCCTGGATTTTTGGTCTGCCTAGTCATCCGAGAGTCAGTTTGACCATTGAGAATTCTAACGCTAAGCAATCCTTACCAAAAAGCTCTAGACGCCTGTAGACAGACGTTTTAGTAGTTAAAAGTGTTTTGTTCTTGTCTGTCAAGCGACTTTTCTGTCGTATTACGTATCACTTTACATTCGAAAGTGTGTTTGTCAGTCTATCAGTCAGCTCTTGCTTAAACCGCTGAACCAATTTTAATAATTTTGAATACTATATAGGGATACTTTGAACCTCGGAAATGAATAGGTTTTATCGCGAAAATATTTTTGTTTCAGCGCGATAAACGAAATTGCAGGCGACATTTAATGCTTTGTATTTTGAAAGTTCTTAAAGAAAATTCAACTCATGCATGCCTGACTAATGTAATTAACCCGTGGAGCACAGAGTTGGCTTTTTAAAAATGTCGCTTAGTAACGCGAACCACAACGGTCCCCGCCGTCACGAACCGATTGAAAAAGCTCGTTATTTTGATCAACAGCTTAAGGCTGCTCTTTCGAAAAAAGCGTGCAGATGAAACAACTTTTCATCGGCATTAACAGAGAAATTATATCTGAAAAAAATAATTAGTAATCTACATGATATGATACGTAATTTGGTTTTGCCATATTTTTTCTATCGGTATCACATAATAAAGAAATAAAAAACCAAATCACCTCCAAATCGTTGAATGAAACCACTTTACTCCTTCATTTTTTATCAAAAGAATATATAAAAAATATCTACTGCTTTGCAATACATAAGTTAATAATTTGGTTTTTTTACTTTTTTGAAATATGTATTATATTAAGCCTTAAAAAGGTTTTTTCTCCTATTTCGCCCTATCATGGACGCGGCGAGCGTCGTAACCGCCACCGTACAAGGCGCGCTGTTATGAATGTTATTTTAATGTCATTTACGTCGATATTCGCACTGACAGACAATCGACCTGCTAATTTAGGGAAAGAGGGCCCTTAAATCAAAGCTCATTTAGTATATACAAGTAAGTAATAAGGTCAAGTAATATAAGTCCTAGAAGGTCAGTAAATCTTTTAAAGGTCAATCAATGTCTTTTCAATAAAATCCCAGAAAACGTTCAAAATCTTTACATTAATCTTTCCATTAAGAAAGTAGTCAAAGATCGTTTGTGTGCCAAAGCCTATAATAAGGTCTATGATTTCATAAATGATGGCACATCTTGGGAGTAGGATGGCTGTTTGCAAGGCTACTACACTATTATGTATGTATCTTGACATTGTATATTTTAAGTTACAGCATTGTAAATTTTATTTTAAAAGATTAATTTTTTTCTCACCCTTTTTGGTAAAAAAAGTGGGCCCCGTGCGAGTTTCTTACGCCGCCGGTTCTTCTCGCCGGGTTAGTTCCCGAACCGGTGGTAGGCACCCGTAGTATCAACGTTCTGAAAGCATTTTTTTTAAATCTTTTCTGTATTTGTTGAATAAATGTTTATTATTATTATTATTATTATTAGAAATAAAACAAAATTTATTTTTTATTTAAGAACTTTGTAGGTATACTAGGTACTTAGGAACACTAAATGATGCTGATTGATGAATAATTTAACTTAACCCGGCAACAATGACGCCGGGTCATATTGACCCGAGCCATGTCTAATTGGATATATTTTGTCTTTGCGCCAATCGAATGTTTTCTAATCTTCGTATAGCTGGAGTTACAACCTCCTTCCATCCGCCTAGCTCTTACAGCTAGAGCCATACCTCGTGTGCAGCAAGATATTTGCGCGTCAAATTAAAACGGGTCATTATGACTATCGGTGTAGTATTTTCGTGACTAATTTTTATTAGTATTAAAATATCGTTTAGCCTTATTTTTTAACTTTTAAAGGAGAATATCATTGACAAATAGCCCAGAAAGGATTTAAGAGTTGTTACAAGAGTTAGACTTTGACGATGACGAGTCTCAGGCTGCTTTGGGCATTGAACTTGAGGACCACGTATTTAGATAAAAGTGAAAAAATTCCTGGAACTTACAAAAGATGTGAAGTCTGTACATCTAAATAAAAGATAAAAAAACACTTCACACATGCACAGCATGGACAATTCTTATATGCTAGGGCATGATTACATATTGTGATAACTTTAGTAATTCTATAACTCTAAATGAGGAAGCAGAAGACTGATTTCTTTTTATTTTCATGTTAGTAAGTTATAACAACCTCTCTTTAAATTCATCAGTAAAATTTATCCTTCATAGGCATTTCATAGGTATGAAAATTTTGCGAAAATATAAAATTAACGTGCGTTTAACGTTTTCAAGGTTGATTTTGCACCTGCCGTGAAGAAAGCCAAAAACAAAAATATTTATTATATAACAGAGGTTTTTTTTATATTTAATGCATAATTAAAGCCCCCTTTTTAAATAAATAATAAACAAAATCTGGTAGCATACTTAGTTTCATTAAAAATGTATCTACAAAGTTCGGGTCAAAATGACCCGACGTCATAGTCCATGTAATTATTTTCACGTCATTGACGCCGGGTTAAAGTCGAATAAATTATTATTCTTCAATCTTTCAACTTTAAATAAAATCAAACTTCTTTATCTGCAAAAAATACTTTAAAAGTAAAAAGTTAAGTTTTTTTTTTCAATTTAACAGTATTAAAATTAAGTTATTCGACGTTAAAGAAGTTTTCCTAAAACTTTGGCTAGGGTTCAAAACATAATATTTTTGTTTTCACGTTTTTTTTAATTGATAAAAATAGCGTTCGGCGTTTGGTTAATAGTTAATACAATAATTATTGATACTATCAATTTTGATACCTTTTACTTTGCGTGGCAGGATTCTGTGAACCAAAGGCACCAAATATTTTCGAATTCTTTTCAATCAGTAGACTTGCGAAAGGCAAATAATCACGGCTATCATTATTGCAAAAATAAACTATAGACGGGCCATTAAGTCACTTCCTTCATTAGTAGCGGCGCTGTTCTTCCGTGAAGAGCAGTTGCATCAAGACATTCAATAAAGTGACTGAGTATCGAGTTATCGACAGACAATAGAAAACTCTTCAGTTTTATGAACCCCGTGGTTCGTTTACTGAGTCACCGTAGACGAAATAAAAATAATTGACAACTAGACGTTCCGTGCGGCTTCGCCCGCATAGATTAGGAATTTTACGGAAACCGTACATTTTCCCGAAAAAATAGCCTATGTCCCTTCACTTGGTCTACCTGTCTCCACTCTACATCTGTGCCAAATAACTTAAAAATTCATTGAGTAGCTCGCGAGATAAGCGGCTTCAAATATTTTTCCCGGTTTTTTCCACATTTTCCTCTGTTTCTTCGCTTCTATTGGTCTTTTATAGCCTGTAGCCTTCCTCGATAAATAGTCTATCTAACACTGAAAGAATTTTTCAAATCGGACCAGTAGTTCCTGAGATTAGTGCGTTCAAACAAACAAACAAACTCTTCCGCTTTATAATATTGGTATAGATCTGGAATAGATAAACTGTAGCTTTTAGGATGCCTGAATTAGTCTAGAAAAGGACAGATTACAGATGTTTATATTTGTATTAGTCTAAAATAGCTACATGCTTCTTCCAAAATATATCTTTATCAATGCTAACAATTTTTACGCAACTTAGGCCTTAGATAATAATTGGTACCTTATCTGCCTGGAAATTTTTGTGTCCGTTCAGACCACGAAGTCACGTATTTTACAGATAAAATTATTAAAACTACATGTATCGCAGTTACTGATAGCTTTAAAATACTTTAAAATATGTGCATAGGTTGGTACTGATTCTGATTTAAAATTTGCTGGAGCTTTTTTATTTGGGCTTTTTTATCCTAACTAAAGGCACTCTGCGCTCGAATCCTCTTTACTTTTAGTTTGGACCCATTGACCTAAGAAATCTCTAATGGCAATCATAGAAAGATATTCCCACAAAACGTATCGTAATCGCCTGTATTTCTCCATCATGGAGCAACGTGGGCAGGCTATGTAATAATTTTTCTCCTTAATACGTACATGTAACTAATACGTCTTAAACACAAAAGTAGGATCTGGTTTCTTTTAAAACAAAACGCATAAGCTCATAAAGTGAAGGAATAGAATCAGGAAACAGAATACGGAAGTCGTACAGGTGCAGTCGGGGATGTGTTTTGGCAAGCGTTAGCGTTCTCCTGTAAACGTCTATGCCATCATATTCAGAAATCTTAAGATTTACTCTGTTCGCTGCCATTTTGTTTATTTACCAGGTGTTGGCAGCAGGCTTCGTTGCGCCGAAAATTGATTACCTTTTATCGCGCGGGAACCGTACTTTTTTTCGAGATAAGACTATTCTGTATCCTTTCCCCGAGACTTAAGGTATCCCCATACCATATTTCAGCAAAATCGCTTCAGCGGCTTAGCTGAAATTATTATTATTATTAGCAGCCTACAGTGTCCCACTGCTGGGCAAAGGCCTCCCCACTTTCTTACCAACGTTCACGATCCTGTGATGTTGCTGGCCACTCTTTATCGAACGCATCCAGTTCATCGCGCCACCTTTTCTTGGGTCGGCCTCGGTTACGCCGACCAGTCGGTAGCCACTCCGAAACTAGACGCGCCCACCGGGTGCATACGGGAGACGTGCGCTGCCCAGCTCCACTTAAGGCTAGCTGTCTTTCTGCCTACGTCGACGAGCTTAGTTTGGGAACGCAGGGTGGTATTCCGGGCGCGGTCAATCCTTTTTGTACCTTCTTTTTTTTTTTTTTTTTTTTTTTTTTTTTTTTTTTTTTTTTTTTTTTTTTTTTTTTTTTTACTCAGTGAAATGCTGTAACGCATTCAACGCAGGGGATGGGGACTCCCGCTGCGGATATGTGGGGCTCGCCGCGGCAAAGATGGTGAGTGCCGCGGCCCTACCCACTAAAACACTGCGATGTTCCTGACTCCTGCAGCTGGCGGATACACGGGTCCCGACGAGCATTACTCCGTTGGCCGTCAGCGCAGCGCCTGCTTGGTCTTACGCAGGCCCCGAGTCCCACATCGATTGCGATATGGAATCCTTTTTATACCTAGAATGCTGCGTTCCCTAGCTCGTTACCTTAAGGCAAAATCGCTTCAGCGGTTTTGCTGAAATAGCGGGTTAAGCGGGTTTCGGCATGAAGACTGAAGAGGTTAGAAACAGACAGATATATTTATAATGTTAGACATTTTAATTGGTAGCATTATACCTAGGCTTTGTTAACCTTTTAGATCAAACTTAAATAAAACGGATTATAGTTGTAATATTGGCCTCAGTTTAGAATGGTAATACCAGCTATTCCAATCAAATAATTAGTTATGCGTTTGATTGTTACGCCATTGTTTGCGGAAGGCGAAACCATAAATCATCTAATGATAGGCTTAAATGGAAATTTAGTGTTCATTATTATTAATAATTGACATATTATAATATATACGTTTCCGGGTGTATGTCTAGGTATGCTGACTTGGATATGGTCATTGGAATATATGGTCGCATATCACGTTTAGGTGCTGACAAATGATTTACTGTCGATAATCAGCAAATTATATTACAAGTTATTGTACTAGGAGTTGGTAGTTGGCAATGTGCCAACATTCAAGAATAGGGGGTCAAGTTTAGTGTTTAGACTTTAGATGTCTTCACTCTTCACGGTTTGTCATGACAAAATTTGTCTTGCCTGCCAAGCCTTCAAGGCTTCAAGCCCAATATTGCTAAGGGTCTTGCAAAAAAAAAATAAGCAAAACCATCAAGACTTTTGGGGAGATCGCAGACGGCACACTTTTTGTGTGATCGAGTCCGCGGCGCACATACATTCTGCATGGCCGCGCCATGCAGAATGTATGTGCGCCGCAGACTCGATCACACAAAAAGTGTGCCGTCTGCGATCTCCCTTGCTCGTCACTATTTACGATGACATCATTCGACCCATTGAACCCGGTAAAATCGCCCAAAACCGAAATCGTAAAGTATTTAAAAAGCAATTTTCTAGCGGTGATACGTGCAGTAAGCATGTAAAGAAGGGAAGTAGATTAAGCCGATTATTGTAAAATATTGAGATCTTCAGACTTGGAGAAAAAGTTAAGAAAATTAAGCTTCTCTTGTGACTTGCCACATACAAAAAACTAAACGCACTGACGCCAGATAACAAGGCAAAATATAAATAGATAAAATACTTATTGTAACATAACATTTTACTTAGGTTCTCGGAATGGTGCTGCAAAAATCACAAAAAGAAATCTTAATATCGGATGTAAATCAAGAACAAAAATTCAACAGAGATAAAACATCTTAAACTAAAAGCCACAAGAGGAAACTACTAGAATATACGAAATTCCCGATAACCGACCGAGAATAGTTGTAGGTTAAAGTTACGTCGCGTCGTGCGTTGAACCATCGGTTATATTTAACTGCCACACGTGTACGACCCGACATATGTCGTGCCCGCCCGTATATTTTTCTTAAACTGGGTTATAATGCATAAGTTGGTACACTTGGGACGCGTATTCCAAGATGTATGTTCCAATGTTTTTAAAATTGGGAAGAAATGTGGCGGTCGTTTGACAGCTTGAAGTAGTTTTCTGACTTCCAAAAAGGAGAAGTTTGTTCAATTCGACCGTATATATTATTTTCGTGTTTTTAGTCTTGCTGTGAAAGAAAAGACTAAGCGGTATTGATGCTAAAGTTTATGTAAAGAGTGCAAAACAGCATAAGAGTTAAATAAAATATGAGCACGATTTTTGCCCGGTTGCTCGGGTTTTTCGACTACAGAGTACTATAGAGTTCACCATTTCCACAGGTTAGGGTGAAGCCAAACGAGCGTAATTTGTGAGTTGTGAGTCGCAGAATTTCGGCTGGCAGAAATTCTGCTGCATTCAGTTTCATATAAAAGTCCTGTGTAATTCACACGAGCGTAATTTTGTGAGTCATGATTTGTATGAAAAGATATTTACGCGGAATTCTGCGACTCACAACTCACAAATTACGCTCGTTTGGCTTCCCCCTAATGGTTCGACGTTACCCAATTTTAAGCGCTTTTGAATTAGAAATAGAAAAAAGTCGAAGAACTTCAGAAAAACCGGGGTTAATTACTTGATGTTTTCAAATTGCGAACTGCCGTCATACTCAAACGCGAGTATACCCGAAAAGCAGTGCCTCGCCTTTTAAAATCCGTCTTTGCATACGCACAAAGGAATTTTAAAGAGCAATGATTAGAGGATCCCCGAGGTATTCTGAGGATCCCGGTTCGTTGAACCCGCGTCGCCCACCCGTGTCATTGTGTCGCGAATACGCCACTACCTCCGAAGGTATAACTTACCTCACTGTATACATTATAAAGTGTATGTTATGTTACGTTCTTGAAGACGAGTTTGCAGAAAGTAGAGGTTCGGATATAAGGAACATGTAGAGAATTTCTTACGATTTAAGGAAATTTAAAGGCTATTATCGAATGTGTGCGACTCCTGACTTGCGCACACACAAAGTAATGCACAATACGGTCAGATCGGCCTGCTATCAGTCCGACCTGAAGGATCTGTCGTTAAGGGCATTCCCTGCGGAGAATCCGTAATTTACCGCATTTAGAGCCTTATAAACTCATAATTTGAAAGCTACAGAGTTATAATAAAAATACAGCAATAATCTTCAGTATCTCAACATTCCTTTCCACGTTTTAAATTTTCTATTTTCGTTTATTATACTCATGATAATATCAGCTTCCAAAGTAAAGCCAATTTATTAAAATTCAAGCATACTTACATTAACCCTAGGGTGGGCGCGCTATGAGCATTTTGCCGCCCGCACTGAAAAAACGTTAATAATTCGTAAAACAATAGCTCGTTAGTCTTGCGTTTTATAGTAGCTGCCCCTAATCTCTGCTGAAAAGCTGGACGCCGTCAAAACACGGGGGCCTGCTTAAAGCTAAGTTTCTTACCATCAGGTGTCGCGGGGCGGCAAATTGCTCACCAAGCGCCCACTGACGTAGGTAAAAATGTTGACACAATTTTTTTCCAAAGTTGCAATACTGACTTTATTTTAAGGTGGATTTGTTGTGAAAACAATTTTAATTATAGAATTATTTAAAAGTATTAAGGAAAAGCAACGTAGTATTTGAAAAATTTCTTTCAAATACTAAATTAATTGCTATGGTGCCATTCAAGTCGTAATATATGACCTCAAGGTCTTCTATAGACATATTTCATATTTCTTTGAGGAACCAAATTACTCGATTTGTACAAGCCGACCTAGCATCATCTTCCAAGAGCGTAGATGGATCTTCCATCGCCTATTTTTCTTTGAAAATAAAATATAAGCTTTGAAAATATGTGCACTAAAAAGGGTGTTACAGATGGCCAAAGTTGCTGTGCAATGAACATTGCTTATACTTTTGTGAAGACTGTTTAGATAAAACATATCCTGCAGATAAGGAAAACATATAATTTTGATCCTTTTTTCTTAACTATTTCAGTATTATAGGGTATTATTTAGGACAAAGTAAAAAAAGTCAGTAAAAATATCAAGTTTTCTAAAATGTTTTGTAAGCCAAAGTCCTTAAAACAGATTTTAATATGGTTAATTTTCATTGTTATTTGTGTGTTATTTAAATTGTGTCAAAATGAATTAATGGTATTGCTTAATTCCTACTAAAAATAGCTAAAGAAAAGGGGCGGCAAAATGCTCCATACGCGCCCACTGACGTTTCACGGAATAACGCGCCCACTCTAGGGTTAAGCATCTCCTTAGTATTTACAAATTACTTTTATTTGAAACACACGCCAATAGATCGACAATATCATAAACAACATATTCCCCGTTTTAAATTTTTTTAGGTCAATTTTAAACTAAGATTAAGTAAAAAAATAGGGTATTGGTGCGATCTCGGCAACGCGGCAAATATTGTATGGCCAAGGTCGTTTGCTCGGGGGACGGCCTTAAGGGGAAATGATTGAATATTTCATTATCAGGGACCACAGACATAGATCAAGATCTGTGTCTGCGTCAGGGACAATTCATAGGTGATATTACGCAAAGACGGCGCTAATAGCACATACTCGTACAGTAAATAATCTGACCAATATCCGATATGTTGCACACATCGTATAAGAACATTGACAGAAACGTTGTCAAACGTCGAACAAAACTGTTTTTACTGTCTATGCTGATGATGCCCTCTAGCGTGAAAACATTGCAGTAATATAATATCGTATTGTCCCTGATAACAAAAAGTTTAAGGGCCTGTTTCACCACTTTCTGATAAAGTGGCGAATAGGCTATTCACAACTTTTTTGACAGATTCTCCATACTTGATCTGTCAAGTTAAGTGGTGGATAGCCTATTCGGCACTTATCAGGAAGTGGTGAAACAGGCCCTTAAGCGGGCTCATTACATCTCATTCGAGGCCGTTAAAAATGTGTGAATATACAATAGCAAGCGCGAATATGTATCGTGCAAATATTTTAAATGATGTTTGAATATTTACTGAGTAGCTATTAGAATTTTAATGAGTTCACGCACAAAGCAAATGAACAACTTGATATACTGTTATAATTTCCGAAAGTATTAAATCTACACGGATTTATTTTAGCAGAGAATAGTAAAAGTTTGGATTTGTTCGGCCATTATTTTTGTCGATAACAATTTTTCCCTTATTGATCTTCATAATGAGTTTGGTGTCTAGAAGTCTTGGTGGAGAATCGAAAATAGGTTATAATATGTTTAATGTTCTCTTAAACTGGAGTAGATATTCCTAACTAGTAACTACTGTTGTCCTAGGGTAAAGCGTAATTTTTTATAAATATACAGGGTGTAACAAAACTAAGTGATAATACTTTAGGGTGGGTACGGATCCCTTATACTTATTAGAGTTCACTATGAAAGTAGCAGCGCTGCCAGCGCGCAGCGTTATGAATTTGCCCTTACAAAAGTAAAAAAAAAATACTCTTACAGCGATGCAACTTTCACAGTGAACCCTTCACAGGGGACTCGTACATAACCTAAAGTCTCACTTTTTTTTGTTACACCCTGTATACAAAAGTTACTAGAATATAATATCAATGTTTAAAAAATATTTTATAACAATTTTTTAACATTTTTCGTATGTTTTTCAACCCAAATAAAACATTTATCATCCAACCTGCGAGTCCGAGGACAAAAATTCATAATTGCAAATTCGTTAAGCTCGGAGGCACCGATATTTTTGAGCGAAATCATAGCTGCCATTCCAGATTTTAATTTCGAGTTACAAGTAAAAAAAATAATTATAATCTCTTTTGAGTGTTCGCATTCGTTCTACTTACAAACATTTTAACTCTGTTAATTGCGTTTAATTTAATGAAGGAGTTGAAAGGGTCTAATTAGTTTAACGAGTCCAATGTAAATTTACGTGCGTTGCATCGCGGTAAAATTTTAGGTTATTTGGCTTTGCTTCTAGTATCACGATTGTGTTATTTTAATCTTAATACATTAGTAGGTACAGCTCTGAAGTTTGAATCAGTCCAAATCCTAGCGAATAGCCAAATAGTATTCATAAAACTTAAAACATGTATCAAACGACAGATTTTTTTGAGTTTTGACCAATCAGGACGTCGTATTTGTCGTCTGCGGTCGTGTATCACGCGTTTCCCGTAGTCCCCCTTCAGGAGCAGGAACGCCGTTGGGGTTTTAGTGGGTAGTCCCGGGAGCGTCTTCCGTCCACCCCGGGGAGTCCCACGTACCAGGCCCCGGGGATGCGTAAACGCATTCCCCCAACGCAAAAAAAGGACGTATTCGTCGTAGGTTTGACATTTGAACTTTTTACTATAGCGAGGCTGCATCGAAACCGTATCAAAGCTGTAAATTAATCCATGACTTAAATATGAGACTCGGGCAACAGTACTGTTTGTCGACTTTCCCGATTGGAGACTGAAGTTTGTCAACTGTGATCAGAATTTGCAAAGTATGAATGTTTTTCGGGTGTAAAGGTGGCTTAAGCCGGGTCCAGACGAGTGTAACGTGTAATGTAAGATTACGTGTAATTTAGCGTCAACAGTGTGGACGGCAAACGAACTCAAAGCGAATTGTCCAAACGAGCCTTTGTGCTCGCGCGAAAACCGACAGCCGATGGATAAACCCCGAGCGTTACATGTAATGCTCGTAGTGCCGTCCACACGTAGAATTCGTGTGACATTACACGGTGAATTACATTACACGTTACACTCGTCTGGACCCGGCTTTACCTATCTTTGCCGCGACTCGCGAGCGACATAAATTCAAACAAAATACTACTTTATGACCTAGGCTATTTTGTGCTGTAGGTTTCATTTTCTACCAACATTCGTCTAGCAAGTAGCAACCCATGCCGCCGCTGCTTGGTAATGGCGTGGAGCAAAATGAAAACTATAGGTAATAGCCTAGGTCAGTGGTTCTCAATTAGTTTTTGCTGCGTACCACTTCAAAAAAGACCTAAAACCAGGGAACCCCTTATTGTAGCAATCACACTAATACGAGTATTATTAATGCGAAAGTTTGTGAGTGTGTGTATGTTCGTTACTTTTTTATGCTCAAACGATTTTGAAAATTGTTCTTGTTTTTACTGATAGCCGCACGTACCCCTTGATGCAACTTCACGTACCCCTGGGGGTACGCGTACCACTAATTGGGAAACACAGGCCTAGGTCATAAACTGGCATTTCTTTTTAGTTGGTGGAGTCGCTTGCCGCAAATATCGGAAAGCCACCTTAACGAATAACAATAGTGTATACTGTATCGCAATGTTTCTTCAAAATGTCTGGACGGCAGCGAACTCGGAACAAACATAATATTAATTAAAAACAACACACAATACAGAGTATAGCTTAACTGTTATGGTATAGCCTCAATTGAAAATTATAACAAAAGGATCCCTGTTTTCGCTACAATAAACGTTTATTTTTACAATCATTTTATTGCTTTTGTTTTAAGTATCGTCCGTAATTTAATTTTGAGTCTTTTCTTATAAACTCCCTCGTCTGTTTCAATTAGTATGAACACTTTAGACATTTAGACGCAAAAATATTGTAAAAATTGGTTAATTTCAATAGCCTATTACAAAAAGTAGGCCGTTGGTCGTTTCGATTTCGTTCGAAAACTATGGTTCTGATTGAAATATTGGCAATAATAATTATTATGTCTACCTTATAAATAATTCAATCTTTAAGATGTTGTTTTATGTTGCCAATATTATAGTGAGAATGTTAAAATCGTTTACCTACCGAAAAGCTTTAAATAAATAATAATAAGAATAATTATTAAAAAATATAAATTATACTGATTGTATCTGACTGTGTAGTAATGAGTCGTTGTATTGTTGCAGGTAAAGGATTATCATAATTCATATCATTATGAGGACAAGTGACATACAGGGGGTATGTTTTAGTAAATTAACACGTCATAATTAAAACATTTAATGTCTTATTTGAAAATCGCATTGCAATGTGAACTAACCCTAAGTCTGCTGTGGATATTTAGATGTTGAACAACGGTACTCGGGTACCACAGCAAATAATATTTTGTTAGAAGAACAATCACAATTCGCAAGCCGACGAGTATGGATTGCGGACAACATGTAAATCGGATCTGCAGCCACTGATATCCGTGGTTACCTATTTCAAATTCACAAGATCGCAGTAGCGCGTTATGTGGATGATATGTTTTGCTTTTCTGATGGATATGCTAAGGTATGGAGACAGGCTAACAGAAATTTTTCGTTCCTAAAATCTGGCTGTGCTAAGCCTGTAGAAATAGACTTAGGTGCATTCAAGTACGTAATGATTTTTTGTACTATCTATAAATATGTACAAAATAATGTTATTTATGCTTTGGCGGTTTAATAAAATGAAAATGAGTGTTGTTTGAAGTTGGTTTCGTCAGACTATCATTTTTAGAGTGGCCATAGACGGACCGCAAGTTGCAGTCGGGACTTGGGACTGACTGCTCTAGAGTGGATGTGTTGCAGTCGTACACGACTGCAACACAACCGCATAATGCAGTCAACCATACATATTTTGTTGTTCGACCGCACGGCGAAACTCGACCGCAGAGCGACTGCTCCGAGTAGGGCCGCGCTACAGCGGAATGGCAGCGGCGAGGCGAGCACTTTTAGTGTCACAGGATTTTAAACTTTATCTTCATTATTGTAATACATTGTATCGCTTGAGAAGTCTACGGCCTCCCGTGGACGCTCGTGGCCGCTGGCGACCGCAGGCGGCGGCGATTTCTCAAGCGATACTATGTATTACAATAATGAAGATAAAGTTTAAAATCATATGACACTGAAAGAGCTCGCCTCGCCGCTGCCATTCCGGTGTGTCGTGGGCCGTGGCCCTTACGGATATTTTAGTATGGAAACTGCAGATCGCCGTGCTAGAGCGAGTGCAACGAAGCTGCATAAAATTTTCATTAAAATAGTCTAATGTGTACAGATGACGATCATAATACTCTCTAAGTACATACTAATATTCTGTACTCTACAGTCTATTTACAATGAAGTTTACTCACACAGGCTTATAACAAATTGGATTACAACTTTAATGCTAATGTGAAATCGAAGTTTGATAATGCTACGTGAGCCGGCAATTCGCTTACATGTCACGAACAGAATCAGAACCGCTCGAGTCTCGACATACCTAAACGACGTATTCAAAGTCTTTTGATAAGATATTGTTGCCGACTAACGACGCTTATTCTAACGCCTCTGTTCCCAAACTTCTTTGTTGCGTGGTCTACGAAAAAACATTGGTGGATCCAGTGGACCCCTGTGGAGCAACCTATATAACTATATAACTAATATATGAAAGTTGCTATTATTTGAGGTTGCAGTTTTTAAAATTCTTACGATTTTTTGACCCCCATTTTTTGTCAGGTCCAAGGTAGACCCCTGTCGAGTCTCGCGTCGAGCCCTGGGGGTCCACGTGGAACGCTTTGGGAATTACTGGCCTAATGCATGGATTGCTCAAAGGACCAAATCGTACACGATTTTACTCGTCGGAAGTACATATAAATAACCCTACCTTTTCCTTTGTCAAAACGAAGGCAGGGTTCAGCAAATAATTATTTAACAAACTACATTTTTCGGCAAATAAAAAGTAGGTTTTATTTGTGTATTGTTCGTTCGTTTCGCCTTCGTAAAAATCTGTCTGTTTACAAAGGAAACAGAGTTATTTTGGCGAGCGCCATGATACATTTTAACTTTCAAATGTGTAGTAATATCCGCTGCAACTGAAAGGCATTTTTTTCATTTGCATTGGATTCAGTTTCAATGAAAAATAAATCGTTTCATTACCGTTTGGAGCATTTCGAATCTGAAGACTTGAGTGGATGAAGTGGGTAACTAATATTGTATGACTAATGACTAGATACCGGATTATATTATGCATCACAAAAAGATTGTTATATGCATGCAAATATGCACGAAAAATGTTTGAAATATGCACGAAAATTGGCAGATTATGCAAAATTAAATTACTAATTTTACTAATCCTGAAAGAAGAAAAGAAAGAAAGCATTCATTTTTATATGTATATTGTGTCATAAAGTAGGATATTATTTTTTGAATTTTTAGGACTAGTCTGTCATAAAGTGGCATTTTAATTGAATTTTACGGAACGAAAAAGATCGGAACGTTTATCTTCACAGTTTGTCTATACTTTCGCATTTCTACTGGTGGCCATGCTAGGGCTACAGTTATGCAAAATAACGAACATTTTCAAATTGTTAGTTATCCACTTCATCCACTCACGTCTTCAATTTAGTTCAAGAACAATAATAATATGTTCCCACTAAAGTTATCGAGAAGTTTGACGGTGTAATTCATGTTTAAACATAAACAGTTGCTAGTAACAGCGACTAATTAAGGTGACGCCTTTGGCTGTAGCGATGCCGATTTTTCTCAGCAATGACTAAAGCTAAGAAATTGAAGTTCATTGTCAGTATTCATCATGTCTTTGTCTTTGAATTGCCCATAGCATAACACGATTGGACAACTTTTATAGCACAGAATAATCAATCGAAAAGACCTCTGTAAAAAAAGGGATTCCTATTTTTCCAACAGAGGAGAGTGATTTAAGGTTCCAAAATTTGTACATAAATTGGTTCAAGCATGCACTTTAATTTGTGCATAGCTTATATGAAATGTATTTATGGTTTTTAAATTATGCGACAAAAACCATTTTGTCGCTCACGCCCTTTCCATTTTTTGCTGTTCCATTGCTTGTTTTCTATGAGAGGCCGGGCCGGCCTCTCATAGAAAACAAGCAATCTAAAACATATCCAACACGGTTTCTTACTTTAACGCTGCGTCACCTTAAGTGCTTCGTGCTATCTGGTACTACTCGTATCGATTTTATAATCGCATTTAAATACGAGATCATTAGTTGTTCTATCATATTTTACAACTTCATCGCATTGTATTGTAGTTATCGAAAGTTTATACTAGCTTTATCGGTTCGTCTTCAAGCCAATGGGTGTTGTAGTGTAGGTGTGTAAACACACAGGGTGATCCGTGTTGTAGTTACATCTACAACCATAACTTCATTGCATTGCAGTTATCTAGAGTCTATCTCGGGTCTGTCTGTCCGTCTTGCGTCCGTGCCGACCGTTGGGACTTTAAAAACATGTAGTGCTATTAAATTGGCTTACAAATTTCGAGGAGGACGTGGCGAACGCAGCCGCGGTTATTGATCGCAGTGCGCGCGCAGGCAGCGGCCAAGTGTGTACAGATGATCGCTCGAGCGTTTCGGCGGCAAGCCACAAGAACTTAAGTGAACACTTGGGGACACCGAGTGTCATCGACTCTTAATTCCCCGTGTTAATAATCAAACTCGTGTTCGTTATCTTGAGATGCAGATTACTCCAACAACAAACGCGTTTCAGGGCCTCATTACACTGCACCGAGTAGAGCGCCGAGACCACAGACATAGAACAAGATAGATACCGCATGTGTATGTACTTCGCGTGCCATATCGCGTTCCCAAACGACGAGCAATGCTCGTCTTCCGAAAGTATGTTCTTTAGTCTACTATCGGAATCGGACGTCAATCGGAATTTTAAAAATTCCTATATGCCTAAAAGTGCCGTATTGAGCTGTAGAAGTTCAAATAGAAACGTTGGCCTTGATAATGGACACGTTTCATATCATCGGTACGTCACAGTGATAGGAAAAATGTGACACGCTCGTTTTCATACAAATGGAGCGACATCTTCATCTATGTCTGTGACCGAGACAGTCAGTGCTCTCGCATGCACTCGGCATGTTTAGTGTGTGTGCTCGGCCACAGGCAGGGACACTGTCTCATACTCGGTTAGTGTAATCAGGCCCTTTGGTTACATTTCCAGTTGCGGTGGGTTTTAGCGTTTCCGCAACTTTGCCTTAAGCCAGGGGTTCTCAAACTGTGCGCCGCGGCGCCCTGGTGCGCCGTGGAAAGGCAAGAGGGGCGCCGTGAGTCGATTCTCCATCATTATCCATAACCACAAATATTATAAAATAAATTTATAATATGAATTATTATACAAAGCAGGCAGATGATTAAATATTTGTTTATTATTATTTACTTACAACTATAATTCATAAATAATAATTATTAAAGGTGTTTATTAATGTATATTTTTGTAATAGCTAGGTAGAGTAGGGCGCCGCGCCGTGACAAAATATTTACTTGTAAGTGCGCCGCAGGCTGAAAAAGATTGGGAACCCCTGCCTTAAGCGGAGAATTGAGGAGTGGAGCACCATGGGGCTTTAGTGGGGAGACTCCCACGCCTGAAAAGTCCCACATACCCCAGCTGATGTCCCCAATCGGGAATGCGGAAAGCATTTCCCCACGTAAAAGATTACATTCCCAATGTTGAAATGAATTTGACGTCAGTACCTACAGTGATTCTTGCATGGTAGGTAATTGTAAGATAATAGTCTTGATTCGTAGTCGGAGAACAATAATAATTAAAGTTATTATTATGCAATATTGAAAGTTGAAACCAACGACTTAATTATTGTCATTACTTTAATTTGCCGAGCTGTGTATTCTGTTTCGACTTATGATGACATTGATGAGTTAACTTTATTATTTTAATTAAAAATGTAGTCCGACATTATTCCGGCTGTAGTTCCGGCTTCTATCTACTCAGATCTTATTATACAGCAAAATATTATTCCAATATGTTGTTTACTAATGAACGCGTTCTCGGTTGATTTGTCACACTCTGCCATTTGCGATTCACTAAGGGGACATTTTTTTAAAAGGAGAAGATTGGTTTGACGATATTAAACCAAGACCGAATCAAAACTTTATCGAAGCTGTGTTAATATCGAATTAAAATAACAGCATCAGTTTACTATTTTCCACGAGAGCTGTCCCAAAAAGCTGGAATAATCGAGCGACCTCTTTCATTGAACTCCAATGTCATTAAAATGGCTACGCGGTAATACCAAACCATAAAATATGGTCCGAAAATTTTCGCAGTAGCCTCCGAAATGGGACATGGCGGTTAAGAGATAAACGGTCCGTTTCGCTGTAGTTAATTGATGTGATGACAATGGCCGTGTTGTGAGCCGATCAAACCCAATAAAATTTTGTGTGGCGATTATAGGCTTGGCGTAAACTAGTACCCAAATTCTGCTTTTTAGGGTTCCGTACCCAAAGGGTAAAAACGGGACCCTATTACTAAGACTTCGTTGTCTGTCCGTCTGTCCGTCTGTCTGTCTGTCTGTCTGTCTCCAGGCTGTAACTCAAGGACCGCTATAGCTAAACTTTTGAAATTTTCACAAATTGTTTATACCTATCTGTTGCCGCTATAACAACAAATACTAAAAATAAAATAAAGTTAATATTTAATTTAATCCCATACAAGAATCGTGATTTTTTTGCCTTTTTTGCTCGTAATCAATCAAAACAAAAAATCCTTAATTATATTAAATTTGTACTTTAATAATTAATAATGAAGTTAAAATAAAGTAAATATTTAAGGTGGGCTCCCATACAAGAAACAAAATTTATGGTCTACTTTCGCTCTATACCGGTACGGAACCCTTCGTGCGCGAGTCTGATTCGCACTTAGCCGATTATTTAAGTGACTTCCGAAAAAAGGAGGATTCTCTACGTTCGACTATACCTATACAGATTTTTTCTAATGCAACAATAATGTTGCTTTGATTAGTTTTTGATGATTGTAATTATCGGTGTTATAAAACATGAAAATGGAATTTTTGTGATAAGTTAAACCGACTGCACGCGCGTTGATTGGTCAAAACACCAGATGCCCATCTGGAACTTAGTGGATTCAATTTGACATATTATATTATGTCAGTTTGACGAATAATGTTCTGCTGGTTGATAGGAAACGGCAGGATCGAAACTGTAATTAGGCTAGATTAAAATAGCAGAAAGCACTAGCACACTGTTATGTCTATAATGCCTGCGACTTTATACGCGTCAAAGCAAAAGCAATTAAATCTTTCTCGTCTTTATTAGCATAAAATACATGTTTAAGCGATGGCGGCGGGTTGCGGTCGGATCTGGCCTGTTCGTGAAAGACTTCAATGAACCGCTCCGTTATATTTCCACGTATAGTGTGTCCCCGAACGTAATATCCTCTTGGCCAACAAAAAACAACTTTGAACCTCCGCGCTGACATCTGCCTTTGTTCCCTAACAACGCGTCAAAATAGATTGCATTCTCGCTTTTTATCTTTTTCCCCCCGAAGATAAACAAGCTGTTGGCTTTATCTTTTTACCTCAAAGATAAACCTGCACCCCGATTCTATTTATTGCAAAAGCTATGATAAAGTTTCGATGCAGATATTAGGGCTCCCACAGTCCACACAATATTGTCCACACTTAATTCGCATCGCATCGTTATGTCAATTTTAATAACATGAGTTTTGTCGCAGATATTTGCGATGCGATGCGAATTCGCAGTTATTATGTGGGAGCCCTTAAAGCTACAAAATGGTATCCTCATGGAATTTCAAATCAACTCCAAATCTCGAAAACATATTTTAATTGGTCAAAGCTCCAAAAGTCTCGACGTTTATAAGAATTTAATTTTGCTTCTGAATAGGATCGGGACTGGATCGAAGCTGTACTAATGTTGGATTAAAGTAGCAGAATCTGGTCACTGAGCTGTGCGAATACGTTAAGTTTCGCGCACAGTTCACCTTGTGTCGTACTCCTACTGTATTTGTCAAGGTCTGTGACATATTTGCTAGATTGTATATTTGCAACTTGGGTGTGCTAATTGCTGGATTTTGCAATCCCGTTAGTGCCTAAGTTTGCTTTCGGTGTTTTATTGTTATGCGCTATCCAGTGTTAAGATTTTAGTCATACCACTAAGTTTTAATAGTGTTGTTTTAAGAGTTTTTTTAATGCCTTATTTTTAAGCGTTTACTGCTAATATGAGTAGGTGCTAACTCTATATGTATAGTCATCGGGTATTGGAAGTGTTTACTCCAGCTAGCAGCAGTACTAAACCTGCAGCCCGCCGGGAATTTACCGGCAGCCCGGGTGATTTTCTAAATTCACGAACAATGGATAAATAGTGTAGTCGTGAAAGTTTTTCCACTTTTAAATGGCTAATTTTAAAGAACGACATTTTTTCCCCTTAAAAAATTTTGGTTGCGGCCCAACACCAAAGCCAAAACGTGTTTGTGGCCCGTATAGCAAAAAGGTTGGGTACCACTGGTTTGCTCCCATGTTAGCGGCAGGTAATATCGCCCATTGATACCGAACTTGACCTCCTTATGCGGATCATGTTGATTCAATATAATGGATGTGCTGTGATGCAATTAACGCGTCACCGTTTTCGCAACCCACGACAACAACCTTCGTGGTCAAGTTCACTCGGACGAAGATGAATCGGGTACTCTAGCCAAGACGTTTTCTGTCGCTTCTTTATACAATTGCTTAGGGGGCGTCCACAAATTACGTGAGGTGTTTTTTTTTAATTTTTTGACCCCCCCCTCCCCCCCTGGTGAGATTTCGTGAGATTTTATTCAACCCCCCTCCCCCCCACAAATCTCACGTGAGATTTTCAAAATGTAGGGTTGCTTACGTAAACGTTAGGTTTGACAGTCAGTAGATTTTCTTGCGAACGAAATTGTGAATGATCTTAATCGTATAACAATTATGCTTACGATAAAATCTTAAGCATACCTACAATCTGGAAGAAATGGACTAAAATAGTATCATTTTGTTGAGAAAAATCGTATTTTTGAAATTACGTGAGATTTGCCGAGACCCCCTTCCCCCCCTAAACACCTCACGTAGTTTGTGGACGCCCCCTTATCAAAATGTATGAAACAGGCATAAGCGATCATTTCATACATTTTTGATCGGCGATTCTATAAAAAAGCGATAAAGAAAACGACTTGGCTATGGGCTCTGAGGTTAATGAGCATACAACGACACAATATAAATATTAGTACTACATGAATAATCTTACTATAATTCGGTTTTGATATATTATGATTTCGATATAGTCTCGGTTAAATTAGTGTCAAATCAGATTTAAACGCGTTCTGAATAATGGAAATTCAAAAAGTCAGTAGTTTAAATTTTAATGACTGTGAATGAGGATAGTCTTCGGACTAGATCGAAGCTGTATGACTATAATGTCATATTAAAATAGCACAATCAGGGTCCTATTCTGTGACCGACCAGCTGAGTGTGTAGCTAGCTGCTAGAGTAAGCGCGTGTTCAGAGTTCAGACCAAACTGACTATACGCCGCCGAATGTGAGCAGGCTCACTGTGAGCCCCAGTGTGGACGTGAAAATATACGGTATCGAATGTCCGCGCCTACGCCTAGCCGCTAGCGTAATAGGTGTGAACGAAAAAGTGAATATGTATGGAAATATAATAACCTGCGTAACGTTCGCTCACATTCGGCCGCTCACAGTCGGTTTGGTGTGAACACGGCCTAAAGAATATATTTAAATTCATTAAAATCGTGTATTGAATGTCAGCTGTTCTTTCCTCCTTTCGATTTTGGTAACAAGTTTTGGTTTCGATCAAGTCAAAAAAGCAAGGTTTTTACCCTTCAAAGTTGGCGAGGATTTAAGTCAACAGTCTGCTTAAGTTTCATATTTTTTGCTCCGTAAACAACAAAGTTTTGAATTAATTTAAAAGTTACTTAACTCTAGCGATATTTTTTATAATTTTAGAGCTAGAAGCCTTAATTTTTTATTAAATATATTCTCTGATAATGCCAATAAATAAGTCGATACTGTGCTTAAACATTTTGTTAGGCTGAATCGACATTAAAATTATAAATGCTATATTGTCGTTAAAGTACCGTAAGGTACTATTATGTATTCTGTGGTTAAAGTACCAATACCTCCTACCTCGGTGCTTATTTTGCAGGAGAAAGAAAAACGATTAACTTTTTCAGTTTTATTTTAGGGTTATGTCACTTATGATTTTTCTGAGAATGAAATATAAGAACGAATGGAAGCACAAATTATTGTCAACGTTTGTAACAACTGCACTTATTATATAGTTACTTAATTTGATTTACCAGAACAGTTTACAGAACAGTTTATCAGAAATTAATGTATGGACTATGGAGCTTATCTGAAATCTTCATAAAAATCATCAAGCCCCATAAGGACACCGGTGACCGCGACATCAATAGATTTCCAAGAATCCGCGATCGAAGGATTAAAATATTACTAGATTATGCCCGCAACTTCGTTGCGCCAAAATTTGTTTATTGCGCGGGAACCGTACATTTTTCTGGGATAAAAACTATCCTGTCCTTTCTCGGGACTCAAAGAATCTCCATGCCACATTTCAGCAAAATCGGTTCGGCGGTTCGAGACACACTTTCGCATTTATAATATTAGTATGGATGTCTTTGAGTGCGGCAGTCAGAGTTCTCGATTTCAAGGTGCTAAGTAAAACCTGTGAGTAACACCTGAAGGTTGTCACTAGCAACATACATAGATTATCTAGATATACTAGACATAATAGACACGTGTAGACGTACAAAGACATTTTAATACTAATATTCGAATGGAATGGCACATATTTTAAATTATCTTATGAATGTCACTCATTGTTGTGATAATATGCTTGTGTGCGTTCTTAAATTATTATATCGATCGCAAATTGTTTTGTTGTTTATTAGAAATTACATTACATCTTACATTTTAGCGGGATAAAAAGTATTACCTGTGTTCTTTTCCGGGACTCTTCAGGTATCTCCATAATATGAAATATTGTCGAAATCAGTTTAGCCGTGTAAGCGTTAAGAGGTTAGAGACAACACAACGCGTTTATAATATTAGTTTGAATATAGGCAAGTCATGTGTCTTAGTTTTCTGTGCTGTTAATTACTAGGTATTTTTCAATATTCATCTTCCGACTAGATGACGCCTGCAACTCCGTTGCGCCAAAACTCGTCCATTACGCGGGAACCGTAATTTTTTTCGGGATAAAAAGTATTCAATATCCTGTCCCGGGACTCAAAGTATCTCCATACCAAATTTCAGCAAAATCGGTTCAGCGGTTTGGGCGTGAAGACGTAACAGACAGACACACTTTTGCATTTATAATATTACTAGATGTCGACATCGTTAATCACGCGGGAACCGTACATTTTTTCGGGGTAAGAAGTATTCTATATCCTGTCCCGGGACTCCAAAGTATCTCTATACCAAATTTCAGCAAAATCGGTTCAGCGGTTTGGGCGTGAGGAGGTAACAGACAGAACCACTTCCGCATATTTTGTAATTTTGGTATGGATGATCTATTTCATCATTAAAACCATGTAAATCCTATAAAATGAAATAAAATACAAGAAAAGCTCTCCCTTACTCGCGCACTTATTTATGTTGTATTCATAATTTATACGCGACTTTATTACAGTAGTATATCATCATTGTGAACATTCTAATGATATACCCGCTTGCAGAAAATTATATTACGATTTTATTCTTTTTAATATTATGTTCTGGTACTATACTTTTACTGTTGTACTCACAGACGAATATTAATTACTTAACTGTAATTAAATGAATTTTTTAACATAAGCCCCATAGGCCATACATGATCTGTCAGACTCTTCATTAAAATATCGAAGTTCATCATTGATCCTTCAAGCCCCATAAGAGCACCGGTGATCGCGACAACAATAGAATACAATATAGCATTTCCAAGAATCCGCGATCGAAGGATTAAATGTCGTTACATATTATATTTTCTCATATTCTTGTATTTGTAAAAGACATGACATAATATTAGGCAACGGCAAGCAAATGCAAGAGCAATAGTGATGATGCTGATGATGGTCAAACTTGTGTTATTTAAAAGTGAATATTGTGATGATGACGACGATGATGATGATGATGTTGACGATGATGATGATGAAGGTGATGATAATGTTGAAGATGATGATGATGAAGGTGATGATAATGTTGACGATGATGAAGGTGATGATAATGTTGACGATGATGATAATGAAGGTGATGATAATGTTGACGATGATGATGATGAAGGTGATGATAATGTTGACGATGATGATGATGAAGGTGATGATAATGTTGAAGATGATGATGATGAAGGTGATGATAATGTTGACGATGATGATGATGAAGGTGATGATAATGTTGACGATGATGATGATGAAGGTGATGATAATGTTGACGATGATGAAGGTGATGATAATGTTGAAGATGATGATGATGATCTAGTATTATTGTGGTACTATTAAGCGCGGTACACACGTGTGCGACTCGCGTGTCTGACCTCCCGCTGCGAGCGATATCGGTGTTCATTTACTGTGGGGCGTTTTTTACTTACACCATTGGGATACAACCGTACAATATAAATATACAGTAGAGCGACTTAGCTGTGTGCTTATAGTGCTTTAAATTGAAACCAGTTCAATACAGGCACAAGTTTTACGCGCCTGAGGTGTTATACTGTCTTGACTTGCTGCTTCAAGGTATTTAAAATCTAGCTTAGTGTGCGTTGCCGGATTCGAGTGTTCTACTATGAATTTGGATACAGTAGCAGCGGTTCTCAAACAAAAGAATTTGACGCAACCAGCAAAAGAGAAAAGATTTCGTGCATTCTTTGTAAAAAGAAAATAATTTTTCAACGATCGAACACATTTAAAAACTTATTTGGGACTTTATTTCTAGTAATATCGCGGAGTCCCTACAAAGGTTTTGGGTATACTTAAGGTGACCATACGTCCCGCTTTGGGCGGGACAGTCCCGCTTTCAGGCAGTCTGTCCCGCTGTCCCCCGTGAGGCCGAAATTGTCCCGCTTTTGCAAACAGACCAAACGACAATAATTTAAAAGTATTTTTATGTTTGAAATGCCTGTGCAATGCCTGGAAGTAACGCATACATACAACAAACGTGATTATTTAACCATATTGTGCCAAATAAGTAATAACATAGAAATTGCTCCAGTAGTTCGTGAGAAAAGACCTTTCAAATAATTTTTCCACATTTTCCTCTGTTTCTTCGCTCCTATAAGGGCCGCGCTACACCGGAATGGCAACGGCGAGGCGAGCACTTTCAGCATCATAGGATTTTAAACTTTATCTTCATTATTGTAATACATTGTATCGCTTGAGAAGTCTACGGCCTCCCGTGGACGCTCGTGGCCGGTGGCGGCGCCTCGCCGCTGCCATGTATCGCGGCCCTTAGTCTCTTTAAACTCTTCCGCTTCATAATATTATAGTAAAGTTAATAATAATAATGTAAGATAGGCACTTTGTAATTTTACATATTGGGGGGGGGGGGGGGGGGGGGTGATTATGTATTTGTCCCGCTCCGATAAAAAAATAAATGGTCACGTTAGATATACTGCATTTACTACGAGTAATATATTGTGGTTTGCGTTAGGGATGTAGTCGCGGGGTTTTAAAATATTAAATTAATTGTATTCAATGATTGTCGCTGCCATGTGGTCTATTGCTTATTAGTGACTGATTGGATTTTTAAAATTGTATTGTTAAACGTTTTTCGTTTGAATGTTTGTTGCTATCAGCAATTTTTTAAATTGTCAAAAGTTGTCTCGTATAGTTTTCTAATGTTGTAATACTGTTTGTTCCAGGTAATATCTCTCAATATCTTCATAAAGTATGACGAGCGAGTGTCATGTAAGTAGTAGTGTAGTGAGACTAATGTTCTACTATTATAAGTAGTAAGTATCTACTCTTTAATATAATGTTATAATAACCCTAAACTTTATTAGTGCTCTGAGTTCCGACTTCTAACATTAAAACGTAACTTTTTTAGACAGTCCATTCCCACGCTTGCCATTTCTGGGGCATCTTTTGAAACCTAAAAACATAACTATTCTTTGTCACGTGCAGTCGGATAAGCGAAACTCGCTACGCATTAAGGTGACGCAGCATTAAAGTAAGAAACCTTGTTGGATATGTTTTAGATTGCTTGTTTTCTATGAGAGGCGGGCCCGGCCTCTCATAGAAAACAAGCAATGGAACAGCAAAAAATGGAAAGGGCGTAAGCGACAAAATGGTTTTTGTCGCATAATTTAAAAACCATAAATACATTTCATATAAGCTATGCACAAATTAAAGTGCATGCTTGAACCAATTTATGTACAAATTTTGGAACCTTAAATCACTCTCCTCTGTTGGAAAAATAGGAATCCCTTTTTTTACAGAGGTCTTTTCGATTGATTATTCTGTGCTATAAAAGTTGTCCAATCGTGTTATGCTATGGGCAATTCAAAGACAAAGACATGATGAATACTGACAATGAACTTCAATTTCTTAGCTTTAGTCATTGCTGAGAAAAATCGGCATCGCTACAGCCAAGTTATCAAGGCGTCGCCTTAAGAAAACTCCACACAAGGATTACTGGAAAAAAACAACATTTTGTCACCTTCAAAGCTCCGCTGATTTAAATAGCGACTCGGTCAAGGTTCCTTAATGATAATTACGACTATTCCGCATAAATAGGTTGCCCCAACTTCAGCTAGCTTTATAAACGTTCATATAAATTCTTGTTTGTATGAAAAATATTTAAGGAGAGTAGACGTCATCATTATTATTTTTAACAAAAAATTAAAACCGACTTCCAAGGTAAAAACAATAATAACATCCTTATAATATGAACTAAAAAGTATTAAATAATTTCTATCTAATAGGGTCCTTTTTCCAAATTCGGCTAAACCTCAACAGCTATTTCTGTACTCAATCTTCAGCGTTTTGAAGTCGGTACCAGATAGCTGAATCCTCTGCCAGAATATTTGAAACTTTTGGAACTAAAAACTTACCTTGGAAGTCGGTTTTAATTTTTTGTTAAAAATAATAATTTCACTTTTTTTAGTTACCTAGTAAACCATCGCGTATATTCTACTTAGTACAATTTGTTAAGAGTCACTCTCACAAATATCAAGTACTTAAATAATTTTAAACCATACATTTAAAATAATCGAAGTAAACATGTGCTAGGTAATATTTTAAGGGAGAAGATGAATGTAATTTGCATAGTAGTATATGCTGTCAGTTCTTAAAACAGCGTCTAAACCCCCAAACTTGTATCTATAAGGAATCCGGATTTCTCTTAGTATCTTCGGAACCATACCATAACCACCTTGGTGCAAAATCTTGCGTTTTGGTAGCATATGCTTAGGATACTTCTCATAAAACTAAAATCACCGTATGTTTCCATATAAATTTTAAGGAGTTCCCTCGATTCCTCATGGATCCCATCATCAGGTCACCATGTTTGGGAACATGGTACCAAATTCAGACTATATCCTATACAACAAAAAAAGAATTTTGAAAATCGGTTTCCAAACGGCGGAGTTATCCGCGAACAAACATAAAAAAAAGAACATAATGTTCGAATCGAATTGAGAAACCTCCTCCTTTTTGGAAGTCGGTTAAAAATATACAGTATACTCATAAATCATAATGTTATGTCTACAGACTTAAAGACTGAGTGGGAATTGCTAGTAGATTTTTCTTTTCTTATTGCGCCCATGCGTGGTTTTACTTATTTAAGCAGATACTTACAGCATAAGATAACAATAATAACTTATTGAGCCAGGAGTCAGGACTTGCGTCGTAAAGGAATATCTGCATAGTGCATACGGCATACCATACTGTTACCATAATATTGAGATAATTGATCCTTTCAGTAAGGAATAGAAAATACATTTCTAGTCCGTGACAATCGAGAATGGATTCTGCGAAACGTTTACTATTACGTGAAAGTTGCATTAGGGTTGGCACTCGGCATGCACCTGTACTGCCTATTGTCCGATTGGCTTGACGCATCAGTGACCATGTTTTAGGTTGCCAGGCTTAAGACAAAACTGCAGGATTAAGTACGTTTTTGTCCGATTTCTTTAAGATCTTTACACTCCTCAAACGTTAGCTACCGCTGTAGATCTTGGCTTAACTGTCTTGCTGGCGTGGCCGGCTTTTGTAAGATCTTTAACTTTGGTGACATGGCAACCCTAGCTGTGTTTGTGCAATCAAGACATAAGTTCATATTATGGCATTTCATGTAACTATTTGGGTGAATATGGAACCAGACAGGCGCGGCCGCATCCTCAAAATTTGGCAAGGGGATTTGGTTTTTTGGGCGGGTCACGAAGAGTAAAAGCCACCAATACCTGTCAAAATAAAACTTACATAGGAATTATCGGAATATCTAGATTTGGTGAAAGAGAGACATAACATAACCCATGTTATGTCTCCTGCAAGCAAATGGAACCGCGCGCGAATGCACATTGTATAGCTATGTCCACATTATGCAATTTCATCTTCAATTTTCGTCATTCAACTTTCGTTTGGCATATTCAATAATTGAATCATGAATGCGTCAAAATCAACCCGCGTTGAAAGAAAAGTGTCATAGCGAGCGCTACGATTTCAACGCGCGTCACGGGCATGCCTCACGTTCGCTGTTGACTGCGCATGCCCTTGATGAACAAAAAAAGGCCCAGTGTGGACAAAGCTAATGAGTAATATGAGACACGCAACACCTCGCTAAGGGCCATGTTACACCTACCGAGAAGAGTAGCGAGACAGTGCTCTCGGCAAATCAAATTGGCCGAAATCACTCTACTCGGTAGGTGTGATCATGGCGTAAGTAGTTTGGTTTAGCAGAATCCCGTATGGCTACTTGACAGATCGGACGGTGTGTGCAAATGTGACACCTGTCTCACCGCTGCTCGGTGTATAACGGAGCTGGCTGCTAGTCAGCTAGTGCAAGGTAACGGTACCACTCGCTCTGATAATGCTAGCAGTTGGCACACATTACTTGATGCTTGGAAAAATACAGTCTTATCGGCAGCAATCTGACAAGTGCAGTGGAGGTACTGTATATTATAAAAATAGTTTACAATTAATATGCTTAAAGCTGTAAGGTGTTTTGCTCTCATCTTTTATACCTTTCCAGCATGTTATAATTATTATGAAGATAAAACATTGTATAAATATTTTTCATTCAAAAGGTCTTGTTCTTCTAGGACCCAGGTTGTGTTATGTAAAGAAGACGACCTATTTATTAGAGGGCCGGGTAAAAATCCTATGATGATGTCTTCTTTTCTTCATTTATATTATTATTTAATTAATTATTTTATATATTTGCTGTCTGACATTTTATCATTTTTTACGAGTCGAATTAGACAGTTTTGTAACAAATCACTGTTACACAGTATTTAAAATGTTCAGTAATGTGACTGGTCCATGTCCATGAAATCAAACTCACTCAACATACGGGGAACTAGTACGTGCGCGCTACGTGATTCTGCATTTTTGTTACTGTTTTTCTTCAGTTTTGTTACTGCAAGTTATCTGAAATTACGTTAATAGTGTGTAAGTCCGAGTCGGACGGTTTATAAAGACGCAGGTTCAGCATGGTTCTACTCGTATGTATTAATACGAGGGCTGCTATTTATGTATCCGGAATTAAAAAAAGAAACAAACATATATCATTTAATATGGTTTTATTGCTTTTCAAAATATTCGCCGCGATGATCGACACACTTTTGCATACGCTGGAACCAATTTTCATAGCACTTTTTTCCATTCTGATTGAGGTATCTCCAAAACGTGCATTTTGAACGCATCAACAGCCTCTTCGCGGCTCGAAAAACGTTGACCACGTAATTTGTTCTTCGCGTATGGAAATAAAAAGAAATCGTTAGGTGCCAAATCAGGGCTGTACGGCGGATGACCAGTCAATTCGATCTTTTGACCCTCCAAAAACTGAGTTGTTTCAGCTGAGGTGTGACAGCTAGCATTGTCGTGATGTAATATGATTCTGCGTTGTCGGTTGTCCTTTCTTATTTCTTCAAAGACTTCTGGTAAACAAATGGTCGTATACCATTCAGAATTAACCGTTTTACGATTCTCTAATGGCACTGTAGCCACATGTCCATTAATTCCAAAAAAACAGGCGACCATTTGCTTCAAAGTACTTTTTGCACGAGTAACTTTTGTTGGTTTCGGCTCATCTTGGAACACCCAAGTAGAAGACCCAGAGAAAATTAGGGGGCATTGAGATGGCGCAGAGGGGGCGTGGGTAGATTAAAAAATATAAGTAGTCTAAAAAGGCAAAAAAATACACGCTAATCACGTACTAAAGTAAAATAAAAATAATATCGTTTAATTTTTGTTATTGTAGGTATTGTAATCATTTTTATCACGTGTGCACGTATTTTGGCAGGACGAGCAATGGATTAAAATCATCATTACTAAAAACTATAAAATAAAAAGTACTACAATCGAGGTTAAAGTACAGAGATTAAGATTATATAAATTTTAATTCCCAAAAGATAGAAAAGATTCAACCTTCTCATTAGTTATGACATAATGTTCAGTCAAAAAAAATATGAATAATTTTTTTGACAATATTCCTCAATATAATTAATGGTTAAACAAACTTACCTTAAGTGAAGTTTGACCATAATTATAAGAGTCGCAGCATCCGAAGAGACTTTATAATTAACATGGTAGTCCGCCCCTAGCTTCCGGCATCGAACACTTTTCAGAGCTCCTGAAAAAATAAAATAGATGGCGCGGCAATGGCGCCATTTCTTGGGCGGGATTTTTACCCCACCGCCACCGGTTTCTCCCCACCAGTTTACCTCGGAGGTACACTGCAGGTCGGTCCTCATTCTTTTTAGAGAAGGTAAAATTAAATAAATTACGATTTTCCAAAGACAGTTTATTGTTCTTGGGTGGGAGGGTAATAAAGTCTCTTCGGATGCAGCGACTCTCATAATTATGGTCAAACTTCACTTAAGGTAAGTTTGTTTAACCATTAATTATAAATCGTCGCTGCATCCTCGAGACTTTATAATTAACATGGTAGATGTTCAGAGTTATTATGGAAAATCGTCATTCAAAACAAAACTGCTTTAATTAATCGAGAAAAATTTATTTTGTACAAATCAAATCTTTACGTTAATTATTACTTATACCTTAATATAACAATGTATATAACTTAATTCTAAGATACATGTATAATATTATTATCATTCTTCTTGATCAAAAATTGTATTAGCAATTGCATTAACATTCATAGGTAAAACAGGTCTATTATAGAATTTACCAAAAACGAGAGATCTACCTGACCACCCTGCGACTCTATTTATAGTCTCAATGGAAACGCCGCCACGACAAGCCGCCGACGTAGAGGCATGACGAGTGCTATGTGCCGAAAACTGTTGAGTATCTATACCACTCTCTTCTAATACCTGTTTGATCCAACGGCTGATCGTGGATGCGCTTGCATTGTGATGAGGTTTTTTTTTTTGTCGTCAATATTAGTCTATCAGTTTTATCTTTGTTTCGAAGTGATTGTGTTTTTTGTAAGTAGATTTCTAATGTAAAATCTGGACAAATTTTTTTTTTATGATTATAAAAAGGAACGATTAAGTGAGGTTGATTTTTGTTAGGATTAGAGGTTTTAATCAATTCGTCTATAGATATTTGAAAAGTTGAGTTACATTTATTTATATTTGAAACTTTTATAAGGGAGAGTGTTTGCACTCGTTGAGCAGTTGCTAGTGCAAGTAGGGTTACTAATTTTTTTGTTATTGTTGGAAGTGATAAAGTTTCATTTGGATACCAATTGCTTACAAAATCAAGAACTATATTAGTGTCCCAAGTGTTCTGATATTTAGGAAAACATGGTCGGGATTTGAAGACACCTTTAAGTAATCTACTGACATTACTATCTGTGCTAAACTTTTTACCTAAGATGAGAGAAAGCGCCGAGCGTATGGTATTCACTCCGGAATAACTAGATCCTAATCTAAATTGTTCAGTTATAAATTGTAATGTTATTTGATTTGAAACATTGAAACAATCAGTAAGGTTATTTTCAGTACAAAATTTCCAAAAATTTTTGTATGCCGTATCGTATTGCTTAAGCGTGTTGCTAGATAAAGACCAAATCATTAGATCAATTGTCCCTAGATTGAGCGAATGACGTGAAAACGCTTCCCTGATAAACGGCACGACACCAGGGTAAGGCTTCGCCACAAGGGGTGTGCGTTCCTGAAAGGTGATAATAAAAGGTCATATTCTGGTCTAAAATAAATAACCTCGGACGAAATAAGTTTTAAAAATAATGGATACCACGCCTGACTAGGCCAGTAAGGGAAGACGATAATGCCAGATGCCTGATCGTTGATTATTTTACGTAAACATTTTAATATTAAAGAAAATGGGGGAAAACAGTAAAAGTTGTAATTACTCCAGTTTATTGTAAAGGCGTCAATATTGTATGCGTTAGGGTCTCTTTTCCAAGAAACATACATATAACATTTGGCATTAATACGGGAGGCAAATAAATCAATGTCTGGAAGACCAAATTTGTTAGTAATCTTGTGGTAGGCTTCAATGGACAAACTCCATTCAGTATCTATATTACTGCATCTTGACTCCCTGTCTGCGTCAACATTCTCTTTAGAATTGATATGCGATGCGAAAATAAACAAGTGGCGTTCCTCGCACCATTTCCAAATAAGCCGTGCTTCATTATTAAGATGTTCGTACTGCACTCCTCCCATTCTGTTGATGTAAGAGATTGCAGTCGTATTATCAATTCTCAAGAGAACCTCTTTATTATATTAAGGAATTTGCAAAACATTTTAGCCCTATTAAGGCTGCCCGTAACTCTAATAAATTAATATGAAATTGTGACTCTTCTTCGTTCCAAAATCCATTTGATGTTTCTCCATCGCAAGCTATTCCCCATCCTGTGAGGGAAGCATCCGAGAATATTTCAATATGATATTGTTCATAGCTAAGAGGTTTGAAAGTAGTCATTATATTGTTTTGCCACCATAAAAAGTCTGACTTCAAAGTTGGCATTAATGACATTACTTTATCATAGTTATTTGATGTTCTAAGAGCTAAAAATTTCTCTCTGTCAAACCGCTTCGTATACAGCCATCCATAATCTACAGCTGGGCAAACTGAAGTTAGTAGGCCTAAAAATTTAGCAAAGTCCCTAATAAGTATTGAATTTTTATTGTATAATTTTTTAACTAAGCTTAAAATTTTAAGTCTTTTATTATATGGTAATTTCAAAGTCATTTTAGCTGTATCTATTTCGAAACCTAAAAATCTTTTTCTTGTACTAGGAAATATGTCACTTTTTTGTTCATTGATTACAAAGCCTAAATTTTTTAATAAAATTATAAGTTCATTAACTTTATCACTGCATGAATTGTAAGAATTGTCTACGCATAATATATCATCTAAGTAATATACTAGACGATGGCCCGGTTTCTTAAGTACGTTATGACAGGCTTCATGAGTTTGGTAAACACGAACGGTGCAGAACTTAAACCAAAGGGTAAGCATTGAAATTCATATGTCAAGTTTTGAAATTTAAATCTCAAAAACTTTCTACTTGATTTGTGTACAGGAATACAGAAGTAAGCTTCTTTCAAATCAATATTTGCCATAAAATCTAGTTCCGACACTAACTTGATAGCTGTCCTAATGTCCTCCATTTTAAAATGGCTAGTTTTAACAAATAAATTTGATTCAGAATAAATCTGTTACTTCCATCATCTTTAGGAATAAGAAAAATATTAGAAATTGTCCAGGCACATCCTGACATTTTACAATAGCGCCTAATTGTAGTAATCTAGTAATTTCATTATTCATGTGAAATGTTTCAGTGGCCGAAAAAGATTGATGTGGCTCGTAGACTTGTGTTACGCGATAAGAAAAAGGAATTTTATATCCCGATACATATTCCAGAACGACAGGATCGTTAGTAATAAGTTTCCAGTTATTATAATAATGTTGCAGTCTTCCAGCTAAAGTAGTTACCTCTAGTTCCTGTGGTTCTGTCTGTATGGCTTGTTCCGATCGGTGTGCGTCGTCGTAGTGCGTGGCCGTTTGTGAGTCTGAGCTGGTTCCGTATTCCTGGGCCCACCCTTCCTGCCTCTCTGTGATTTGGGTGGGCCCCGAGAGTTTACCGGCCTGTTAGGTGGCGGTTGATATGACGAAGTAGAAGGTTGTGGATCATAAGGTTTTTTAAACTTAATTTGTAGACCCGAACGTTCTGCCATTTTATTAGCTTTAATTTTTTCTCCTAGATTGTCTCCAAATAAAAAGGAATCTCTTTAGATCCTTAAATAATTGGAATAAACTTTTTATATAAACTATACGAAACGAGTTTTCTTCTAGCATAAGTATTTTGACAGTGTAAATCCAGAAGTAACTGTCCTACTTCAGAAACTTTCTTGATAATATCGGTTTTTTCAAGGTCGCCATCGATAAGAGTTGATATAAGATTAGAAATCGCCGCAATACAATGTCCCAAATGATTTTGTGCTTTTTCTAATCGTTTGTCTCTATTTTTTACCGTATCTAACAGTGACTAACTCACAAATGTACGATACAGAATCGGTCTGCTGGAGCTTTCAGTAAAGTAGAATTTTCTGGTATACGGATGTTATCCATTAATTTTTGCGTACACTCCTTACTCAGTCCATCCACAATTATTTGGCCCCAACGTTCAGAGATCTCATCCCTAATTTTCGGTGCAAAAATCTCAACTTTGTTTTTCGAAGAACCCAAAGCCTCTAAAATATCATTTGGTAAAGATGGGATGGGTTCGACCGCGTTGGGCACTGAGTCTTTGTCACCTTGGGAGGTTGAACCAGAAAAATTGTTATTTAGTGGCTCCGGTAGAGTGTCTATATTAATTAAATCACTTCCGGTTGCATCAGTTTCAAATGGCGTACGTACAACGGATCGAACACTCCGATCGGATGAAATTAAGTACTCGCATTCACTATCTGAAAGACCAAACAATAAAACTTTCATCAGCCCCTAAAAAGGGGGTAGCCAATTATTGGTACATATGGTCAGGATCGCATCAAGACTCATTAAATATACCTTTGAAAAGAGTATGTGTGGTCATGATCGCATCATAACTCTCTAAACATACCTTTGAAAAGAGTATGTGTGGTCATGATCGCATCATGACTCTCTAAACATACCCATAAATTTTGTTTTTAATATTTTATACTTATTATTATTTATTTAGTATTTTAGTTTAGGATATTTTCGAAAGACTGTTTATATTCACTTTAATATTCCGGGTGAATTCCGATATAGTTAAATATAAACAACCTAAAAATAAAACTGTATAAAAACAGATCTGGAACGATAAGTGACTAACCTTCTTCACTAATTTCCGACTCCATTCGTTTTTCCAAACGACGTTCCAAGCGACGAATTTTCTTCCTTATTTCTTCCTCCGATTTACGGTGTTTTCGCTTACCCATGACATTTAAAATTACTATGCACTCAAAAATACTGTTATTAATTATTAAGTTATTTCACTGTTCACTTCACTATAATTTTGTTAGAGATGTTTCGATGCCCGAACACTAGAAACGAATGAGGACCGACCTGCAGTGTACCTCCGAGGTAAACTGGTGGGGAGAAACCGCCATTGCCGCGCCATCTATTTTATTTTTTCAGGAGCTCTGAAAAGTGTTCGATGCCGGAAGCTAGGGGCGGACTACCATGTTAATTATAAAGTCTCGAGGATGCAGCGACGATTTATAAGTAAGCATACGTTTTAATTGCTCCCATTGAAACATTCTTCTTTCAAGTTTCATTCTTCATTTTAAACTCAGAAATAGGATAGGGGTCATATTCCTATCTTACGACTAGTATAATATCTTACGCTTAAATTTAATCGTGGCAATAGCTGTTTTAAATTCGTGACAGATGGTAAGTAAAATTAAGATGGGGGGCTCTAGAAAAAAAAACATATTCTCAAAGTGGGCGGTGAGCAAAATAAGGTTGAGAAACTATGCATTACACCGAACTCCGAAGCGATGCAAACTTAAATTTGTCGACATATACGTGACGCGTCGGGTGCACTATCGTGCGGGGAAACGGTGCGTTATCGGACAAATTCTAAACTAACGGAGATCGAGTCGTGTGGGGGAAGTGTATCGGAACGCACGCGCACCGCCACAATAGATCGCCGGCCCAGTTTATATCGCGCGTTCGCGTCGCACTCGTGTCGTGTCGTACTCGTTGTTCGATCGTTTTCACGTTTCCCTTGTGACACAAATATAAGGATTTATATACAAGTGGCAAATCACAATGGACACTGTGGACACACTCTGCTGGCTAACTTGAGGTATTTTGAAGTCATAAATATGGCCATCTTGTAAATATTACATACGTTTTGTAATTTTAATATTTTAATTTTTGGGGGTTTTTTGTCAATGTTTAAGTCGATTGTTTACTAGTTCTCACAAATGAAGATAATAGTTCTTGGGGGTAGAAAAAAGATAAAATATTTACTTAATGTTTAAATATTCGTGTATCATACTTTTAAAAGTATCTAAAGAAAGCTACAAATGTTATAGAGTATGTTAGACCGTAGACGATAAGGTTAAAACTTAATTAAAACATCCAAGTAATAACCTCAGATTACTGTAACTTTCAAATAAATGCCTATTCTGGTAAACTTGCGGAAACAGCAGTCTTGGAGACATAAAAATTGCAGTCGACCTTGAAAAAGATTCATCAATGCCAAGACCAAGGTGACAAACACAACCTATAGTTTGACGATGATGAATGAACAAGGTCGTCATCTGATACCCAGAGTAATGTCTTCTTCTTCGATTACGGAGTATACTTACCCCCCAAGGTTTTGCCAATGTTATGAGTTACGACCCCCCAAGTATCGCAGCTGCATACACTGCAGCTTAATGTAGCTGTTGTTTTACATAAATTTAAAATTAAATACTTTTTTAAATGTGGGCATGTA
Organism: Polyommatus iphigenia; assembly: GCA_963422495.1. Taxonomy (NCBI): domain Eukaryota; kingdom Metazoa; phylum Arthropoda; class Insecta; order Lepidoptera; family Lycaenidae; genus Polyommatus; species Polyommatus iphigenia. The sequence goes on from OY730187.1 coordinate 8,134,475, forward strand.
TCCTAATTCTACCAATATTGTACTATTTCAATGCAACATTAGTGCAGCTTCGTTCTTTATTTGATTCAAACAGTTCTGTTTTGACGCAATATTTACAGAAGGGTGCCATTTTAGTTTGTAGGAATTGGAAATAAATCGAACAAGGATCTATGCTACATTTAAATAATAATATTTAGTAGGATATTTATTTGCTTTTCTACTCAAAATCCTTAAAATTAAGTGGCTTTCAACTTATTCAACTAATATTCTGCCAATGTTAAATAAAAGTTAGATTAAGTTCTGTAAAGAGATCTATAAGAAATGATCACGGATTCTTCACTGAGATATTTTTATCGAGGGTATATTATAAATTATTCGAATTTGGAACCTTTATGAATAATTCGTCGGCTCGTGTTATTGACATTTGGATGATAAGCTCCCTCTCTCCACGAGACCTCGTCATTACGAAAACCTTTTCATTGATAATAATAATGCATTCGTTTTGTAATTCCACAATTTATTCTTTGTGTGTTGTTGCATTGAATTGTTTTAAAGCGTTTTCCTCGCATCCAAGGTAAGTCTGTATGTACCTGTTACTTTTTTAAAGAAAAAATGTGTCAGGTACACATTTTTTCCTTTAAAAGTAGCAAGCTAACTAAAAAGCATGAAAGCAAAAGAATTTGTTTAGATGTTTTCGAGAGTTCCCTACATGAATATTGAATGCCTCCTCCAGCCCTGTATTTTATAGGGCTGATGGAGTCAGTAGATCGATTCTGCCAAATTACTATAATGCAGCTTCAATGTGGTTTCGATGCAGTTCCGACATTTAGACATTTGAAATGCGTTCTGATCGGACTAAACTTTAAAATTTGGTTTATATATCAAGAAAACATCAATGCAGTTTTTGCTTATAATTCATTGCAAATAATTTAATGTCCATGTTTATTGGGTGTCTGATGTTTATTGCATTATGGGCCGCGCTACACCGGAATGGCAGCGGCGAAGCGAGCACTTTCAAGTGTCATAGGATTTTAAACTTTATCGTCATTTTTGTATCACATTGTATCGCTCGAGAATTCTACGGACGCTCGTGGCCGCTGGCGGCCGCCGGCGGCGGCGATTTATCAAGCGATACTATGTATTACAATAATGAAGATAAAGTTTAAAATCATATGACACTGAAAGTGCTCGCCTCGCCGCTGCCATTCCGGTGTGTCGCGGCCCTTGTGCTTATGAGTGACAGGGACACTACGGAAGCTGCCATATTGAAATCTATTAAAAATCTCCAAATTAATAAACCGCGATGAAATCCGTCAATGTTGTACAAACATACAAATATAAATGTGTACGTTAACCTTGTGCCAAGCTGGGCTTGTAGAACGTGTCTCGCAGGTGTAGGATGCTGGAGATAATTCAAATATACCGTAAGTAAGAAGAATATTATACTTTCATAATATATCCTTACTTCCTACTATAAATGCGAAAGTGTATCTGTCTCTCTGCCTGTCCTGGTATGTACTATGTAGCCTCTTAAGGGGCCGGGTACCCTCGAAATTCTCATACATACGTAATTCCAAAATCATTTTCTCATACGAAAATATTTAACATGTTTGAGTTGTTTTTCAGTTTAAAATAGTAATTATCTAGGTTCCTGCACAAAAATTTACTTCACAATATTTAAACATTAAAAAAAAAATGTTTTAAATTTTTTTTTAGTAAATTTAGTACTTAATATTTAAACACTAAAAAATAGAGTAAAACACTAAAAAATATATAAATAAATAGTAAATTTACTACAAAATATTTAAATACTAAAAAATATTTTTTAGAGTTTAAATATTTTGTAGTAAATTAACTATTTATTTATATATTTTTTAGTGTTTTACTCTATTTTTTAGTGTTTAAATATTTAGTAGTAAATTTACTAAAAAAAATTTCAAAGCAAAAAAAAAAAAAATTGTGTTTAAATATTTTGAAGTAAATTTTTGTGCAGGAACCTAGGTAATTACTATTTTAAACTGAAAAACAACTCAAACATCTATACTAATATTATAAAGAGGTAAACTTTGTTTGTTTGTTTGTTTAATTGTAATGAATAGGCTCAAAAACTACTGGACCGATTTTAAAAATTCTTTCACCATTCGAAAGCTACATTATTTACAAGTAACATAGGCTACTTTTTATTTTGGAAAATATAGGGTTCCATAAGATATTTGGGTTTTTCTGACACAAGGTGAAAAAAATCAACCAGAATAGTTACTTATTTTGCGTATGCTGCCTAAACTCTAAAAGATAGAACCATATAATGTTCTAAGTAAATGTAGATCTTATAAATATCTACAAAAATGTCCGCAACACACTATACCTAGCTATGTCAAGTGAGGCACAACAACTATTTTTTTATTTAAAAATCTTAATTTTTTTTTACTACATTTAAACGCATTTATTTTACTCATGCTGATAATCCTTATCGAAATCAATTATTTCATCACTAAGTACAGTTTGTTTAGATAATATTTGGTCTTTGAATGATTAAAATTGGACGTTATGTTTACAAGTTATTATGGCGAAATAAAAAATTGCGATTTACGCCCGTTCCGAAGTGGGCGCTAGCGCTACCAAGGCGGGGTGCGCAGTAGCGAAGATTATGACCGGCCCTGCAGCTGGTGAATTAGCTCATCTATCTATCTATATCTATACATCTATAGTCTATACCAGGGGTTCCCAATCTTTTTCAGTCTGCGGCGCACTTACAAGTCAATATTTTGTCACGGCGCCCTACTCTACCCAGCTGTTACAAAAATATACATAAATAAACACCTTTATTAATTATAGTTTGGTTAAGCAAGTAAATAATAATAAACATATATATATTTAGTTTTAAGCATCTGCCTGCTTTGTTTAATAATTCATATTATATTATTTTATTTTATAATACCTATTTGTGGTTATGGATAATGATGGAAGATCGACTTACGGCGCGCGCCCCACTTGCCTTTCCACGGCGCACCAGGGCGCCGCGGCGCACAGTTTGGGAACCCCTGGTCTATACATATTATAAAACAAAGTCGCTTTTTTCCCTCATGTCTCTTTGTTCCCTTTAATCTTTAGAACTACGCAACGGATTTTGATGATTCTTTCAGTGTCAGATAGCCCATTTATCGAGGAAGGCTATAGGCTATATTTTATCACACTAAGACTAATAGGAGCGAAGAAATAGAGGAAAATGTGGAAAAAAACGGGGAAAATTATTTGAAAGGGCTAACTTGAACGCGCTAATCTCAGGAACTACTGGTTCGATTTGAAAAATTATTTCAGTGTTAGATAGCCCATTCATTGAGGAAGGCTATAAAATATATTTTATCACGCTAAGACTAATAGGAGAATGTGGAAAAAACGGGGAAATTATTTGAAAGGGCTTATATCGCGAACTACTGGAGCAATTTTTATGTTATTTGGCACAGATAAGAAGTAGACCACGTGAAGGATCATAGGCTATAGATTTTAATCATTTTTTCAGTGGCTATATATTTATACCCGTGCGACGCCGGGGCGGGTCGCTAGTGTTAAATATTTTCGTATGAGAAAATGATTTTGGAATTACGTATGTATGAGAAATTCCAAGTGTACCCGGCCTCTTAAATGGTCGATTTGAATGGGTAGGTATGTACCATCGAGGAAATTGATTCCTAGGCAAATGACGGACCTACGTCATTTGGTCGGCTTATGTCAATTGAATGTTAGGTGTGATCTGTCGGTTGCTTTTGACACGCGACCAAATTACTTAGGTCCGCCATCATTATAGGAATCAACTTCTCTGATGTACATATATTATATACATTGAGAGACAGGAAACGATAGTTTTCCTTGCAAAAAAATGCACGGTTTCAGCGCAATAATTTCAACACAAAAGCCAACAGAATTGAAGGGTCATTTTGTCAGTATGTAGTAAATGATAAAAGATTCGTATGTTGCTTCTTAAAACTTAAAATGCTAAACTGATTTGAACCCATCCATGGACCATGTCCATGCTTTGAGATATTTTAATGCTTCAACTCCCAAGCGGCCACATGCGGCCGCGATAACAATCTATAAGCTATAATATTGAGTCTTGTTTTTCCACGATCGAGGCAAAAGATACTTCGAGTCCTGACAAAGGACATAACATAGTTCCTATACCGAAAAAAATCACAATTCCCGCCTGACAATCGAATTTCTACTCAACGTCATCAAACGTCTAATAGTAGATTTATAATTATTATGGGTATTGTATTGCCGACACTCATTAGGCACCTATGGTATGGTTAAGGCATTCAGCCATAATTCACTTGGCATAATATGCGTCGACACGGCAGACATTTTCACAATCGGTAAGGCAGTTACTAAATACGTGTGAGTCCCTACACGATAATATCAAGGCTTACCACTTTCAATAACTTTGCTTATGAACGAAACGACTATCAAACCAAATCCTTATGGTAAATAGCCGCTTGTTGTATGTATATGCAAAGAATCGCTGAAACTATAAGTTTTGGTGTGATTCGTCCTTTGCCGTTGTCTTTGCCGTGGTATATTCTTGGTTCTTCCCTTTTTCATGGACTGTCCTTTCTGACATCCCAAAGCCTCTCTAATCTCCTAGGCCTCTCTTAATATAAGGTCTGGTCTTTGTCACACTGTTTAGGTAGTTGGTTCAGTAGCAATTATAAAGGCCCTTAGCGACCTATTGGTTGTGTTGAAACATTTAGGCAGAAAAATTAAATTACTTATTATTGTCACACCTACTTATAGACATTGTACGATAATAATTTGTATAATTATCATCCAGAGTTCATAGTTCCGTTCTCAAGAAGAACCAGACTCGGTCTCAGCTCTCATGACAAGTAACCTGTCTTGACTCTTGTAAAGAAACCTTAGCGAATCGCGAGGCCTAGCTGCTAGCAGACGCGGTGACCTCAAACAAAATGGCCACCAAATATCGAATATTTAAAAAACTTTATTCCAGTTTCCGCACTTGCGTAATTAGGATCGTAATGTCTCAATTATTTAAAATAATTTCATATATACCTAATTATTTTTTAATTACGGAAGATTCGATATAATTTTCCGTGACGTCAGAAACGCATCACGGAGCTTTTGATTGTGATTTTGGAATGTGGGTGTTATGAATATTCATGTCAAGTGTTACATCATACTTCCAAAGATATATTGTACTTTGGAGTGTTGACATTGTCATGGCTTGGCTGGATGCAAAGATGCTGTAGTCACCTCAGTAACCTGTGACACTTTACAATATGACGGCGTTAGTTTAAATTTTTGTTCGAGTGCCAAAAGCACTTGTAAGCCTTGTAATTTTGACCCAAACTTAAAAAAAGAAACAAAAATATTCAAGAATCCTCATATCAGAAATGAAAGTATATTATTTATCGTTTGGTTCGTAATAATTTCCGTTTATATTGTGAGAGCAACGTGTTTGTGTGTGGACTATTGATTTAATTCGTTTATTCATAGATAACGAGCGGGCGAAATTGGAGCACGTACGATACAGAACAAACGTCCAGAGCGTGCTTTATGCTAGTTGGTCGCTTACGCGATTATAACCAAATTTTAGGGCCGCATCATCATTTTCTTAGTCTAAACCAGCCTTTCCCAAAGTGGGCGATAACGCCCCCTTGTGGGCGCTGAAGGTCTGAAGGGGGCTGGTGTGGGACCCAGAAAAAAGATAGGGGCGTTGTGTAGAGGCTCGGGGGGTGATTTATTTCATCAGGATGCATTTTAAATTGAAACAATGGGGGCGCTAAAATATAGTTTGTTCTTAAAGTGGGCGTTAGACAAAATAAGTTTGGGAACCTCTGGTCTAAACTCTAAACTCTCGTCTTCCAAGAGTTATGCGTCATTTTCTATGTACAAACTGCTATTAATCTTAGACTGATTCTTCGTTTTCCAAGTCCGATCGGTGGTTTTCAAAGTCAGTATCGTCATTTTCTAAGTCTGATACGTCATTTTGTTCCGATCCTTCATTTTGTAAGTTCGACCAGGCATTATATTCTGTTAATATTGACTTTCAAAAATTACTTTTATAAAACCTTCCGTAATTGAAAACAGCCCTTGCATTAAACGGATAAAAAATACGTGAAAGGTACATTTAAATATTAAAATGTTTCCTATAAGTATTCGAATTATTTGGAATGGTCTAAAAATGGCAATGGTGTTTACAAATTTTTCCTTTTATATGTTTCCAATCAATATTGTTGTTTACATGATGAAATCACGCGATACAATCGTCAACAGTCACGTGCGAACTGTTATTTATTTGCAATCTCAGTTAGTGAAACTTTAATAAGAGTATATTTGAAACCACAACACAATAGGTCTGAAATAGATCTAAGGTAGAAATTATTGTTTTAAAGTTTACTCAAATGTTAAATTAATTAATTTATATGTTGTGCGATCCAAGTCTTAGCACTTTGTAAGTTGTAACTATTTAGGGATCTGTGATTGTCTATTGTCATAATTAGTCAGCTATTGTTATAATTAGTTCATTAAGTTGTAGCTCAGTTTCAAAATAATCAGTTACAAGAATTTGCCCGCAACTTCAATCCGTCGATATTCGCTTATCTCCCCGAACCGTATCCTTTGTCGGGATAAAAACTTTACTGTGTTTTCCCCGTTCTACATAATATTAAATCATTCATCAAAATCCATTCCATTCAGTGGTTTGTGCGTAAATAGACAAACTTAAAATACCAGGCACACTTTCGAATATTATTCATAAAAGAATAAATATATTAAGGAATGAATTGCATAAATACCAATACGCCAATATACCAAAAATTTCTTAGTTTATTGTTATGCACTGCACTGTGATTAATATTGGAATAGCCGAAGCTAAAATGTGGAGCGATATAAATTGTCGGTACATTCGGGCTACAAGTTTGTATTTATTGTTTAGTTTGCGCCGAATTTACGTTGTGGCTTAGCCGGTGTCAAAGGATCAGATAATAATTAATTCATACCGTACGAGTAGGGTAGCCGTGTGGACGGACGATGTGTGGATAAAGTCCTTGGAAATTGATATCTTGTTTTGGATAACAAAGATGAATTAATTTATTTAAATGATAACCTACATTTTAATAATCATACCTTTACAATAATTAAGATCTAAGGTCTAAGATGATTAATTACATATTATACTTTGTTTGACCATTCCAGCACAATTGTTTAAAAACTTTTTAATATTATATTTTTTAGTATTTAGGTAATTATAAATATATTTAATCTGTATAAATTATCATACTCACATAAATTAAATCTATTTTAAGACAGGCACTAGAATCTAGATGTTGCACGAAAGTTTGTTGCTCAGAGATTCGTATATTACCGGGGTCCGGGGAACTCTACATTTAATTTGTCGATGATAAAAACGTTTATATCCTTTCCCAGAACTCGGATTATCTTAGTAGCAAACAGGCGGACATAATATTTTGCTATTTATAATAATAATAAGTAATAATTTTATTGAAACAATCAAAAATTTTACATCTGTTACAAAATTTTTTTGCAGGTACAATATAACACTAATTTTTTTGCATAACACAGACGCCTGGGCGAAGCCTAACGAGCGTAATATTTTGTGAGTTGTGACTTGTGAGTCGCAGAATTTCGGTCCGGAATTCTGCTGCATTCAGTTTCATACAAAAGTCCTGTTTGATTCACACGAGCGTAATTTTGTGAGTCATTTGTATGAAAAGATATTTACGCGGCAGAAATTCTGCAACTCACAAATTACGCTCGTTTGGCTTCACCCCTTACTTCCATTGTTTTTCTTCGATGTCTGTCTGCACTAGGTAGTTAGAGCCTGTCCTGCAGGCTTATGATATTCTGTCCTGAAATATCCGGCGAAACCCCTCAGCCTCGTCACCGTACACCGTAGTACGGTGCCGGCGTTTACTCATACGTCGGATTAACGTGCCGAGTCGGGCTCATTATGCTCAGTTGATTTCGCAGCCCCCTAAAGTCGTTACGTTCACGTAAGACGCTCACAGGTGCTACACACCTCTGGAGCTCTTATGCGGACGACATAGGGTTCACTATCGCAAAACATCTGCGGACGAACAAAGAACCTTCTTTTTGGAAATCGGTTAAGGAGTTTCTTGAGAAAAAAATAATCCATTTACTTGCGCCTTTGGTTGGTTTATGTCAATTACCCAATCAACAACGTTGTTGAATAGATAAACTCCAGACAATAAATTCAGAAAGCGGGCATTAGTGTGTGTAGTGTAGTGAATACTGACTAGTGAGTGTTGTCTTTGAAAATGTAGTCTCAATATGGTCTTAAGTGCTAGCAGTGACGATCTTAGGCAAATACGAATAAAAGTGAAATTATAATATTGTTTTCGACAGGTAATTTACTATTTATAATCTTCTTACATTTTTTAATCTAGTTATTAATTACAGTAAAAGTAATTAAATATTTAGGTCAGCATAATTTTATTTTATTTATTATTTATCTTTTTAATACTTGATGTCAATTATTAAGTATATTATTTAGTATTTGCCTTTTAGGTATAATTAACGTACGCTATATTTTATTTATATTGAATATATTATATACTCAATATAAATAAAATATAGCGTACGTACGGTACGTAGGCCGTCTACGAAAGATTTTGTATCAATAAACATTATTTCCAGTACAAGATACAGAGATGTTATCAGAATTCCAAGCACAAAAAATGTTAAGCTCGGCGCTAGTCGGAATATCATATTATTCTATTAACAATAGTTGAGATTATCTTAAAATATACAAGAACATATTAATAGTTTCAAATACTATAATAATACTAGCTGTTGCCCGCGACTTCGTCCGCGTTAACATAGTATAATAACAAAGATCGATAGTTTTCCTCTTTTCGTGGTTCCTTATACAAAGGGTAAAACGGGTATTTAAGCAAACGTCAATAAACTTTCATGTTTCTAACTCAAGAAATGACGGACTTTCATTGAAACTTTCAACCCCAATTTCACCCCTTGGGGGTAGAATTACCAGAAACGCTTAAATACGTATCCATTCATTTTTAATCAGGTGACCCGTTTGTTCGTTTGCCCCCTTATTAAATATTTAAAAAAAATGTATTTACAACTACATTGCGACGACACCGTTCCGCCAAAATTCGTTTATCGCGCAAGCACCGTAGGTACATATTCCCGGGACTCGAAGTGTCTCCATGCCATATTTCAGCAAAATCGGTTCAGCGGTTTGGGCGTGAGGAAGTAACAAACAGACAGCCACGCTTTCAAATTATTAGGCATAAAATACTGTCGTCATTAAGTAAGATCTCAAGTCAAGACTCAAGACTCTTTTCAATGCAAGAAAAGCCCATAAGAGTTTTTTTTTTCAAGTTTTAATATTATTTTTTAGCCTTAGAAACGTCTTTATGCAAGAAGTTATCAATACTTACTAATATTATAAATGCGAAAGTGTGTCTGTCTGTCTGTCTGTTACCTTTTCACAGTGGCGGGGCAAGACCTAAATTTTATGTGGGCAAGATATATCTTGCGAGGCCCCTTAAAATATATTATGCGAGGCCCCCCTGATGGATGACGCTATAGAACGGATTTATTGAGAGAAATAATTTTTTGATAAGTACTTATTAAAGTTTTATTTATAAAACTTTTTATCTATGAATATTTGAGTATCACGTACAACTCGTAAAACCTTAAAAAAAACCTAGTGGTCCAAGGGGCGCGAGGCCCCTAGGACCGTGGGCGTGGGCGGTGTGGGCGTTCGCCCACACCGCCCACGCCTTGCACCGCCTCTGCCTCTTCATGCCCAAAGCACTGAACCGATTTTGTTGAAATTCGGTATGGATACACTTTGAGTCCCGGGAAAGGACATAGGATTCTTTTTATCCTAAAAAATTTACGGTTCCCGCGCGATAAACAAATTTTGGCGCAACGGAGTTGCGGGCGTCATCTAGTAGGACATAATAATATACGTATTAAATTAAAACCTATTATAAAGCGCCTGCACGTATTATAATATTCGCACATGAGAGATAAGCATTAAGCACTTTTTGAGTAGGCGTCTGTTGAAATGTCGACACGTACCGGTTACAATGTTTGGAAATTATAATACATATAAAAGAAGGCTTAAAAGTTTTAAGCTTCAACCTAAACTAGATGTTCGTTTGCGCAGTAATTAGTTTCACGCGCCGGAACCCTATATTTTGCCGGGATAAAAAGTATCCTATGTCCTTTCCCGGGACTCAAAGTATCTCCATAGCAAATTTCAGCAAAACGGTTCAGCGATTTGGGCGTGAAAAGGTAACAGGTAGACATTTTTGTATTGAAATCTGCAGGGGCGTCTTTCCCTTAGGATCTACACAGACGGACTGCATTTCAATTGCAATCCAACTGCAAATTGCAGTTGGACTGCAGTTTGAATGCAGTTGACACGACTGCAATACGACTGCAATAGAACTGCAAACCAAACAGTTTACACGACTGCACGCCGACTGCAACTGAACTGCAATCCGACTGCGCGTTTGGCTTGCAGTTCTATTGCAGTCGTATTGCAGTCGTGTCAACTGCAATCCAACTGCAATTTGCAGTTGAAATGCAGTCCGTCTGTGGTAGACCCTTAGGTGCAGGGTGTGCGTTGCACACGGGCGCCGCGGTCCTAGGGGCACCAAGCGCCGCTCGCAAAGGAGCCCCACTGGACGCGCGCCCGCGTTGAGGTGAACGCAGATTTGGCCGCACCGCACGCACCGCAGTCGCCGCATTTCGAATTCTTTATATGAAGTCATAGGCAAGCTCGCATACCTACCCGCGCCGCAGTCTTCGCAACTTCTACATTATTTATATGAAGAATTCGAAATGCGGCGACTGCGGTGCGTGCGGTGCGGCCAAATCTGCGTTCACCTTTGGCCGTCCGCCGCCCGCCGCGCTTTGATGACCAACCGCGTAAAAAGAACTCCAGTTTGCATACGTTTTGTGTAGCATCCGGAGCTCTTCGTAGTTCTTATATTTGTCGAATTACCACGCCACGAGCGGCTCGTCTTTTGCAATATAATAAAATATGAGAAAGAGTTTAATAATATGATCTATGAATGTATGGTAAAACATTAACTGTGCAGAATTTCATATTTTGTTATCAAGGAAAATTCGCGTATTTTTAATTATTATTTAAAATGGTTTTTGAATACTATAAATAGGCCTCGTTCTCTACCTCCCAAGATTATGTTATTATTGTAAATTACTTAATAGAATATGTTAATAGTAACAATTAACTTTTCCGCTTATTGCATGATCGCGTTGTAATACTCGACCTTAACCAAATATTGTATGGGACTTGATTTATGTAGGTCAAGTTTAAGTAGATGTCTAAATAAAGATTATTATTTAATTTAATTAGTCAATGCCCGAAAATCCAAAAAAATAATGGTTTTAATTTAATGTGAGAGAAATAGTATGGATATGGAATGACTTCTCTTCAAGAATATAAAATTCTCTCACCTCTTCTTGGAGGTCTACAGAAGAATACATTTAATAATAACTTAACTTATTAATTCAATGTAGAGTTTGATAAAAATGAATGGAGTGTATGTCAAAATATTTATTACAAAAGGAAACCACGAAAAATTATAAATTTGGAATTTTAATCTAAATCTGAAAATATTTTTTTAAAATATAATGATGTAACATATTTTTGTAATAACTCCGTATACTAAACGCTTTAATAAAAATATATGCGTAAATTATTGTCATTAATTGATCAAAGCAAACACGTTACCAATTGGAGCCAATCCGATAATATTTGAAGCGAATTGGCAGATTTTTCCATTAGCACTAAACAAGCACACGCTTCGTTAGGCGGGCTCATCAAACGACGCGACGTAGCATTCCCCTTTGACCGATGGTTGGAATTTTTTTACTGTTTTAGATTCCCTGCGACGTGTCAAACAGTCCTTGGACAGTTTCGTGTGACTAGGGTTACACGATCAGTCTGGCATCAGTTCAGTGATCAGCCTGATGGACTGAACTGACGCCAAAATGATGACCGGAAAGTACGTAACAAAAGAATGATCAACGTCTGTCTGGATCAGACTGATGGACTGAGCTGATGCCAGACTGACCATGTAAAAAATGACCATGTCCCGAATCTAACAAACACAGAACTCCCTCCACGACCGGCCGGTCTACCTCAGAACTCAAAAGGGACCGGACTTCCACCAAAGTTAGGGACCGCTTCGGCAAACTGAAGCGTTCCCCTCGGCGCCTGGACTGGCTAAGCCGGGGAGGTTCCCATCCTCTCCCGGAGCCCCGTTATACGAGACTTAGGAGGTTCGCATAACGTCGCCTCCGCAAGACTGGCCATAATAACTCTAGTCTATTGTGATAACCTGCGAGCAGTCCGATCGGATTTTAAGATCACAGGAAGAATCTCGTGCTGTTAGCCAGAAAGACTCGCCCAGTCAGAAGTATCTTGAGGACTTTTCGATCAAAATGTGGGTTTTTTTATATTCGTAGAAATAGAGATTTGCCAAGTGAGCGGGGGGTGCTTACATCATTTCGTTGGAGGTCTCCGAAAACACCAAGACACCAAGCGCCTTGGCTGATCTAACGCGAACACGTCAACGTCGCTCGTAATGCGATTGGCCTTAACATTATAACAATTGTGTGAATATTTTCAAGTACTTGACACATGATTTATTATACCTTGTCTTTGACAAATTGATCGGATCTAAGTGCCTTTTGTTACATGTTACAACTGAAGCCACGTTTACAAACTTAAAACTATCGATTTTGCGTTATTTCGCACGTGACCACAATAGTTTTACTAAGGGCCGGGACACAAAAACACGACACGGCGCCGTACGACGTCGTGCCGTGTTTTTGTGTCCCGGCCCTTATTTAAAAAAAACTTTCTTTTTCGTAGATATGTATCTATTAATTAATTTTCATGTTTAACGCCTTAAAAAAAGATGGGTGATAAGAGTTTGACGTGTCTGTCTGTTTGTCTGTCTGAGTGTGTCTGTTCTTGACATCGTAGCATCTAAAGTCTAAACGGACCGATTTTGATCTAGTTTTTTTTAAAGCTGACATTATCAACCTTGTTCTTAGATATAGTTCAGAGGTTCCCAAACTTATTTTGTCTACTGCCCACTTTAAGAACAAATTATATTTTAGCGACCCCATTGTTTCAATTTAAAATGCATCCTGATGAAATAAATCACCCCCCAAGCCTTTACACAACGCCCCCATTTTTCTTCTGGGTCCCACACCGCCCCCCTGCAGACCTTCAGCGCCCACCCGTGACGACAACGCCCCCCTTGGGCGTTATGGTCCACTTTGGGAAAGGCTGCTATAGTTCATCATCATCAGCACGCTCAGTGCTGAAAAAAAATGTGTTTGATCTACTTTTTTTTTGTAAATCGGGGGTCGTTTCTAAATTTCTTAATTTATCTTGGGTTTTTATACAGATGTTACATAATATCAGTTCAACAGGGTCGTTGATTTGTTAATACTTTGACATTTAAACACTAGTGCAATGTATAGATACATTTAAAAAAAAAAGCCTAAAGATAAATTGTCACAAAAATAGTTCAAAACACCTCAAAAACTGGCCTTTACTGATATAATGGATGTTTCTGTAAGCCGTTATTTAGCTAACAGCATCGCTACAAGTAACTATAGAAGATACTTGTAGTTTTTTGACCGCCCGCTGCCTAGTGCTAAGTGGCATTGTTTGTTCGGTTCCTCTTCCTAGTGAGTTGTGTGGTGTGTAGTGTGTATGTCGCAGTCATCTGGTTTAATCTGCGATTCGATCGAATGACTAGCGTATTCATTGAATGACTAAAGGACAACTCGTCAAGACGTTTACTGTAACGTTTAACGTCTTGACTAAAAGTCATATAGCGAAGTGGTTAAATGGGATGCTATATTTTTTTTCAAGTAGCCGTTGATGGGGTAGTTATAGGTAAATCCGAGCTTTCATATTATTTTATTAGTTATTACAAATAAAGTACTTTAATGTAAATGTAATCGATAAAATATCAACACAGTGCGATAGCACAAATGCGATAGCAAACAAATATGGCGTCAAACAGCTCGCACAACTGATAAGCTGTGCGAGCTGTTTGACGCCATATTTGTTTTAGTGACTATAGTAGCGCCGCCGTAGGAAGAAAATGAAATACGTTCAATTACCTGACTGATTTCATGTCCGCTTTCTTCAAAACGCTATGCTACAAATCGCTAACTAGTCGAACGTTGAGGGACGATCGTTCAATCGACATTCGGACGAGTCATTCAATTGAATGTTGTCATTCAATGAATACGCTAGTCATTCAATCGAATCGCAGATTGAACCAGATGACTGCGACATGTACATGACGCGATCGCTTCCGCTGACTGACCGAGATGTTTTGATGAATTTTGATAAAAGATATTAGGTTTATACAAAAAACTATGTTAAATGGTAAGTAAAGTTATGGAGTGAAACAATAATTGTTGATTGGTAAATAATAAACTATTATACTAAAAATTACTAGACCTTAAGTCGTATATGATCATTTCGATAGTGATGTTAGTAATAAAAATTGTACGCAGTTAGATATATTTAACATAAAGATGAAAAAGAAAGAAGACCGTACACACAGTGTGATAAAAACCTCGATTTTGTTTCACCGCGTTTTTCTAATGCAAATTTTTGACCGGGAAAAAAGCCAACTTTGACACTCTTTAAAAAAAATAACTACGAAGAATATCGATCTCGGAGTTTTACTCTAATGTTTATATAGCTATCAACTATAGTATTTTGAAAGAAAAAACGCGGTGAAACAAAATCGAGGTTTTTATCACACTGTGGGCCGTGTGACAAACTAAAAATGTAGGCTTCTAGGATCTTTATATCAGACGCTTAGTGGATACTACTAAGTGAAATAACTCTGAACAAACTGTAAGTTGAATTAAGTAAAAGCTAAAATTTCGCTAAAAAGAGCATTCCTCCCTGTTACGGTTTTCGCCATTCGCTAATGGGGTCTTCGCGTGCTTTCCACAGATAACGTTCTCTGATTAACTATTGAGACCTATGGGTTCGTATTTCGTTCCGATAATGCGATTTTGAATTTACTTTTAATATACTGTACTGATTCTGTTTATTTTATTCCAATAACCTTCGATTAGATTTAGATGCAGTCTCGGTATAATAACTAGAAAATTACGATGATGATAATAAGATAGGCAGATACACTTTTGCATTCATATAAGTAACTAGATGACGCCCGCAACTCCGTTGCGCTAAAATTCATTTATCGTGCAGGAACCGTACATTTTCCGGGATAAAAAGTCTACAAAGATAAAAAGTCCTATGTCCTTTCCCGGGACTTATTTTAGACTTATTTTATAGACGAAGTATCTCCATGCCAAATTTCAGCGGTTCAGCGGTTTGAGCGTGAAGAGGTAACAGACAGACAGACACACATTCGCATTTATAATATGAGTATGGATGGAAGTGTTAAGTATAGAATACCATATTGAATAAATATGGGTACATCGTATAAGATTGTAGACCTAAAATTGTATGAGACCATTTCCAAGTCGATAAAAGAATATTTGTCGTACCGACATGTTTCAATAGAATCACTTGTGTGAGGTTTCGGTCACATGACAGGTCGTTTCCCGCCTCGCCTGTTGAATCTAGATTATTCTGTGTCACTTCCTTATAATATTGAACCATGTTTTATTAGTAAACAAAATTGTCCAATCTCAGAAATTGATTCATAGGCTGTTGTTGGCGGACTTAAATTGTTATAACGAGTAAAATCAAACAATAACGTAAATAGGCCATCTGACTGTGGATTAATTTCTCTAAAGGTAGATAATATTATGAAGAAAACCTATCGCCAAACTAAACATTGCTTATGTTCCTACTAGTATTATACCTTAGGTACGTAAAATTTCCAGGTCAAGGATTCCGAAACTTCAAAGGAACAACATTTTATTTTATAGACGAAGTATCAAATAGTGCTTAGATTCTATAATCTAGACAGTTCATTTCACATTGAATATCTATTTGCGTAAGTAATTCAAGCGCCTATCAGTAATCAAATGGGTCGGAAATCGGAATGGTACCCTTTAGTAGGTCGTGATACCAATATTTATCAGGCGCGACTCGGCATATCTATAGACTGACGCAAATGTCCGCTTTCACTTAGAATTTAGATGTGTCTAGAAATTTCTTACATCAGCATCGCTTATCTAAAGGCCCATCTATATCTATATTCTATACATATAAAACAAAGTAGTTTTTTCCCTCATGTCCCTTTGTTCCCTTTAATCTTTAAAAAACTACGCAACGGATTTTGATGATTCTTTCAGTGTTAGATAGCTCATTTATCGAGGAAGGCTATAGGCTATATTTTATCACGCTAAGACTTAGAGGAGAATGTGGAAAAAACGGGGGAAATTTGAAAGGGCTTATCTCGCGAACTACTGGAGCAATTTTTATGTTATTTGGCACAGATAAGAAGTAGACCACGTGAAGGATCATAGGCTATTTAAGATTTTTATTAAGGCTATTTAAGATCGGTCCTCCCGTATATGGGAGCCTTAAAATCTACGATAACCGAGTGCCTTTTTGTCACAATTTCCTTTACATGCACTGTATGGTGGACGGTGGTTTAACAAATTCAAGCCACCCCATTAGATTGCATTACTTGCAAAACATGTATCAAAATATTTATATGGGTGACTAACCTACTTTATATCTTCTCATAGGCAAGTAGGAACATAAGAAATACGGTGGATTTCAAGAAGTAAGAACTTTCTTAGTAGTGTTTTTTTACATACTGGGCCTTTATTTCTTATCAGTTATCAGTCTAAAATTGAATGTATAAGTTTGGTGCGTATTGTGAGTCTCGAATTACCAAACTTTTCAAGAGAGATGATAATATTATGTAGAAATCGTGATTTCTGTTGATATGAATCGGATCGGAGCATTGCTTGAATCCTTATCATATAGTAGGTGCCATTCCTGCACTGAATATCTTCTTCTTCTATATAAATAGTAATGCGTTTTAATTTATAATGAGTCTCGCTATGACTCAAGAACGGCTGAACCGATTTGGCTAATTCTACTAAGTAGTACTTATTGGTATATTCGCGGAAGGAATGTTTATATTATGAGGTGATATAAAGTTCAGCGAGTCATCTAGTATACTCGTAATAATTAATACAATATTGTATTTAAACCAAATAAGCTTGTTTGTGTAAAAGCAACTTTTTCCATAATTATAATAATAACACGTATAGTCGTCATTCCTGCTGAAATAGTATTTTTTAAAGTAAATAAGCTTATTTAAAAATTTTTCGTTCTCGCCCACATTCGCTAGATTCGCTGACAAGCACACAGGCCGTTCCATTAGCGACAAACATTCTCGTTTAGGACAACAGAATCGCATAAATACGGACCGAATGGAGGCGAAAATGTTGGATATTTTCTTTTCAGGCGAGAGTATAATTAGGTCAGCGTACGACGGGCTCTCTCGAAGCCGGGATATCTTGAGGCGGTAATCTTAGCTCCCTCAGCCCTCACCGTCCCTCTTGTATTAAGTAGGTATCTTGTAATGTCTGTGTATTTCGCTCCGATGGTGTCTTCTTGATAAATAATGGAACGGGAACTGCGTTTTAAATTCGAAATATTTTTTATGTTGATTTGGCAGACCAAATAAAAATGTTAGGTTTAATAATCTCCGAGCGTCCGTGGCCTAATGGGTAGACCTTTGGCTCGCACTCGTAGAGGGTGCAGGTTCGATCCCGGGTGGAGGCGTGTACCAATGAGACATTTTCTGATTTCAAGTACATAATACGGACGCTCGTACGGTGAAGGAAAACATCGTGAGGAAACCCGCACATACTTGGTCCCAGACGTATTGACTAGTTCTTTCCTCTGGACTAGGCCGACTATGTTGCGAGAATGTCGTATGTGCTTGGGCAACCATACGGACATTTAAATCTTGTCCCAGGCACTACAGTATTTGAGGAGAGGTTACTTCGCTCTGAAAATACTGTATAAATTATCTACAACGGATGCAAAGGTCTAGTTCTTAATAATCTCCGTCACGAAAATTACGAAAATCCAATTCTTTATTGTACAATAGTCAGTATCTTAGTAGAGATAAGTTGCTTATGAAAACTAGTAATTGCCATTTATAATTAATTAATGTTGTTGTATATCATCTGCACTTTTGCTACTACAAAAAGATGCTGAGCAATCGAAAATGGAAACAAAAGCGATGACGCAGTTACTTCAGATAACTAGCGCGGCTTTAACGTAGCTGTAGGATATTCTCCGTCTACCGATACTCTATCCATCATCACGGGAAGATCGATAGCTGACTGTCAAACATGTCGGCCCCGATTCCAATTTTCTCAGGTTTTATTATAGATGGCTCAGAAAAACTTTGCTGCTAATCCTAGCTTGTATCTGGCAAGTTATTCACTTTCAAGAGAATGGGTGTCTTATTGGCTTTCTCAACACTTACATACTCTATCTCTCAAATAAGTTGTGGATAGCCTATCCGGCACTATCAGTAAGTGGTGAAACAGGTCCCCCCTAATTGAGTAAATAGTATATTATGTCACAACTCACAGTCACAGCCCTGAATCGTTTAAATGCGTTTAAGTTGGTATATTTTGTGATAATATGCCAAGTAATTTAGGCGTACTCGTAAAAGCATTACTCACATACACTAAAAATAAAGTGGATTGTCTGGACTTTATAGCTCTGAAAGTGCTGATTCAGATTTACAGTTTACTTTCATTTTAATTGGTGTATGTAAACGTTGGTTTGTAGCTGGAGGTTCTGTTATTAATTTGCCATTTTATTTCACCAAACGTAAAATAAGGTTCAGTTTTAATAACCCACAAAGGAAAATCAATACTGTCTTGTCCTGGCGCGCTCTCCGCTTTCCATTTTTATTTTATTCTCTAATTCCTTTGGCATTCATCATATATTATTTTCTTGTTAGTATTGTTCGTATTTTAATTTTCTTAATTTAGAAGTATGAAATAGTAATTCGTATGTTAAATTATTATTTATTTATTGAAATTAACCAACGGAATCACATTTATATAGTATGAAAATAATGCAGACAAGGTTTTGCGAAATATGTATGATTCATAAAATATCATAATATTATACTGCATACATAAACTGTACACTACTAATATATTATATTCTGTGGCTGTACTATAGTATATAGTTTATTCTCATTGCTCTATAGTTTATATCGTTAGCTGTTAATAGTTAGTACGAGCCTAAAGCATGTACGCAATAAGGAAAATATGACAACACTCGTTTATGGTTAATTGGAGTGTCGTAAAAATGAGTACACTTCCACCAATAACTGGGCTGGCGCTGGCCCTTATAGGCGTAATTGTCCTACGCTTCGCTCTATGTGCCGAAATACTGAATCTGAAAATCTGGACAATGTAGACAAAGATTGCAAAGAACCTCTTTTACGACAATTTTTCTGTATACACCTAAATGGCTGCCAAAAACCTAACGATTCAACTTCCAGTTTTAACTCAAAACATTTTTACAACCCCTAATATATTATACTTGAGTACATTGCATTGATCGAGGATTCAATGCAATGAAGCGTTGCTACATCGTAAGATAGAAATTGATGAGCAGCCATTGTGTTTAATAAATTAAATTACGTAGAAAGCAAACGGGTCAAACTAAATGTTAAGGGAGAGGAAAAACTTGCAGTCGTTTTGTGGATCCGATGAGAATTCTCATCCTGCCCCGGTTTATATCCGCTATTTTTAGGGTTACCACTTTAGGATATTTCGAAATTTGAGGGCATTTTTTGAACTATTAGCGACATATTCAATTTTGATCTACACCACGATGTACCTACCAACTGCATCGTATCCTCTAGCGGCTATTGCGGGTTACCCTTGCTAAAGTAACAATAATTATCAACAACATAATACGGAATTTGTATTTATTCAAATATAAATTAAATAGATGCTATATTAAGCGTTTGTTCTAAATTCATCCCAAGGGAAATAAAATTTCCCTCACGACTACAATCAACCGTTGAGAAATTATTCAGGAAAAAGATTCCTTTAGGAATTCGGTGACCCTGCACGCGACGAAATAACTAGAAAGTAGACGGAAAATGTTCAGGATACTTGTACTATTACGCGCCATTTACATAACCAAGCTACTGTGGCGGGGCGATTCGCTTTTGTGACTCATGCAAATGAGCTTGAAAAGTTTAAAGAACAAACAATGGGATGGGGGTGAAACATTTGGACAAAGGGATTTTTGCAATTGTCAAAAAGTGTATTGTTCCACGTAAAATTGATATGAAATTGGAAAGTAGAGGAGGGAATCATTGAAATATGTAGGCACTTAGGCAGCTCGCAGGGCTAACAAATTGACGAAATACTTAATAATTTGAATGATATATTTTAATAGTGTAGTGTACATATCTAAATTTCTTTTATAAAAACCTTTTTTATATTATTTTGTACTCTTTAGTTTATGGTATTTTGACTTGTTTACTTTTTGATAGATTTTGTCATGAGATTATGATAATTCAACTTGAATATCGAGTGTGCTATTTTATCATTTTCTCCTTCGCACCTTCAAAACAAGAAAGTTGGGCAAGCGATTCACCTCGCAACGACGCGAGGACCGTGCTCACTTCATTGGTGACCCCGAAGTGTTCGGCTTGTCAGCGATCGAAGATCACTAGGCATGTGTACTCTCCGGTGGGTAACTTTAAACTGCCCTCATCGAGATTTGCTTTTATTCATATTGATCTCGTGGGTCCTTTGCCACTGTGCCAAGGTTTCCGCTATTGTCTCACTGCCGTCGACCGTTTTACGCGATGGCCTGAGGCAATACCGCTTGCTGACATAACTGCAGAAATGGTGGCAAAGGCCCTACTGAGTGGTTGGATCGCTCGATTCGGCTGCCCATCTGATATCGTTACAGATAGAGGGTAGGCAGTTCGAATCGGCATTATTTAAGAGCTTATCTACGATCGCTGGCTTTCAACACCGCAGAACCACTGCATACCATCCTGCCTGCAATGGACTGGTGGAGAGATTTCACCGTCAACTCAAAGCCGCAATCATATGCCATGCAAATGACAGTTGGGTGGAATCCCTCCCATTAGTACTGTTAGGCATTCGCGGATCTTTCAAAGAGGATGTTCAGGCTTCAGCAGCCGAACTGGTGTACGGTCAACCGATACGGCTTCCGGGTGAGTTCTTTGACCCTCAGGCTGATGAGACTAGCGATATGACGGAGTACTTGTCAAAACTTCGAAGTATTGTCAGGAAACTCCGCCCATCACCTGCGGCTAGGCACAACAGCAAATTCAAAACTTTTGTTCATAAGGATTTATCTTCCTCAACTCATATTTTCTTGAGGGACTGTACTGGCGGTGGTTTAAAGCCAGCATACTCTGGCGCGCATAAGGTTGTGGAAAGAGGGGACAAAGTTTTCAAAATTTTAGTAAATGGTAAGCAGGTTACCGTATCAATTGACCGGATCAAGCCGGCCTTCATACTGAGTGACCCTACCATCACACCATACTCACAACATAATACTAACACGCGCCAAGACACTCCACACTCACTACTCAACAGTAACACCCATCACTACACTCCTGCGGATAACTGCGACTTGCAACCCGCTGATGATAACATCATTAGAACGACGAGGTCAGGCCGTCATGTAAAATTTCCGGACTATTATCGCCCTTGACGGTCTCTGGAGGGGGGTGATGTAGTGTACATATCTAAATTTCTTTTATAAAAACCTTTTTTATATTATTTTGTACTCTTTAGTTTATGGTATTTTGACTTGTTTACTTTTTGATAGATTTTGTCATGAGATTATGATAATTCAACTTGAATATCGAGTGTGCTATTTTATCATTTTCTCCTTCGCACCTTCAAAACAAGAAAGTTGGGCAAGCGATTCACCTCGCAACGACGCGAGGACCGTGCTCACTTCAATAGTAAAGATTTAAAGATTTGCAAAAGTGGATCATAAAAATAATACAATATGTATTATGTTATTATTCAAATATTATTTATGAGATACTTAGAACTATTTAAATTAAACTAGTGTTGGGATAACGAAACCTTTAATTTTTACATTAAGATTAACATAATGTGATGCCCTTGCTGATGGCCGACTTTGGATAATTCATTTTCTCGTTGTATTATGCTTTTAAGTGTATTTTTACTTTGGTTTACCTTATGAGATCAAAATTATTATGTTTCTTTGTTTGGTAAGGTCTTTGACCCCTTTGGTCTTGTTTTTAATCATTAAATATTGTTTGTTACAGGTAATTGGTGTTTACTGTTTAGTGTTTATATTTCAAGAAATATAAATGCAGTCAAAGTGCGGTTTAGAATTCTTATGGACTGACATAGGTGTTATCAGTGAGTATTTCATAAGTTACTTTTTCATCAACCATTCACATTTTATGTATATTTAAGTAGTTTTATGAAATTATATCAGTGATTGGAAATTGTGGACTTACGTAACGAAACTTCCACCTAACTTAGAAGTCGAAGCTTCAAAATTTATTTTTGAAATAGAACATGCCAACGACAAGTTGCAAAGAAAACTGGGTAAACTGATAATAAAAAATAACATCGTTTTGTAACAACAAAGAAGAAATAAGACTACGTTGGATGCGTTAAATATCTAGTAGAAGTACATAGAAGTATTAATACAAAAGGAAAAAAGTCGCTATGTTGATTGTTAGTGTGAAAGTCTGGGAGACGTATATTTTTAACTATATCTCCGCTCTCTGCAGACAAACGACATTGACAAAGTCAAGTGCACAAAGCTGAATAGAGCCAGACCTATTCACTCCCGGCCTTCTGACATACCGAAAAATGAAAGGAAAAAGTGTATTAATTTAGCTACTTTCAACTTTCCAAAGTGAAAATTATCCCATAGCTTTTCGCTTTTCTGACAAAATTCCGTTACGTTTCACTGGATGAAAGGCCGACGTCTGATCCTTTATATGAATTAAAAGAAAGTAACGTGTAAGGTTTCCAATTTTTAACAGCATGCAATTTATCGAGTGCCTCGCCTCACATTCAACTGTGTTGTAATTTGTATCATTGTATGGTATCATACGTTTGTTTGTTAATTAATTTTCTTACTCTCGTGAAAGTTGGGCGGACCTTTGTGAGTGATTCACGTTTCAACAAACAATAACTCTTATGTAAATTTAAAATTTACAAAGCAATATCCATGTTAACATTTCATGCATGTACGATTTCTTATTTACATCATCGTTCTTCAGCATCTTAGTTTCTTGGTATTTAATACCATTGTCTACAGCAATGATTCCCAAAGTGGTCCAGGTGGACCCCCAGGGGTCCACGGGATCCCGAAAAGGGTCTACGCTTGCGTGGAAGAAAAATGGGGGTCCACGAGTCGTTAACGGTCTATAAAAATTAGGTGACCCGACTTGACTTCTCCTATGAATATAGGCAGACAATATTATATTAGCAGATTAAATATTACAGAGCAAGGAGGTTTAGAAATAAGTAAAAGTGTGGTAATTTTTGTGTTAAATAGCTACAAAACAAGAAAATATTTGCGTTTACTTTTTACCACTCGGAAGTGGAAGCTTATTGGTCCCTTGTACTGTGAGTTGTGACTTGCGAGTCAAACTTACAGTTAGAGTGGTCTATGAGAAAAAAAAAAGTTTGGGAACCTCTGGTCTACAGTAACAAGTAATAATTATTACATTGTAGCATCATCTAAATCGTATTAATCATCTATAAATTCTACAGTGTCCTTAAAGATGTAATCTTGAAAGGCCAAATTCTACAGATGACTAATTTTAATAGTAGTGATTGCCACGTAATTCCGGTAATTCTGACCTTTTATTTTAATTCACATTGTTTTCGCATACCACAAGAACATTCAAAGATACCATTACTACAATCTCGACCAGCACGGAAATATTTTGCATTCTTGTAAGTTTCAACTGAACGTAGACTTCTTTGATATAAGTAAACCACCGAAGTTGTTTTAAAACATTTCTATTATAGTTCGAACTTCTTCTGGAAATTATGTTATGTACTAGTCATAAGTCATAATATTTTTTTATGGAATTCTCTTTTGGTCTCGTCTTGTACAAGTTTCAAGTAATATTGGTAACTCTTTTTATTGCATGTGCAATTCCCTTTTCAGAGCATTTGTCATGTCTTATTAGTACGGATTGGAGCGTGTCAGCTGTGTTATGGTCCGCATTATCTATTGTTTGGTCGTGACGTCACAGTGGCGTCTAATTCATCTCCCCTGGCGCGGGGCGGGGCGGGTCGTGTCGTGTCGTCAGTCGTGCATCGTAACCGGCTGGTCGTGTGCCGCGATGCGCACCTCCGCTCCGCCGCGGCCCGCGCGCGGAACCGCCCGCGCCGGCCGGGGCAGGTAGCGCGGCCGCGGTCCTCACTCCTCGCTCAGTGCGCGCGCTCTCTCGCGCCCGGTGGTAGTGTCAGAGGTGCGCGAACGCACGCGCGCGACCGCGATGGTGTTTACTCCCCGTTGGTGAAGTGCAGTGGTATCAATCGACAGACATGTCCTGTGAACGGCGAACAAAGACCGCGCGATTCCTCGACCTGCGGTGAGTTCGCCGCTCCGCCGGTCCTTTGTCGAATCCCCGACGACATGTGGCCGTCTCTTTATGACACCACCTGTCGAGCGGATTCGAGTGGTCGACTCGTGATAGTGCGTATCGTAGACGAAGGCACGGTGGATGTATAAATTGAAGTGGCTATTATATTTAGAAATGCTCGAGGAAACAACTAGTATAGCAATTATTTCCAAGGATTTCACACAGGTAGTTTTAGTTTCTAGCCGAGTACGGTGAGGTCTGAAGTACGGCTAAGCTATTAGATGCGACCTTGGCGGACGACGTCTTAGCCGCGCACAGTCATGGCGTGGAGGTAACAGTATACGACACCATAACACGAGTGATTGTGAATTTCGGTGTGCCGTAAATATCAGTCGGAATTCATGCTTCAATAGGAACGCAGATCCATATCGAAGGTTTATTGTCAGGGCTAGTGAGTCGTCGCATTCCAGTTCGATAATGCATGTGGTGTTCTGCTAGAATGCAGGCGATGCAGGGACTCGGTAGCCGCGGACGCTCCCCGCGCGGCTCCCGGCCTTGAAAGGCTCTTGACCAGGCCGGAGCCGCGGCTGTCGTATTTATTGCAACCTCCACGATCCGTACCGTCGAGGTTATTGACGTCTCGAGACAACAATCCATTTTTCTCGGCGGCCCGTAATGAGTACCCGACGCTAATGTTCGCCTTCTCCTTGAAGCCTCGGTTCTCACGTCGCTCTCGGCTTAATGAATAACTACAATACCTATTATTACGTCACTACCACGCCGGTTTCCGCCTTCGAGGCTCGTGTTAAAAATGTGAGTCACTCGAGTAATTATTTTGCATTGATCATCTAATAAACAATAGAAAACAAAAAGCGGCAGCCGTCACGTTTCAGGCTTAAGTGAGCCGAAAAGGGAAGTGTTGAATCTACAGCTGTATAGCTAACTTATTCCGTATAGCTAACTTCTTTTGTTTGCTGCATCTGTGTACGTTTCTTTCAAACTACAGAGATTAACTTTTACAAAACTACGGACAACAAACATTCTTCTTTAAAACTAGTATCTAGAATGTACCTCGTAATATTTCTTGTCCGTCTTTTTCAAATTTGCTTTATGATTTCTAACTTTAAAATAACTTGTCCTGATTTAAGTTTTGTATACAAATCTTTGATATTCTCGAAAGGATTCATTTCTACAGCAAATACTCTCAATTTAATACTATTAATCATTCAACAAAGTTTTGGTTGATTGACCTTTTTGTTAAGCTTACTGTATTCTTCGAAGATGCAACTCGCAAGTAGTAATTCTGGTCTTAAACCCAACTGTTTTACAAAGTTGAAAACAATGTCTATAAATATACTTGTCAGACGGGCGCGGGATCGACGGCCAGAAGCCTAGGTGAAGGTCGGTTGCGAATTGCGATGCAGCATCCCAACGTTGAAATCTCCACTATAAATTGTACTGAGGGTGCAGCGATGGCTGACCCACTGTTGGATCAGCTGCGTGCGCCATATGGCAGATCCTCGATTTGAAAAGCGAGGCCGGCATATGTCGCCGCTTTCACTGCGCACATAATCGTTCCACTGTTTTTGCGTTTGCCAGCGCCTATGTAATGACGAATGTGCCTGATAGTCCTGATACTAACGATAACCTCCCGTTTACTACGTTCCATTTGCGACATTATCGCGAGCAATAAATAATTATACGTAAACACTGGTGTTGTATGTAATAACAATCGATATATTGATGCCGGCTCGCGGCGGATAAGATTAGATTGAGGTCACGAGGTCATTTTGATATCTACCAATCAGCACAAGAATGATGATATCGGGAAGACGGTTTCTTTTCCTCCAAGTTTTTGCTGTAGTCGATTTTATATTGGTAGATGTTATATTTGCGTTATGATTTTTTGCATTTCCACTATTGATTCAGTTGGTTCTGCCTCAAGCTCTAAATATTCCCCACACTCTATATTTCATTGACAAAAAATATTAATAATTAATTAATTACCCTTTACAAGGGGAGTTTCAGCACGCGCCACTTTTTGTGGGCAGCAGCTGGTATCCCCACAAGTGAGTCACGTCCTGTATCTGTGCCCTACTGTGGGCCGGGGTGCGTGTCGTTGACCCCAGCCCTGCACCCTACACTCTATCCTTTGGTCTTTGTTATTACGTATAATTTATTGACGACTTCTCCCATATCGCACTCTCTCGCTCCCACTATTGTATGTCGAATTGATATTGAAAATTTAATGTCCTAAATTCGCTTTATGTTGGAACGATCCTAATGCGGTTGACCTATCTCATCTCCTGTTACAAATCCTTTGGTAAAATTAATAATTCCATCGACGACGAGCTAGTTTTGGCTCCACTATCACTCGTTTCTTTATCCGTGTAATGAGTATTTTCGTTACAAAGGTTAAATTGATGTCATGCGGTTTCTCTTTTGCGTATTTTCGCAACCTCGCAGTGAAAATAAAAATGTTGAAACGAACGAGGCATTGCATTTCGGTCGGCGCGAGTACGTCTCCCCGCTACTATACCGGTTTTCAGTTCCGACTGCATTGCTGATCCTTCCACGGGGAAAAAGAAACGAAACAATCGGCCCTCGGTTCGTTTTCTTTTCTTTTGGTTCGCTCTGTCGGCCGCGCCGTTGCTATCTACTTTGATGTTAAAATATTCTGACGCCCTGTTACAATTTACTTAGTTTGTTAACCCGAGTATCAATTTAAATTATGTCTGCGGTCACGAAATGGTCTGTAAAATTAAGTTTTTTACCTGCACCAGTTTGCTGAATGTTTTTTTTATTGTGTTATACAAATTGTTTTGGCTTGTAGTCTAGACTTGTAATAACTTCGTGTCTAAACTTACCGTGCTCATTTTGTACATCGATTAATACAAAGGAGTTGTTGATTGGAAACAAAGTATGCGTTCCACGCGCGTCCAATGCCAGCAGTTCAAAAATTTTGAACATCTACTAATTAACAATGTAAACTGACCTACCTGCTGCGCTTATTAGAAATTGGTATCTCGAGTTCATTGCCACATATTTTACGTACCTCTATTTCCTTAACATTATTTTATTTTAGAGCACCTCCTTTCCTATATTTTTTTAAAAGTTTTTACAGAATTTTCCAAGAATTTATGTGCGAAATGTCCAGTTTAGTCGAAACGTACTTTATGGGTTGAAGATTCCAGCAAAGCGTATATTTTAAATAATATTTTTAAATATTAAATTATTATCTAATATCACTTTAAAATACATAAAGACATCCTTATAATGTAGTAACGAATACCAAAGCCTATTAGCGAATTACAAATTGCTGTTCCCATTAGCTTTTAAAATTAATTATGTTTTAAGGCCATATTTGCATCCTAACAAATTATAATTTAAGTATTATAGTATTATGTATTTCCCTTCTCATGACTAACCTAAAGGCAGGAACATTTTTTGCTTAATAATTAGGCTATTTACAAGGCCTGCAATAAAATTATTCAAAGGTCAGAAATTGAAAGAAAAAATTAACTAAACTGCCTGATATTTTTCATAATTAACTAACATTTTGGCTTATTATTTGGTATATTTTAGATACAAATGTATTAAATTACGAAGCAGTTTTTCGTTGCGTGTTTAATCTTGAGATGTTAGTTAATATCTTCTCTCTTTTTAGTTCTTAACGAAAACAGCTAGGAGTTACGTCTCCAAACATATTAAAACCGATTTTGATTATCTTTAAAAGATTATTAGCTATAGTCATTAGCTTACTCTCTGCTAAAGGGCCTTCCCTACGGAGAATCCGTAATTTACCGTATTTAGAGCCTTATAAACTCACAATTTGAAAGCTTCAGAGTTATATTAAAAATACAGAAATAATCTTCAGTATCTTAACATTCCTTTCCACGTTTTAAATTTCCTATTTTTGTTTATTGAACTATCAGCTTCCAAAGTAAAGCCAATTTATTAAAATTCAAGCATACATTCAGCATCTCCTTAGTATTTACAAATTACTTTTATTTGAAACACACGCCAATAGATCGACAATATCATAAACTACATATTCCCCGTTTTAAATTTTTTTTAGGTCAATTTTGAAGTAAGATAGGTAAAAAAATAGGGTTTTGGTGCGATCTCGGCAACGCGGCAAATGTATGGTCAAGGTCGTTTGCTCGGGGGACGGCCTTAATTCAGGCAGCAGGATATATTATATTTTGTTTTAAAGATTCATAACATCAATGTCTTCAAAATGTTTGTACCATTTTTAATGTAGTAAAGGTAATTCTTATAAACAAGACCCTCGTCCCAACACAACCTATACTGCCTACCTGCCTATATAAATTTGTAGGGTAGTCTCGGATAAAATCTGCCGTCGCGTTACTTGAGACTTGAGACCGAGGAGGTGCATATGAATAATTCAGAGGCACCCTTGCCTCTCGTCCACGGAGGAACGGCCCAAGGAACCGCTCCTAATTCCACATTCATCCCGCCGATAAACATAACAAATATAAGAATGAATACGGTGTTTGACGGGTATAAAGTTTTACCCACTTACAAAAAGATCCACACTATGCGTTCTAGTTGTAATGTTTTGTCCATGTGCTGGCAACAGTAGCATGTGATGACTTCAAAGCTATTTGACAATGAGTTGAATAGTGTCGACTGTAGGTTGTTGTATTGTCGGTGTTTAAATTTACTGTTTGAGTAAAATGTACTGTGAGTTTTCAAAAAGACATCGTAAAGATAATAAAATTATGTAACTTTCTTTTGCGTCAATGAAAATTAACGAGAAAGGAACACCACGAAATGTGCGTAGGATTTAACGTTCACGATATTGTCTAATTTCTAATTCGACGTAAAACGTCGGTGTTAGCGGCATTAGCCGGGGTGGCTGCTTATCAAAGAGACAGGGGACTGAGACGTAAGGGGGGTCTGGGGGAGGGGGGTTCTTATCCTACCCGAACACA
The DNA here is from genome assembly GCA_963422495.1 of Polyommatus iphigenia. Lineage (NCBI taxonomy): Eukaryota > Metazoa > Arthropoda > Insecta > Lepidoptera > Lycaenidae > Polyommatus > Polyommatus iphigenia. Next base: position 8,164,089 of record OY730187.1, read on the forward strand.
ACCATTTATACAATTACTTAGTGCCTCGCGGAATACTTGTGGTGCGGTATTTTATCCGTATGTGACTTTGTCTACTGTATCACTGAATGTTGAATTGGGTTTTCGTACAGATCAGATTTAGAGCAGAGGTTCCCAAACTTTTTTTCTTCATAGACCACTTTAAACATTTTGCTGAATCCGGTGGACCCCACGCAAAGCTAACCCCCCCCGTGAGTTCAAGCCCAGTCTAAAAAGCCGTATTCATACAACAGTTGGACCTATACTTTTTTGTATTCTAAGTTTGACTCACAAATCACAGTACAAGGAATCAATAAGCTTCCACTTCGGAGTGGTAAAAAGTATACGCAATTAACCCATCAGTCGTGGCAAAACGAGACACAATAGCTTTTTCATTGTTATCGCGGCCGGATGTGGCCGCTTGGGGCTTCATGAATTAATATTTTCTTGTTTTGTAGCAATTTAACACAAAAAATACACACTTTTACTTATGTTGTTATATCGTAGTAGAATCAATTTAACATCAAAGCTAACCATGACACAGAATACATATTAGTTTAACGATGATTATTATTCTTTAGAATTTAAATTTCTACAATGGTAAACTTGACATAAAAGTTATAATTGTTTTGTGTAAAAAATGCCAATTGGGAGGGATATACTTGGTGAATTGACAGCAAATTATATCAATAATATTTGGCTTGAGTTTAGTTAATTATAACCGTAAATCTCCTCGCTCTGTAATATTTAGGTCCAATTTCATCAACGACTGTTAAATTTAACGCTCGATTAGTATCGCACTACCTCTTTCGTTTTTCATATGAAAGACTTGACATTTTAACAAGCTGTGAACACCAAACAGACGTTGGTGAAATTGGGCATTAATCTGCTAATATAATATTGTCTACCTATATTCATAGGAGCTGAAGTCAAGTCGGGTCACCAAATTTTATAGACCCCCGTTAACGACTCGTGGACCCTCATTTTTCTTCCACGCAAGCGTAGACCCCTGTCAGGCTCCCGTGGATCCCTGGGGGTCCACCTGGACCACTTTGGGAATCAATGATTTAGAGGGATGATGCAATCGTAAAGATTCAATTATTGTAAATGCTCCAATGTTTTTATGTTCAAAGCAATAATGTAGAGCTTTGTCAATTGTCATATTAGCTAGGGTATCAGCAGGATTAGCATGAGCATAGTAGAAATGTGAAAAAATAGAATTAATACTGACAGATTTAATGAGTGCTATAGAAAAGACTTCTTAGTTCCTTTGATATTGATGACTTTAAGGGCCTGTTTCACCACTTTCTGATAAAGTGCCGAATAGGCTATATTCACAACTTTTTTGACAGATTCTCCATACATGGTCTGTCAAGTTAATTGGTGGATAGCCTATTAGTCACTTATCAGTAAGTGGTGAAACAGGCCCTCTAAAACATATATTTTTATTGTCTTCTAAGAGGCGAATTATAATTATTATTGTTAGCAAATAACACGCCTTTCTATTTTACTTATCTAAGTAGGTAATGAATAATCATATACTTAGACGGTAGGAGTTATACGACTTAATTACGAAATGTGCTAAACTGTACAATTTAATTAAAATAGGAATAGGAACGTTTATGAGAACATAACACTAGAACAGAACATTTCGTTAATGTATTGAACAAACTAAATTAATTTTGGATGTAGGTTAGATAGGTACAATAACCATTTAGTACTATAACTAGAATTAATTTCCTTTGATAATATAATACGGTGAAATTAAAATAATCTTATAAAATTAAATCTTTATCTAGATTCTTAACCCATTGTGTACTCTTTAGCTTCAACGACCTACATTTTCTGCTTCAGCAGCTCCTATACAAAATAACCTAGTTAAACCTAGATACAAAACATGTTTAGTCTAGCCATCTGCTCTAAGTGTCTCTTTGATAAGTGCTTCCACTTTGGTATGTATTTGGGACTATCTGATATCCTATCGTTACATGCAAATCTTAATTTGGTATGTGAGGTCAGGTAATATTTCTAGTGGGCTATCATTGTAAATGGCAAATTGCATCAGACAGATAATTATCTGCTAATTTTGTTATTTCGTACTTTAAAGGGGAACACTTGAAAAGTGATTATATACTAAGTACCTATACTTATACAGCAGATCTACTATCCTGCTAAGGGCCACTTGCACCATGATGTTTAACTCAGAGTTAAAATTAACTCTGAGTTAAACATTATGTCATCTCTATCACTCACTTGGTGAGTCTCTATCACTCACTTGGTGAGTGATAGATATGACATGATGTTTAACTCAGAGTTAATTTTAACTCTGAGTTAAACATCATGGTGCAAGTGGCCCCTAAGAGTGGAGTAGATAAAAATAGTTTTTCATACGTCTCTCATTCGTCAAAGGAAAACGAAAGATCTTCAAGCGCTTGTAGCAGGATTCTCAATCTCCACCTTGGTCCTCAAAATTGTGTCTCCCTGTAACACATTACACATCAAAGACCATCCTCTATCCAAGCCTATGGTTATCCCTCGTCTGCCACCAATCTTACGAAATTCATTAGATAAATCGTTATCCATTCCACCATCAGCTGGTCATGTCTTCTCTTACATCATCACTTGTAGGTGTGTAGGCACTTAAGCCATAGGGCTGCGCCTGCGCAGGCGCGGCGGGCGAAAGCAGCGCTCCCTTGACACGCTACGGCGCGCGCGCATTGCTGTCAAGGCCCTCCGGCCGCCCTGACCGCACTAACCGACAACCTGAGGGGAAATCCACACTCCTGGACATGGACTTGTGTTTGTACTAAACTACTAACACAAGGATCCCTTGTGTTAGTAGTTTAGTACAAAAATACTATAGTTAGATTCCTTTTTCGACCCTACTATTAGGACCCAAAATATTCTATAGCATAGAATATTTTGGGACCGCATTAATTCGCGCTAAGATTTAGATGACATTGTGTACTTGACCAATGTAAACTTAGTGATTGTAGCAAAAGTATGACATTTTTTTCTTCTTAGGATTTGCATTGCCTTGTATAATTATATTATATAGGAATCATATTATGATTTATGATACTAGTAATAATTACGAGGTTTAAATTTTCCCTAGTAAAAGTTTACAGTCCAAGCGTTTGTAGTAAAGTATTAGGTAACTCAACGTTTTCCTCGTTAGCCTTAAATAGAAGGAGTATTTGGGTCATGTGTTTGTCGGTCCTTGTCTTTTGTGAGTGGATTGTATGAATTATGCTTTAATTTTTATGCATTTCCTTCGCAAATCCTTTTTCGTTTGTGTTTCCTCCTGCAAGCGTAAGTAGGTACATGGTCTGGGCTAGAGTAGAAATGTGATAGAATGGAAACATTGGAATATTTTATCGATAAACTGACAGAATAGTCAGTCTGTCACCAGTTCTACCGTAAAAGTATCCCTTTAGGCCTTTAAGTAAACGAAGGCCCTTTAGTAGCCATGCTAATCCTGCTATTTCTTTTAAAACTGAATACCTATTTCTAAATAGGTAAATAATGATGTTAATTAGCTAAAAGTGCGAGGGTCAGAGCCAGTCGGGTTGTAAACGAGTTTATTATGGAGGCATTAGCGTCTAATACAGCTATACTCAACCTGTGGCCCGCCGGGAATCTATCAGTGACCCGCGTGAAGGCACAGAATACATATTAGTTGTGAAGGTAAAGTTTAAACCTAGATTGTTTCGAGGCGAGGCGGAAAATTAAATATTTGTTGTGCCTAACAAAATAGTGCACCTACTTGTTTGATATGTCATGACTCACGAGTCATGAGTGTCGTATATTTTTTCCATTATTAATCCTTCGATCGCGGATTCTTGAAAATGCTATTTTATTCTATTGTTGTCGCGATCACCGGTGCTAGTATGGGGCTTGATGGACCGCTTATTTGAACGACGTTATTTTTTCACCCCCAAATAATTTTGGTTGCGGCCCGCGACATCACGACTACAACTTGCGGCCCGTATAAGACAGAGGTTGAGTACCGCTGTTCTAATAGGTATATGAAGGTCCCGGCTAAGTAGAAAGTTCCCAACTCCTGACAGACAACTCACTCCTCCGGAAACGCCGACATAACTCCCGACGTAACGGCCGCTATAAAATATTACCTTACGCTTATATTTTGTAGGATTCTCGAGAAATGTGAATAAAAATATGCCTACCAAATTTTATCTAACTTAGAAATAAAGAAAAAGTAGTAGGTATACTAGACTTTTCGCACGGCTCCGCCCGCCTATAAGAAATTCCGCAGGGTAAATTTTCCCGCAACAAAGTAGCCTATGTCCTGCCTCGTGGTCTCTATAATATTATGTGGGTCAAGTTACATAAAAATCCGTTCAAACAAACAATTCATCAATAATGTCAGTCAGTACTCAGTGCACTATAGAATCTATAGTTTTTTTTTTTTTTTTTTCTTTTTTGGCAACTTGACACAAAGGATGTGTATGTTGTGCCACAGACAAGGTAAAAAGGTAAGGAATATGGCAGGAAAACCATATTCCTCCTATTATAATTTTCATCATCGTTTTCATGTATCATCAGGTCTAAAGTCTAGTCAAAGTCTAAGTAAAAGTCAATACAGTCACAGGAGTCAAGTCGGTCAATTCAGTAAAGTGGTAGACGCTTTACTGAAACTTTCGATGGAGTTTTGGAGGGAACACAAAATAGCACGTTTCTGGATATTACATCACTTTCCTACACTTGTGCATGAACACGAATATCTAATGGTTAATATTCTACCAATATTACACATTAAAAACCCAGCTAACACAATTTTAGGAAAATAATACAAAAACACAACAGCACTCTTTCACATGCCCGCCAAAACTCTCAGAATCTATAGTTATTACCTTCAAAGGACAAGGTACACTGCCCGCCAAAAAAATGAACGCCTACGCGGAACAATTTTTTATTCATAATTATACCTGTGATTTATGTATAATGTTTAAGTACCTACGTACAATTAAATTATACTATAAATAGGGATACGATCATTTGAATAGCGTAATTCTTGTAACCGCTCGCGCTGCTAATTACAGCTGCTTCAATCAATTTGTAGGGGTGGCGCTAGTCCAATCTTATTTTTTAACCGACTTCAAATTATATAATTCTTTTTTTAGTAAAAAAAAAATTATGCAAACGTTATACAACTTGTCTTACCACTGAAAACGATTTCTTTCAAACAGTCAATATATTTTATTAGTTAGTTATTACTTATTACCAAATACAATTAGTTATTTAAAAACAACTTGTGGATTATCATACTTTAAGATTGAATTATCTAATTAATATTTAATAGAACAGAAAAAACTTTAATTACATGGATTAACTCAACTATTAAGTCAAGATTACAATCCGAGAGCTTGATATCGCAGCATAAAATATAACAGCCAAGATAGCCGCGCGAAGACCCCGTTTCGGATGAGATGAAACTGTTTCACTTCCGACATGATATTAGGAGGATGTAGGGAGTAGGGACCCGGAAATTGACTGTTTAGTTGTTGTATATTAGTCTTAACCCATCAGTCGTGGCAAAACGAGACACAATAGCTTTTTCATTGTTATCGCGGCCGGATGTGGCCGCTTGGGGCTTCATGAATTAAACGGAATTTCGTAAGTTGGCGTTAGCAAAATCTAATATAACTATTGTTTAATATAAAAATAACTTCTGTTTCACAAGGGCTGTGGATTTATTGTTATTAATAAAATCGTCAGCCCGTGTTTGTTTTTTCGAATCGGAAAAAACTACGAATGCAATTTAAGAATCGGGAACCTAATAGTAATATTTTTAGTACAATTCTCATGTTGGCAACCCTATTTCTAATTTATTTGTTATTAAAGGCATTAAAATATAGTGTTGATGGGGCATCCTTGACACGAGTACGAGTATCGCACGCTGTAGCGGCAAACAGTGAACAGCGTAGGAACAGCGTCACTGCCGCATTATGAGGCCGACCACGCGTAACGATACGGAGGCAGAGGCAGTACTAATATGTTTATTAAATAGCTACACGCTTTTTACCTTTTTATATGGTAACTAAACAGTTTCGTCTGGGCCCATTTATGTGCACTCAAGTGTAATGACTTAGAAGAGGTGGCGCATTTTGAAATGGACATTGGTCATGTAGAAACGTATCAATGTGCGTAAACCTTTGAATATCCACTTATTTAGGTTATATTATGTATTATTAAAGTAGAAGTTTGTTTGTCTGTTTAAACGCACTAATCTCAGGAAATAGGAATTACTTCTTCTAAAATTATTTTTGTGTTAGAAGTTTTTAAATTCATCGAAGAAGGATTTAGGCTATTTTTCATATTTTATTATTACAATATTGTGCTGATGCGGACGGAGTCAGGGGCAACAGATAGTAGAATGTTACATTGTGGTATTCTCACTCGTATAAAGGATGAAAATCATTAGAAACTTGTAATATTTAAGCTCATTTTTACGTGAAAACCTCCGCGCGAGCGCCGCGCTGACGTCTGCTTCAGGGCCATGGAAACTGTAAAGTAGGATTTTCCCTTGACATGAAGGCTGTTGCAACGCGGCAACTGACACAAGGTCGCCGCCACGCCCTAGCGATTTGTTGAACCCCGGTGCATCGGTTCAAGACGAATTGTACGCATATGTAGAGAGATAGAGTCGGTAAATCTGCAGATAGTGAAATAAGGCTTAGTTTTTTTTTATAAAATAAGGGGGCAAACGAGCAAACGGGTCACCTGTGAAAAGCAACTCGGACTCGCTCATAGAGGATTCCGTACCGTTACAGAGCAAAATAAGGTCAATAATTGTGTTTTTTGTATGGGATTAATTTTATTAATTTTGTATTAGTTTTATTAATTAATAAAGAACTCATAGTCAAGGACTCTATGAAAATTTCAAGAGCCTACCTATTATCGTTATTGATATAGAGCAAAAAAGGCCAAAAAATTACGGTTGTTTACCGTGTATGGGAGCTCCCCTTAAAATATATGAAATATATCTTGTTTTTTAGTATTTGTTGTTATAGCGGCAACTGATATACACAATCAAATAAATTCCAGCTATATTAGCGGTCGCACAGACGGACAGCCTTCGAAGTCTCAGTAATAGGGTCCCGATTTTACCCTTTGGGTACGGAACCCTAAAAATCAGGTACAGCATAGATTTAAATAAAAATTTGGGATCGATTACGTTTTACCCTTTAATTTAAAATTGTCATACTACGTAATGGCGCTTTTAGGGATGGATTTTTTTACCCCCCTTGTTTTTAATTTTTTTTACCCCTTTTCCTAAAAATGCAGATTTAACCATTCTGGCTTAACTAATTGTGTTTAATTAGGTAAAAAAAATGTTTTTAATATTTGTATTTATAATTTTTTATTATATAACTACTAGCTTTCTCGACAAAATATGTTGTTTTGCCATATAAAGTGTTTCTACTTCATCACGAATAAACTTTATTAATATAAATAAAAAACTTATTTTTATAAAAAAAGCTCAGGGAAATTTCAATCGAAATAGAGTGAAAAACATTTAAAAAAACATTTAAAATTAAAATAATATAAATATTTGAGGGGGACTCCCATACACAAAACACAATTTTTGGCCTATTTTTGCTCTGTACCTAATGGTACGGAACTCGGAACCCTTCGTGTATGAGTTCTGCTTGCAGTTTGCCAATTTTTTGTATATTAATTACTTGCCTAAAAACAAAATACGTATTCACCTATAGCTCACTAATTGGAATAATATTAGAAGGTATCTCAGAGTAGTAATTTGTTTTTTTTTTATTGACTTCTTTGGTAATACTAACAAGTAATAACATATTAGTTCTCGTAAAAACTTATAATTTTTTTAGTTAATTACGAGGGCTGCTATTTATGTATCCGGAACTAAAAAAAGAAACAAACATATATAATTTAATATGGTTTTATTGCTTTTCAAAATATTCGCCGCGATGATCGACACACTTTTGCATACGCTGGAACCAATTTTCATAGCACTTTTTCCATTCTGATTGAGGTATCTCCAAAACGTGCATTTTGAACGCATCAACAGCCTCTTCGCGGCTCGAAAAACGTTGACCACGTAATTTGTTCTTCGGAATGGAAATAAAAAGAAATCGTTAGGTGCCAAATCAGGGCTGTACGGCGGATGACCAGTCAATTCGATCTTTTGACCCTCCAAAAACTGAGTTGTTTCAGCTGAGGTGTGACAGCTAGCATTGTCGTGATGTAATATGATTCTGCGTTGTCGGTTGTCCTTTCTTATTTCTTCAAAGACTTCTGGTAAACAAATGGTCGTATACCATTCAGAATTAACCGTTCTACGATTCTCTAATGGCACTGTAGCCACATGTCCATTAATTCAAAAAACAGGCGACCATTTGCTTCAAAGTACTTTTTGCACGAGTAACTTTTGTTGGTTTCGGCTCATCTTGGAACACCCACACCGTTGACTGTTGTTTAGTTTCGGGGTCATATGCATAGATCCAAGATTCATCACCTGTGTAGATATTATAAACGGCTTTTGACGTACCACGGTTGTATTTTTTTATCATTTTTTTGCACCAATCGACACGAGCCCGTTTTTGATCGATTGTCAAGTTGTGCGGAATCCAACGCGAACATATTTTTTTTACAGCCAAATGTTCGTGTAATATCTTATGTATGCTCGTCATACTTATGCCTAAGGACGCCTCTATCTCGCGATATGTAACATGACGATCACGCATTATTAGTTCCCGCACAGCATCTATATTTTGTGGGACAACAGCTGTTTTTGGGCGACCTTCTTTATTTTCATCCGTGAGCATAGACCGCCCACGATTAAACTCACTGTACCAGTGATAAACAGTGGTTTTTGATGGTGAGTTGAATAAAGCACTGTTGTTGATTTAGCCCACGCCGAAAATCGTAGTAAATCATTGCACGAAAATGTTCACGCGTTAAATCCATGGCAAATGAAGACACGCAATTTTCAAAATGACGCCACAATGGAAAAATAATTGACAGTCACATGAAACAAAATGTATTCTTCAACCAAAGAGTTCTATTTTCAAATGTTGTAATTACTTTTTAAATATTGTTCTTGTAAGTAAGTGGCCAGTTCCGGATACATAAATAGCAGCCCTCGTATGAAAAACAACTTTAAGACAATAAGTATTTTTCTCACGCAAAATCTTTGATCTTTAATTACCTATAACTCATTTAATATTATTGAATTATCAAAAAATTGTACATAACAAATTATTTTTGTGTGTCTATCGATTTCTGGGGCTTATTTATTTAAAAAATTCACCCCCGAGACGGGGTTGCATTCACCCCCAGGGCAAAAGCGCAAGTAGGTAGTATACCACTTTTATTTCTTAAGTTATCCCCTTATACTCACCAAAGAAAATCGATTGAGGTTCAACAAAATCGGTGGTGAAAACCTTTACTGACTGCCCTATGTCCCGCTGTGTGGATTTAACCGTTTTATTTCGGTTTTCAAAACGTTCTCAAATACGTTTTTGTTCCCAAAAACGTTATTGCAATGAACCGTTCCGAACGAATCAAAACCGCTATTTAAAATAACCTTTTTGAGCCCTGGTGACAATTAGTGTAATCGATAACAGAAGTGCTTAACAAAAAAGAGTAATTTATAACCCAGTTTTAAACATGCTGCGATGTGTGGGTCAGAGGTTTCGCAAGTACAGGCGCGTTGACACTTTCTCCGGTACGAGTTATGTGAAATTATCAACAAAAGAAGTCTTTTGACCTTTAACGTTGAGATTTCACGTGATAATGAGTCCTTTTGCCCTTACGGTGGAGCGGTTAGCCTTTACATTGTTGTGTAAGAAGCGCTCAATTTAAAATGCATACTAAGTGATTATTGAGGGTCATTTTTAGGTTTACATACTTTGTTTTAAACTTTCAAGGGGATTTTTGTATATTGACGATGTTGACATCGTGGGATTGATCCCATCGCGTCTTTTACTAAATATTATACAAAACTTACAATTTTGAGTTAAAATTAAAAGAATAACATTAGATGGACTTTTTTTTTCTTTGGAAAGTTTTTTTGCTCATATTCAATACTAGCTTAAAGTAACTCAAAAAAGCAATTTTGTTGGTGACTGACGAATGAACTACTATTGTGATGGCTTCCCCTAAGAGTATTTTTTCTGAGCAGTCGAACGTTCTAGATTAAAGTACGGCAAGGGAGCTACCCCATCAACCCTATTGGGTCCCTTTTCCCTCTCCCTCTCAAATGACGGCGCCCAGAGCGATTGCTCACTCCATACATTCACTGACGCACACATAAATAATTTATTCAATATTCATACGACTTTATTGATATTCGAAATTCGAATAAGAAATATTAATGCGACTATCACTTTTCTTCATAACAGTACACTACTACAGGATACATATTAGTTAAACAAAGTATACAGTATTTAACATCAGAAGATTCAGTACAATAAAACCAATTTGACGATGTTTTTGACAATATCCAAATTATAAATTCGAAAATTTTACCTCTATACGCCTTCACGTTTACCGCTGAACCAATTTTGCTACAATTTGGTATGGAGATACTGTGCGTCGGGAAGGGACATAAGATACTTTTTATCCCGACAATACGGCACAAATGCACATTGCACATTTTGTGTGATGAGTGATGGTGAGAGATCAGTAGGTAACCAGACTAACCAGTCATTTTCTACGATATCAAACGAAAGGAAATCCTATTGCTAATATTATTGCTTGTAACATACATGAAACAACATTATCTAGTTTTCGTACACAACACCTCTAATAAATAGCATCTCAATTAATTCCATCACGTTATTTGAATTAAAATCAAGGCTGTTTCCAAGGCATTGGCCGGTTTATGGACGACATTCGAATAAAATATATTGAACTTTAGGTATGGCTAGACTGATGACACATACTTATTTGTATGTGCACAAAAAAGTGGTAATAAGCAACCCTAATAAAGATCATGTTAATTTTCAGTTGGTGAGGCACCCTAAAATGTCTTAGAGATCTACAAATTAAAAAATATAAAGGTGGTCTCTGATAAGCTGACTTAATTCACAGAAAAACCTGAAAAATGTAAATATTGGTAGTGACGTGCTTAATGTATCACTAAAACATCTTCACTGTTGGTGCTAGGATTCACCTTTAGAAGAAACGATCCGTTTGTGTTTTTCCGACGTTAGACAAAAATAGATTGGCCAACAAAATATAATAGGTCCGCATAAAAAGCCCATTTTGATTTATAGTCAAAGAGCTCACTGCAGTAGATGAGTGTTGACACGAGCCCGAGCGTCCACAAAACTAATTTATAAAAATCCGCATCGCGTCATCCGCATTCATATCGTTGTGGATTTAATTGATTTGTTATGTAACTGAGATTGCTGGACAAATTAATTGTTCATACAGACGGACGGAGTTATTATATGTAGCGTTGGATGTTTGTAGAGTTGGTACATAGGTGTTTTATGTTTGAGCTCATTCGGGACGCGTTTTCAATTTACAATCCTGCCTACCTTAACCACTGGAAGATTTTTATTATTGATTTTGAGAAGGCAAAGAAAATGTGTCGCTTTTTCCTCCTTCTGTATTTTGAAATAGTATATTCTGTGGTGGTCAATGGCCATGCTACGCGTGCAGAGATCATAAACTTTCAGTTTAGTACCTATTTCCTTAAAATTCGCTTGAGATATCTCATTACTGTTTAAACCCCATCCCCCCAATCCCCATCAACATTCATTTCCACTGTATCAAAAATATATTGAAGAAATTGAATATTTAACAGCTGTTATAAAGTATGTTTGAAATTGTTCTTGTTACTATTGCGAACAAGCTCATCACCATTTGCCTCGATTGTAGCTGCATGTGGACAGATTTGTAAATTTTCCGCAGCAGCCGCAGAAACACATTGTCGCCCGTCCTCATTTGGACAATGTACAGAGTTAGGGTTGTCAGGTTGCCAAAACGAATAGCCGGACACACTAGTTTGGCCGGACTTTTGGGTAAAAAACTACCTAAGATTTTAAATTTAAAAATTGTGTAGCGAAAAGGCTGGCTAAATAGTTATTAGAGATTACGAACCAAAATAAGCCAGATTTTTTATTATTATCACGAAAGTTAAGTATAAGTTATAACATTCTAACGAAATATGTAAGTGTTATAGTTTTAATGCAGTGTCAACATGTAATCTGTTGCATTCTTTAGACTTTTGCTTACTTGTCAAGAAAAAAACGCTCGATTACCGGTCTATTGCGAAGTGTAGTCTAACAAAGCCAGATCTTGGCCGAATACTAATACTAATTGTCTATGTCCGGCTTTATCCGGACGCCTGGCAACCCTAAATGCATATAACCTCGGAGATTTAACAGTGACCCTTATGTCGTTGACATAAAGTTCTTGTCAAAAGTGAAATAACTGTGGATGGTATTGGCCCGCCGGTAGTCGGCGCTGAATCGTAAACTAGCGCTCACTAGCTTTTCACTAGCTCTCGGATTTGTGGTAAATATTAGGTGGAATAAGTGATGTTCTGCCGAGGGCGGAACTTTGATGACCCGTTGTACGAAGTACGAATTGAATTCAAGGGTCAGCGCTTGGACTAGAATCTAGATTCATTCTTACGACATATTTGTATATAAGCTTTTATGACATACTAGTTTTGAACATAATGTTAAGGGTTACTTTTGCGCTGGTATGTGACTGATATTAGGAAGAAGCGTATTTCTCATCACTTAGAAGCAGTTGAAAAGACACATAAAACAATTAGTTGTTACTATGTTAAAATATGTTGATTACTTCTGCGATTCAATCGTATCGTAAATCGTAAAGTTTACAAATATTGACATTGTCTATTAGTGTATTATCATTTAACATAAAAAATAATAATTCTGGGTTGCAAGTTGCAACACCGGAAGTTTTGCTATTGCCTTGGTCGTCTGAACCAATGAGTAATCTCTTCAAGATTTCTGAGTGGTCCACTTGGAAAAACCCCCATTGGATTACGAAAATATTTCCATAAAGCAGTTTACCAAAAACACTACCCAGTTTATTAAGTTACTCACACAAAATGATACGTTCTTAAATTTTAAATCGTGTGCTAATATGTTAACTTAATATCCTCATGAGGCAGTGTCAGTTAATGAATAATGACTGACACTAGTCACTGTCTCATAAGTCATATCACAATAGACATAACTACCAGTAGTTCGACTGCAAAGAAACGGACAGGCTTCAATATCTGTCAAATTCGTCGGGTTTCACTAGGATTATGAACGGATTGTGTCTCGCGCTGGCTGATATAATTTATTTTTAAATATTTAAAATAAAGATTTCAAAATTGGATTCTAACAATTTTAATCGCATGTGCCAAAACACAAACAACAATACGACCAAAGAGGAACACGTCCAGGGAATATGTCATAGTTTTAAATTCGTAGGTAACAAGTCAACAACCCTAGCGACGATTTTCGTCATAATACGTCAAATTTAAAAATTTCAACATCAGTTCTAAGTCGGCATACTCTATAATTCTGTCTACTCTGCTCATATGACATATCTTTGCCTACTGGCTACTGGTATTGGTATTTTATCAAATTATCAACCAAATCAAGTCATCAAGTCAAAATTAAAGCTCTCCGTAAGTCTTAATGTCTTCATACTCTATTGTGCCTTTGCAAGTTGTGCGTTATCGAATTTACGACGGTAGTCAAAACCGAGAGAAGTCGTTGCATGTAACTTCGTAGAAATGTTATGTGTCAATAGGAAGATTTGTGTTTCTTGCGTAGATCCAGGTTGAAGTTAATACCGGGTTAAATAGTGTGTTATGCGCAAGTGGGCCTTAGAGCGTTTTCGCACTACATTCGATCCGATCCCGTGGAAGTACAGTGACGGTTTGCTCTAAGGTTTGGACTTTATCTGATGAATAATTACTGTCACACCGGTTTCAGTGACGGTGGCCGGCTTAATTGAATCCAGGCCAGGTACGCAGGAGTAGTTTTATAGTGCCCAGGTGTGTGCGTAGTATACAAGAGGACTCTGTATCCCTTTAATTCCTCTCATAACCCAGTAGGACGGACGACCGACAGGACTCGCGAGAGATCAGGCGCAGGACCGACTTTTTACATGCCCAAGCCGACCCATGGATCATCTTACTTGTCAGACAATCAGGTGATCAGCCTGCATTGTCCTAACCAAACTTGGAAATATGTACCATATTCCCAACGCGGGAATCGAACCCACGACCTCCGAGTCAAGAGCCACGCTCCAAGCCACTGGACCACGGTTTATCTGATGATGATGATGTTAGCACACGTCTACATTGTCATACAAGTTGTGGAGTGTGGTGGGCTAGGCGGTTCATTGTTCGGCGAGCGCGGGGTACACTGAGTCACTGACACTCCGCCGCTCACCTCTCACTACCAACGGTTGTTTTACAGCTCAATGTGTGCTTTGGGCTTGAGCTAGTCTAAAGTTAATCGTAACTTAGATATTGTCTTTCGGTATATAAAAGAAAAGAAAAGAAACCCAAAGATTTAACACACACTGGTGATGGTCCGTTCAGTTCTTAAAGGTCCTATAAGAGGTGGGATAGCTCTAATAATAATGAGTTTCTGTAGAGTTCTAGTGTTTTGTGGTCTTTACGACACCCTGACTCAAAGACGTGTTCTTTCCAAAGGGACTTTTTTAAAAGTTAAAACCAATACTCTGGTTACCTAATTCCTAGAATCTTTGTGACTAGAGATTTTACTCGCTTACTTCCTAGTTGCTTACTACTTAGATAATAAGTTATGGGGATGGACATCGGAAGGTAGGTTAGGTTAGGCCATAGCCCATATTAAGTAAGAGCAAGTTGCTCAAAATATGGCGAATTTAATATGGTGTAAGTTGTAACAAAAACCTAAAAATAGTCAACCCATTGCCTTTAGTGGCTAAAAATCAGAATGTCAGTCAGTAAATACTTTAGGTGTGTTATGATGTAAAAGCTCAATTTAGCTTCTATTGTCCGAACTCGATCGCGATTCGCGATACCTTCTAAGTAAAGATTGATTGTACAAATTCCAATAACGTAACGATTTCATTTGCCTGTTCGTTTCCCACGACATGTGATCGGTGACTCATCTGACAGGAGCCGGCTGGCACCGCACAAAAACACATTACAGACTGTGTGGCTGTGTGTAGTATACGTCAAAAAACCTATTGGGTCGGTTGCCTATTTTTAGATATCAGTATTATGCCCTTGTAAAAGTTAAAAACATGCTAGTTACAAGAGTATTGATCTGTTGGCATTTCTGCGGCTAAATTTTAATACTCTAAAAGGTTTAATTTGTGACCATCAAGAATAATCACCGATAATATTACTGCGAACATCAAACACTATAGTCGAGACTCGAGAGTCGTCTCTAGCTACTTTGTAGCAAACTGGTATTTTATGTAAGTTATAAAAACTAAACATTGACATTAAAAACAATTACACAGCTAATAGAAGCTTCTACGAGTATAATTGAGCGCAATCACGTGTCCAGGGCTGTCGAAAGAGTAATCAAACTTTGTTATTTAGCAACAGCTGTTATTTGACTTCAAAAATGCTTAGATGGTTGAAGCTGTTGCAGAAAGGATAAATGAATGGAAATTAGTCAAATCATTCAATAAATTCCTACTTAATTCCGGTTTTATTCCGAAAGTTTTATTAGTGGTTGGCAACCCTAGCCCGAGTGTTTGTTCAGCCGCGTCGTCGGACGATTGGCCATCAATCGGTGTGTGCGCGTGGAGACGATTACATCAGACAGGTTAATTGCTCGAATATTATACCAGATTATTGTGATACTGCGATGGATACTCGTATTGACAGATTTAGACGTAGCCAACTGAGCATTGAATTTAGAGATTGCGGGGTTTACGGTTCCACTTTAAGGCCGGTATAAATAGTCAGTACTTAAGATGCATCTCGGTCTCAAGACGCGGTTCGGCTCTATGATTGGTCCAAATTTTGACAGCCAACCAATCACAGAGCCTGAACCGTGTCTTGAGACCGAGATGTATCAAGATACATCTCGGTCTCAAAGCATTAAGCAACAATTTTAGATATTTCGTTTGCCTCTAGGAGGCACTCACGTAAAACGCCGTAGGAGGCTTCTTACTTTCGAAAGCTATTGTAAACAATTTTCCACTACTAAGCGAAGCTCTCAATAAATTGGCTTCTTCCTTGTCGTATTGAGGCCGGTATAAATAGTCAGTACTCTTGAGTACTGACTATTTATACCTTGGCTTCTTCCTTGTCGTATTGAGGCCGGTATTGTCGTATTGAGTACTGACTATTTATACCTTGGCTTCTTCCTTGTCGTATTGAGGCCGGTATAAATAGTCAGTACTCTTGAGTACTGACTATTTATACCGGCCTCAATACGACAAGGAAGCAAGCCAATTTATTGAGAGCTTCGCTTAGTAGTGGAAAATTGTTTACAATAGCTTTCGAAAGTAAGAAGCCTCCTACGGCGTTTTACGTGAGTGCCTCCTAGAGGCAAAAGAAATATCTAAAATTGTTGCTAAAGGCTTTTTTGTTAAGCGTAGGTACGCAATATTGCAATGTATTCTCATTTCGCACAACAAAAGTCTGTGACCGATCGTCGGACGTGGTCCAAGTTTGCTTGTATGAACTTTTTGCTCCCGATTTCGTCGGAAGTCGTAACTATTGTGACACGGAGGCGTAATAGGAGCGGAATTGTGTAAGTTTCCAGTCGGCTTGGCCGGTGAAAAAGTTCGGAGGTGACTGGTGAAGCCGCATTCACTCGCCTTTCACTTCCCGCTAGCCGACGAGAGCGGACGGCCTTGGACCGAGCCTTTCCCGTCACATCACTAATCAATTTGGCGAAATGTCTGGCGTTAGATGAAGATACCTTCGTTGGATCTGCCAAATTCAATTGTCAGGCTTTGAAGATAGCTGTATTGGAATTAGTCGTGTATCTTAAGCGTTGTAGCCATGTTGTAGCCACTTATCAATTAGGTAAATCCAAATGTCAGGCTTATGAAGATATCTAGATACGTTGGAAGTGGTCGTGTTCTAAATAAAAACTTAAAATATGCATTGTCAACATGTTGTAAGTAGGCAACGAAGAACGTATAACATAGTTATTTTGCTATTCGGCGTATTTTTCGAACGTCATCAGCAAATATAGCACCGTTAGCAAAATGGTTTTGTTGTGTTTCTGCTGAACTCGTAATAGCTAATAAATTACCTTACAATAATTATTAATCATTTAAAGAATATTGCTTGTTTCTTTATTTGAATTTATTCTAAATTATATTATTAGTATTGTTTCTAATTTTTTTTTTCTTCTTTTTTGGCAACTTGACACAAAGGATGTGTATGTTGTGCCACAGACAAGGTAAAAAGGTAAGGAATATGGCGGGAAAACCATATTCCTCCTATTATAATTTTCATCATCGTTTTCATGTATCGTCAGGTCTAAAGTCTAGTCAAAGTCTAAGTAAAAGTCAATACAGTCACAGGAGTCAAGTCGGTCGATTCAGTAAAGTGGTAGACGCTTTACTGAAACTTTCGATGGAGTTTTGGAGGGAACACAAAATAGCACGTTTCTGGATATTACATCACTTTCCTACACTTGTGCATGAACACGAATATATAATGGTTAATATTCTACCAATATTACACATTAAAAACCCAGCTAACACAATTTTAGGAAAATAATACAAAAACACAACAGCACTCTTTCACATGCCCGCCAAAACTCCTTCGTTTCTAAATTTGAATATTTGACAAACGATCAGTTTCGAAACTTCTTCTTCTATTTTGGCAAAACCCTTGCGATTTTGCCAGCACGGGTATTCGGCGCGCGGAGTTGCAATGACATCACGTTTCCGAAGCGGCTACGCGTGTAGTCGTATCATGGGCGTGTTAACCTTGGCTTTTGAGTGGTAACTTTCACGGTTAGACGTTACATAAGCGCAGTCATCGCTCTAACATCTGCTGGACATAACTAGTTTGTTACAACACCATTGCGCAAACTGTACCACGGTGGTAAAGTAGAGCGGTACAGTGACTATACTGCTCTATTTTGTTCTAGATTCTACTGTTTTAATGCAACATTGCAGCTTTATTCCTTCGATCGAGTCAATTTCCTACCATCACAGATCAATAAAATCTCTCTTGAAATGTAAATCTTCATTAAAAGTTATCCGACTGTCGTAAAAGTTTTCTTTTAACCCATCAGTCGTGGCAAAACGAGACACAATAGCTTTTTCATTGTTATCGCGGCCGGATGTGGCCGCTCGGGGCTTCATGGATTAAAAAAATTTAAATTCCATTCTTCATAACCTTAACCAATGACCACATTAAACCGTACGATTTGATCATTGATAAAACATTGTGAAACTACTGCCTACATAACATTTGTAATAATATTATTACGACTATGTTAGTATTATATTGTGTGCTCACTCGTGTATGTAATATGAACATTATTGCTCCACAACAACTCGTCAAATCCCGGATGGACGATTATCGCTAAGTAATAAGTTCCACGTGATTGTTACTTCAGTTCCGCGAAATATCTAGAATCAAGGTACATACTAGGAAAAGTAACGTAGTAAGATACTTACTTTGTCCCATTACACGCAAATCGCAATAGCCTACTACTTAGGTCTTAGTGGCACACATCGTGTCTTCGTCATTCCAGAACAGTAACCTATTGTATTAATATTTTACTATTTTAATGTAATATTCATGGAGATTCGTTCCTCGATAGTCCGTTTCTTATCAAATTGCAAAATACTAAATAATTATGTAGTATGTAGTACAGATTGTATTCTTATATGCGTCAAACGCAAACGCAAATCAGAACGCGTTTGATGTTGGTTGGCATGAGAATACGAATTTGTTCATTGACAGGACATAATATTAAAAGTTGGAACGAATACCCTCTGGTGATACGCAGTTCTTTAATACAATACAAACCGTGTTCCATAATATCAGTGGCGGCTTTACCCAATGCGAGGCCCCGGGCGGCAGGTCTTTGCGAGGCCCTTTGTCTTTCAAAAAGAGAAAGAGCGAGGCCCCGGGCGATTGCCCTGTTCGCCACCCCTTAGGGCCGCCGCTGCATAATATTATGTTTGTTTACAAAATAACAATCTTGTCTGTCGTTGCGTTCCAGGTACAAGAGCGGGGTGCGCGGCGTGAGGAGCGCGGGCGCGGGCGGGGGCGGAGGCGGGGGCGGCGCGGAGGAGGCGCGACGCGGCGGCCTCAAGGCGCTGCCGAAGCGCGCCCGCCGCTGTAGGGGCATGAGCATGGGGCAAAAGCTCTCCGGCGGTGTGAAGACGGTGTCGCGCGACTGCTCGGCGCCGTTCAAGGCGGTGGTCGCGCGGGAACTGGCGCCGGAGCCGCCGAGGCCGGCGCGCCTCGACGCGCTGCTGGACGCGCCCCCCGCGCATCCCGACACGCAGCTCAAGCACGCGTGGAACCCTGATGACAGGTACTTTGTTGTTTTAAAATAAAATCGGCCAAGTGCGAGTTGGACTCGCGCACGAAGGGTTCCGTACCACTATAGAGCAAAAATAGGAAAAAAATGTGTTTTTTGTATGGGAGCCCCCCCTAAAATATTAAATTTATTTTGTTTTTAGTATTTGTTGTTATAGCGGCAACAGAAATACATAATCTGTGAAAATTTCAACTATCTAGCTATTACCGTTCTTGAGTTACAGCCTGGTGACAGACAGACGGACAGACATCGAAGTCTTAGTAATAGGGTCCCGTTTTTACCCTTTGGGTACGGAACCCTAAAAAGAGATAGAGAAAACTAAAGCCTTAATATGCTCATGTATACTGTATATAGGGTGTAACAAAACTAAGTGATAATAGTTTAGGGTGTGTATGTGTCCCCTATATAGAGTTCGATTGAAAGTAGCAGCTCTGAAAGAGCAAGTTTTTTATACATTTGTATGGGAAAGTGCATGACGCTGACATTCTTTTTTGACTTTTTTTCACAATTGAGTGACGCTTGCATGCCCGTGTAAGGCATCCATTACACGCGCATGCAAGCGTCAGTCAATTCCGTCAGTCATGAATTATGTTTGACTGATGGTGACTGATGTACTGACGAATGGTATTAGACGGTCACTCAATTCTCTTCAGTTTTATGTTAGTCAAAGCTAAAATATTGTCAAAGGTTCTAATTTTTTTCCAATTTTGTCAGATGTGACAAAACTCACTCAAAATTCGTGACTGATGGTTGCATGAAGCAAAAATCTAAATATCCAGATTTCCGTCAATCAACTTCATGCAACCGTCTGTCACGCTCTTACACGTTAGGTTATCCATCAGTTACAGCCATGACTGTGGTAAAACTGACAGCAAAACCTACCGTGTAATGGATGCCTTACAATTATTTGATTTTAATAACTACTGACGGATAAGGAAGCTACCTAGGTGGTCTTCCGAAGATTTCCTTATTTAGTAACTTCCAGTCGTAGCTTCCAGTACTTTACTCGTATAATACTTATTGCTTGGGTTCAGTACCATAATTTAGATTCTAAGTGGTACGATTAAGCCGTAATCGTAAATTAAAATAAACTAATATTGAGCGACCTTGGCGGAATAATAGACGGTTCTCAACCTTCACATATTGTCCTTGCCGCCAACCGCCGAATTCAGAACTAGTCAGCTCATAAATTGTGGCTTGACAGCACAAGGCTCGGTAAGCCGTAGGTTACTTTTTGTCTCGTTTTATAGCTCAAGTCCTTGCTCGATTTCAAAACTGTAGGTAAAAGTTTAGATATTATAATCAAAGGATGGGCTTCTAAGCCTGCCTGTCAAGGTCGTCAGCTTTCTAATTTTTATTGCAGAAAACCTATGATGTGTAAAATACGTTGTAGATGTTAATATCTTTCCTACGTCTATTTTAGATTGTGTCACGGACATAATATTATTCATTCTAAAGTCTAGTCGTCGGAGAGAAAGACATTCGGACATAGAGATAGACATTGACCTACCCATGGTAACTTACAAAAATATTGCTCTTTTAGCATCCGGCTCACCGCTCACATAGTGTATGGAAACGACTTATCTACATTTTCGTGCAGGTGTCAAAGAGACGAGGCTCCATCAGTCTATGGCCCACTTGGCCAACGGGCCTAAGCAATTTCTACTTTGGAAAGACGTATTCTTACTTACATTTTACAATATACACTGTCTTTCGTCGTTCAAATACTTTTAAATTACTAATGCAACACAATATCAGTTGTTTATTTCTGCATCTAACATCTGCGTCTCTCGATTTCAGGTCGTTAAACATATTCGTGAAGGAGGAGGACGCTCTAACGTTCCACCGGCATCCCGTGGCGCAGAGCACGGACTGTATCCGCGGCCGCGTGGGCTACTCCCGCGGCCTGCACTGTTGGGAGGTGGTGTGGCCGGCGCGACAGAGAGGCACGCACGCGGTGGTCGGTGTCGCGACTGCGCAGGCGCCGCTACATTCCGTCGGCTACCAGAGCCTGGTAGGCGCGACGGATCAGAGCTGGGGATGGGACCTCGGCAGAAATAAGGTGAGAGGACGAGGAAATGGTATAAATGTGCTGATAACTACGTGAGAGGTGAAATGTATGAGAATATTGTGAAGATATTATGAAGATAACTATAATACACGAGTCGAAGCGGCGACTGTGTATTCCGTAGTCACAGTAATAACTGAAGCAAAAACATAAATTGTTATTGTAAAAAATGTGACAGAATAGTTTATATTGTTTAAAACTGTAAAAAAGTATAGACACGATTGTCCAGCCAGTCGCCAACGCGTGCAGTTGTGGGTAATTGCTACTCTGGTGAAGGTAGTGCAGCCAGTATGTATAATGGTTCTTATATCCTCACCAATCGAATCCTCAAAATATGTATAGTGTATATTACGTCAAACAAAAGTGTTTGATGTCGGTTTGTCATTTCATGAGAATAAAGAAAGTGCACCACGATGGTGCTACAAACCAACGATGTCAATGCTACAAACTAGTGTCGCGAATACAAAACTTCAAATACATATAGATCATTAACCTACTTGACATGTCCTGCCTCCTATTTATGTATATTTCCTTCACATTCTCATAAACAAAAATCTAAAACTTAATATTATGCATTTATATAAAACCCCTTTTCCCTCATTTCAGGTGTTCCACAACGCGAAAGGCTCCGGCGGTGGGGGTGGTGGGGGTGGTGGGGGCGGCGTCACGTACCCCGCGCTCCTCCGGCCCGACGAGCAGTTCCTAGTGCCCGACCGAGTGCTGGTCGTCCTCGACATGGACGAGGGCACGCTCGCCTTCTGCGCCGACGGCCGGTATCTAGGTGTCGCGGCCCGCGGCCTCCGGGGTCGCACGCTGTACCCCATCGTGTCCGCGGTGTGGGGCCACGCGGAGATCACCATGAAATATATCGGCGGGCTTGATCGTGAGTATCTTTTGTTTTATGCCTTCCTTGATCCTTTGACATTAGTTATGGACTTATGGCTATTCATTCCACAGTAAACTCTGTAACTAATATACAGAGTGTAATAAAAATAAGTCATAATACTTTAGGGTGTGTACGTGATCCTTGTAGAGAGTTCACTGTGAAAGTAGCAGTGCTGAAAGACCTTTTTTTTTTTCACTGTTGTATGGGAAACTCGTGACGCTTGGGCCTTTGCCCATACAAAAGAGAGAAAAAAATCGTCTTTCGGAGCTGCTACTTTCACAGTGAACTCTCTACAAGGAACACGTACATACCCTAAAGTATTATCACTTATTTTTGTTACACACTGTATAAGGGACACATGTCCCTCGTATAGAGTTCACTGTGGAAGTAACAACACTGAAAAATGGAGATCACCATGAAATCTAAACACACTAGGCCGAAAATACGCGGCCGAAGTTCGGCATGACCACGTCAGCAATGCGCTACGCATACAATATAAAGGTGAACGCAGATTTGGCCGCACCGCACGCACCGCAGTCGCCGCATTCGCAATTCTTCATATTATTATGAAGTTGCGAAGACTGAGGCGCGGGTAGGTAGGTATGCGAGCTTGCCTATAACTTCATATAAATCTTAAGAATAATAATCTTAAGAATAAAATATAAGAATAAAAATCTTAAAATAAGAATCTTAAGAATTCGAATGCGGCGACTGCGGTGCGTGCGGTGCGACCAAATCTGCGTTCACCTTAACGCGACGTAATTTCGACATGGTGTGTTATCGGTAATTTAAAATACATTGCAGGCGTAATCTTGTTGAACTTCGGCCGCGTATCTTCGGCTTGGTGGATGGATATATTCATACTAGAACTCTGTTGCGCCAATATTCGTTCGCGAAAACTGTATATTTTCCCGGGATGAAAAGTATCTTATGTCCTTTCCCGGGACTCAAAGTATCTCCATATTTCAGCAAAATCGGTTCAGCGGTTTGGGTGTGAAGAGGTTACTGACAGACAAATAAACAGACAGACAGAAACCCTTTTCGCATTTCTGATATTACTTTTATGATATTAGTAAAGCAAAGTATTGATTGCGAGTGGAATAGAGGCCGCAAAAACGATCTTCCGACATAGCGAGATATTATGCTCGGCCAGGCCGAAGCTCACAGTGTCGTCATTTCAGAAGCTGTATAATGTATTCTTCTTGCCGACTCTTCAGTCTTGCCGATTATAAAAACTTCGATAAAGTGATTCAGGATTGTCTCCTGTTTGTTTGGTCCGCTGAACCAAAACCTCATAAATTTATGTTCACTAGAACTTGCCCTTAAGTAATTATTTATTTATTTAAATCAGGCATCATCATAAAGCGTTCAAACTATTTTGTGGGTTCGTTAGGCTCCTGATCAAGGTGCTAAATTTCTTCATACATTATTAGTTGCAGAAACTCGTTAAATGCTTGCCACGGATCATGAGCGTGTTTTGCAACGTGTATAAATCTTAGATACTGACACCATATTATGTCTATTTTTCCAGCGGAGCCGCTGCCTCTCATGGAGCTGTGCAGGCGCGTAATTAGACAGCGTGTGGGGCGGTCGCGGCTGCGCGTGGTCGCCTCCCGCCTCTCCCTGCCGCCCGCGCTAGCCGCCTACCTGCTGTACCGCGCGCCCTAGCGTTAGCGCCGCCACCGCGCCACGCCCCCACACACACGTACCCGATTGCAACGCCCACTAATGATTGCAACGCCCACAGATTGCAATAGATGTGCACAAAATTGCAATACACACAAATTATTGTAATTAGGTGTGGGAAAGTCGAGGATATTTTGGGTAATAATCTATTGTTTAAGTGTAGATCATTTCACACAAAATCATTTTCATACTCAAGAAAGAAAATCTTTTGTGGATGTGTTCGCATTGAGACTTGAGAGCAGTCATTCATACATAAGAAAATTTTAACTTTGAGTATGACAATTTTTGGGCTCAACGTACTACATGCAAGCTGCAGATCATAGTCA
Organism: Polyommatus iphigenia; assembly: GCA_963422495.1. Taxonomy (NCBI): domain Eukaryota; kingdom Metazoa; phylum Arthropoda; class Insecta; order Lepidoptera; family Lycaenidae; genus Polyommatus; species Polyommatus iphigenia. Next base: position 8,188,566 of record OY730187.1, read on the forward strand.
CGAAATATCCTCAGTAGATTTTCCCACTCCGTATGAATGCAATAGATTTATCAATGTTGGCATGTCCAAGCGATTTTTTTGATTGCAAAGGAAATTATTGTGATTGCAACGCAATCTCGCACGATATGATAGCAAAGGAGATATGACATTTGTTACCTCAATAAGCGCGAAAATTGCATGAGCAAAATATCTAGCTGACTGTCTACTCGTTTTGAGTAAAAAGAAGCCATGTTAAATAAGCTACTAGCCAATACTATAATGGCGTATCTCCCTTGTAAAGTTTGTCCAAAACGGATCTTAGTGCTGATCTCGAATAGTGTTTTGTATTTTTATTCCTTTGCGCCGACTGGCTTCCCCCTCGCTTAGGCACTAACGATTCGTTAGTTTGTAAGGTAAAAGACAGTTGACATTACCACGTTCGTGTGTAGAAAATATTGTAAGGGCAAATTAGTACACCACACAAACTAAGACTCGCTTGCACCAGTCTGGGTTAATGGATATCATGTTATCTCTTTCCTATATTGTATTTATGAAAGAGAAGGCTAATTTTAACATATTGCAATAAGAATGGTGCAAGTGGGCCTTAGACATATTATACAAGGCAAACTAGAAAATAATGAAAATTGTGACATAGTAATTTGTTTCGACGCTGTTACATTTTGTCATTGTATGGAATTTTTAACTTGAGTTTATTTCGCCCGTGAATTTATATGCAATCAATGCTGTAAGTTGTGTGAGGGTATTCGTAGTATAAACAGCCAATAACGTGTCGCGAAATAGTGAATTTGTGTTCCAACACGCTTCCATTCGAAACTATAATTATATTTTTTTATTGCGTAACAAAGTGAAACGCAGTTGACGAAACAAAAATGTGCTCCAACTGTTTTTGTTTGGTCAAGTGCGGCCTAAATAGGTGAGTGCCATCCGACTCCAAATATCTTCCTTATATAGCTTTCTTCTCTAGAAATTCTTTACTTCTTTAAAATAGGAATATAAATTAGTATTGATTTTAAAATAAAGTATTACTTGCGCTCGATTAGATGAGCCTAAAATATCTCATTCTCCCCCCAACCGAACGGTTGATATAGTTTTCTTTACAAATATGGCATTTGATCGTGCTCAAGTAATACGAAACAAAGCAATAATATACGAACCAAGAAGTGCTTGTATGACTATTATATATCTTAAAAATTTAATCGTAATGTAACAGTACAAGCTTATGAAAGAGATCCGATGCGGTTTGACAGGTATGCATTACAATAATGTGTTTTAACCGGTGATTCCATTGTAAACGTTTTATTTTTATATTATCTGTGATAACTGTACTTTAAAATTGTAAAGCTGTATCAACAATCAGTGTCTCCAATGAATATGGCTTATGCGGTACTTATTCGTCGAGAATTTATATTTATCATTGTCATTTTATCTCAACCTGTATATCGTTGTCCGTATTTAAATCTATAAGAACATGTATCACAAATTATGCCACTATATCGAGTATAGTATATTTTTATTTTACAAAAATGTATTCGTTTTTTATCGATTTTATTAATTTAAATGGTCTTCTACCGAGTGTGTAACGATGGATGCATTAGAACGAGTGACGTGAGAATTACCAAAATTATTCTTTTTACATCTATTATTTAATGCCATGTTGATCTCCTACTCGATCGTGAAGCCGCGTGCGCGCGCGCCGGTCTCACGTTTTACTTTTAAGAAATATTTTAGATCGAACAATAGCAATTTTTACTGACACGCTTCGGCAAATATTTTCTTAATATTAGAGGTATCTTCGTTTGTAACGCGAGCGAGCGCCCCCTCGCCGACTAGGCCAGTGTATCGTTGGCAATCTTGCGTACTATTGTAGCTCATGAAGTGACTGGTTTATTTTAGCTAAGGGTTTTATTTCGTATTGTAAAGACGTGTGATTGTGTGATGTACATATACAGTGTGTTGAAACAGCGGACGCGTTTGCGATGTCGCATCGCGGGCGACGTGAGTCGACAGAAAAACCGAACGCTCGAGACCATGTAAAATATAAGTACTTCCATTTTTAATAAGTTCTTCTAGGTAGATACGGCATGTAGACTTCCAATGTGAAGCGCACGACGCCGTCAGTATTCACGACAGGCCGGGCCTTCACTCGCGGAGCGCACGCTATCGCTAAACTTCATCGCGGATCCGAGTGAATATTGACGCGTGAACTATGTTAAACTGCCAAATGAATGACGAGTGAACGGGTGAACGAACGGGTAAATGTGCAGTGTGTAAGAATATTGTAATTGTATAAGAGGTAATAGTGGTAACTTGAACACACCAAGCTTGATATACGGCGGCCTGCGGCGCGAGCCCCCGGGCTCCGCCCTCAGTTCACTAGTTATCCCGCGAGCCCCCCGACTCGTGCCGAAGGACGGGCCGAATAAATTATTAATTCGAGTTATGAACCATCAGATTTAGTCGTGTATTGTATATAAAATATCATTTTGCGGTGTTTATTAATGTAAGTGAAAACGCATTTTAGTTTTATAAGTTTGTAGGAGATATTTTTAAATTGTCATTTTTAACAGAGAAGCGAGATGCGAACCGAATCTCTTAGACACAATAAAAAAAATAGGAAACGATTGGAATAATGTTTAAGAAAATAATAAAATGATTTAAAGTAAAGATGTTTTATTATGGACACTCCAATTTTCTAATTGAGCAACCAAAAATGGCATTAAGTTTTGAATAGTTAATGGAATCAGGCGTTACTTTGCGGAAATCCATAGCTTAAAATTTAGTTTATTATTATTTTTAGCAATATTCCGCGAAATAAACTTCCACCTTTAAGTAAATGAGTGAGTGTACGCATAGGCATGCGTACAGCACCTCCCTCCTCCCACACTGCCTATGCGTACACTCGCATGCAAGAACTTGCAAACACCACCACCACACAAGCAATAATGTTGGCAAATCCGTGCAAGGCCCCTCACCACCATGCAGGTTGAAAACTGCATTCCATTAACTATTTAAAATCGGTGAGCATGACCGATCAGGCACGACTCTACATTAAGTTAACAAAATTACATCGTATAGCCGCCCAAAATGTTTGCTTCAATCAACAATGCAAACGTCTAAATGTCGTTCCTAATTATATTAATGTAAGAACCAACACGCACAGCCGAGCCTCCAATATTGCTATCAAAAAAGCCGAGACTATCTGGCTTAACGAAGAGACACGTCAGTGGTTTACCGTTAGGGATAATTTAAAATTACATCTCAAAGTTCTTTATACCGAGCTCTCTTTTAAATTACATAATATCGAATTCGATCGCTTAGATGAAAATGCACGCCATTTCGCAGCAATCGAAGTGCACGCTAAATATTTAAGTCAAAAGAAAAAGCTTCAGACTTTGGTAAATAAAAACAGGATTGTCCAATCACATACAGAATCCAGGTCTGACCCTTTTTCCTTCCACCCTCGCGTCAAAAACTTAACCAGCGTACAATTTGCCAAGGATGAGATGACACTTTTGGAAAAGGGTCTTAAATATAATATTACTCCTAATATTAATCAGAATGCTTTGGAAATGCTTGCGGTGGATTCGGAAATAACTGCCGTAGTTAATAAGAAAGATAACATGGTTAAGGGCCTACTAGCCAACGAAATCAAAGGTACTCCTTCCGGTTCCTCTTTTAACCCCGAAAGAGTGGCTTTGAGGTCATTAAAACAAACAATAGATAATAATAACTTAGTAATATCGAAAGCGGATAAGGGTAACACAGTATTAGTGATGGAGCGCGACGATTATTTGGACAGAGTTAATGACGTGATTCAGGGTGAACAATTTCTAAGGGTTCCTTCTGACCCAACAAACAAGTTTTTAGCTAAGCTTAAATTAGCAATTAATAATAATCAATATTTCTTTCAAACTGAATCATCAAAGAAAAAACTCATCCCAATGAATCCTCGCGCACCATCACTGTACGGCTTGCCAAAGATTCACAAAACTGATATTCCCATGCGTCCAGTTGTCTCATACATAGGTGCACCAGCATACGAGCTGGCAAAGTCACTTAATTTCATAATAAAAGAAAAGCTCTCATTTCGGCCACCTTATGCCATAAAAAATAGTCTACAATTTCAAAGAGCACGAGGAATCTGCGATGAACAGCATGTGGACACCGAACTTCATCATGTTGCACAAGTTTTACGCGACAATAAGCTTCGGGTACCACGCAAACAGAGCAGCAACCGAGTGAAGCCGGCAACAGTGGAAAGATTACCTGCAGTGTTACCATTTATAAAGGGAGTCACTGATAAAGTGAGCTACATTCTAAGGAAAGCTTCAATAAAAACATACTTTAAGCCGCCCAAAAAGATCAGCCAATGTTTACCATCAGTGAAATGCAACTTACCCCTTCAAGATGCAGGAATCTACAAACTCGACTGTGATTGTGGCCTCTCTTATATAGGGCAAACCAAAAGGGCCATCAAAACCCGTATCAAGGAACACATTGCAGATGTCAAACACCGTAGGAACAACAAGTCCGCAATTTGTGAACACACACTGGATCAACCTCGCCATTACATAAGATTTGATAAGCCACAAGTACTGGCAAAAGAAGCACGATACCGCCCAAGAATGATACGCGAGGCCATAGAAATTAAAAAACACCCTAATTTCAACCGCGAAGATGGTTGGGTGCTGCCATCTAGTTGGGATCCAGTGATAAACAAACTAAAGCACAAATCTATGATACCTCGGCTTCAAGACACTGTGAGTTCGTTCTGCGTAGATCGGAACGCAAACAAATATTGATGAGTCGTCGGGTAGTTGGATAACTTCAAGAAATTGGACACCTGTCACCTCAGTCCGCCCGTGACCACGGCCGCTGTAAAGTAGCCGAAACGTCGGGATTAATAAAAGTGCTCCGCGACAAAATCCGTAAGTGTTTAAACTTATAATATCATGAGTGATACTCGCGAAAACTTAAGAAATCATTAGTCTACAATTAGTCAACAAAATTTAAGATGTGACTTTGCCACCTCGTTGCAAATTAGTTTCACTTGATGTCGATAGTTTATTCACTAATGTTCCACGTAAGAAAACATTGGGTATTTTAAGGAATGCATTAGAAAAACGTTTACCTCCTGGTGAAAGTAATGAATTGCTTACTCTTACTAAAACCTGCATGGAACAAAACTACTTTCGATTTAACGGCGAATTCTTTGTTCAAGACGACGGTCTAGCTATGGGTTCACCTTTAAGTCCTTTGATGGCCGAAATATTTATGGACGATTTTGAACAAAGAAATATCGTCGTTAATAAAAGTATTTTATATTACTTTAGATACGTAGATGATTGTTTTCTTTGTTGGACGGGTACACAGAGACAACTGGACGTATTTGTTAAAGAACTAAATAAAAAACATATTAAAATTAAATTCAAATTAGAATGTGAAGATAATAACACCCTAAATTTTCTCGATTTATCTATTACTAGAGTTAATAATAAACACAGTTTTGGAATCTTTCGCAAGCCGACATATACTAATACTACTATTTATGCATCGTCATGTCATCCTTGGCAACACAAACTCGCGGCCTTTCATAGTTACATTCATAGATTATTATCGATCCCTCTTAGTAAAGATAATTATCAAAATGAGCTTTATATCATTTTCCAAATTGCGATATCCAACGGATATACTTAGTCCAAAAATTATTAATAATATTTTGAAAAATAAAAACAAGAAAGAACTGGTTAAGTTTTTGTACGCAGGTCCTATTGATAAGGAGGTAGTTAGATATAAGTCCAGTTTGACCTACATGGGAGAGGTATCTGCTCGCTTATCCAAAATAATGAAAAACAACGATATAAATAAATAATAAATAAAATAAAATATATTTATTTCAGGCACACGGCCCATAAAAAATATTAGTAAATGTGTTAGTAACAATCAATGACTTAACCTATGTTAGTGTTGTTAGTATTTAATAGAAGGTAGGTATATGTTTAAGTTATTTTATGCCCAGTGCTACTTCAACCCAGTGCCTTTGAATAGGGCAATCTGGTCTGCAAGCAATCGCTTTTAGAATGCTGTTCCGAGAACCGCGAACACGTTGCAGCAGTGAGACGGCTTTTTTGCGCATGATAGCGTGAAAGCCATCCGTACGGGCCTCGGCAAACATTCCTGACGCACTACAGCGCCACGGTAGTCGCAACAGCATCCTAAAAGCGTTGTTATACTGTACGCGCAGAACGTTGTAGGCTCGACTCGTGTATGTCACCCACAGGCCGCTCGTATAAAAAGACTGACAGAACGCCTTAAATAGAGTTATTTTGACGTCTGCAGTGGAGCGAGCAAACCTGCGGGCGAGCATATTGCTTCTCACCGCCAACGCTCTGCGCTCCCGCTCTATGTCAGAATCATCCCGTAGGTCACTTGTCACAACATGACCGAGATACTTAAAGCTATCGACGACTTTAAGAGCCACCCCATTGAGATAGACTGGAGGTGCACGCCGGGGCTGTTGTTTTGGGGCCTTGAATATGAGTATTTCACTCTTATTTGAGTTATATTTGAGGCCGTGCGCCTCCGCGTATCTCTCACACATCGACAAGAGCTCTCTAAGTCCGCTTATCGAGGGACTGAGCAGAACCATGTCGTCCGCGTAGCTTATGTTGTTGACACACACTCCGTCTATGTGGCAGCCGACATGAGTGCTGCTCAGTTCCTCGATAAGTCGATTTACATAAAGGTTGAACAGTAAGGGGGAGCTCAACCCCCCCTGCCTCAAGCCACAGTCCATTCTGTACTCATCCGACAGAGTACAGACCCATCTCACTCGGTTTGTCTGGTGAGCATACCAGTATTTGAAGAGGGCGGTGTACTGGCCAGGCACACCCGAGCTCCTCAGCTTGTTCCACAGGATATCATAGGCAACCAGGTCAAAAGCCCTCGACAAGTCGAGGAAGCACGCGTATACCGGCGTCCTCCTTGCGGTGTAATACTTGACTACTACTTGATATGCATGTCGCATTCAGGACAAACAATACTTTAAAACATCATTTATGTCATAACAAAGACCGGATTGATGAAAAATATCAGTCCGGTGTCTATAAGATCGATTGTCCTGAATGCGATAGTGTATATGTGGGTCAAACTGGACGCAGCTTTGAGACTCGGTATAAAGAACATATCGCAGCTTATAGGAATGGTCATCCTGATAAGTCACATTTTGCTAAACATCTTTTAGATAGTAATCATACCGTGCCCGATGGCCATTCCTATAAAGTTTTACATAAATGCGATAAAGGCTTTCGGCTGAGCGTGTTGGAACAATTAGAGATCATAAAAGAAAAGAAAAATAACAGATTTGCATTGTTGAATGACCAAACTTGCTTGACTACGTCACCGCTTATTAATATGTTCGGGGGTACTGGTGAGGGTAGTGGGGGTAGTTGCGGGGCTCGATAGGGTGTAAAAGGCGGTGTTTTGGCCGGTGGCGGCACTTGACGGACGTTGTTCGTAGAGTCCACAACCTGAGAATGCTTCGGTGTTGGAGCGAAACGCGCGTCGAGGTTTTCAACCTGCATGGTGGTGAGGGGCCTTGCACGGATTTGCCAACATTATTGCTTGTGTGGTGGTGGTGTTTGCAAGTTCTTGCATGCGAGTGTACGCATAGGCAGTGTGGGAGGAGGGAGGTGCTGTACGCATGCCTATGCGTACACTCACTCATTTACTTAAAGGTGGAAGTTTATTTCGCGGAATATTGCTAAAAATAATAATAAACTAAATTTTAAATTAAGTTTTGAAACAACTAAAATTTTGCTAACAACTAATATACTTATTAGTTATTAACTAAATTTCCTTCTGTTTGATACTCAAACAGGAGGAGTAATAAAAACCCCTGATCAACTCTACTCTGGCATGTACCAGTAAATATTTTTAATATAACTAAGTAGTAGCTAAGTATAACAGAGGGTAGTTTTATTTCTTTCATTGTTCATTCACGTTTTACTAAATAATTAAAGAGTAGTATGTAGTAGTTTAACGTGAGTCGAGTACTGAGGGAGGGTAGTTCTATTTTTTCATATGTCAATTTCATTCATGTTTCACTATATAATGATTCTGCTACTAAATTATCGCCAGATACTTGGGTCTCATAACTTTGTAGTAGTTTAACGTAATGTAAATAAAAAAGGAGGGTAGTTTTATTTATTTCATTGTTCATTAGTGTTTCATTACAAAATTAAAAAATATGTGCTACAAAATATGTTTCGTCAGATACTAGGATCTCATAACTATACAGTAGTTTAACGTATGTCAAGGACTGCAGAGTAGTAGTAATACTGCAGAGTAGGGTAGTTTTATTTTTTTCCATTTGTTCATTGAAAATTACAAATCTGTTACTAATCACTCGCCAGATACTAGGATCTCATAACCATGTAGGAGTTAACTTAAGTCAAGTAAAGACGGAGGGTAGTTTGATATTTTATAGTTGTTCATTCATTAATGTTTCACTACAAAATTAAAAACATGCTACTAATTTTTCTTCAGATACTAGGATCTCCTAACTCTGTAGTAGTTTAACGTGAGTCGAGTACTGAGCGAGGGTAGTTCTATTTTTTCATATTTCATTCATGTTTTACTGCAAAATTAATCTGCTACTAAATTTTCGCCAGACACTAGGATCTCATAACCATGTAGGAGTTAACTTAAGTCAAGTAAAGAGAGAGGGTAGTTTTATATTTTATAGTTGTTCATTCAATAATGTTTCACTCCAAATTTAAAAACATGCTACTATTTTATCGCCAGATACTAGGATCTCATAACCATGTAGTAGTTCAACGAAAGTCAAGTACAGAGGGAGGGTAGTTTTGTTTGTCATTATTCATTCATGTTTTACAACAAAATCGCTACTAATTTTTCTTCCGATACTAGGATCTCATAACTCTGTAGTAGTTTAACGTATGTCAAGAACAGAGAGAGGGTAGTTTTATATTTCGTCGTTCATTCATGTTTTACTACAATTAACAATATATTTAAAATCTGCTATTAATTAGTTACGAGAGTAGTAGTTTAACGTAAGTCCGATACGGAGGGAGGGTATTTTTATTTATTTCATTGTTCATTCATCTTTTAAGTATTCATTCATGTATTCATTGACCATTGTTCTCACCTACTTTAAGAACTTGCGGCGAGAAACTATTTCAAGCGAAATAAAATACATGTAAGAGATTAAACATTTATTCGATAAAAATAATATTTTAAGTACGTAACATAATACATGAAGATTCAGTCCTCAGGTAAAAAAGTATATCATAAATTAATCACAGAGAGTATGATGCTCGACCACAGTGTCGTCGCTTATGATGATGGTGTTTTCGTCCGCTAATTCCTGTGGGAGATCGATTTGAGCTGTCAGCTCCTGGATGCTGTCGAATAGCTCGTTCAACGAGGCCTGTAAAAATACAATCGATTATAAAATATATAGTTTTAAGTATTATTTAGCCAAAGTAAAAATTTGGTTGTTAATTTGTGTACAAATTAACAACCAACATCCAACATATTAGTTTATGGAGCCACATACGTAGATTTTTCCAGTTTAAAAATTATCCTGTTTCTATACCAAATTTTATAGACATTGAGAAGTTACAGACAGACAATGACACTGACACTTTCGCATATTTCAGTTTAGATTATTACATGCCCGTCAGTGCACATACAAAAGACTTAAGGTAATGATAATATTGTAATGGCGCACATAGAAATTCGTCTATTGACCCATCGCTTACTATCTCTTTCACTCGAAAATGAAAATATTGTTTACTGCTCCTATAGCTAAGTACTGACATACGGTGTTGCTCGATAGTTTTAGGCCGTGTTCAGACCAAACTGACTATACGCCGCCGAATGTCAGCAGGCTCACTGTGAGCCGCAAGTGTGAACGTGAAAATATACGGTATCGAATGTCCGCGCCTACACCTAGCGTAATGGCGTATAGTCAGTTAGGTGTGAACGAAAAAGTGAATATGTATGGAAATACAGTAAACTGCGTAACGCTCGCTCACATTCAGCGGCGTATAGTCAGTTTGGTGTGAACACGGCCTAACTCCAAATCGAGTAATAATTACTGTGTGGACCGCAAAACTGACAGCTCGAAGGCTCGCATCGAGCCACTCGAAGGCTCGCATCGAGCCAGCTTGATGGAATAAAATGTATCGAATATAAGCTCCGTACTGACATACAGTTTTGCTCGATAGTTTTACTCGACGTCGAGCAAAAACCACTGTGTGGACCGCAAAACTGACGGCTCGAAGGCTCGCTTCGAGCCGGGTTCGATAGAATTAAATATGTCAAATATGTCATTTCCTTCGACTTGGAGTAAAACTGTCGAGCAAAACCGTATATCCTAAGATCCGACCGTAAAATCCTGCATGAATCGTTTTTTTCGATCAAATATATTTTAAAATAATCTTTCGAACGTATAGAATGGATTAATGTTGGGTTGCCTTGTTAAGGGGCCGGGTACCCTTGGAATTTCTCATACAAACGTAATTCCAAAATCATTTTCTCATACGAAAATATTTAACATGTTTGAGTTATTTTTCAGTTTAAGATAGTAATTACCTAGGTTCCTTACACAAAAATTTACTTCAAAATATTTAAACAAAAAAATTTTTTTTTTTTGTTTTAAATTTTTTTTAGTAAATTTACTACTAAATATTTAAACACTAAAAAATAGAGTAAAACACTAAAAAATATATAAATAAATAGTAAATTTACTACAAAATATTTAAATACTAAAAAATATTTTTTAGAGTTTAAATATATGAGTGACGGTAAATGCTTTCTATCAGGTGAACCGTTTGCTCGTTTGCCCTTTTATTTTCGAAAAGACGTAGATAGTTAACTGATATCATGTAATAATCGTTAAAAATACATGTACAGATTATACCATTTCTATACCAAACTGACATTCTATACTTTCAGATATAAAAGTGATAAATATTTTAATATTAAATACAGGAATATAAGAATCAGTAGACAAATATAAATATTGTGTTTTTACTACGTACTAATCGTCACAATATTATCGTTTGTAGCATCATGTCGTCCTAAATATCATACATAGATTCATTTGGTTAAGTCATTTGGTTACGATTGTTTTTAAAGTACTTGGTGATTGTTTAATCCAAAAAGGACATTGTATTTGGGATACCGTAGATATAGTCTACTATGCCCCATTTAAATGGTTTCAATCGATTACGGGTTTTTGGTCTATACATTTTTGGGCATTCACCTTTATGCATTTATCTCATGAACATTATACTTAATTAGAGGTACTTGCGGCCACTTTTAACAAGGCAACCCAACATTAATCCATTCTATACGTTCTAAAGATTATTTTAAAATATATTTGATCGAAAAAAACGAAGGCTACTTGACCTATATTAAATTTCATTGAACAAATGCATATTTCTAGTACAACTTGGCCTAGGAAACCGTATTTCACCCTTATCATCAAATAAAAGCTTATGATTGATAAATAAAGTGATTTGAAAATATGATTTTATGAAAATATGATTTGTACTGACGAAAACGCTTTTGCGGTACTTCCGATTTGGATGTGACGTCATCCTCATAGTAATTTAATATCTTTTATTTATCGCGCTCGTTATATGTAAGTTTATCTGTACATAAATAATAAGAATAAGCCTAGAAAGATTTGTAAAATATATTTTATTGAATAATTCACTTAAAACATCAGTTTTATATATTATCTCCATTTATTGTAGACGGGAAATGAAATGGCCAAAACTTTTCTCCAAAAGTTTTCAACATTACAAATAATTTCTTATTTAATTCTTTTATAATTTTTGGGCACTTTTAGACTCGTACATTTAGCACATAAAAAAATGTTCAATAAAGAGAGTTTAAAATACAAAGCGTATGACGTCACACTATGGCGGACAGTGTTTTCGGCGCCATATAAGAGGCGTATTTTTCAATAAACATTTTTATGGGTTTCTACTGTGTAAAATATTAAAATATTAGTTTTTTTGTGAAAATGAATGATAAAGAAGTGATTAGCATGAAGAAAAAAAGTAGGTCAAGTAGCCTATTTTACGGTCGGATCCAATGTTAGTATGTGAGTACGGAGCATTAGAGTAAAACTGTCGAGCATGCTGAAATATGTGTGGACGAAAGTCCGAGCCGCGGGTTTTGCTTGACGTTATTGCTCAATCGAACAAAACCGTATGTGAGTACTTAGCATCGCGTACCTGTGAAACGCGATAGTGTCAACATGGGCATTTCTAAGTGCGACACAGTACGTTAAAGCATTAACTTAAAAGTGCTACCTTTGTTTCGCTAAAACTGCTGATGGTATCGTCCACGGCCAAATCTTCTCCGTCGAAGCTCTCCGCCAACACCTTCAAGTGGTCGGGCAGCAGGGAAGTGTCCAGCCTTCCCGTTGATTCATCTCTGATTATTCTGTAACATTACACATTTAGGTTGATAATTCTCGTGAAAAGAAGGAGATTTTTAAGAGTTCTTAGACGTTTTGAAAATGGAATTCTTGATTTTTTTAAACCCTTACTAATAAAAGAGTACAAATAAGCTATACGTTTTGTCCTCTTTATAAACAAGCACCAAACGGCAAACGTAGCTTATTTATTGTGTAAATTTAAGGCGTTACCGCACTAAGCGATACCACACAACAGCGGAGCATCGCGGACACTTCACGAATACTACTCGACCAAGCCAACTAGACGAATGTCAAAGCTTGCTCTCTCGCACTTACGCACATCGCTAGCAATGCATAAGAGCGAGAGAGCATGATTTGACAGTCGTCTAGTTGGCTTGGTCGAGTAGTACTGATAATGAACTTTAATTTCTTAGCTTAACCCATTGCTGAGAAAAATCCATGTCGGTACAGCCAAATTATCGAGGCGTCGCCTTAAGTATACGGGCGCATTTTCATTAGTCGTTAACTCGTACGGTATCCAGCATGCGGGGAGTCTATGACAACTAATTGACAACTAATGGCGCATTGTCATTGGTCGTGGCATGCGTTTCAGAAATCTCCCGCACCTCGCATGCGGGCCCTATCGACCAGTGAAAATGCGCCATCAGTCTAGTTCGTGACGTGTTGCGTCGCCCCGTTGTAGTGTAGTTAAACCAATTCGGTCTTTACCTTTATATTATTATCAAAAAATTCGTACGGGCCTGTCCATATGTCCACGTTACGACGTTGTCAACGTGGAACGGTGCGGTAACGTGGCACGGTACGTTGTCGTGACGTAAAAATTTACGTCAACGTAACGTAAAAAATGTCACAATGTAGCAACATTGTGCGTCACCCATACCTTGTAAAACTGCACAACATTCTTTACTACTTATCTAAATATGGACCGCACAATACGTATTCTGCTTCTGCTATTGTTAAGACGGAGAGAGAGATTTAAGAAAAAAAAGACGTAAAATGTTGCTACACCGTAACGTGCATTTTCACTAATGTGAATTTAAACAAATTACGTTGACGTAAATTTTCACGTCACGTCAACGTACCGTGCCACGTTACCGCACCGTTCCACGTTGACGAAGTCGTGACGTGGAGATGTGGACGTACCTCAATATCCTCCGACGCGTCATCTCGGCGCCGGTAATGAGCGTGACGGTCGCGAGCGCCGTGGTCGCCGACCGTCGCCGCTGGAGCCGCGCCCACGGCACGCTCATCGTGATCGCCGCCCGCCCACCCGCACCGACAACGCGCCGCGCGCCCGACAGTGGGCATTGGGAACCCACCCAGCGGTATTGCACTGAAATAGGTGGGGATTGAGATATGAATTTATGGAATGAGGGAAGTAAACAAAATGATTGTCAAGCGAAAAGCGTGTACGATCAAAAAAATCGAGTATGACATTTTAATGTTTCCCGCAACTTTCTTCAAGTAAAACTTCGTTTATCGCACAAGAACAAAACAACGTATTTTTTTTGACGCAACAATAATAAAAATAAACAAACGTTTTTTTTTTATCATAATATTATCAATTACCAGGGCCAGATCGACGTTGCTAAAATCGGTGCAGCGGATATAACATGAAGACGAAACAGACAAACATCATTATTGTAGTGTATCTGCATATTAGATATGTTGCATCCGGTTAAAAACGGAAACGGAACTTAAGTGCGCCATCTTTATGAAACTAGTAGCGCGCTTTGACAGAGTCGCGGCGTGTCGGAGTGGGAGAGATGGAGAGGGAAACGTCCCCTCCTGGGCAGTCGCCAGAAAGTGAGATCAGTCTCGTTTAGGCTTCCAACTAGCCAACACGTTCCGGAACTGTCCCTAGTTTCGTTTAAGTGCTATTTGTGCTGAGTGAAGTGATTAATTCATGAAGCCCCAAGCGGCCACATCCGGCCGCGATAACAATGAAAAAGCTATTGTGTCTCGTTTTGCCACGACTGATGGGTTTGTATTGCGAAGTATTTAGTGAAAGTATAAAGTATTCCTGTGATATTCCTGTGATGTGAAGTTTCATTGTGAAAGTGTTTGATGAATGATGGACTATAATAGGGAGATTATTATTCTCTCCTCGCCCGTCTTCCCACGCCACTGTCATATACCAGCATTTTACGATGAAGACCTATCCTGATAATAGCGTAGTGCCTTTAGATATTAACATTGTCTCATAAACACCAGTAGTGGGGATAGCAGTCTATATAAGTCATCTGTCAAGCTGTTAATATGACAGTTGTGTAGTGGCAGTGACGGAGGATAGACGTGCGCTCCGCAGTGGTACTGGGTCACAGTGTGATAAAAACCTCGATTTTGTTTCACCGCGTTTTTCTTTCAAAATACTATAGTTGATAGCTATATAAACATTAGAGTAAAACTCCGAGATGGATATTCTTTGTAGTTTTTTTAAAGGGTGTCAAAGTTGGCCTTTTTCCGGGTGATAAATTTGCATAAAAAATTAATTATTCCTTCGATCGCCAATTCTTGGAAATCTTTTGTTATCGCGGCCCACTTGGGCCTTACGGGGATTGATAGGTTAAAAAAACTAATCAAGTAACATTAATTTTGTTTATACCAATTGAATAAGCACCTAATACTTTACTTTTTCTCCAAATTTGGTTAACCTACTGTGATCAAGTAGGGAGATATTCATTTATTTATTAGTTTTAGTTTTTCATTTTTAATTTCGCGATTAGAACGAATTAGAAAAAGTTTTAAGCATGAAACGATAGTGTGAGTAATCCTTTATCAATATTATTAAAAATCACACTCAAATAACCTCTGTGTAAGAAGTTATATCCAATTCAATTTTTTCTAAATAAATATACGAAAATTATCAAGATCACGTTTAGGCAGGTCTAATGAAAAATAATCTAAAAAGTGAAAAAATAAAATATAACGTAAATTAATGATTTTATATGCTCAAACAGTATTTAATCAATAATCGCCTTCTTATGTAAATAAAATATCAACTTTAGTGACAACCCTAGGTACAAAAAATCCGAATTTTTATTTAAAAAATTTGAATTGGATATAACTTCTGACAGAGGTTATTAAAGTGTGTTTTTTAATAACATTGATAAAGGATTACTCACACTACGAGGGCTGCTATTTATGTATCCGGAATTAAAAAAAGAAACAAACATATTATATCATTTAATATGGTTTTAGGCTTTTCAAAATATTCGCCGCGATGATCGACACACTTTTGCATACGCTGGAACCAATTTTCATAGCACTTTTTCCATTCTGATTGAGGTATCTCCAAAACGTGCATTTTGAACGCATCAACAGCCTCTTCGCGGCTCGAAAAACGTTGACCACGTAATTTGTTCTTCGCGTATGGAAATAAAAAGAAATCGTTAGGTGCCAAATCAGGGCTGTACGGCGGATGACCAGTCAATTCGATCTTTTGACCCTCCAAAAACTGAGTTGTTTCAGCTGAGGTGTGACAGCTAGCATTGTCGTGATGTAATATGATTCTGCGTTGTCGGTTGTCCTTTCTTATTTCTTCAAAGACTTCTGGTAAACAAATGGTCGTATACCATTCAGAATTAACCGTTTTACGATTCTCTAATGGCACTATAGCCACATGTCCATTAATTCCAAAAAAACAGGCGACCATTTGCTTCAAAGTACTTTTTGCACGAGTAACTTTTGTTGGTTTCGGCTCATCTTGGAACACCCACACCGTTGACTGTTGTTTAGTTTCGGGCTCATATGCATAGATCCAAGATTCATCACCTGTGTAGATATTATAAACGGCTTTTGACGTACCACAGTTGTATTTTTTTATCATTTTTTTGCACCAATCGACACGAGCCCGTTTTTGATCGATTGTCAAGTTGTGCGGAATCCAACGCGAACATATTTTTTTTACAGCCAAATGTTCGTGTAATATCTTATGTATGCTCGTCATACTTATGCCTAAGGACGCCTCTATCTCGCGATATGTAACATGACGATCACGCATTATTAGTTCCCGCACAGCATCTATATTTTGTGGGACAACAGCTGTTTTTGGGTGACCTTCTTTATTTTCATCCGTGAGCATAGACCGCCCACGATTAAACTCACTGTACCAGTGATAAACAGTGGTTTTTGATGGTGCTTCATCTCCAAAAGTTGCGGTGAGTTGAATAAAGCACTGTTGTTGATTTAACCCACGCCGAAAATCGTAGTAAATCATTGTGCACGAAAATGTTCACGCGTTAAATCCATGGCAAATGAAGACACGCAATTTTCAAAATGACGACACAATGGAAAAATAATTGACAGTCACATGAAACAAAATGTATTCTTCAACCAAAGAGTTCTATTTTCAAATGTTGTAATTACTTTTTAAATATTGTTCTTGTAAGTGGCCAGTTCCGGATACATAAATAGCAGCCTATGTATCGTTACATGCTTGAAACTTTATCTAATTCGTTCTAATCGCGAAATTAAAAATGAAAAACTAAAATTAATAAATAAATTAATATATCCCTACTTGATCACAGTAGGTTAACCAAATTTTGGAGAAAAAGTAAAGTATTAAGTGCTTATTCAATTGGTATAAACAAAATTAATGTTAAGTACTTGATTAGTTTTTTTTAATTAATTTTTTATACAAATTTATGACCCGGAAAAACGCCAACTTTGACATTCTTTAAAAAAATAACTACAAAGAATATCGATCTCGGAGTTTTACTCTAATAAATAATAAATAATATATAGGTACCTACCTCACCTCCCCCCGCGGCCTCCGTACGGTTAACATCGTCTGACGTGCGCTCCGGGATTAAAAATTATTTTCGGTGGTTTTAAATCGGTTAATTCGTGCTGAGTGTGTGTAATTAGCTAGGTAACGGTGTAATCTACGTGTACTGTAAGTTTTTTAACACATTTGCTCGTACTTTATTGGATTTAACTCGGTAAGTAAATTTCTTTGTTCACTTTTATCAGTAGGGAATTGTAGGTAGGTAAAATATTGTGTGTGTCGGTACCGCTCGCGCGGCGCCGGCCGGCCTTGCGATCAGCTGACTGTGATTATAAAGCTAAACTTTTGTTTCATTCTAATTTAAATTAAATAAGTGTAATTGGTACATTCAAATTTTATATTAACTCACAATGTCGAGCCAAAATAATATGCCGCCAGATAAAGATACAAACCCGTTTAATAGAAGCGATAAAACTCCTCGTTCTCCGACATTCTCGTCCGGTAAACGTTTGTTGTCGGAATTATCTCCTTCCTCCTTGTCACCTGTGGAGAAGCGTCACCAACCCACTAGGGACGAGCCTCTGCTGTCCCCCGTTACGTCATTATTAGACACAAGCCGCGCATCCGACGATGCTTGCAATTATTACGAGCTCGTCCGCGAAGCTAGCTCGTACTTAGCCAAAATAAACGAGTTCGCAAACGACACCGTGTCTCGCCGTAATAATTTTGCCAACAAGTCCGATATTATGAGTATGACTCAAAAAATAACTACGATCGTCTCACTTCTCGCCATAAAGAACTCCTCCTTGGAAACCAAGGTCGCTAATATGGAACGCGAATTGTTAGCTGCCAAAACTAATCCCGTCGTACAAACAGTTGCCGCCGCGCCTTCTGGCTCCTACTCGGACGCGCTTAAACTAAGACTTGCGAAGTCAGTGCCGCCAGTCGAGACCCGAAAACCGCTTCCCTGCGTTATTGCCTATCCGACACAAGAAAAATCGGGGGAATTAAAATCATCGTCGGAGACAAAACAAGCTCTGATGAAAGTCATCAACCCGGCCGACGGTTTTCAATTTCACGGCGTCAAAAAAACAGCTAATTCGGGTGTGATCTTGCGACTAACTAGCGAGTCGCAAGTTAATAAACTTAAATCCGTGGAAGCGCTTAAATCGGCCGGTCTGCGACTCGAGTCGCCTAAAGGACGTAACCCACGTATTCTCATAAAAGATGTACCGCAACATATGACGGATGATAATTTCCTTCTCGCACTTTTTAATCAAAATATTAATGGCGAAATGAATATGTCTCAAGAACAATTTTTGCGTACAAGAAAAATAGTAAGACGTCGTAATTTAAATAAAGATTACAACACCAGGAAATGGATAGGTATCGAATTAGACCCCGCTGTGCGTAAACACCTGATCAATTCAAAAGAAAAACTGTTTATCGATTGGGCGATGTGTCGCTTCGTGGACGACGTTGAGCTGGTCCGCTGCGGCAACTGCCAACAGTTTGGGCACGTCGCTAAATTCTGTCGCGATCCTAATCCTTGCTGCTATCACTGTGCCGAAAAACACAGCTCGTTGTCGTGCCCCAACAAAGATAAAGAAAATTTTAAGCCAGTTTGTGGTAGTTGCCAACGTTATAAAAAACCTTCCGACCACCCCACGGGCTCCCCAGACTGTCCAACATATAAAAGCAAAATGGAGCAACTTATTTTAACTACTAGGTATGGATAGTTTAAATATAGGACAGTTAAACCTCCATAATAACAAGCACGCGACTTTAGAATTAGAAAAGTTAGTTTCTGACCACAATTTAGACTTAGTACTTGTTCAAGAACAATATCAACTCGCGTCGTTTCGGTCGAAAATGATACAAATTAATAACTTAGCTCGCGCGGGTATATACACACCTCAGTCTAGATTTTCAGTCACGGCCTTAACTAACCTTTCGACGTCGCATTGTGCGGTAGCCGAGGTATCGTGTCCTCAGTTTAGACTATACGTTGTAAGCTGCTACTTTCAGTACGCGGATACCGTAGGCCCACATTTACATCAACTCCGCCGCGTATTACAATCTCTCGCGGGTGATAAAATTATTATTGGCGCCGACGTCAATGCATCCTCGCCCTTATGGCACGGCCAGCTTAGGTACACTGACCGCGACCGTCGTACCGCTGTAGAAGACTTTATTGCGGAGTTTAACCTCCAAATTCACAACACCCCCGATGCACCACCTACCTATAGTAGCCCAACGGGCGAATCGTCGATTGACGTCACGCTATCCAGCGCGTACGTCCAGATTAGGCACTGGCGTGTCCTACCTGATGCGTCATGTAGTGATCACCGCTTATTGGTGTACGAGTTTTCTCGTGCGGTCCCGAGTGATACCGTACCGCTCATGCCGGAGACTTCACTCGGCCGGATTTAAACGTCGATGAGTGCGCGGAAATTATGACTAACACATTTGTTTACTGTGCCGATGTAGCCTTGGGTCGTAGACCTCTTAAAAAAGATCACAACTGTAAATGGTGGAACAGTAACCTTCTTAATCTTCGTCGGGAATTTAGAAGGGCCAGGCGCAAAATCAATAATCTTCGTAAATCTGGCCACGATCGTTCGAATTATAATTACATAATTAGTTTGAATAACCTACGCATTTCAAGGTCACGCTATCGCGCCGCCGTTACGTTAGCGAAAAATAATATGTTGAAGAATGCCGCGAATAGACTGGATAAAGAGGGCCTGGTCCTCTTTATACCACGAGCTTAAACCCGGTAGTAGTAATGAGCCAAGCTTTTTCTCAAATATTAAAATTAACAACTCTTACACTTGTAGCTTAGACGAAACGGCGAAGGCATATCTAAACGTTCTCATCCCAGACGACGAGCCCTCCTTGGATGATGAACACCACCGCGACATTAGGAGTAGAATGCTAGACCCCATACATACACCGGCCTCAGATTTACCAACTTCGGAGGAGTTTAGTAAAATAGTAAACCTTTTGCCTATAAAAAAATCTGCGGGCGAGGATAAAATATCGAATATTATGATAAAGCAAGCGTGCTTAGCGGCCAGTTCATCGATTCTACATGTTTACAACAGATGTATCGCAGAAGGTATATTTCCAAAAATTTGGCGCACCGGTTGCTTAAAATTAATACCTAAAGCGGGAAACAAACCTCCCGACGACCCAAAATCTTACCGTCCGATAACGTTACTGCCTTGCTTAGGTAAATTACTAGAACGTCTCATCGTACCTCGCCTGCTACCCGGTGGCCCTAAATTTCATAGTCATCAGTTCGGTTTCACCGCCGGGAAATCGACTGTTGACGCGGCTATGGAAGTTAGAAAAATAGTAAATCTTTCGGAATCTAAATACGTGGTCGCCATTTCATTAGATATCTCCGGCGCGTTCGATCATGCTTGGTGGCCGATGTTATTATTAAAACTAAAAAATCGAGGTTGCTACTCTAATATTTATGCCATTATACGTTCTTATTTTTTTAACGGTCAAACTAAGCTTCGACTTGGCCATTGTACACACGCCAAAGATTTAACATGCGGCTGCCCTCAGGGCTCTGCTATCTCGCCAAAACTATGGAATTTCGGATTTGATGATTTATTAAGTCTTCCCCTACCACCGCTGTGCGTACTAGTTGGCTACGCCGATGACGGTTTTCTCATCGTTCATGCAAATTCACGTTCCGAAATTGAATCTAAAGCCAATGATAGTCTTAATTTAATATCGAGCTGGGGTAAACGTAATCGCCTGAAATTCGCCGCGCATAAAACTTACCAAATTCTTTTAAAAGGGTCCCTTATATCTTCCCCTAGCATTAAACTTGACAATATTAACGTTAAACGCAAACAGTCACTCTGTTATCTTGGTTTTTACTTGGAAAATAAATTTACATTTTTAGAACATATAATTCAAACCGGTGAGACAGCGAAGCGCAATTTTTACTCCTTTACCAAAATATCTACGTCGACATGGGGCCTCTCCTTCAAAACCCTAAAATTAATTTACACTGCTACTTACCTAGGCAGCATTTGCTACGGGGCCCCGTGTGGGCCGACAGAGCAACAATCGGCGCGGCTCGTCGCAAGTTGCTACAAAGCCAACGTCTTGCTCTTATATTCTTATGCAAAGCTTACAGGACCACAAGCACCGAAGCCTTACCTGTGTTAGCCGGAGTTTTACCCGTTGACCTTGAGATTCAGCGTCGTGCGACAATGTACTATCATAAAAAAAACATTGACAACCCGTTCTTTTTAAGCGCTCGCGATAAAATTAAAATAGCAAGACTGTTTAAACCTTTAGAAAACTCTGTGCAAAGCCTAATCTCCGAATGGCAGTCACGATGGGACTGTTCCACCAAAGGGCGACACCTTTATAATTTTTTCCCTAATATTCGTGAACGGCTATCCAAACATTGGATGGATATTGATCACTGCGTTTCTCAATTCCTGACCGGTCATGGAAATTTTAAGGCCAAACTTTACGGATTTAAACTAGTAGCATCACCCATGTGCGAGTGCTCGACCGAAGGCAACATGTTTGAACAAACCGCGCATCATGTTCTCTGGAAGTGCAGTCTCTGGCAGGACGAAAGAACTACTATGCTAAACAACCTATTCTGTACATCTGGAGTAGCATACTACGGTGATCTCGTGGACAGCGCTAGGAACTTCCGTGCCTTCAAGCGTTTTTGCCACAATTATTATTGGCAACAGTCAAACACAATAAACTCCAATATTAACTTAGCTTTAGCTTAGGAGTCACAATTATTAACCTTATTTCCGTGGTGCTCCCCCTTAAGTTCTTTGACTTTCGGTCATTGCAACTTTGTGCTGTCTCCCGCTTTTATGGGGAGGGAAATTGGAATCTTCCTACTCCTCCTATTTTCTTCTGATTAATTTCGTTGCGGGTCCCAAGACAGTATTAGCATGTCCCTCGGGCTCCCTGAGATCATATCAAAGGGTTTTCGTGGTTGGATGCCGCTGTCGATCCTGGCGACACAGGAGATACAGTGGTGGGAATGTGTGGTGGGCCAAAGCCCGTTAAAAAAAAAATATAATATAGGTACCTATCTACTATATATTTTGAAAGAAAAACGCGGTGAAACAAAATCGAGGTTTTTATCACACTGTGTGGGTGTATTAGTGAGCCAGTGTCCCTAGGATTCTACAATTATCATCATTCACTGACCTCTTTAATACACTGGACCGGCGATCGCTATCAATAAAATGTTCCTATTTGAATGTCGCCATATTGGCGCTGATTGCTATGTGAAAGCAGTAGTGAGCGTACTTGGAACTACTATTTTGCAAATGGCCGCTGCAATTTGCTATGTAATTAGTTCACAGTACGCTCACCGGTGGCGCTTCAAATCGGCACAAAAAATTGCTGTCATTTTGTACGGCATAGCCAGTCCAGTGTGTTACGGTGCGTCCACATTTGTATCATTTGTGCGATCAGATCTCCGATCAGATCTCTGTTGCGATCATCGCGCCGTATCAAGTATGCGTATCATAGTGTGGACGCCTATTAGATCATTCTGCCGATCATGCGCGTATTTGATACGACACGTATCAGATACGCGGTTAATAGCGATCGGGGCGTATCATGATATCATTTTGATACGCTTCGATGATACGCGACGGAGATCTGATCGCGCAAATGATACAAATGTGGACGAAGCCTTATAGAGGTCAGTGTCATCATTGCACTCACAGTTAAAATGCGTCCTGGCAGCGAGGAAGGCGGGGGCGCGCGCTCGGTTGTAGACGGCGAGCGAGACAGGCGCGCCGGCGACGGCCCGCACGAGCGCCGTGTCGCCGTACGTCACGAGACCCGACCAGCGGACACCGCCGTCGCCCGCGCAACCGTGCAGTTTTATCTGTAAGATAATATTATGGTCATGAGTATCCTACGAAAGTATAGTATAGTCTCGGACACACCTACATTGACATAGTGCTGTTTCTCACTCGTGCACAAAATTAAAACTAGTGTAACCAACAACTAACAAGTAGTTACACTTTACACTACAGCGTAACACGTCAATACGTTTTTAAATGACCCAATTAAAAACTGAAGTTTACTTCTACACTGTGTTTATTTGTACACATTAATCCTTCAATCGTGGATTCAAATCTATTGTTATTCTATTGTTGTCGCGATCTCCGGTGATCTAATCGGGCTTGATAGGTTAAATTAACAGACTAGCTGCCCGCTGTGTCCAAATTTTTATCGCTTTCTTAAAATGCATCACGATGCATCGTGAAGTTGCTACAATGTGAATCAAATATTATTATTAATATAATAAGACGCAGCAGCAAAACGCGAAAAAGCGGCTCACAGACCTACTGTCTCACTCGTGAAACAGCAATACATTATTTTACAAACTCGCGTTTTCGTTTTTTCACTTCTTCTCGATAAAAAATTTTCATGTCAAGAACAAAATCTTTTATAGCTTACCTTTCTCGAAAAATCGCTGTTTTTATCGAAGACCAAATGCAGTGCAGCAGCACAGGGAGCGTTTGTATTTGGCGAAAACAGTATCGGTAGTGGCCTACATTCAAATGGTGCAAAAGTAAGTATGAAAGTTCCCCTTGGATCAACTCCGGGCAAATCAACGGAGAATCCTTCTCCCAAAATCTGACATCTCAAATGAATTTTCCTGTTTATGGAGTTTTTCAAACTTAGCTCCTTCCTTTCTGATCGGACCCAGGACATGTTGTTGTAGTTTGTTTTGATCGGGAATGTTTTTAGTTTATCGCTTCCTCCGCAGATTTCAATTGTTGTTTTACTACCATTGGATGCATCTTCCAAAATTAATATGCTGTAAGAAAAATTTTACATGATTAAATCTAAATAACTCATATAACTATAGGTACTCTCAAAGCAGTTGAATTTTTTGTTTTTATTGATAAGGTTATTTACTAAGCTAAACTGTTTAAACTGAAAATAAAAAAATAAATGAAACTTTGATACTGGAAAAATAAATATAATTTTTGTAAGGGAAAATAGACTTGATGACAAAAATTTTTTCTTATTGGTAATTGAAAGACCCTTAAAAAAATAGAAACATCGCTGAAAGAATGACTCTGATAGCTTAAAAATTCACCAAGATATGACAATTCAAACATCTCATAAAATAGACCTGCCCGAAACGCTCCATACAAAGTGCTACGAAAGACTGACGTCACTCTTTCGTAGTTTGTACGGATCGGGAGAGAACTTTTTTCGATAGGTATATTAAATATTGCGTTTATGAAAGTGGTTTCATAACAAAAGTTGCTTTTAATTGCATAAGTTATCGAATGGTATACAAATATTAAGAAATTTAATTGAAAAAAAATTCGACTTCATTATCCAACTTTGAAGGCGCATAACAAAAAAAATACAAATGCTATCGAGCTGAAATTTTGCGAACACTTATTTTTTACCGTGATTTCTTTATTTTATTAACAAAATCCGCTAATCTTTGACCTTGTCATCATCCCTATTCAAGTCTTTAATGCGTCACTTTGTTTCATTGCCGCGTTATATAACGCGGCAATGAAACAAAGTGACGTTATCTTATTTTTTATTTTTTTTTATATCTTATTTCATGTCATTAAAATTTGCCGTGACGGCTCGCATCATTTCGCTACAGTGAAGTTTAGCCTTCATGAAATACGAGCTTTTGCCCGCGGCTTCGCTCGCGTTAAGAAGTATTATTATATACAAACTTTCATCCCCTATTTTAACGACTTGGGGGTAGAATTGATCAAAATTCTTTCTTAGCGGAAGCCTACGTCATAACATCTACCTGCATGCAAAAATTCAGCCCGATCCGTCCAGTGGTTTGGGCTGTGCGTTGATAGATCACCATGTCAGTCAGTCACCTTTGAGTTTTATATATTTAGAAGTATAATAACTTACCCCTCATTCTGTGAGTCTGGTGGTCCAGTGTACATGAGGCTCAACTCCTTAGACGCCCCTGGCCTGATGTCTAAACACACAGCTGACACTTTGAACGGGAAACTGCCATCACTCCCCGACACGCCTTTAAACTTTATATTCCACACACCAGGTATAGAACCGGTGTTTGATAAACTTATTGTCGTTGGTTCTGAAATAATAAAATGTACCGATTATTTGTGGAAATAAGGTATAGCCTAGTTCTTGCTCGAAACAAGATTTAACGCAATTATTTCAGTGAACCAATTATCGCAACAGTTGGTTTGTAAACTTTTTATTGCGGACTCAAGTTAAAGTTAAGCTTGACATAACACAACCAAATTACGTAGGTTACATCGGTCAATTAATTTTTCTGATACATCATACAATTTCTTTCTTGACTCATCTCAAAACTTAGTTTGTAGAGCCTAAATCGACGTTATTTATTCAGGTTATATATCATGTGAATAACAGGCTTGACATAACACAAACAAATTACATAGGTTTGTTAAGCCAAACGAGCGTAATTTTGTGAGTCATGAGTCGCAGAATATAGGTCGCGTAAATTATTTTTCATACTAATCATGAGTCATGACTCATGACTCACAAAATTACGCTCGTGTGAATGAAGTAGGAATTTTCTATGAAACTGAATGCAGCAGAATTTCTGCCAACCGACATTCTACGACTGCGACTCACAAAATTAGGCTCGTTTGGCTTTACCCTAACTTTCCGTAATAAAATCAGTCTCATGCGACTCTCACCGTTGGTAAGTTGTAGTTTGCTGCCGGGTATCTGTATGACGAGGCTGGAGATGCCGACAGTGGCCTCCAAACCCACCTTCTTCATCAGACACTTGATGCCAATCATGTTCACGTGGAGTGAGCCTTTGAAAGTCACCATTTTATCAGCTGAAACAGAAACATAATATTAAGAATAAAACAATTTGTGCAATCATATCTACAGGGACAAACCTAAATGACTTTTGAATTCATACTTCAATTTTCAAATGTGGATAAAAATGTTATTTAGCTTATCAATTGTTAAAATATATTTTTAATTACGTGTCGAGCTTTTTCAATCATAGTCCGTACTCCGTATAGTCACAAAAACGTGCGCCAAATTTTGATTCATCTGTGGCGTCTTAAGCGAAAATAAAATTTTATTTCTATAGCATTAACTCCAAGAACTTACATAGATCCAAATCAGACAATTTCGGCGCGGTAAACGTGACCATCACTTTAATCGCGTTCCCGCTGCTCAGTCTACACAGCTGTCTATTCATTCCCTTAGTTTTGTGTTTACTTTCTTCCACTTGACGATCCATTAACGCCTTACTGACATCAGCCTTTCTTATCTCCTGGACTGACTTCATAGAAAACATGCTCTCCCCTTCAGCAATGAACAACTCTAGTTGCAAGTCCACTGGGCAGTCACTCATGAGAACGAAATTCTTGGTAGACGAAGACCTTTCTTTGATCGGTGCATATGTTAAGGCATTCACACCATCACTCGATATGGCTTGTACGGTTGGCATTTTGATATCAACCTGAAGTTTTCCTGTCTGCTTTATATCGTTATCCACTGCAGCATCTTTCATATACAGACTGAATGGGAGATTATCATGCAATTCTACGTTGGATGTGAGTTGCAGAGTAAACTTTTCTGTTTTTCCCGGGGATAGTAGTAGTGGTAATCTTGGCAGTTCGATTATAACGTCCTTGTTTGACTTATCAAATTCCAATCTAGCAGTTAGCCAACTGTCAGATAATGTGGTAACGGTAATTGTAACTGCGTTGCTCACTCCTGGAAAAAACAAAATTTAGCTGAATAAAAGTATTTAAAAAAGCATGCTTACAAAGATATTAAAGAGACATTCAAAGTATTTACTGAAATGCATTAAAAATGTAGCAAAGTTTGTAGAACGTCAGAGCAGCGCCACTGTGGCGACGTAATAAAACTAATAAAATTAAGAAAAACACCTTCCTTACCTACGTAACCTTCAACTGGTGTAGTAATAATCTCCGCCCATTGTTCTGAAAAATTGAACAATAGTTTTAATTCATAAAGAAAAACAAAACATTAGTAATAATATTAACATAATATTATTACTACATTACTACACGACATGTCTAAGCTTTAAGGCTAGAATACTTTTAAAAAGATTTAAAAAATATATTTAATATTTATGAATATAAAATATTTTTTGTTTCATTATTACGACATGCTTAAGCTATAGTGTTAGAATACTGGGCGATAAAGTATATAACAAGTGGAAGGAAGAAGCCCAAATATTACAAAGCACCCACCAACCTTTAGCAAAGCTATCTTCTCTAAACTGTCTTTGTTGCAACACCTCATGCCAAACTACTGATTTATCTAACTCTTTGTAATCGAGGTTTGGGGAGGGAATAGATGTTTTGCCTGAAAATAACTGCGTATTACTATTGGTAACTAAATATGAAGGTTGGGCAGATATTATTATGATGAGTAAATACATTAAAAATCAGCTAAGTGCGAGTCGGACTAAACTGCGAGTAGGCGAGTTTTTTTTTTATACTTATACTAGCTTTTACCCGGCGGCTACGCTCGCGTTAAGAAGTATTATTAATTAAAGTTAGTTTAAAATTGACAAAGTTTCATACAAATTTTCATCCCCTATTTTATCTCCTTAGGGGTGGTAGAATTGATCAAAATCCTTTCTTAGTAGCCTACGTCATAACATCTACCTGCATAAAAACCTGTCACCTGCATTTCAGCCCGATCCGTCCAGTGGTTTGGGCTGTGCGTTGATCATAGATCACTATGTCAGTCGACAGTCAGTCACCTTTGAGTTATGTATAAATATTTATATAAAGCCTTACTCGATACTTAATAGATATAATACTATTTAACATTTAAGAAAATCTTTAATTCGAACTACTAGTTCCTGAGATTGGTGCCTTCAATTAAATTATAGAGCTTTATAATATAACTAGCGACCCGCTCCGGCGTCGCACGGGTATAAAATATATAGCCACTGAAAAAATGATTAAAATCGATAGCCTATGATCCTTCACATGGTCTACTTCTTATCTGTGCCAAATAACATAAAAATTGCTCCAGTAGTTCGCGAGATAAGCCCTTTCAAATAATTTCCCCCGTTTTTGCCACATTCTCCTATTAGTCTTAGCGTGATAAAATATAGCCTATAGCCTTCCTCAATAAATAGGCTATCTAACACTGAAATAATTTTTCAAATCGGACCAGTAGTTCCTGAGATTAGCGCGTTCAAGATAGCCCTTTCAAATAGTTTTCCCCGTTTTTTCCACATTTTCCTCTATTTCTTCGCTCCTATTAG
Source organism: Polyommatus iphigenia (assembly GCA_963422495.1). Taxonomy (NCBI): domain Eukaryota; kingdom Metazoa; phylum Arthropoda; class Insecta; order Lepidoptera; family Lycaenidae; genus Polyommatus; species Polyommatus iphigenia. The sequence continues at coordinate 8,217,066 of OY730187.1, forward strand.
TCTTAGCGTGATAAAATAAAGCCTATAGCCTTCCTCGATAAATGGGCTATCTAACGCTGAAAGAATCATCAAAATCCGTTGCGTAGTTTTAAAGATTAAAGGGAACAAAGGGACATGAGGGAAAAAAAGCAACGAAGATTAACTTTATTTTGTTTTTAGTATTTGTTGTTATAGGGGCAACAGAAATACACAATCTGTAAAAAATTCAGAAGTCTAGCTATAGCGGTTCTTGAGATACAGCCTGGTGACTGTCTCCAGGCTGTATCTCAACAGACAGACAGACATCGAAGTCTCAGTAAAAGGGTCCAGTTTTTACCCTTTAGGTATGGAACCCTAAAAAAAATTAAGATACAGTTATGAAGTGTTTGAAAGGCACACACTGACTTAGTCTAAACTACGCCTCACATGTGCAAAGAAACTACAACTTACCTTATCTGTAGGTCTACTGTGGTCTGTGAAATATTTGTGTGTTGTCATGCACTAAATACAAAGATCTCCAACTACAGATTTTTTTTTTATGAAAGTTGTCTTCAATTTTTTATTTAATTTGGGGTGTTTCATGTAAAGCCTTTATCACACTGGCGGCATGCGGGCGAAACGGTTGCGTAGACATACATAATTATAATGATCGCCGCGAATTCACTGCATGTTCGCCGCGATCAAACAACCTATGATCTTTTGACCACCAATCGCCCGTAAATCGCCGGTGTGATAAGGCTCTAAATGAGTTCAGCATATGATAAAATATATAAATGTTGATATGTTAAGATGAACAATACCTCTACTAGTGTTGTTATTGATTGGACTGTCTCCAGATTTGATGCTCATTTTGTTTTCTTGTACCGTACTGAGGGTTGAACAACTTTTGCTTGATGGTGAGTTTGATCGGGTCATTCTATGTGACTTTTCCTCCCTCTTGCTAGTGCTGGTGCTATTAGAATCTCTCGTTACCACCACGGCTGGTATGTTGTTTGCCTCATTAATTTTCAATTTATCCATGTATAGTACAGTATTCATGGAACCCGATGAACTAGCCATGTCACAGCTCTTAGAATCTTTTAATTTTGCAACATATACCTCCTCATTTTGTTTGTTATCCATTGTATTTACATTGATTTCTGTTAGTGGCTTTTTCTTGTTGTTTTTCGCTTGTTTATTCAGTTGCAGTAAGTCTGTTACACTTACATTTGATTGCTTACCTGAAAAAATACAATTAAGATCATAAATAGATCATGTAAAATAGCATAGTGTTATCAAAATAAAAGAATAACGTAAGTGGCGCACGAAGGCTTATATGGCGCTGTTAAGAATATTAAAGTATTATAATATGGCGCTGTTTTTCATTGTTCAATAGTCTCATGCTTGCATTATAAACTTTCCTTATCAGTTATCACTAATGAAAGATCCATGCTAACAGACTTTGAAGTGATTTTTGTAACATATTAGACAGGGACAAAACATTCAATAAGTAAAAAATTCTTATGGATAGTGCAGTGGTTTATACAATATTTATTGTATTAGTAAGAAAAGTGGAACCAACACATAAAAAGTTTATATGCAGTACCTAAATAATCAGCAATTTTGGACAAACTCAGAGAATTCTCCATAGAATATTCAGTATCCTCGGCCGGTGTCCGCATTGAAGTATGTAGGTTCCTTAACAAAACATCCGCAGGTTTTGATGATGTCATGAATGGTTTCTTGACAGACACGGACTTCTCTTTGGTTGCACTTTCATTATTTGGTTCTTTACTTTTCGTGTACACACTTGACTGTCCCTGTGGATTTTTCGGTACGGCAAAGTCCGATTTATTGTATGGCATATTGAATTGTGTCGGTGGTGGAATTGTTTCTGTGCTCCGCGGCTGTCTCACGGGAACACAGTCTAATGATTGATCCATTTTGTAAGATTGATTTGGAATGTTTTGGCTTTCATCATACACATTTGATGCTGAAACAAGTAAAAACAGTTACAATTTAACTATAAAACCTGACTGCATTTTAAATATAGGTATATTTAAAAAGAGTCACTCTCACTGTCTCACTGCACAGTAACCATGAATGTAAAAGCAACGATATCAATCAACCGAAAAACAATCAAATCATTCAGGCCGCTGGGTGTTATAAACAATTATTATACAACTAGCTGTTGCCCGCGACTCCGTCCGCGTGGACTTCAGCTTATAGCGCGCGGTACTTCCCGTTTCCATGTAGGCAGTAGGCTGCAAAATTTCCACAACAACGTTGCTTCCGCCGGTTCTGCGGTACGAATCCTTCAATTAAAAAAAAATCTTCTTAAAACTTCAAAAAAATAACGTGAAAAGATTCTTCATCCTTACCACCTCTTAAGCTCCGTTTAGACCAAACGAGCGAATGCTCATTCTAGTAAAGCTCTTTTGATGTAAACTAACAACGAGCATTCTTTCGTTGTTCTAGTGTGTTCGCCACGTGTTCGGCGGTATATAGGAAGAATGCTCTAAGAATCTCGCTCGTTTGGTGTAAACGACGCAAGAGCGCTCGAGCAATTGCCTAGAGCGTTCTTTCGTGTTCGGACGTGCTCGCTCTTCGAGGCGGTCTCTTCAAAGGGATTCTAGTGTTTTTGATATTTTTACTTTTTGGCGGCTGGTTTTAGGTACTTTATCAAAGGTTATTTCGTAAATATGGATTGGAGTAATGAAAAATGTTTACAAATGATAGAATTATACCATAACAAAAGATGTTTATGGGATCCAACCTTTGATGACTATAAAAATAAATTAACTACTTATCGTTGACGAATGAGCAATGAGCATTCGCTCGTTTGGTCTAAACGGAGCTATATGATTCTCATCTATAGAGCAAAAATTCTTATTCTTGATGTTCTTGTTGATTCGATTGGTGTAAACGATCTAAAGTATGTTGTAACGAATTATAGTTTACACTAAACGACTACGAAAGAATGTTCTTGTGCTGTTCTTGCTCTATGTTCTTTTGGTGTAAACCCACCTTTATAGAAACACGTTTGAGTAAGCGCTTGTGCGATGTAGGTGACGCAGAGCGACATCTATTATGAATTTTTGGAACTAACTTAATTTGAACTTTACGCATAAACACCCCCTTACAACCCCTTTTTCCAGTTAAAAAGTAGCCTATGTCCTTTCTCAGGCTTTCGACTGTGTACAAAATTTCATTACAATCGGTTAAGTAGTTTTGGCGTGAAAGCGATACAGACAAACAGACAGAGATACTTTCGCATTTATAATATTAGTTATATAATTATACTCCACTCGGGCTAGCTTGTAGCTAGCGGTCATTGACTCCCTGTCAAAAACTTGTCATTTTCCATATAAACCGCGATTGACAATTAAGTGTCAGATATTGTCAATCGTGGTTTTATATGGAAAATGGCAAGTTTTTGACAGGAAGTCAATGACCGCTAGCGACAAGCTAGCCCGAGTGGAGTATAGTTATATTATACATACATACTATTGAAAAACTTAGCTCTCCTTTTGGCACAGTCAGGTAAGAAGAATTATAATTATTATTTACGCTTAAGCTCGCCAACCACGACGAACCAGACAAGGTTTTTTTATTAATATTTATTGAAAAATATATTTGACATTCAAATTATGTATTTAAAAAGTTTTACTTACTATCAGCGACACTGCGCCTATCAGGACTATCGACATTGTTCAGTATTCTCCCAAAGTCTGGACATCTGTTCTTAAAATATGCTCCAACTGATACATTTGAAGTGCTCAATCTGTAAAATAGAATAAAATTATCAATTGTTTTAGGGGTGTCACTTTCTTACATTATATACAAGAATATCTTAATCTCTCCGAAGTTGGGTCTCTTGCTATGCTATCACCCACATCTTGCTCACTTATATGTATTTAAAAAATTCCGTTTTCATCCAATTAAATGTATTTTTTTTATATTTGCTTTATCTATTCTTCATTACAAAGAAATGGTCATGCTAAGTATGCTGGTGGGATACTCAGAACCGGATTTATATTTTTTATGTGTAGGCTACTATATCCGCCGCCCCATGTATGAAATAGTCACCTCCCTAGGACGCTGCCTAGGTTGCGGCCTACCCTTTCATCTGTCACGAACTGTCAGATTTGACAGTTCGTTTTTCGAAAATTTTTCAATTTCCAATTACTCTCATTAAACTGATCAAATTATTTAAAGAAATTACCATGAAAGCTATATATAATTTTTATACAATTAGAATTTTTAATAAATAAGCTATTAGTCGCAAATACACATAGTTTTATGTTTGAAATAAAATACTAAATTGGTGGTCTGCAAATTAGAAGATGAACTTTTGAAGTTTTAGGGTAAGGCGCCATGGCCTATTTATAAATCCAGTTGGGGATACTTACAATGCACTCTCATGGAAATTGGTCTGTGTGCTGTGTTGTATGGGCAGTGGTGCTTCTCTCATCACTAGAGAAGCTTCATCCGCTGTCAGGTCCCTCTGAAATCATCCATACAACTCTTATAAACAAAGTGTATACAACTCTAAACTTTTTTTTACAACAGAAAATATTCACACCACATTAAGGCCGCGTTTCCACTGACGCGGAGCGGAGCTTAGTGGTGCCGAATTGACCAATCACCAAGCTCGAAATCTTCGCTCCGCTTCACTGTCATTCCGCTGGAATAGCACGATTGGTCAATTCGGGCACCGCTAAGCTCCGCTCTGCTTCAGCGGAAACACACCCTAATAAACATATTTGACTTTTTGATAAATATGTTTGAGAAACAACTTAATAAATAGCCAAGTGAATTTTTTAAGGGCATAAGAATCTTAGTTTTCAATTATTCTTGTGGTTCAAACTTTTTTAACAAAAATATTAAACTACAAAACATTTTTGATTAACAACTTTTAAGTTTATCAACGTTGAAAGTTTATCAAAAATGTTTCATACTAAAAATGATACTGAATGCTTATAAACTTACTTTAGAATGGAATGAATAATTTGTAGCTATTGAATGTCTCATTATATCATTAATTTCTGATGTCTGTTTGTCCATGTGGCTGGTTATGCTGTCCAAGGCCACAGAGTGTCTTCCGTACTCCTCGAAAGCACGAGCCGGCCCCAACATAGCTTGTTGGACATCAACTTCCTCCGTACCTGTTGACCTCCCAGTCATTTCTCCGGGGTTGAAGACAGACTAAAAAAAATACAATTAAAAGTACAGTACCCGGCGATAAATATTGCACATCGACCTTTGGAAAGTGACAGTCGGCTAATTTCGGTTTTGTAGAGCGTTATCTCTTACGCACGAAATACAAAAAGTCCGGTAGAGATCAACTACGATAACATGGCGCGCCCCTCCAAAATTCAAAACGTTTGAAGTACCTTGTCAAAACGTTTGAAGTGCGTTGTCTTGCGCGGTAGGCTAGTTATGATTAGTTGACCAACAAATCTTGGTAATAAGTGACATTAACAGAAATATTACGTGTACTGTGATTGGTTGAATACTTACTACAGACAAACTCTTTCATAAGGATATAACTACACACATTGAAATAGTCATTCGGAGGGGCGCGCCATGTTATCGTAGTTGATCTCTATATATTAGGAGCTGTTAAAACAATTATGGTTTGCTTCTTTTGACAATTTTATTATTCTATGTATAAAATACACCAAATTTTCTATAAGTTATGACTTATGGCTTTAGGTTCGGGTAAAATAAAATTAAAAAGCGTGTTCAAATTATGTTTACGTATATTTTAATTCCTTTGGAAAATTACAGCTGTAGCAAATTTAGGGGTGTTAACAACTCTAGATATATATTTTGAACTGAACGCGACTGCACTCTATTGAATTTTAACAACGACTGACATAATGTCAAATAGGTGTGTGCTACAAAGATAACGCTCTATGAAACCGGAATTAGCCGATTGTCTCTTTCTAAAGGTCGATGTGCAATATTTATTGCCGGGTATTGTACTTCTATTGCCTTTTTTGCAACCTCATTTTTCTAACTCAATACTGTAATTTTTCAGCAAAAATTTGTGTTTTTCAATTATTGTTATTCTGAAGTATTTTATTTTAACCCATCAATCCCCAAGCGGCACCCAGCTGCCGCATAACAATCGAAAATCTATTGTGTCTGCGATTCCCATGATCGACACCGTATTAAACTTTATTTCCAGGATGACTTGTATAATATCTGTTACATACGTAAAATTATATGGATAAAGTTTTAGATATACTTACTGATTTACTCAGGGACATGTTCCCAATGCCAGACTCACCAAAACCTACAATTTCAAAATTAGAATATAAGAAAATTATGTTTACATTTTTATTCATGTAATCCTAAAGTAAAAGGGGGTTTGTATAAAGTACCCTACACATGGTACAAAAAATATAATATGGAAATTAATATAATATCTGTTTAGTAATCAAATGATCATGTGATAAACAATTTCTAAGAGAATAAACGTACATAAAGACCTACAGAAGTATTAAGTCAAATAATATAACGAGCTTTTGCCCGCGGCTTTGCTCACGTTAAGAAGTATTCTTATATACAAACTTTCATACCCTATTTTAACCCCTTGGAGTTGGAATTTATAAAAATCCTTTCTTAGCGGCTGCCTACGTCATAACATCTACCTGCATGCCAAATTTCAGCCCGATTCGTCCGGTGGTTTGGGCTGTGCGTTGATAGATCACCATGTCAGTCAATCACCTTTGAGTTTTATAATTATATGAAGATAACGCTCACATTTCATTTTCATTGAAACCAGGCCAGTCACGCAGGAGTAATTTTATATGTGTGTGCACAATACACAAGAGCACTCTCTACTCTTTTTACTCTCATAACCCAGTGGGACGGAAGACCGACACGACTGGCGAGAGATCAGGTGCCGGACCAACTTTTTACATGCCCATCCGACGCATGGATCATCTTACTTGTCAGACAATCAGGTGATCAGCCTGCATTGTCCTAACCAAACTTGGAAATAACATGTTTCCAACGCGGGAATCGAACCCACAACCTCAGAGTCAAGAGTCACGCTCTTAACCACTGGACCACGGAGGCGTCCATTGGAGGAGTCATAGCAGAATAATCAAAAGATCGTACAAGAATAGTTTCATACCCTCAACTTTATCCAAGTCCAATATGCCGGAAGAAGATTCATAATTCGTCCCAGTTTTATTAAACGGTGTCAGGCTTGGTGTGAGACTACTGCAATAATAAAACCATTGTTTTTTTAAGCTTTAATTGCGTTATTTATGTTCTAAAAGGCCTATTACTGATAAAACATACCTTAAGTTTTCTTCGTTTAGTACCAAACGCCGTGGTAAATTGAATGATTTATCTTCCGCCAAGTGCATCAACCTTTGTATTTTGTTTGGAGTAAGAGGATTATCCATGTTTTTGCTTTTCAAAAATAAATAACATCTAAAAATTCACTTCAATCGCTCGTTAAAAACAGAATTCAAATTTACAAAAACTAAAGTTCGTTTCAAAGTTTACAGCTGTATGACAGCTGTCACGGGCGACGGCTGTAATATGGCTGTAATAATTGACAGCATTAATAAACAAAGCTTCACCAATAATATTTAACAATGAATTAAAATGGACCAATGACGATACGTAAGTATAGAAAATGACATTTAAATTACCAATGGCATAAGTTGTTGGATTGTAATTTGTCAAATTCACAGATTAAGGATATATATATATAAATGTAACCTTAGCCCGTCATCACGTGGCCATTTTGTGCTTATTTTCATACAAGTAGTGTGCGTTTATTTTCTTGAATATTTCTATTTGTCGATCATTTCGAAGCACAATATTTTACAGAAAAGAAAGTCATTTAGTTCATGATATCGATAAACTATAGTTCAAGTAATGAGAATCCGTAAACACACGTAAAAAGCTATGCAATTTTTGTAGACAAATTATTAATTGATGTGACATTTTTAGCACTAATGCCTTAAATAGCACGAATAAGGAATTATTAAACTTATAAATTGTCTTTTTAGCTTACAAAAATACCGATTGAAAAGCCCAAAAAACGTTGTTCAAAACTTACGTATTTAATGTTAAATCCACGTGTTTGAGGCATTCTTTGGCCATTCTTATGGTTTATTATTTAGCGGAACCACAAAACTCAACAATATCTAACATAAAATGTTCACTAAAAACCTTTTTTAACACTTTTATTACATGAAATATGCAGACCGACTCCTTTGTTATGGCCGAGTAAGTAGGACATAACATTACACGCTTTTGACGCTTATACACCGATATAAGGCTCTCTCCTAATATATATTATCTCAGTGGTCAAATTATAAAAAAAGTCGGCTTTATTTTTTTTAGCTTACTAATCATAGAACCATAGAACTTTTATGTGAAAGCCTTTTTTTTTTTTAATCTTTATTTTTTATAGAGAGTTAGGTACAATAAGACCATAGGCTGCGTCCCCATCAGACACGGCGCGGCGCCGTCACCGTGTTACGGCACGACGCCGCCACCGTGATACGGTATGGCGCCGCTCCGTGGTCCGTGTCACGGTGCCGCGTACGGTGCACCGCGCGCCCCTATTCTGGGTGAAACTTCCGAACAAAAATTGTGTCCAAACTGAAACGAGGCGCTTATTTGGAACAAATAAAAATCGGCCAAGTGCGAGTTAGGCTTGAGCACGAAAGGTTCCGTACCATTATTATAGAGAAAAATAACCAAAAAAATATGATTTTTGTATGAGAGCCGCTTAACTATTAAGTTTATTTTAATTTTACCATCAATTTTTAAAGTATAAATACAATTGAGTATTTTGTGAACATTTCAAGTGCCTATCTGTTGTAAATATTGGTATAGAGCAAAAATTAGCAAAAATAAATTTCCTCTGTTTCTGTTTCTTTTTAATCTTCGTCTTAGTAACAACAAGAGAAGAATTCTTTCGCGATTCATATCCAGACAAGCATTTTCGTTCGAGCCAAATATCGACTGAATAGGGACGCGGGTCGGCGCGCCGTAGGTACGCGGCACCGTGACACGGTGCGGCACCGTACCGTATCACGGTGGCGGCGTCGTGCCGTAACGCGGTGGCGGCGCCGCGCCGTGTCTGATGGGGACGCGGCCTTAAGCTCAAGTTCTGTTTTTATATGAAACGTATTCGTATTATTACCGTACCACTGTTATGTAGAGATGGGCACGTACCCGGGTATTTACCCATCTACCCTGTATTTACCCTCACGTACCCGGTAAATACCCGTATCTACCCAAAAAGGGCGGGTAGATAAAATTCAATCCTTAAGTCACAACTTTTGGTAAATATTAGACTAATTTCCTATTACTTCAGTCTTTTTTATTTACATTCTATTATTTTATTACATTTTTGTAGATAAAATTTCAATCATTTCATAATAAGTGACTTACGTTCTACGTAATATTGTCTGTGGCAAAGGTAGACAGATAGATCAACGCACAGGTCTTTTGATTTAGAAACGTGAAGGAGTTTTGGCGGGCATGTGAAAGAGTGTTGTTGTGTTTTTGTATTATTTTCCTAAAATTGTGTTAGCTGGGTTTTTAATGTGTAATATTGGTAGAATATTAACCATTAGATATTCGTATATGCACAAGTGTAGGAAAGTGATGTAATATCCAGAAACGTGCTATTTTGTGTTCCCTCCAAAACTCCATCGAAAGTTTCAGTAAAGCGTCTACCACTTTACTGAATCGACCGACTTGACTCCTGTGACTGTATTGACTTTTACTTAGACTTTGACTAGACTTTAGACCTGACGATACATGAAAACGATGATGAAAATTATAATAGGAGGAATATGGTTTTCCCGCCATATTCCTTACCTTTTTACCTTGTCTGTGGCACAACATACACATCCTTTGTGTCAAGTTGCCAAAAAAGAAGAAAAAGAAAGAAAGAAACGTAAAATTTCGTATAGGTGCACTTGATGTAAAAATACACTAAATAAGGATTTAAAAAAATCTCCTTAAGGGGTGAAATAATAGTTTTAAATGTTTATGAAACTTTTTATTCCTCGGACACAGTATTTGCATTAATCTAAATCTAAATATATAAAACTCAAAGGTGACTGACTGACATGGTGATCTATCAACGCACAGCCCAAACCGGATCGGGCTGAAATTTTGCATGCAGGTAGATGTTATGACGTAGGTATCTGCTAAGAAAGGATTTTGATCAATTCTACCTCCAAGGGTATAAAAAAGGGGATAAAAAATTGAAACTTTGTCAATTTTTAACCGATCGGGCTGAGACTTTGATACTTAATTAATAAAAATACTTCTTATCGTTAGCGAAGCCGCGAGCAAAGGCGCAAATAGTATCATATAAAGGTAGTATAAAACAGATAATAAATTATACCGGTATATATCAGACATTCAAAAATTCATTTCTTGGAAGTGTAATTTTTTTTATTAAACACATGTAAAAAGTGGAAACAATTTGAGCGGCCCTTCATTAGATACGATCCAAAGGGAGTAGTACCCAGATATGAAAACAGTATTCCATGTGAGGATTGTGAGGCCTTGAAGAGTTGCAGGCATCGGATCGGACTGAAATACTGTTTCGCTCTTTAAAGGATTTTTGAAGCTAACTTGGCCTTATCCTCTAGACTTCGCTCGAAATGTTTACGCCATTTTTTATGCTGGGGAAAATTGTTGAAAGTGGTGCCCTCAAACGAGAATATACGACCATTGGTGACTTTTTTGTGCTGAACGCGCTGATTTGTGTTTTGGTTCGTTAAATTGAATTGAGTTACGTCCATGGCCGTAGCTAGAGGGGGGCATTGGGGGGCAATGCCTTACCTTAAAATCACAATGCCCTGCATTAAAAATATCAGAACTCTAGAAAATCAATCAATTATGATATTTTTATACGCATAGCTATGAATGCCGTTGGTCTGTGACATGTCATTGATATGCAGTATGAATAGGGTAGGCGATAGAACACAACCCTGAGGGATACCAGTGTCAAAAGATAGAGTATCAGAGCATTCACCATCAACTAGCGACTGCTAAGAAACTTGTGACCCACTTGCATAATTTTTCGGGAACTCCGTATGATGGAATCTTGGATAAAAGTGCTTTGTGCCCAACCCGATCAAAGGCCTCCGCGATATCCAAACTGACAGCTAATAAGTACCTACAGTTTCAATCGCCTGAGCCAGCGATGAGTTAGGCACGCCAAGAAAGCCGAGCTGAGCCTTAGTAATCCCTGAGCGTCCAAGTGTCGAAGGAGCTGGCTATTGATAATGGATTCCATCATCTTCGAGAAGAGGGAGGTTATAGCGATCGGTCTGCAGTTGAAAGGATTGGAACGGTCACGTTTTTAAGCATCGGGTTCACAAAAAGCTGTCTTTCAAGAAGCCGAAACTATGTGAGAAGGATACAACCAATAGAGGATGCAGAGCGTAATTCCATCTCGGCGTATTTCTAATAGGTCCAGCTTGTTTGAAACCAACCAACAATTCGAGCGGCCCTTCGTTGGATACGATCCAAAGGGAGTAGTACCCAGAGATGAAAACAGTATTCCATGTGAGGCCTTGAAGAGTTGAAATACTGTTTCGCTCTGTTAAGAATATCAAGGACTTTTGAAGCTAACTTGGCCTTGTAGCAGTACCTACAAAGTACCTACACGTTCGTTCGCCGATTGAAACAGAGAAAACAACGTGCTCCGAAAGGGACGCATGCCGTCTTTGTATACGTTCGTCGTGGAAGATTGAAACATAGAAGAAAATCGTTATGCCTTGGCAGAACGATTTTCTTGAACGTACGTTCGGAATAACGAGAGAAACCGTCCGTGTACTATTAAGTGCTTGTGCACCGGACATGAAGCAGCCCTTAAAAGGACTTTTTCTAATAAGAATTCTTCGCAACACTTCACTACGCGTCTTCACATCGTGCCTACATCAAGAGAGGAATCTTCGCAGCGTAGCTGCAGTCTTCATGGAGTTTGCAGAGCTGCATAACATCTTCACAAAATGGCGGCACAACTACTCGCGGCGGCGCGGCGTCGAGCGGCAGAGAGACGACGTCGGTATGAAATTCGCGCGCGGACTGAATGGGCCGCGGCATGCGAGCCTATATTTATACGCGTGCGATACCAGCGCCACGAACCACGGTACAGCCGAATCTTCCGCACGGATAATTTTCCAATCTTGTAAATATTTCCTATTCGATTTTTTTCTCTTTCTTGTTTTGCAAATATTTTTATCCCTTTCTAGATTTCTCTCTCTAATTTGTACTAGCCAATAGAAATTAATCTTTTAACTTTTGTACAGATTTAGAATAAAAATAATTATGTAAAATTTTGTATATAAACAGCACAGATTGTTCAATAAAGCACTCCAGTTCACCACAGTAAATCGAGTTTTACTCTTTACTCCTCCGACCTCTAGGTAACTCTTAGAGAGACCAACCGGTCCTCTAAACTGGTGACCCCGAAGAACAACAAGCAACCTCTGCAAGAAGGAACTCTGCTGGAAGAAACTCTGCCAAGAGGAAACCCTTCCCGAGGAAATTCTGCTCGACGACGCTGCACCACGAAACGCTGCCCGACGAAACGCTGCTCGGACGAAACGCTGCACCACGAAACACTGCTCGACGACGCTGCACCTCGAACCGCTGCACCACCAGCTCTTCATCATGGAACACAGAGGCGAATCCCTGCCCGAAACCTCGGCACTCGCCAGCAACCCGGCACCATCACCAGCATCATCACAGGAGATCGCCGGCATCGCACTTTCGATGCGAATACCGCCTTTCTGGAGGGACAACCCCAGGCTTTGGTTCGTCACCTTCGAAGCAGCCACCAGCAGCCTGCAGAAGAACCAAAGTCAGCTCTCGCAAATGGTCATCGCTCGCCTAGAAAAGGAGGACATCGAGCAAATCGCCGACCTGTTGTACAACCCACCAGAGACGAATGAATATCAAGAATCTGACAGCCGGCAGTTTCAACAGCTGCTGTCGGACATGGAATTGGGAGACCAAAAACCGTCGCAACTACTCCGACGTATGCGAAACCTGGCTCGCAACAAGGTCCCCGATTCCACCCTACAGCTCATGTGGGCCAATCTCCTCCCGGCAAACATTCGCTCCGTCCTGGCCGTCAGCGAAACATTCCAGTCAAAGACCACACTCGACGAACAAGCAGCGCTAGCCGACAAGATCATCGAGCAGTCAACTGTAAATAATGTACATAGCATCGCATCCAGTCATCGTGTAAATAGCTCCGCATCACCATCATCGAACGTCGAGTGCCTTCTCATCGAAGAAATCCGCAAGCTATCCCTAGAGGTCGCCGAGTTGAAAAAACAACAATACAACAACAATAATTATAGAAGACAAAATTACTATCAACGGTCAAGGTCAAGACACAGATCATCGTCAAGATTCCGGCAACGTTCAACATCACGGCCACGATCTTCATCACCATCGCCATTCTGTTACTACCACAACAGATTCGGCAAAGAAGCGCGAAAATGTACGCAACCGTGTACATTCAACAACCCGGAAAACTAGACAGAACGTTGGCAGCGGCGGAATCCGGCGTTCACAACAAACAATACCGCCTATTCGTCACGGACAAGACTACGAATCTCTCTTTTTTGGTAGACACGGGTGCCAATATATCCGTCATACCAAAAAAGAAAGGCATCCATCTCCAGCCGCTACCTTTTCAACTGTACGCCGCCAACAACACCGTCATACCTACATACGGCGAGAAAACACTAGAACTTAACCTTGGACTTCGCCGACCGTACAAATGGAAGTTTATCGTCGCCGCAGTCTCGAAACCAATCCTCGGTGCCGACTTCCTACAACATCACGAACTCATAGTCGACTTGAAGAACAGAAGACTCATCGACGGGAGAACGAGTCTGCACATCAACGCACCTGGACGCTACACGGACGTACCTACAGTCCGTAGTGTCGACAGCACACAGTCATATCACGACATCCTGGCTGACTTCCCCGGCATCACGAGATTGACAGCGATGAATATCACGCCGAAACACAGCGTCGAACACTTCATCGAGACGTCTGGGCCACCACTACACTGTCGCGCCCGACCACTGCAACCACATCGCTACAATCAAGTCAAGAAATAATTCGAAAATATGATGCAACAAGGTCTCTGTCGTCCCAGCAAGAGCGCCTGGTCATCTCCACTTCACGTCGTACCAAAGAAGAACGGCGACATTATAAGGGTGTGCGGCGACTACCGACGACTCAACGCAGTAACGAAGCCCGACCGCTACCCTATACCACGACTTCGTGATTTCACTTCCCAACTCGCCGGAAAAACTATCTTCTCGACGATCGACTTGAACCGAGCCTTCCAACAATTACCAGTCCATAAAGAAGATATAGAGAAGACAGCAATCATCACACCATTCGGATTATTCGAGTTCCCGAGAATGTGTCCCGGCCTTAGAAACGCAGGCCAGACATTTCAACGTTTCATACACGAAATACTGCAAGGATACGATTTCGTGTTTTCCTTCATCGACGACTTGTTAATTGCATCCAGCAGCGAAGAAGAACATCGCCAACATCTACGGTGTGTTCTTCAACGCCTAGAAGAAAACGGAATCACAATCAACCCAGCTAAATGTGTACTCGGCAAGCAAGAAGTCAAATTCCTCGGCTTCAGCGTAAACAGCAACGGAATCAAGCCGCCACAAGATAAATTATAAGCCATAGAAGAATTCCCATTACCGAAGAACATAGTAGAACTACGTCGTTTCCTCGGCATGCTAAGCTTCTACCGAGACAGCATTCCGAACGCCGCCACAATTCAAGCCCCGCTACACGCATACCTACATAATGCGAAAAAGCAAGACAAGACACCGATCGAGTGGAACGAGACATCAAAAGAAGCATTCACGGCTTGCAAAAATAGCATTAAAAACGCTGTTTTGCTCGCCCACCCGAATCACAAAGCACCGATCGCTATTTTCTCCGACGCCTCGGACACCGCAGCGGGAGCTGTAATACAACATATTATTACCATAACTTTTTTTTTTATGAAATTTACTACAGCGCAAACGAAGTACAGCACCTACGATCGCGAACTTCAAGCTATCTACATGTCAGTAAAATACTTCAGAAAAATATTCGAAGGCCGAGAACTCATTATATTCACCGACCACAAGCCATTGACATTCGCCCTACAGAAGAAAACATCGACATCGGAAACTCCAAGAAGAACTCGGCAACTACTTTTCATCTCAGAGTTCACGCACGACATTCGTCATATCAGCGGAAAAGATAATATCGTCGCAGACACATTTAGCCGCATAGAAACAATCAACACGCCGTCAGCTGTAAACTACGAAGAGTTATCCCGCGCACAAGAGCGAGATAGCACGCTACCTACACTGTACGGTCAAGAAAACTTAAGTTTTAAAACAACAACGCTACCTAACTCCGATATCAAGATCGTATGCGAAACATCAACAAAATACGTTCGCCCGTACATTCCGCAAGACTGTCGACGCGCCATTTTCGACTCTATTCACAACATATAAGTCATCCTGGAACAAAAGCATCAAGAAAACTCATCGCGCAAAAATTCTTCTGGCCGTCAATGAACTCCGACATTAGTGAATGGACGAAAACCTGCATACAATGTCAGCGAAGCAAAATACAACGACATACATCGAGCGCCGTGTCGACATTTCCACAAGTCGATAGATTTCAACATACGCACATCGACATAATCGGACCGCTAAGTACAACAGCGAGTGGTCGTAGATACCTACTTACTATGATCGATCGCTCGACAAAATGGCCTGAAGCTGTACCGCTCACCGAGATCACCGCCGAAACCGTCGCAAGAGTATTCTACGAACAATGGATAGCAAGATTCGGGTGTCCTACTACAATAACAACCGATCAAGGACGCCAGTTCGAGAGTCAGCTGTTCGTCAACTTAACACGTTGTATGGGAATCGATAAAACCCGTACAACGCCGTATCACCCGCAATCAAACGGGATGATTGAACGCTGGCATCGAAGTCTCAAGAATTCACTGAAAACAAGACTCATCAATAGTAATACATCGTGGATCGACGAGCTACCTATAGTTTTACTCGGACTACGCGCCGCAATACGAGAGGACACCGGAGTCAGCGCCGCTGAATTAACCTACGGCCGTAACCTACGCTTACCGGCCGACTTCTTCGAAACAACATCATCATCGAGCCTAGATCATACCTACATCGAGCAACTCAGAAAAAACATCGATTCTCTCAAGCCGAAAAACAATGTACATCGCCACGGTAACCAACGCAACATCTACATTAATTGTGGCCCGCGTGATGTAAAATTATACCATTTTGAAATTCACACCCACCGGCAAAATAATGTAAAGTCGTCGTGAAAGTCGTGATTTTTTTTTCCATTTTTAAATCGTTAGTTTTGAAGAACATTATTTTTTAACCCTAAAAAAATTTTGTTGCGGCCCGCGACACCAAGACCAAAACATGTTTGTGGCCCGCATGAAAAAAGTTGGGGACCACTGTTCTAGCCTATAAATAAGCCCGATTCTTCCATGAGTTAGCTTCGATCTCAGGGAGGGAGACTGCATGTTCGTCTGCTAGCATGATATCCTATGAGCCTGGCGCGGCTGTACTAAAATCTACTTTCTATGTATGAGAATTTGGGTTCAGCCAAGCCACCCCAAGGCCTAGGGTAGACTTTTAAATATTAGCAAGTAGGTACATAAATTACGAACAAGTAGCGCCTAAAAAAATGTCAATAAGGTGAGGTGGGGTAAGACTATCACCGGGGCAAGAATAACACTCGCAATTATCTCGATATGTATAGCGTAATTCCCAATGCCAGGATGTCGGTAAAACAGTTAAGTCGAAAAAGGTCTCAGTTCAACTCATACATGTCGCTGATACTCGACCATATTGCCAAAATAACAAAATGTTTGTCAGACGCTTTATGCTTCGTTCAAACCTACGCGACCAAGCGACTGCGAAGCGGGAGCGTCAGTCAATACGAAACACACATTTGACAAATTGACGTAACTTGACGCTCCCGCTTCGCAGTCGCTTGGTCGCGTAGGTTTGAACGAAGTCTAAGGGAGATCGCAGACGACAGACTTTGTGCGATCAAAGTCCGCGGGCTTACATATATTCCGCATGGCGCGCGCCATCAGATTGTATGGAAGCCGCAGACTTTGATCGCACAAAAGTCTGTCGTCTGCGATCTCCCTTAATCTTTTCGGTAAGCGGTTGGGTGCCTACATGTGTGTACATTTTGCCAATAAAAAGTGAATAAATTGAAGTGTTCTGATGATAAGTACCATAATATTAATATTTGCTTTTATAAGATTAGATTGATTTTCAGTAAAACAAACGAATAACTTGAATTTTCAACGAAACAAGAACATAACTTAAATCCAGTCAAGTGGGGTAAGACTATCAATTTCCTTGGGGTAAGACTAACGTACGTTAGTCTTTCTCCAAATCAGATGTAATTAACCATTCAGTTAAGGTTTTGTTTTCATTTTGGGTACATAGATTTTTTTAAGGTTAAGATCACAAAAGTGGCGACGTATTCACGTCACGTGAAAGTCTGTCTCACAGTAATAAATATACAATTTTCATCCACTTTTTCCACTTGATTATTTATATATTTCTTCACAATTTTAATGAAAGTATGTCTGTCTGTCTGTCTGTTACTCTTTCACGCCAAAACCACTGAACCGATTTTGATGAAAAGCTGCGAGTGTATATTTTGCTCAGATCAAATATTTTTTTTAATTGGCTGAAATAAAATTTAGGATAGATAAAGTCAATATAAACACAACGGTTCAGCCGTTCAAGCGTGATGCCGGGACCAAGGGAAATAGAAAATATTTTTTATATACAACGAGTTAATAGAATAACTGACATTGAGAAAAGCATTTGTTCAGTAAGTAAAATTGAACAACTTTCCCAAATCCTCTTAAAAAAATATCTTCTCCATACAAATTGTCTAATCGAACTTTTCATTTTATATGGAGAAGTAAATATTGTTTGTTTTGAAAAAAGGTTCTTTGGCAAAGTTGTTCAGTTTCATTAAATATATTTAAGGGTTTTTTCAGTTTCGGTTTTTCCATTTACACGTTGTATAAATATTTGTTTTAAAACAAAGCAAAACGAATTAATACCCAAAGGTTTAAAACCTCTGTTTTCGATAGTATGTTAGTCTTACCCCAAATTGTTATAATAAAGAAATACTGCAAAACTGAACGTTATTCCAAGGTAATAGAATTCAAATTTTATTGAAAATATTTGAAGAAGTATTATTTTGTTTCGGAAAGTGCATGAAGTCTATATGTATTACAAAATTTTGTTACTGTTAGTCTTACCCCATTTCCTGGGGGAAGACCAGCAGTTTTAACTGCTTAATTTTTTTTAATTATACAAGCTTAGAACACGTCAACTGGAATTTATTCATTATTTTATATAAACATAAGAATTTGTCGTAAGTATGTCACTGTCAACTCAAAGATAGGTCAAACAGTTTAGGGAGATCGCACACGTCACACTTTTGTGTGATCGAGTCTGCGGCTTACATACAATCTGATGGCGCGCGCCATGCAGATTGTATGTAAGCCGCAGACTCGATCACACAAAAAGTGTGACGTGTGCGATCTCCCTTAGTCAGAAAATTCGATTTATGCTGTCCAACAGCAAACTATGTTTGACTTACCCCACCTCACCTTATTGTTATTTTCTGTCTTTCAGTAACATTATTATTTATTACAGTAACAACTAACAAGGCTCTTGAGGGCAGGATTTCTTGCTTATTATTTCAACTATCAGTAATACTAGAAACAAAATTTAAATATTAACATAATATGGTTATATTATAAGAAAAACAAATATTGCAGCAATATAATATTTACTTTTAATTCATGAAGCCCCAAGCGGCCACATCCGGCCACGATAACAATGAAAAAGCTATTGTGTCTCGTTTTGCCACGACTGATGGGTTAAGCCCAAATTACAAAATAATCATAACATAGAATTTAACTTGAATTTGGCCCAGTCACAGGCAAAGCATTAATTTCCTTATTAAGTCTTATTTGTTCGTTAATAGCTCTCCAAGCATCTTCTTTTTCTTTCTTTGTGATTGGTCGCTTTTTCTGTTTGGCCGCAACCATTTTCTTATAAATCTCAGTACACTCCATATCAACTTGATCAAGCTGCTTTTTCAAGTTCAGTCTTATCATTTCTTGTTTACATTGATTAATCAGGTTCTTAAGATTTCTACAATTTTCTTTTCTCACTGCAGTCAACTCAGTCTGACACTTTTTAATTTCCGCAAGAATTTCATCATCAGCAGGATTAGTCAGTGGTGGCAAGTCCTCAGGATCCAGAATACCCTGTTCAACTAGCTCCTTACGAAGACATTTTTCTAATGTTAGGGAATTTCTATTGTTGACTTTTGTACTTGGTGGTTGTTTGACCTTAATATCTGACACCTCATAGGGTATTACATTCTCTTCCATCAATGCTGACACCAACCTCTGAGTAAGTGGTCCAGTTATCATGTTGTCATTTGTCTTTTCTAACTTTTTTCGTAAGTTGGATGCATCTGGAGACATTCCTGAAGACTTTTGCTTGTAAGGGTTTGAAGCATTTTGATCTTCAGTTAAATGTTCTTCGGCCCATACCTCGGAGTAGTGTCTTCCCAAAGGCGGTATCGGTGGTAAAGTAGTATTGCTACTTTGAGCGTGCAAAGATTCCAGAAACTTTATGTCATCCAGAGTTATGGGTGCACAGTAGGGTTCCACAGAGTTCCAGAATTTGTATGGAATGTTATTTTTCGGTAGAGCAAGTTGAGAGAACTCCAATTTAACAGAATTATCGGAGTTAACATTGTTATCATTTGGATAGTTATGAGACATTGATGAACTATTATTGAAGTTCTTAAACTTTGGTATTTTGGGCTGGTTGGGCAGTTTTGCATAGTCTTTCGTTTTCACTAGTTTTTCTTCCTGGAATTTCCTCTTTACTGGATACTGAAGCTGTTTACCAGCCGCTTTACCCTTCTTTTCGCGTTTGGATTCGTTCGTATCTATGCTTTCTATTTCCCCTTGAAAATACCGTATACGCAGTGCCGTATTACAAAGGAGTGACTCTAATTCTAACTGCAAAGCATCCAATTCGTCCATACCGATAGGTTCATCTGCCGATCTCGCTGCAATAGCCGCTAGTCGCGGTAACGTGACATTATTATCCTGTTGTCGTATATAGGGTATGGGACACACGTCTACTTTTGTTTTACCCACCGATACAGAGCCTGATGTTTTAGCGGGTTTATTGTAGGGAGAAATTCCTGGACTCGAGGGCTTGCCGTTATCGTGGCCTTTACTTGCCAATCTCCCTTTACTGTTGTGATGCATTCTTTTGCCCATCATTTTAATTCAATTCACCCGCGAAAACTTATAGGTAAATAGGCAAAATGCGTATACATGTACTGTCAAAGATAGATGAATTTTATTTCGTTCTTGCTTATATTATACTGATAAAATACCTTTTTTACACTTACAATAATACACAATTATATACTTTGCAGAAAACTAAATAATTAGATGAATGAGGTAGAAATAAGATTCCATTATTTTAAGTTTCACAAACAAAAATAGTACGGTACCATGACAAAATGGCGATTGGCAATTTAAATGGGTGTGTCCCAATGAATAAGAAAACATATGGAAGTGACGTAACGACAAAAAAGTGCGGCCGGCGCCATATTGCCTGGAACTAAACATGGCGGTCTATAGTGATGGGACACTCAGTTGATATTTGTCGAGGATATCGATAAACTAAGATGTTTTAAGTGTAATTAACATCAAACACTATAGTACAGCGATGCTTTAAATAAACTGATGTACGTCTTATCACTTTTAATTTGGGTTATAGAAGTTTGATGTTTACATAATGAGTAAAATTATTATTATTAGAATGAAAACAAAGTGACTATTGAAATGACATTGATTTTGTTATGATTATGTATTGTCAAACAGATAACGAGGCGGATTAAGGTTAAAATCTTTAAAATATTATATGAGCAGATTCTTCACCTTATATTTTTTAAGTTCGATAAAAAAGTACATCACTAAACGTCAACCAATCAACATAAAATAGACCGGAACATAAAATGGCGGACCGGCCACAGTATTTTGATTTGGTATAGACCATTATGCCGAGTCCACTCTATAAAAGTCAATGGTGTGTCCCAAAAGCTTAACAGCATACCTACCAGTAGTGATGGGACTCGAATCACATTTGATTCGAATGATTCGAATCATGACATTTATATCTCGATTCGAGTCAGTTTTTAAATTGGTTCGAACATAATTAAAATTCGAATTGTCGAGTTGATTCTAATCCACGAGCTGATTTGAATTCACGAGCTGATTCGATTCCACGAGCTGATTCGAATCAAATGGAATAAAAGAAGTAGCTTATGTCCTTTCCAAAGGTCTATACTAACTCCTATCGAAAACGATTCAGTGGTTTATGCGTGAAAGCGTAGCAGACACAGACAGAAAGATAAATGGATAGCTTCATTTCATTGTAACTTGTAGTTATGTCTTTCTGTATGATTATTGATTTAAATCGTGATTCGAATCAAGGATTTGATTTGAATCAACAATCTATTCGAATTAAAGATTTGATTCGAATCAACAGTCTATTCGAATCAAAGGTTGATTCGAATCACGATTCGATTATTTTCGTGGTGATTCGAATGGATTCGAATACTCAATTTTGATTCGAGTCCCATCACTACCTGCCAGTACTATTGACATCATTTGATAGGTCATTGATAAGTCAGATGACCCTGGCCAGTATACAGCTTAGAGTTTTGGAACACGTAATAATACGACGTTTCAGTATAATAAAAAAAATCTGTCAGATATATTAATTGTCTATTAAATACTTTTTACATTTTCATGACTCGAGCAAAGGCTTGTGAATTAGGCCCCTTACACACTACGACTTTTAAGTTTTAACATCGATGCAGTCGCGACTCGCGCGTTTTTGAAACGCGCGATAGCTCGCGACACCAGCAATTTTTGCATCGATGCTGTGGCACGTTAGTATCGATACAACATTGACATAAGAAACTTTAAGGTCTTTGCGATACAGTTGCGCGTTAGGCGTTAGCATCGATACACACGCGCGACATCATCGCGACCGCGACATATTCAGCAATGAACAGATTTTTGCATTGATTTTGCTTTTGCATCGCGACAGCATCGTTACTGTATCGCGACAGCATCGCTACTGTATCGTGACAGTATCGCGACTGTATCGACGCTTAAAGTAGCGCAAGCGTGTAAAGGTGGACCATTTGCGACAGCATCGCAGGACTCGTCTGCAAAATCTCAATAGTTTATATAAGTGCGAGTTGGTGAGTAGCGAGTTACGACTTACGTCTGGTCTCTCATCTTGAGTCTTTGTCTTTCGAGTCGTTCATTTACAGTTCGACAAGGCTGTTTATGAACGTGGCGAGAAAAGGAACTAACGCTTCTTTCATACAAAAACGTCATTTTTGACAGTACTCCTTTACCACTCAGCGCCCATTGACATCATTGACATATTCATTTAAGGCCTTGTTGAACTGTATTGTAGAGTTCTAACACAGATGACAGAACTGAGAACACTACTCCCAATGACAAAAGAAACAAGACTACTCCTAACTCCTACCCTACCGGAGTTTTTAGGCCGTCTTTCCACTGACGTGGAGCGGAGCTTGGCGGTGCCGAATTGACCAATCACCATGCTCGAAATCTTCGCTCCGCTTCGCTGTCATTCCGCTGGAGTAGCACGATTGGTCGATTCGGGCACCGCTAAGCTCCGCTCTGCTTCAGTGGAAACACACCCTTGGGCCTTAACCTCAGAAAAGCCGGAATAAAATATATAAAGCCACAATTAAATGCACAAAATATAAAAAGGCTATTATGTCACGGCTGTCATGTGTCATAATTACTGTCATTGTCAACCATATCATCATTCATCTATGGAATGTCATTGTTCGGGTAGCGCTTCGCTTTGGTTTCTGTAAAATATTGTGATTAGTGTGAAGTTCTCCAAAAATAAACTTGTGAAGAGAAATTGGATTCAAATTATACGTCAATTCGAAGAGATGCGATGATAACGAAATGCTTGTAGATAATTTATTTTTGTATGAGTAGCTGAATGATTGTATAAGACCACCATGGCAGACTCCTGTTATTACTGCCCATTATGCTGCAACATGCAATTTACCTCAAAAGAGGATCTCGTAGTTCATCTGAGCGAAATATCTTCGAACATAAAGTGCCCTATTTGCACTAAGACATTTTCCACTTTCAGTCTTATCATGAAACATTTAAAAGTTGATATGTGTGAAATCAATTATAAAGATTCAAATAGGACTTTAGAATCTACTTTAGCCATGAGTAATAATATGGAAACAATAATTACAAATCCCAATTTAAATCAAACATCAGTCGGTAAGGTCTTGTTTTGTCATAGTGGGATATGAACTCGTATTCTTCATAATAAGTATGTTTCATTTATAGAAAGCATCTCAAGTAATGACTCATTTTGCCAGTCGTTAGTAACTCATGATGGTACAGGGGTATCGGAGGACTATGTAGATATGATAAGCAGTCAGCTGGAGAAGCCCTGTATTGAAGATCAAGATTTGAAATTTGTTAAAGAGGAAGCAGATGGCCAATACCTAATTCTGCCAGACGGTGCCCTGTTAGACGCAGGCAGTGTTGTTACCAAACAAAACAAAGATGGCACCATCTCCTTAAATAGTATTAATGGTAAATACTTCATGCTATTCAAATTCAATATCTATAACAGCTGTACTTAAAAAAAAAATACTACTTTGCAAAATTATTTAATTTGCATCAAAATATGTCATTCAAAATTAGTTTCATATGGAAGGAATTATTGCCACTATTCCTTGGCAGTAATTCCTTCCATATGCAACTAATTTTGAATGACATATTTTTATGCAAAGGAGAGATCCTTTTCTCTATGGATAGTACTAATTTTAAATACATACTTCTAAGTTTAATTTATTTTATTTTATTAGGTTTAATTAGACAAGCTTTGCAGAACTATATTTTTAACATTTCAGATGATAATTTTGTACATGAAACAGAGTTTGTTGCATTGAATAGCGAAGCAGAGGACAAGGAAGAAATTTATTCGTGTAATACATGTGGAGTATCTTTTACATCTGTCTCCGATCATATACAAAATTACCACACCGATCAAGTTGTTGTGGTTGAAGTGAGTAAATTACAAGTTTCATTTAAATAAAATGTACGTCTAGATCAGTGTTTCCCAAACTTGTCGGGACCGCGACCCATCTACAAAAAAGTTTAAAGTTTGTGGCCCACCTTGTGTCATGAAGACAAAAAAGCAGTGGTATGTTGCTGTCGCTGTATTTACCCGTTGACTCTTATCGTAGTTCACCACCATATCATCATTGTCAGCCTACTGACGTTCACTGCTGGACTTGGGCCTTTTCTAAAGCTCGTCACCACACCCATTTCAATTCAGAAACGTACGTAAGTACGACAATCGTCCTGTAGTTTCAGGGCCCACCAAAAATTTACCGGCGACCCACCAGTGGGTCGCGACCCACACTTTGGGAAATACTGGTCTAGATAGTTTTAAAATATTAGGGAATATTACACAAAGATCAGAACAGAGGGCACTACTAGTACATTAGAAAAAAATCTGACCAAAATCTCACATGTTGTACTACAGTAGGGCCTCGGTAATCCGGACTCCCGCTTGTTCGGTGATCGCTGTAATCCGGCCGGCCAAATTCGCGAGCTTCGTGAGCGTCATGAGCTAATACGCCGTCAGTCTTTTGTTTATCGCCTTTCATGTAATATGTATAACTATATGTATAGTACAGTGTTAATTTAGCGCGTTCGCTAAGATCATGGCGCCGCCACGGGCGCCACGTAAATATTCGACATTGTGATATTAAAAAAAATATTAAAGAAACTAAGGTTAAATATGTGTTTTATTAACATCAAATATTGCATACTATAATCCGGACAACTCGATAATCCGAAAAGGGTCGTGTTTTTGCCTCTCCGGATAAACGAGACCCTACTGTAGTCATATCAGAATATTTACAAAAACATGTTGATAAAACTTTTTGATTGCTCAATATGCTGATTGCTGGTACCGCCTCTAGCGTGAAAACATTGCAGTCGTATTTTTTTTTTTTTTTTATAAAATCGTGGCCGTCTATGGGATGTTCGCCCATATCCTTTTTTTGTTATTTTATTTAGATTTTTCGCACCAAGGATATTTGAGGCAATATTTTGGATAGTGGTAGTTCCGTGCCTGCAATGCGATCACCTTTAGGCAGACTTCATACGACACAAATAACATTGTTCTTGTGTGAGTTGTCTTTGATAGTACCTACATTCCTTAAAATTTATATTACATTTCATGTCTTTGATGTTTCAGGGTAATGACGAAGCTCCAAATGATAATGGCATGTCAGAGATTCCCTTAGAAATGGAGTCCTCGTCCCAAAATGATCAGTCTGAAGACAGGCAGACTTCGCGGAGAATGATCACCGAAACAGGGGACATAGTGGAGGAACCACTTGACAAAGAACAACCTCAACGTAAGTTGTGATGAACATTTTAAAGAAAAACAAGAATTAAAGTAAATGAAAAATTCATAGTGTGGGTGCTTGCTAGGGATTGCAATCCCGCGGGATTGATTTGCGGGATCGGTCAATCCCGCGGGATCCCGCATGTTTGAATGTATGTTATAAAATTGAATAAATTTAAACTACAGGTTTATGTTTTACTTAAAATCAACTTTATTCATAGAAAATGTCTCATATTATGCCACAAAAATATTTGTTTTGTAACAAAATAACAATGAAATTATGTAATCACTCTAGTCTTATTAGATTTTAAAGTTAAAATGCTTTTAATGCCTCAGAAATCTTGAAGTCAGGGACCTCTCAACATTACGGCTCCGTATTGATTGCGACGACAACCCTCGCGTTTATGCGTGCCTATATAGGTCCCATAGTGGTGACCCCGAGACGGACTGTCTCTTTGAACACCTGCAAGCTGCTTCAGATTTACTGCAGCAGCAGATCCCATTCGCAGAGATCACAATACTTAGCGACTTTAACGCCCACCACGCCGAATGGCTCAATTCCAGTAAAACTGATCTGCGGGAAGATCTGTCTGGACTTTTCCCTTGCGAACGACTCAACACAAGTGGTTGCTACGCCTTCGCGAATTCCAGATGGAGACGTTCAGAATTTTTACCTGTTGGACCTTCTGCTGACTTCAAATCCTGATGGCTACCAAGCATCCATGACCGCACCACTTGGTTCATCGGATCATTGCCTTGCCTAGCACTGCCAACTCCGTTGCCAATGTGGTGATGCAATAGATGAAGCTATTTATTCCGTCCTCTGTAGTGCCAACTTGTGGCAGATTTCGTCCCTGGTTTGGTTCATCCTTCAAAAAGCTTCTCGTCGGAAGCAGAAGGCTTACCAATTCTGGGCCAATGCAGTGTCTGCTCGGGATTTAAATACCAGCACATATAAAATGAAGTACTCAAGAAAGAGATCACTCGGGAAAAGAAACAGCACGTCAATAGAATTGGTGAGAGACTCGAGCGCCTCCTTTCGAGAACCCGTGCATTCTGGTCTCTGGCCAAAGCTATTGAAGGGAATTTCTGCAAGCCAACCCAACCATCCCTACACGTCGAAAATGGATCGTTGGCCCATGACGCAAAAGACAAAGCCGATCTTCTGGATAAGTTCTTTGCGTCAAACTTGACCCGAGATGACGGGGGACAGAAACCGCCGACCATACCGCGATGTATGAGCGCACAGTGTGATAAAAACCTCGATTTTGTTTCAAAATACTATAGTTGATAGCTATATAAACATTAGAGTAAAACTCCGAGATCGATATTCCTTGTAGTTATTTTTTTAAAGAGTGTCAAAGTTGGCGTTTTTCCGGGTCAAAAATTTTCATAAAAATTAATAAAAAAAAAACTGATCAAGTAACATTAATTTTGTTTATACCAATTGAACAAGCACTTAATACTTTACTTTTTCTCCAAATTTGGTTAACCTACTGTGATCAAGTAGGGAGATATTTATTTATTTAATAATTTTAGTTTTTCATTTTTAATTTCGCAATTAGATCGAATTAGAAAAAGTTTTAAGCATGAAACGATAGTGTGAGTAATCCTTTATCAATGTTATTAAAAATCACACTCAAATAACCTCTGTGTAAGAAGTTATATCCAATTCAATTTTTTCTAAATAAACATCGGATTTTTTGTACCTAGGGTTGTCACTAAAGGTCTCTTGTTTGATTTATCCGGTTGATACGCAAATTCGCAATCGATATCCTATACGAAAAATATCAAGATCACGTTTAGGTAGGTCTAATAATAAAAAATCTAAAAAGTGAAAAAATATAAACTAATTTTATATGCTCAAACAGTATCTAATTAGTAATTACCTTCTGATGTAGTCGGGGAAAATAAAATATCAACTTTAGTGACAACCCTAAGTATAAAAAATCCGAATTTTTATTTAAAAAAATTTGAATTGGATATAACTTCTGACACAGAGGTTATTTGAGTGTGATTTTTAATAACATTGATAAAGGATTACTCACACTATCGTTTCATGCTTAAAACTTTTTCTAATTCGATCTAATCGCGAAATAAAAAATGAAAAAGTAAAATTATTAAATAAATAAATATCTCCCTACTTGATCACAGTAGGTTAACCAAATTTGGAGAAAAAGTAAAGTATTAAGTGCTTGTTTAATTGGCATAAACAAAATTAATGTTACTTGATTAGTTTTTTTTTTCATTAATTTTTATGCAAATTTTTGACCCGGAAAAACGCCAACTTTGACACTCTTTAAAAAAATAAGTACAAAGAATATCGATCTCGGAGTTTTACTCTAATGTTTGTAAGGCTATCAACTATAGTATTTTGAAAGAAAAACGCGATGATACAAAATCGAGGTTTTTATCACACTGTGGAGCGTCATGTCGGTTATTTGGTTTCATCAGCGCTCAGTGCAAATAGCCCTCCGTTCCCTTGATATCCAAAAGTCGAGTGGGCCTGACGGAATCCCTCCTATAATTGTGTGTAAAAAATTGTGCTCCAGAGTTGGCTCTGATCTTAACACGTCTTTTTCGGCTCTCCTGTTCTTCTGGCATTGTACCGCATTCCTGGAAGACAGCCTTGGTGTACTCGATCCCCAAAAAGGTGACCGCTCAAATCCTTCCAATTACAGACCAATCGCTATAACCAATTTATAATATAATCGAATCAATTATCAATAACCAGCTTCTTCGATACTGGAAGGCCAGGGATTACTAAGTGACAAAAAGTACGGGTCCCGTAAGGGTCGCTCGGCTGGTGATCTCTTGGCATCTCAGGCGATTGTGTCGAAGGGAGAGGCATTGGCTGTTAGTTTGGACATTGCGAAGGCCTTTGATCGGGTTTGGCACAAAGCACTGCTATCAAAGGTTCCATCATATTATGGGATCCCCGAGAAATTATGCAAATGGGTCATGCGGGATCCGCGGATCCGCGTTTAGCAGGTGCGGGATCCAGCAGATTAATAATTGGCGCGGGATCCCGCGGGATTGCGGGATCCCGCTTTGCGGGATTGCAATCCCTAGTGCTTGCCCATACAAATCATAGAAAAAATTTTGCTCTTTCAGAGCTGCTACTTTCACAGTGAACTCTTTATGAGGGACACATACACACCCTAAAATTTTATCACTTAGTTTTGTTACACCTTATAATATATTTAAAATGAACTTTAATCAAGAAAAATATTAATATAGTGTGTATCTTCTTATATATAAAATTCTCTGTCACAATGTTAGTTAAATATGGCGTCGGATGCCATATTTAACTGTAAACAAAGATTTGACATTTTGCACTGTAGTTATAGTTAAAGTTATAGTTAACGTTACAGTTATAGTTAAAGTAAGTTGGTGCAACCCACCCTAAGAAATTAGATGACGTCCGCAACTCTATTGCGCCAAAATAAGTTTATCGCGCGGGAACCGTAAACGTTTTTGTGAGTCACAGTTTGTGTGTCATAGTTTTAACTAAATAGTACAGCTCCCAAGCTAACTACTAAATTTGTATTGAAATTAACTTAACCCATTAATCCCCAAGCGGCACCCGGCTGTCGCATAACAATTGAAAATCTATTCTGTCTGCGATTCCCGCGATCGAGGTATTAAGCAGTCCTTATTTATAAGCTTTTGAATTTAAATATGTGAGCGAAGAAATAGAGGAAAATGTGAAAAAAACGGAGGAAATTATTTAAAATTGCTTATTATCTTAACTACTGGAGCAATTTTTATGTTATTTGGCACACGTGAAGAAAAGACCACGTGAAAGGACATAGGTTTCTTCGGAAAAATGTACGGTTTCCGTGACATTCCTAAATTACGCGGGCGAAGCCGCGCGCAACATCTAGTATATCTTATATATAAAATTCTCGTGTCACAATGTTAGTTCACGAACTCCTCCGAAACGGCTTTACTGATTTTTACCAAATTTTATATGCATATTCAGTAGGTCTGAGAATCGGCTACTGGGTACTTTATATATGTATTGATAAGTGTATTTGTTGAATAAATAATAGTAAATTATTACAACCTGAGACTGACGGCGACCATTGTTTGTGCGACGAGATAGCGCGACGTTGCCTTGGCGACATACTTATTTAGTCACTTCAATAAAATAATAATATGGGCGAAATACTTTATATTATGGCAAAGCTACGTTTGCCGGGACAGCTAGTATTAATTTTTTTTTTTCTTTTCAGAAGTGGCAGGCGAAAATGTTGTTCTCGTAAAAGATGTTAACATGATTAATAAACAGGACGAAAAACTAAATTTAGATATTGAGAAAGAAAACAAAAAGAAAAAATCAAAAGTAAAGGAGGCTGCTGGTAATAAAATAACTACACATAATGTACTTTAATAACACTACGATATTCGTTAGATCGATGGCATTAACATTTAAAAAAGTTATGTCTTGATTAGGGCTGCCATGACCTAAATTGCCGTCGTCGTCGGTCAAACACGACAATAATCCCGGACATTTGGCCGAAATGTGGTTATTTCCCCGGACACCTCATAAAAAGTATTTACGAATACGTGTTGCCAATTTTTGCTAAAACATCTTTCTTTTCCAACAAGAATTTGTAAAAATCTGATTAACTCAAGTCCTTGAAATTGTACTTTATTTTGATCAGAAAAGATACCGTGTGTGAGTTTTAACTCAAGTCCTTGAAATTGTACTTTATTTTGATCAGAAAAGATACCGTGTGTGAGTTTTTATCTTTTGTTGCTGCATGACTAAAAAGTTGGATTTCTTTCATCAAAAGTGTCCCGATTTTACCCGGAAACTTCAAAAACCCGGCCGGACATTCCCCGGACGCCCTTCAAACTATTGACGACCGAGTAGAAACTAGAACGACGGATGGCAGCCCTAATCTTGATGAGCAAAGCATGCTTGCTTATTATCAGATAATTTTATCTATAAGCAGAAGGACAACCTGTATATAATTTGGTTAAGTTGTGTCAAGCAGAGCATACCACAATTTATATTGCCTAAGATATATCTCGAACAATTTAGGTGGGTCCACAATCTGCTTATGAATGAACTTCACTGATGGTATGAACTTCACAATTAACGTAAAACACTGGGGCGTAGCTTATAGCTACCGCCGTATATGCCGTATCAATTATATGGGGCCCCCGGGCCACAAGGGCCCCCAACATGCGTTAGCAAAAATTTTAATAAACTTTCCATTTCTTTTACTAAATTCACGAAATATTATGAAAAAAATTATAAAGGCAACCTATCCTAAGGGCACCCAAACATACTTTATAGGTGGGCTAAGGTTCGCTAGGCTTCTGGTAAAATAATCGATAAGGGTGAAGCCAAACGAGCGTAATTTGTGAGTTGTGAGTCGCAGAATTTCGGTCGCGTAAATATCTTTTCATACAAAATATCATGACTCACAAAATTACGCTCGTGTGAATCAAACAGGACTTTGGTATGAAACTGAATGCAGCAGAATTTCTGCCAACCGAAATTCTGCGACTCACAAGTCACAACTCACAAATTACGCTCGTTTGGCTTCACCCTAAGATTTACTCACACAATGTTGCAGGTTTATACTACCACAAATCTGTGGTCATGAAGGACATGGAGACAGAGACTGGCAACTCTATCCAAGTGTACAACTGTACGCAGTGTCATCTGTATGTCACAACTCTGGCACAGTTTCAAAAGTATCCCTGTAAAAAATGTAAGTTATTGGAACGAAGTTCCTTATCGCGCGTAACGCGTTGCGAAAGGAGGCTAGACGAAACGATATTTGACCTCGACACTTTTTTTAGTACCTGCGAAGTAGGGGCAGATGGCGTTGATAAGTGTATTGAGTGGTATTTAGTATTCCTGTGCGTCGACTAGATGGCGTTTTTGAGAATGTGTAAATGTGTAAATTAAGTAGTAACACAGTAGTACTTCGTTCCATCCGGGTGTCTCTTGACCCCTCTCAAGTTTTTTTAATTTAATTCCTTCATTGATCACAATACAGCTAACACTGCACTGTGACAAAATAATATTATCTTTGGTTTTGTCTGGTATTCAATTTAATAAGACAATTATTGTATACAGGTTGTAACAAAACTAAGTGTATGAGTCCCCTGTATAGAGTGCACTGTGAAAGTAGCAGCACTGAAAGAGTCATTTTTTTTAAATATTTGTATGGCCAAATTGAAAACTGAAACTGGGGTGCCTGCCCATACAAATCACAAAAAAAATAGTTTTTTCAGTGTTGCTATATTACAGTGAACTCTATACAGGGATGAATGTATAGAGTTCACTGCTAGGAATACTTAATAAAAATAAAGGAAACGTAACTCCCATACTTCAATCGTTTTGAATTTGGTTCTCAAGGTTCTTTTCGCACACTAAAATAATATGGCAATAGCTACGAAACACTACATTCAAATTGACAAAATAAAGCCGTTGACAGTAATAATTGTCACTTCTATAATTATTAATTACACAAAATTCTTGCATGTATTCAATCGGTTCTCATTTTGTAGAATCGGAACAAATTTGACACAGTTACTTTTCCTTAGTTTTTATTATTCGTAGCTTACCTACAAAACTTTGTTTTATTTCAGCCGAGTACCCGTGCTCTCAATGTAGTGTTGTGTATAAGAACGCCAAATCATTGTCGGCCCATATGAAGAAACATAAAGCTAAAATTCCTGCTATAAGTAAGTTACATTTGCAACTTGTATGCATGATTCAATGACTTTTTTCATTTCTCAACTTGAAAAACAAACAAATGTATTATTATATTTTATGAGTATTTTAAATATATGTACTTTAAATGAGTAATTTTCTTATCAAATAAATTTCATTTAATAATCAGGTTTATGGCAACAGCTCCTAGGGCACGGGTGGCAAACCAATGGCACGCGTGCATTGATCACAAAAATAGCATCGAAATTATTTTAACCAACAATGAAGGTTAGGTCCACTTCTGGATAGTGGGCACCAAATCAAATTTTGAAATATGCATCGGATCACAAAAATATTGAATGGCACGTTCATGACTTAACTGAAGATTTCTTATAAAAAAGGGCACATTAATACGAAAAGGAACCCTGTCCTAGGCTATACATGAAAACTAAAGGTCTTAGAGGGGAAAACTGGCTGGGTATTATGACGTATACCATAGGAAATAGAGAAAATATACACTAGAGTCGCGAAGCCCATAAAAATCAGCGTGTCTGCAGTTTTTAGTTCTCATCTGAACGATACATCTATCGTTGAGTTATACTATCAGCGTGTCTGCAGTTTTTAGTTCTCATCTGAACGATACATCTATCGTTGAGTTATACTATCAGCGTGTCTGCAGTTTTTAGTTCTCATCTGAACGATACATCTATCGTTGAGTTATACTATCAGCGTGTCTGCAGTTTTTAGTTCTCATCTGAACGATACATCTATCGTTGAGTTATACTATCAGCGTGTCTGCAGTTTTTAGTTCTCATCTGAACGATACATCTATCGTTGAGTTATATTATCAGCGTGTCTGCAGTTTTTAGTTCTCATCTGAACGATACATCTATCGTTGAGTTATACTATCAGCGTGTCTGCAGTTTTTAGTTCTCATCTGAACGATACATCTATCGTTGAGTTATACTATCAGCGTGTCTGCAGTTTTTAGTTCTCATCTGAACGATACATCTATCGTTGAGTTATATTATCAGCGTGTCTGCAGTTTTTAGTTCTCATCTGAACGATACATCTATCGTTGAGTTATACTATCAGCGTGTCTGCAGTTTTTAGTTCTCATCTGAACGATACATCTATCGTTGAGTTATACTATCAGCGTGTCTGCAGTTTTTAGTTCTCATCTGAACGATACATCTATCGTTGAGTTATACTATCAGCGTGTCTGCAGTTTTTAGTTCTCATCTGAACGATACATCTATCGTTGAGTTATACTATCAGTGTGTCTGCAGTTTTTAGTTCTTATCTGAACGATACATCTATCGTTGAGTTATACTATGAGCGTGTCTGCAGTTTTTAGTTCTCATCTGAACGATACATCTATCGTTGAGTTATACTATCAGCGTGTCTGCAGTTTTTAGTTCTCATCTGAACGATACATCTATCGTTGAGTTATACTATCAGCGTGTCTGCAGTTTTTAGTTCTCATCTGAACGATACATCTATCGTTGAGTTATATTATCAGCGTGTCTGCAGTTTTTAGTTCTCATCTGAACGATACATCTATCGTTGAGTTATACTATCAGCGTGTCTGCAGTTTTTAGTTCTCATCTGAACGATACATCTATCGTTGAGTTATACTATCAGCGTGTCTGCAGTTTTTAGTTCTCATCTGAACGATACATCTATCGTTGAGTTATATTATCAGCGTGTCTGCAGTTTTTAGTTCTCATCTGAACGATACATCTATCGTTGAGTTATACTATCAGCGTGTCTGCAGTTTTTAGTTCTCATCTGAACGATACATCTATCGTTGAGTTATACTATCAGCGTGTCTGCAGTTTTTAGTTCTCATCTGAACGATACATCTATCGTTGAGTTATACTATCAGCGTGTCTGCAGTTTTTAGTTCTCATCTGAACGATACATCTATCGTTGAGTTATACTATCAGTGTGTCTGCAGTTTTTAGTTCTTATCTGAACGATACATCTATCGTTGAGTTATACTATCAGCGTGTCTGCAGTTTTTAGTTCTCATCTGAACGATACATCTATCGTTGAGTTATACTATCAGCGTGTCTGCAGTTTTTAGTTCTCATCTGAACGATACATCTATCGTTGAGTTATACTATCAGCGTGTCTGCAGTTTTTAGTTCTCATCTGAACGATACATCTATCGTTGAGTTATACTATCAGCGTGTCTGCAGTTTTTAGTTCTCATCTGAACGATACATCTATCGTTGAGTTATACTATCAGCGTGTCTGCAGTTTTTAGTTCTCATCTGAACTATACATCTATCGTTGAGTTATACTATCAGCGTGTCTGCAGTTTTTAGTTCTCATCTGAACGATACATCTATCGTTGAGTTATACTATCAGCGTGTCTGCAGTTTTTAGTTCTCATCTGAACGATACATCTATCGTTGAGTTATACTATCAGCGTGTCTGCAGTTTTTAGTTCTCATCTGAACGATACATCTATCGTTGAGTTATACTATCAGCGTGTCTGCAGTTTTTAGTTCTCATCTGAACGATACATCTATCGTTGAGTTATACTATCAGCGTGTCTGCAGTTTTTAGTTCTCATCTGAACGATACATCTATCGTTGAGTTATACTATCAGCGTGTCTGCAGTTTTTAGTTCTCATCTGAACGATACATCTATCGTTGAGTTATACTATCAGCGTGTCTGCAGTTTTTAGTTCTCATCTGAACGATACATCTATCGTTGAGTTATATTATCAGCGTGTCTGCAGTTTTTAGTTCTCATCTGAACGATACATCTATCGTTGAGTTATACTATCAGCGTGTCTGCAGTTTTTAGTTCTCATCTGAACGATACATCTATCTTGTCGCGTTGAGTGTATCAAATTAGCCTAACGAATAAAAAATACAATTTTATGTGCCATCTTACATCTAGTAGAGTCTTTTTAAAACTCCTTGCATATCTATAGTCCTTGCAATATCCTTGTATATCTAGTCTCTGCGTATACCTAGGAAATACTCAGACCTTAAAATTACGCATAAATCATAATCAAGTGAAACATATTTTAAACTAAATATTAGTTTTCAATTTCCCAATTATGCATCATTTCAGCTACATTTTCGGAAAAAACAAAGGTTGTAACAGAATTTTCAGACAGAGTTTCGGACAACCTTGAGTGTGAGATTTGCTCGACGGCTTTCACCACAACCAAGTCTTTTAAACTCCACAAGAGGATGCACGATCCTATCAAGTAAGTTAAAAGTTTTAATACACA
The DNA here is from genome assembly GCA_963422495.1 of Polyommatus iphigenia. NCBI lineage: Eukaryota > Metazoa > Arthropoda > Insecta > Lepidoptera > Lycaenidae > Polyommatus > Polyommatus iphigenia. The sequence continues at coordinate 8,252,669 of OY730187.1, forward strand.
ATTAGTTAATAGGGAATTTTATTAAGTATGGGTTGCACCAGAGGTGTGGTTAAAGTTAAAGTTATGGTTATAGTTAAGGCTAACTTAGCTTTAACCTTAACTTTAACCTTAACTTTGACCACAGAAATTGACAGATGTCTGTTGAGTTTATTTTTTATTAAAGCTACAGATAATTTTTTTAATTTTAATTATCCGTAAAAATCGACAGGAAAAATATAACACTGTGAAACATAGTAAATTTTCACGAAAAAATTTAGATATAAGTATGAGCGATTATGGTTAAATATGGCGTCGGACGGCGGACGCCATATTTAACTGTAACCAAAGATTTGACATTTTGCACTGTAGTTATAGTTACAGTTATAGTTAACGTTACAGTTATAGTTAAAGTAAGTTGGTGCAACCCACCCTAAGAAATTAGATGACGTCCGCAACTCTATTGCGCCAAAATAAGTTTATCGCGCGGGAACCGTAAACGTTTTTGTGAGTCACAGTTTGTGTGTCATAGTTTTACTACTAAATTTGTATTGAAATTAACTTAACCCATTAATCCCCAAGCGGCACCCGGCTGTCGCATAACAATTGAAAATCTATTCTGTCTGCGATTCCCGCGATCGAGGTATTAAGCAGTCCTTATTTATAAGCTTTTGAATTTATGTGAGCGAAGAAATAGAGGAAAATGTGGAAAAAACGGAGGAAATTATTTAAAATTGCTTATTATCTTAAGAAACTACTGGAGCAATTTTTATGTTATTTGGCACACATTGAAGAATAGACCAAGTGAAAGGACATAGGTTTCTTCGGAAAAATGTACGGTTTCCGTGACATTCCTAAATTACGCGTTCGAAGCCGCGCGCAACATCTAGTATATCTTATATGTATATAAAATTCTCGTGTCACAATGTTAGTCCACGAACTCCTCCGAAACGGCTTTACTGATTTTTACCAATTTTTATATGCATATTCAGTAGGTCTGAGAATCGGCTACTGGGTACTTTATATATTGATAAGTGCATTTGTTGAATAAATAATAGTAAATTATCACAAGCTGAGACTGACGGCGACCATTGTTTGTGCGACGGGATAGCGATCGACGTTGCCATGGCGACATACTTATTTAGTCACTTCAATAAATTAATATGGGCGAAATACTTTATATTATGGCAAAGCAACGTTTGCCGGGACAGCTAGTATAATATATAAATGGATTTTCAATTGTGTTAGTAAAGCTATAACTCCATAACGGCTGAACCGATTCTGCTAATTTAGTCTTAAAATAATCCTTGAAGTCCAGATATTTTTTTAAGTGACACAAAGTTCACCGGGACAGCAAGTATAGAATAAAATCTTGTTTTTCAGGTCCCGTCCAATAGAAGCACCTTTCGTAACGCAATACGGAACCGCTCCGAGCGATGAGAAGTATCTATGTGTGGTGTGTGACAAGATGATACCGCTCGACTATAGAAATATACACGAGAACTCACACAAGGCGGATAATACCAACATATGTGATGTCTGCAACAAACAGTTCGAGTCGCGAGACTATCTGGACATGCATATGACTGTACATAATACTGAAAGGGTAATTGTTAACATAAGTATCTAAATATACAAGTTGTTAGTGTAAACACCGTTATCCTTGAAACCATCAAATGAGCCTGTCAAAATGAACAACTTTTTCTATGAGAACAATGCTGGGAATTCAAAAAAATCCGTCTTCATACCCATACAAATTGCCGATCCGGGCATCCGTATGGGTATGAAGACGGCATTTTTTTTTTTTGAGTTCCCAGCATTCTTCTCATAGAAAAAGTTGTTCATTTTGACGGGCTAATTTGATGTTTTTAAGGATAACGGTGTTTACACTAACACACTGTTTATATAACACATTACACAAAGGTGACTGACTGACAGTGATCTATCAACGCACAGCCCGAACCACTTAACGGATCGGCCTGAAATTTGGCATGCAATATCCCTAGCACGGCGACCAGTGGATCGCCGATCTTTTTTCGTTTCGAAAAATTCAATTAAAATGCCACTTTATGACAGACTAGTCCTAAAAATTCAAATAATATCCTACTTTATGACATATACTATAGTCTGTCATATTTTAATTGAATTTTTGTCGGTCGCGATTAGCCGCGGTAAAGATCGGAACGGCACCTTAAATTTATGTCTACAGTTTGTCTATACTTTCGCATTTCTACTGGTCGCCGTGCTAGGGCTACAGATAGATGTTATGACGTAGGCATCCGCTAAGAAAGGATTTTGATAAATTCCAAATAGGGGATGAAAGATTGTATATACGAGTATGTATAATATACTTCTTAACACTAGCGAAGCCGCGGGCAAAAGATAGTTTAATCCTTCAAGCCCCATACGAGCACCGGTGATCGCGACAACAATAGAATACAAAAGCATTTCCAAGAATCCGCGATCGAAGGATTGATATTTATGTGTCTTAGAGAAATTGATTCATAGGCAGTTGACGAACCTACGTTATTTGGTCGCGTCATATCATACCCAGCCAATAGATCATATCTTACATTGAATTGTCATACGCTGACCAAATGACGTCGGTCCGTCAACTGCCTAAGAATCAATTTCCTCGATGGTACTATCAGAGAAATTGATTCATAGGCAGTTGACGAACCTACGTTATTTGGTCGCGTCATATCATACCCAGCCAACAGAACATTGAATTGTCATACGCCGACCAAATGACGTAGGTCCGTCAACTGCCTAGGAATCAATTTCCTCGATGGTACTATCAGAGAAATTGATTCATAGGCAGTTGACGAACCTACGTTATTTGGTCGCGTCATATCATACCCAGCCAACAGAACATTGAATTGTCATACGCCGACCAAATGACGTAGATCCGTCAACTGCCTAGGAATCAATTTCCTCGATGGTACTATCAGAGAAATTGATTCATAGGCAGTTGACGGACCTACGTTATTTCCTCGCGTCATATCAATATTAGTCTTGATCTTTTGATTGGGTATCAAAAGATCACTAATATTGAATTAACATGATCGACCAAATGACGTAGGTCCGCCAACTGCCTATGAATCAATTTCTTTGATGGTACCCAGGCTACATAATTTGTCCGTTGAAAAGCTGTATTTGACTGCGTCGACACTCTTAATGCTAAGTACTCACATACGGTTTTGCTCGATTGAGCAATAACGTCAAGCAAAACCCGCGGCTCGGACTTTCGTCCACACATTCAGCATTGCTCGATAGTTTTACTCTAAATCGATACATTTAATTCCATCAAGCTGGCTCGATGCGAGCCTTCGAGCTGTCAGTTTTGCGGTCCACACAGTAATTATTACTCGATTTGGAGTAAAACTATCGAGCAAAACCGTATGTCAGTACTTAGCATTAGTTTTAATTTAAAAAGTTTTTCTGTTCGTAGTATGTACTTATTTGAAACTTTTAAATACTACGACGTCAAAGAAAACCGGCGTGAAAAGTTCGCAATACCAGAATATTTACAAGTGTCTCTGTTTCGGACCAATGTGGACTTACATTTACCAAAAAGTTATTCTTTGGTAACGATTTTAGGATGAGCCAAATAAGGGTCATAACTAAAAGAATGACTGATTTGTTTTTAGGTAACCATCGGTAGTCAAGACAAATCTCTGCCCTACGACTGTACGTACTGCACGAGAAAGTTCTCCCGGCCACATGAAAAGGTCAAACACGAGAGGATACATACAGGTAAAGTACACAATAATAAACACAATAAAAATAAATTAATAAAAGTAGAATAAGTGCATGAAAAGTGTATATTATTACTGTGAAACATGAATTTCCACCAAGAAGTTACAGTACCATATATAAAGTACACAAGTTGAAATAGTTATCTAGAATAAGACTGTTGAAAACAAGACATATATACACTGGTCTCTTTCTACAGTGCACAAAAATATAACGCATCGCATTCACTTGACGATAGTTACATGCTTCGTTGGCCAAACTATTGGCTTTATTGCAAAATGTAAAACACTAGATGATGCCCGCAACTCCGTTGCGCCAAAACTCGTTTATCGCGCGGGAACCGTACATTTTTCCGGGATAAAAAGTATCCTATGTCCTTTCCCGGGACTCAAAGTATCTCCATTCCAAATATCAGCAAAATCGGTTCAGCGGTTTGAGCGTGAAGAGGTAACAGACAGACAGATAGACAGACAGACAGACATATAGACACACATTTAAATTATTAATATGGATAGTTACATTTTTGTGACATACAGAGCGCCATCTCTTGATGGAGTATATGAAACAAAAAATAGCACTCGTTGATACCATTGAAATACTAACTTTATGACTCAGTAAATAAAGTGTAATTTTACAGGTGAAAAGCCGCATTCGTGCGAGATCTGCGGCAAGTCTTTCCGAGTGTCGTACTGTCTCACGCTGCACATGCGCACACACACCGGCGCGCGACCCTACGCCTGCCCGCATTGTAATAAAAGGTGCATAATGCTACACCCTCTTAGTAAAAAAAATGTTGCTTTGTATATAGACGTTATAATATAGTTATACAATCATTCATAAGAATGCATATATTCATGTATGATTTTAAATTTCAAGTATGTGACTTCAAAAACGTAGGACTCTACTTACTCCCGGTTGGGATAAACAGCGATTAGCTGTACTGTGACTTGTGAGTCCGTTCATAGCGGATATTAAAACCTTTTTGCCAAAATTCATGTTTGTAGGTGTATAGTTTCTGAGATTTAGTAATTTATTAGTAAATGGTATTTAGACTTTATAACTTTGGATTTAGGATGGCTATATTTTATAACATTGTGTTGTTTTTACTTATGGATCTGTGTTTACATAAAGAATATTCTATATTCTAGGTTCAAAGCTCACAGCGTGTTCAACCATCATCTACTGACTCACTCTGAAGTTCGCGCGTACAAGTGTCCGTACTGCCCCAAGGCGTTTAAGACATCGGTTCAGCTCGCTGGACATAAGAACTCACATACCAAGCCCTTTGCCTGCCAGCAGTGTAATAGGTGAGGCCAAACATGATTAAATTAAACTTCTTAAGGCGAGGATCAACCCCAATTTGTTATTCCGTGACTCCCGGTTTACCTAGTTCCAATATAATAACGAAATGTTAAAAAAATATGAGATATAAAGCACAATATTTAAAAGACTTTAAACCATAAACATTTTTATAAAACGTAATACTTTTGCTGTAATTAATTTACAAACTCACCTCCGGCAAAAATCTAATTCATCGAAATATAAGTATTAACTAGGATAATTATACATTTTATTTGAATAAATTGTTAGTAATTCTATATTAAAATATTCTGAACCGAACAATTTTGTTTCTAAATATTTATTTACAAAGATATTTTGAAAAATATAGAAGATCCGCCCCTAGTAACTACAGGTTTATGCTAAGCTAAAATGAATCTTATTGCGATGCGTATACGCTTGGTCTTTGGTTGTGTGCAAGGTTATCGTTTTGGATTGAGATTAATCCCTGCCTTAAGTCTTGTCAAAACATACCCTTTTTATATGAAGAAGAAGGAGATAACACCCACAACGACAACGCTCACGACCGTCGTTTTTCCCGTTCCACTTGCATGTGAGCGTCAGTGATACAAACTTAATAGTAGAGGAGGGGAGGGTGCTATTTATGTAGTCACTCGAGCGTCATGGAGACCTAGTAGGTTTTGTACATTAGGTAAAGCTGATAAAAAAAAATAAGAGCATTTTTTTATAAAAAGTATCCTATGTCCTTTTCCGAGACTTAAAGTATCTCCATGCCAAATTTCAGCAAAATCGGTTCAGCGGTTTAAGCGTGAAGAGGTAACAGACAGACAGACACACTTTCGCATATTTTATAATATTAGTATGGAAGTAGTGACCGACCGAACTTTCGGTTTCGGTTTCGGCCAGTTTCGGCCAAAAAATCTAGTTTCGGCCTTACGGCCGAAACTCATGCGTCGTTTGGTAAACTTCGCAGTTAACTCGTGCCAGCAAGGCCCCAGCTCAGTTCACCACCATCTATTTAATCGTGTTTTGAGATTATGTGTTCCAGATTAGTCCCAAATCAAAAATGAGCACTTCGTTTTATTTTCATTAAAATGTCTAAACTTATTTTTATCGAAATTATATTATTAATTTTATTTCTACGACAAACGCAGATTTATTTAATCCTTCGATCGTGGATTCTTGGAAATCTATTGTTATTCTATTGTTGTCGTGATCACCGGTGATCTTATGGGGCTTGATAGGTTAATATGCTATAGGCAAATTACGTGCTATTTTAACAATGTTTCCCAAACAAACGATTTAGTAAATGCTATGATAAATTGATTATATTGTGTCTTTTTATTTACTTTATTTACTTAAAAATTTTGTTTGACTCTTTGTTGATCTCACGATTATAGGATAATATATTAGAATATTATAATTATCTTCCGAGATTTATCTAGTAAATCACCTCGTCTCACTCCCTTTTACCGCGCATTTTATTTAAATATTTAAAATTAACCTTTAACAATGGACACGTAATCTCTTAGACCGTTCCTACCCTGCTAGAATCTTATCTAACCCACTTCCCCGTAAGCTTCACTCTTGCGGCCCTCAGTATATTTTTCAGGTTTAGTGGCAAAACGCCTTCTGGAGCAAAAAAAATGTGACAAACTGCAAGTTTGCTTAGTGATTTCGTTTTGAACTTCAACCGCGGTCGTGTCTATGTTTCCCATAAAAATAATATACTGCAATTGATTGTGTTTTCAGTAGTATGTCGTTAATGTCTAAGGGAGGATTTCACTAATCACACAACTTTGTTTTATAAAACTTAGTTCTAATTAAACGCGTTCCTACGGGGATGTAAATCTCGTTTTGTTTCAAAAATGGATCTTATAATCTTCTCTTAATCATGATTATTAAAACTAAGTTTATGTGACGTCATGCGATGATTTTACATTTTTTTATCATTTTGGAGTCTAGTACGTTATTTTATCAACAAAAAAGTAAGAAACGATACATAATTAACTACCCAAACGCATCATTTTTTTCGTCTATGATTCTCGATTCACCATGACACTACACTGACAGAACTTTAACGGCTTTTATGAAGTTTAACTGTACAACATTGGACGTTCTGAAGATAAAACTCGGATTTGCTGTGAACGTTATGTTAGTGAAATGCAATTTGGTGCTATAAACGCGTTTATACGTTTAGAACCGATTTAGTATACACTAAGCGTATTCTATTTCTAAATAAAATGACTTGAAATAAGTAACTTCTGCTCTTGTTTCTTAGAGTAATCCTTCGTTATAATACATTAAGGGGAATTTCACCAATCACACTTAAATTTCGTTTTATTAAACTAAGTTCTCATTGAACAATGAACGCGTTTATATGGCGATGTAAATCTCGTTTTGTTTCAAATAGATTATACATTCTTCTTTTAATCGCGATTAATGAATCTAAGTTTACGTTACGTCACGCGATGATTTTTATACGTATTTATAATCTTGGAGCCTTGTCACGTTGTTTTAAGAAACGATAAATAAGCTAACCAAACGCATCTGTGAAAACTGTCATCTTAACAATTTTTTCGTCTATGTTTTTCGATCTGTCATTACACTACACTGATAGGACTTAAATGTGTTTTATGAAGTTAAAACTCGAATATTAGGCGTTCAGAAGATAAAAAATTGGATTTGCTGTGAATGAGTTTAGTTCATGTTGGTGAAATGCAATTGAGTGTTATAAACGTGTTTATACGTTTATAACCGGTTTAGTGTGCACTAAGCGCGTTCAATTTCTTTGGTGAAATCGCGCCTACTTGGAATCGTATAAAAAAACGGAATACAAAAAAGTTTCTAGGGAACATAATATTATTTGAGTCTAAGATTAATAATATTTATTTTAAGAAATGTCGCAAAGGGTAAAAAATTCTATGTGGTACTTTTTGTTTAGTTTAAAAAGTTGTAATTTATGTTAACAAATCAATAAATTTGAGTAAATAATCGTAATTTTGAATGTTTTACCAAGTTTCGGTTTCGGCCGAAACTGTGAGTAAGGCCGAAAGTTCGGTTTCGGTTTCGGCTGAAAAATCAGTTTCGGTCGGACAGTATATGGAAGTATGGATATCTGCTATTACTTTTACGCTCTTTAATTCATCTCGCACCTCACTTCAGGCCGTTCGCGTCGCTGTACGCGGTGCGCGTGCACATGGAGTCGCACGCAAAACAGAACAGCCTGAAGTTCGCGTGCGCGCTGTGCGGCGCCAGCTACGCGCGCGCCTTCGCGCTCAACGACCACGTGCGACAGGCGCATAACGCTGAGCAGGTACGTCATTCGTACCTCACTTCACAGTGATGTGCCTTTATAATGTAACTTTGATGAATGTCAACTTCATAGATTAATCATTGGTCTTCGCGCGCGCGGCGCTACGAAGACCAATGATTTATCTATGGACAACTTATTCTTTATTAACTGCAAACTATGTGCTGCAAACCATAACTTTTTGCAGAACATTAACTTCATTGCTTATGGTCACTTTTGACGATTGAAGTTTTTAAAAGCCAATTTAAAAGTGTAAACGTCAAAACATTGACATTAAAACTTTTAAAATTGTGTTTTTAAAAGTTTAAAGGAGTTTTGGCGGGCATGTGAAAGAGTGCTGTTGTGTTTTTGTATTATTTTCCTAAAATTGTGTTAGCTGGGTTTTTAATGTGTAATATTGGTAGAATATTAACCATTAGATATTCGTGTTCATGCACAAGTGTAGGAAAGTGATGTAATATCCAGAAACGTGCTATTTTGTGTTCCCTTCAAAACTCCATCGAAAGTTTCAGTAAAGCGTCTACCACTTTACTGAATCGATCGACTTGACTCCTGTGACTGTATTGACTTTTACTTAGACTTTAGACCTGACGATACAAGAAAACGATGATGAAAATTATAATAGGAGGAATATGGTTTTCCCGCCATATTCCTTACCTTTTTACCTTGTCTGTGGCACAACATACACATCCTTTGTGTCAAGTTGCCAAAAAAGAAGAAAAAAAAAATCGATTATTGCATATGGCAAAGTACACCGCTGGTGTCAGTGCCAAAAAAAAAAGTTTAAACGTCAAATTGTGACTGTGTGAAAGATTTTTTTTAATCTAGAAAAAAAGGACTTTATCGTAAAACGATAATGCTGTCCTTATAGGTATACAATACAAATTGATTATGAATTAAAAATCAGCATTCAAATCAACTCCACAAACATCATGTCTCAAACATCCCAGAGATGTTTAAGAGATACATCTAGAATCTTATATAATGTTTCAGCAGCCTCAGAAGATGAGCAATAAAGATCACGTTCATGAAAGTTACTTTATTATGGGGGCTGGTACGCCAATCGCATGAGTGCTGATTCCGAGATTTTGACATCACTTGCTATTTAGCGTAGTGAAGTTAACTACAATTTGTATGGCACATAATTCTAGGTCCACCAGAATCTGATGGCAAAAAGTGAGAAAATAAATTGACTCTAGCAGTACCGGGGTAATTTGACTAAAACATTTTAATCCTTTTTGAAGTGAAAACTTCTTTAACGGCGTTGAGCACTTTTGGGGGATGGGTAAAAACTGTGAAACTCGCGTCAGATTCTCGTGCTGATCGAAAAACCTTGGAAAAACAGTAAGACGGTTGGAGAGTAGTGTTGTAACATCGAAATTGATTAATCGAACAATCGATTGTTTTTTTTTTTTATCGATTTTCATAAAAAATGGGTTAAAAATTTAATCGATTGTAAGGGTTTCGATTAATTAAAAAAATCGATTTTTTAATAATCGATTTTCATAAAAAATGGGTTAAAAAAATGCACAACGTTAATAATCAAGTTTTCACTTCTGCCCGCACTCCCGGAGTGCAACCCGTCTTTTTTTTTTATTATAGCGGCTGATTCTGTGTGTGAAACATGTAAATATAAAAATTTGTCCAATGATCAAGGATATTTTTTGAAAATCTGCCATCCAAATTTGTCATCAGATCCTGGTAGACCCTATAGTCACCTATATTGTCACTAGAGGCGTTGTTTTGATGGCAAACTTTGTCAGTAACTTGTAAATTGTAAAAAGCTCCCAAATGTTTTCCTACGCTGTAGTTTCATATTAAAATATGTTTTTATTTCTACAGATAGACATTAAGGACATTAAGGACAGTGAATGGACGGTAGAAGAGAGTATAGACCCGACTCAAGAATTGACAAGTCTGAACACAGAACGCCATGAAGGTAAGTACTAATGGACCAATGCGAACGATAACGAACGTGTTAAGAGGGCGAATAAAGCATAAAATCAAACATCGTCCTCCTATCTTCACACTTACGTTTTGAAAAGGAATTAAATATTCGTGAAAATTAGATGCATCTTTGGCATTTTTTTCTATCGAGTGTTTTCGCTAGTACAGACCCTCGCAAATATAATGTAGTATCTATTTTTAAGAAATGAAACAGTTAGAAGCTTATTATCAAGTATAAAATGAAATAATAATAAGAGCATTAATTATTTTGCTTTACTCGCCCCCTTAGGAGTAAATATTCTCCTATGATTGCGCGTGCTATAGACGGCATCTTAGTCATATTTAACTAAAATGGAATAAGTTTACTATTTCAGTTGAAAAATCCTGGATTGATTAAAATCTAGGGTTTTCCAAAGTTTTCATCATAGGTACCATAGACTAAGGAAAATATACTCTTTGATGCAATGAAGTAACTTATTGTTTGTCCTAAGTTTTCTTTGCACAAGGCTGGCACAAGGTATCACAAATAATGGCATGGTCTTGTAAGCTATTACGAATTACATCTAACGTGCTTTGCGAGATTTATTCGATATACATTATAATTTATTTTTGTTTTCAGATCAGAGAGCCGTATTTTCAATACAGTGAAGTGACTAAAATGTAGGTATTAAAGTGGTTATACAGAATACAGGGCATTATTTGATATTTCGTACATATTGTATAGATTGCCTCATAATATTATGACCATTAGATTCTTATGAGTTTCTTATTGTATATTATAATAGTTACTAATAAGGTATTATTAAAAATCACAAAAATGGATTCTACAGTTTTTTTAATGAGTTGTTTAAATGATCTTATTGTTTTTTTTAGTTTTGCCCTTCTTTTCATTGTAAGAAATGATTTTTAAAACTTTTAAGATAAATAAGTTTAAGAATTATATTATGTATAAAGTAATTTTGTATGTATTTTTACTACTACATACGAGTATATGTATAATGAATAACTAATAAATAATGCATTGGGCTGTGATTCCATTTGCGCTTAAATAATTTTTATTTTTTAAGTTCCATTGATAATAATGGTTTTACTTTTTATGGCAGTGTTGATGAAGTCTTATAAACGGACATAAAAAGTAAAACACTATAGTATAGGACTAATATTAGTGTTGCTATAATAGTATAAGACTTATACTATAGCGACCCTAATATTAGCCTACTCATTAAAAATAAAACAGTACCTACTAAAAATTGAAAAAACACAATTAAGGTTTTGTGTTTTTAACCCATCAGTCGTGGCAAAACGAGACACAATAGCTTTTTCATTGTTATCGCGGCCGGATGTGGCCGCTTGGGGCTTCATGAATTAATATTTTACAGCTGTAGCTGTTAAGAAAAGAAACCGGGCATTTAACATAATGATTAATGACTATTTCTAAGGTTTCATAGAAGTTTATCTATTTTTGCGTTTGATTAACGTAACTCGTAAGCCTATCATAGATAAAACATTAACCAATTGTTAAAACTCTGTTGAAAAAATAAACTCTTGTCAAACCTCCTCAAAAACTGGGCCTAACACAAAAATTTCTAAAATCCTTATATTTAGTTTTCTTATTGGCAGACAATCAGTTGACTAGTTAAAACTACCTTTGGCCACCAGAGGGTGCTTTTGTGGGTCTAGTCTATATTTTACGGTAGAAGTACCGGAAACCCTCAATAGCTACTAGGTAGGTATGTAAAATTACATTAAAATTTATTAAGCGATTTAAATCCAGCAATTACAGCTAAGATGTGTTTTCGATGAAGTCTCACTAAATAAAATTTCAAAATGATAAAAACGTTAAACGCGTTCTGAATTCTGAATTTCTGATTGATCAAAACTCCGAACATCTCCAAAAAATATTTGGCTTCTCCTATTTGATAGAATTCGGACTAGGTCGAAGCTGCATTTAATGTTTGATTAAATGACAGAAACAAAGAACTTGCTTACAGTCAAGCTATTATTATTTACACAGAAATACTTTGATGAAGTTTATAGTTTTGAAGAGAAATACAGAAAAATCGGCCAAGTGCGAGTCGGACTCTCGCACGAAGGGTTCCGTACCGGTATAGAGTGAACGTAGACAAAAAATTGTGTTTTTTGTATGTGAGCCCCACTTAAATATTTACTTTGTTTTAATTGTATTATTAATTATTAAAGTACAAATATAATTAAGGATTTTGTGAAAATTTCAAGTGCCTAACTGTTACCATTATTGATTATGAGCAAATTTTATTTTTAGTATTTGTTAGTTTTTATAGCGTTGTTTTTATAGCGGAAACAGATATACACAATCTGTGAAAATTTCAGAAGTCTAGCTATAGCGGTTCTTGAGTTACAGCCTGGAGACAGACAGACGGACAGACATCGAAGTCTCATGAATAGGGTCCCGTTTTCACCCTTTGGGTACGGAACCCTAAAAAACGTGCATCAAAAATGTACATAATATTCAGTAATGTTTTTTTTATTCATCCTAAATTACTTAAAAGCTCATTTTAGGAATGCAAAATAATATGCACAAAAAATATGCCAGGTGTTCTAAGCTTTAAGCGGCACTCAAGTTGAAAAGAACAATAGTGATTGTTTCTTAATGAGTATTTGCAAACACGTGTTGAACTAGATATCGGATTAGGTTGTGGGTGGTTTCTTGTTGTATACTCAGTTTCTTCTTTTTTTACCTAAATGTATACGTGATCTAACAGCATTAGTGCTAGTTCAGACTAAAGACAAAGCGAAAACCGCGCGTTCCCCGTGCAGATACCTAACGGTTAGTTTTGAACGTAATGAGCTGTGAGAGGTCGGCAGTTAAAACGCACGGTTCTAAACCGCACGATTTTCACTGTGTCTGAACTGGGGCTTAGGGCTTTATCATACAAGCGGTTGACTTCGGGGCAGGACGGGCACGCAGAGAATACGTTGCATACGTGCAAGGAACCCGCCACGCATGCGACGCAAACCAACACGCATTGAAAACGTTGCGTATACGCAGCTGCGACGCGACGTGCTCGCAACGTATTCGCTACGCGCCCGCTCCGCCTAAATCCGAATCCAGCGTGATTTGATTTGATAACAAATAATGTGTTATTTGGCACAGATAAGAAGTAGACCACGTGAAGGATCATAGGCTATCGATTTTAATCATTTTTTTAGTGGCTATATTATATTTTATACCCACGCGACGCCGGGGCGGGTCGCTAGTACTTAAAAATATGATAATGGCCGCTTTCTTGAGACACCACGACAATAAATTATTATTAAATCCATACTACTTAATACTATAAATGCGAAAGTGTGTTTGTCTGTCTGTTACCTCTTCTAGCTTAAACCGCTGAACCGATTTTGATGAAATTTGGTATTGAGATACTTTGAGTCCCAGGAAAGCACATAAGATAGTTTTTATGCCATCAGAAGAATGTTCGGTTCCCGCGCGATAAACGAATTTTATCGCAACGGAGTTGCGGGCGTCATCTAGTAATGAATATCGAATACAATAAGAAAAGTTGTCTTACAAGGTCCATTACGGTTCCAAATTAGAACCTTTTTATGGCAGTTGCAACTTGAACCCCATTTGGCAACTTTTAACGACATGCCGGCGCTTGACCGACAGTTGAACAATGATCAATTGTTTCGCAAAATAATCCTTTCACAATGACCGAAAACGCAGGTGTGGTGGATTTTCTATTAATGCACCATTGTCTTTGTCTAGATAAAGATGAGTGGTTATTTTTTTAATATAAAAAACCCAACAGTTGGGCACATCTGCAAAATACAACTTGCAGGTGTGACGTATTTCCGAGTATTTGAATTTGGAAATTGTTTTTCTTTATTGCAAATTGTAATGAAAGGAATTTTTGTATGACCGACGCAAAAAATGGAAACAGATGGTCTAACCTGCCTTTAGGTTTGACCATCTGTCTAATGTAGGCTGAATATTCGGAAATAATCAGTTTTTTTTATTGATTTTGTTGATAAAAAATTACTCCTTTCAGAGATAATAATTAGGTCGGCAACGCGCTTGAAATTCTTCTGATCTTACAATATAAGTGTCCATGAGCGACGGTAGTTGCTTTCCATCAGGCGACCCGTTTGCTGGTTTGTCTCCTAATTTTATAGTATTAATAAAATAACTGTTCACCCTATATCTGTAAAATTACTTTCGCACTTTTAGTTTAAGCGTGGGTCTAAGCAGATGTATTTTAGGTACTTAGGCACATCTGCCAATCAGCCATTGGTCAGAAAAATATTCAATATTAAATACATATATTAAATGCTATGGACCAAATAGGAAAAAAATATGTTTTTATTTATTATTGTTAGTTGTTACTATACTGTCCATATTTAATAGGATTACATAAAGCTTGTTTCACACGAGCTCTTTATTAACGCTACTAAAATTGTTTGTTTTACCGCAGCTGAAATATCGTCTATACATGGTCTGTACTCTGTACTCTATAGGTAATCTATATGCATTGATATATAACTGTACTACGTAGTACTTATATCTCAATGTGTTGTTTATGTTTTGTCTTCTATATTAGCAATAGAGCGATCTCAGGTGCCAATAAAACATTACACTTTATAGGTAGCATCCTCTTTTACATTGGTTTCAGTAGGCGAAATTTTAATACGCTTAACTGATACAAACAGGAGCGTAGCTATCGCCGTATCTGACGTATTAATTATTATATGGGGCCCCGGGTCACGGGGGCCCCCGACATGCATAATTGACTCTTCCTGAGAGCCTCCAAATTTTTTTTATATAATTTTTTATCAAGGCACGCTACTCTTCTGGATACAAACAATATGAAAATACTAGATAGGTCATTTTAGTGTGATGTGTTGGTTTCTACTATTTAGGTAGCTCTAGGTGTAACATTAGAGGTGCAATAGTTGTAACTTGTACCAAACGATAAATAGGTACTGTAAATATCATATTATACTTCAATGTAAATACTTAATTATAGGAATAAATTATGTAAAATCGGGATACTATAAATTAAATTACACTGCCTGATGTAAAGTATGAAGAACTAAATAACAATTAATTCTGTTTTATATTGCCAAACGAAAGTTATTTTTATCAAAACAATATTTTGTTGTTAAAAATGTAAGTATGTATTTGTAACACAGAAATATTACTTGTAATTTGTAACTGGACCTAATTGATCAATTTTTAACATTTTCAGGTGCTAGCAAGTTTCAATTTTCATGTTTTTGTTAATTAAATGCAGCTTTTAAAATAATTTACACACCATAAAACTATAAATAATTGGATGTTAGAAATCCTAACGTAACATTAGATTTTAATTTTAAGGATTTATAAATTGTATATTGTATTTTTATTGCTTAAAGAACAAAATGTATTATATTATGTAATTGAAACTTAAATTACAGCAGTAATAAAAGTTGAATTTTAAGGATTAAAGTCTTTAATTTCAATATATTGTATTTATTACATTTACAAATAGCAAAAGCTTTATGCTTTTTGGTTGAAAAGAAATAAGAGACAAGTGTATAGTTTAATTTTTTATTATTTAAGACAACTTGTAACTAAAAATTAACGATTTAAAGAATTTGGTCATCCTTACAGCTTATTAGACTAATCAACATATTTACACACTGATTAAGTTACATTTATTCGTATATCATTCATATTTCGTTCATGTATCACAATATTTTCTACAATATTTACAAAAAATTGTCAATACTTAAAAAAGTAAACTTATAAAATAACTTACGTCTATTTTACCATCTATTTAGTATACTGGAGTGTCTTCGGAATAAAAATATTACTTGAAATTGGTACTAAAAATGATTCTTGAATTCTCATGCTACTTCTGGATCTTTTGGCTTATCTTAAATGGACCGGTTTGATTGCAAATATTGAAAAAAAAATTGTTTTACAAGCAACTGCTGACGCGACATAAAAACGATCGTGTAAACTCAGGCTTATATTAATGAATGTGCAAAATACAAAATTGTAATTTCTTTTTCTTGCATTACAGCCGCAGAGAATAGATTTTGATATAAGTAATTAATAGGTTAAAAAAATTATAAAATTAATCTCTTACACAATACTTTTTAATTATAATTAAATACAACCTAACATTATTTTTGGTCTGCTGCTGTATGTTCCACCTTATCTTAGTAACAATTAGCGATAGTTTTCGTTTAAGTATCACATTTTCATAAAATAACAAATCAATAAACATCTTCAACTATTCATCTAGATTCTAGATAGAGTTTAGACACTATGGAATATTCTGTACGTACGTCTATCACGAGTCACGACTGTCCGTTCGTCCACTCGCCTTCCATTCGCCAGACGGAAAACGCATAGCTCAGTTTATCCTGTGCTAAATATTTCCCGTGCTCACTCCCCGAATCACTGATATCACTGGCCGCGGCG
Source organism: Polyommatus iphigenia (assembly GCA_963422495.1). Taxonomy (NCBI): domain Eukaryota; kingdom Metazoa; phylum Arthropoda; class Insecta; order Lepidoptera; family Lycaenidae; genus Polyommatus; species Polyommatus iphigenia. The sequence continues at coordinate 8,269,408 of OY730187.1, forward strand.
TCGCTGTTTGACAAAATCTGATATAAAAACTCGATGTACTGCGTGGCGAGCTGCAAAGTTTGGATCTTGGAGAGTTTGTCGCTCGGCAAAGACGGGATGATTTGCCGCAGGCTCGCAAACGCCTCGTTCAGACTTTGCGTCCTCTGCCGCTCCCTGACGTTGGCCATCACCCGCTGTATTTGCATTTCCTCATATGACTGCGTCTTCTTTCGAGATTTGCTCGCACGCTTCCGCGATCTCCTCTGCTCCTCCGTTTCGTTGTTTTCGTCGACGGAGCCCCTGTAGTCGGTCTCCGAAGGCACCTCAGGTGACTCGTAGTAGTTGTCCTGCGAGCTGGAGTCGTCGAAATAGAAGCTCTTGGAGAACTGCCTCTGACGGTCCACACTCATCGGGTCGTACGGCGGATACCTGTGTTGCTGCATCTCCCTCTCGTCGAGGTAGGTGACGTTCGTCCACTGCATCTGCGGTCTCTCGGGGTTGCTGAGGTCTATCAGGTGCGTGGGCGACGAGGAAGCGAACTCCTGCATCTCGGCCTCCCCTTTTATCTCTACTGGCGCGTAGAAGAAGCGGTGTTCTTCATCCAAGTCGTACTCGCGCTTGATGGGTATCCTGTTGTCGCAGCTGTCGTAACTCATAGCGTCTACTGTACACGTCGAACCTGCACCCGATCTCGATAACCAACTGAGCCGGCCCGCCCCTACCCGTCCCTTCATTGACAAGACAAAAAATAACCATCTCCGTTTCGCCTCCCGCCGTACCTCCCGCGGAGCGCCGCCTCCTAATCCTTACGGGGGTCTGCGTGGGTGCGAGAGGGACGGATAGATCGTTTTATCTTGTCCATCATCTTGGGATTGTATTTACTGAAGTTATATACCGTGGTACCTAGGTATATAGACCGGCTAATGGCCACTGCACTGACCGTTTCGCGTTGCACCGGCGCATCGGCAAAATGGAAAATTATGGTGCAATATAAAAAAAGCTTTATCGAGCTTTTGTTTTAATACTTCTTACAGCCGTGCCGTACTCAGTGAGATTTAATTATGATTATCCTTTAATTTAATGAAGAGATTGACAGACAATGTATAGGGGTTTAGTTCAAAATTTTCATTAAATTACATTTAAGTCTACGAATAATAAAAACTAATTTCACTTTTTTAAGCAGGTAGGTAGGTATAAGGTAATTAATGTTCGTCTCTGAGTTCGGCGGTTAGGTCTAAACTCTAAAGTCTAAACTTTTATCAAGTCTTTAATTAAGTATTACTAGCTATTTGACCGAGCCTTGCTCGGTATTCGATAAAACACGAATAAAATGATATTTTCTAAAAATGATTCCAAGCTAGATCGATTTATCGCCCCCGAAACCCCCTATATACTAAATTTCATGAAAATCGTTGGAGCCGATTCCGAGATTCCAATTATATATATATATATATATATATATATATATATATATATATATATATATATATATATATATATATATATATATATATATATATATATATATATATATATATATATATATATATATATATATATATATATATATATATATATATATATATATATATATATATATATATATATATATATATATATATATATATATATATATATATATATATATATATAAGAATTGCTCGTTTAAAGATATAAGATAGGTATTCAAGTACATACGTCCAACCTGTAAAGGTATGCTGCTGCTGCGCTCTCTAACTTTATAGACTGCATCTTATTGGCTTATCACGTGTTGATGATGATTATAATATCTGCATAATATTCGAGCATAAGTGGGTGTTCCGTGTTCGTCTCACCCCAAGTTTTTATGTCGTCTCGTCATCTCGTCGCCCAAATCTAAAAATATCCGTGACGAGCCGACGCCGGTCCCACGGCTAGGCCTTATGCCTTTACTTTAATAACATAAATATTTATTACATTGGTGCCTGGCCAGTGTCAAAAGTGTTCGTTATCTGTGAGATTCGGCGCAGTAAGATCTTGAATAAAACACGCGTTTTTACTCAAGTAAAAAACTAATGCATGGTTTTTGTCGACTTCGTATCAAGTGCCGACCTGAGTGCCGACTGTTAAGATAAGATAATTTTATGCAATTTTACTTATGTTAACTTAAATAGGATGTAGGAAATAACCTTCCTCGAACCAAGTCCCAAAAAGGCTCTGGCATCGATAGATTAGTGGTGGTGGCCTGGAGGAAAATCATATAAATCTAGTTTTGCACTTTATTTGAGTTACTTAAGAGGAGAAGTAGAGACATAATACCTTTATCAGATTTTTAGGGAGCTACATTAGTAAACACTAAACAGCGGCGCGGCGGCCTTATACGTATACCTATTGCGATGTGAGATGTGGGCAGATCTTTGCGAGGCCCTTTGTACCTACTACGGGAAAGAAATTACGTGATGCGAAAATAGGTCTGGTTGTTTTGTAGTTAATTATTAAGAATCAAAAACAGAAGTTTTAAATTAAAAAAAATATTATAGTTAAGAAAGTCTGTTAAGACTTAAGAGCGGGGCCCCAGGCGATTGCCCTTTTCGCCACCCTCAAAGGCCGCTGTCACTAAATACTAATAATAAAGTACTACCATAGAGAAAATATTATTATACACCAGGGTCCCTGGGTCAGTGCTCTGCTGAAATTTCGCTGACGGTAGGTCATCAGGCTGTAGCCTGTATCCCGATTCCCGTGACAGTTACATAAATGTAATTTATTTATTGCCTCATTATAACAAGAAATTTTAAAAACAAAAAAGAATATTCAATATATTTTTTGCTCCACCATTATGAAAACTCCACCTGAAGACACTTAAAGCAAACTTAATTTAAGTTAAGGCGTTTTATACTAAACTCCGTCTTTTTGACAGTGATATGTTATGTTTTACCCTAATATCTGTACAATCTACATAATATTCCTCTCTGCTTTTTCGGTTCTTCATAATTACTATGCTACGACTTACGAGCCTACGAATAATAAAAACTATAAGTATGGTTTTACTCATACAGGAAAGGGACGTTAATATTCGTTTTAAATATTTTTCTATGAACCGTAAAGAGTTGGGGTAATTTTTGTTAGTTATTTTGGGCGCAATTACCAACCGCGGCAGTACCTAAGCAGTTAAACCGAGGTAGATATTTATAGAAACGTCCATTTTGAGATATGTCTGTAACTCGTTTATTCGTTTCTACAGTTAATAAATTATCAGTTGATGTATTTTGGTCATGTACTATCATCGGGTGGAACAGATGTCCATAAATGGTCCAGGTGTCTGAGAGGTTTTGTTTACCTAATTGACCCTAAAATCGAAAACAAATCCTTCAAAACATTTAGTACTCGTAATACTATGTACATTGTACCTACATTCTTCAATTTCATGAGGTATCTAATATTTTTATGAAAAACCGAAGTAGAGAGTAGAGTAAGCCAAATCAAGCAATTTGCTAAAAATGAAAATGCACGATTTTCTCTTCAATGCTCATGTAATTTTCATGACTTTTCGTTTGATTTGACGCGACGAATATACATAGTACTTATAGGTACTTACTTCCATTCGTAGTTCGTAGTTTTAGGTAATCATTAATTATTATTGCTTACCATCAAATTATTGTTATCAATTTGCTCGTTATTAACAATAAACAAGAACGCTGCAACTACTGTCTACTGCCAGTGGCGCGGGCGGCGCAAGACCAACATTTTATGTGGGCAAAATATATTTTGCGAGGCCATCTGATGATGCAAGAAGACGGATTTTGTTGAAAGATTTTTTTGATACTCGTAAATCCTAAAAAAACGTCCTTTCAAGGGGCGCAAGGCCCCTAGGACCGCGAAACCTTGGGCGGTCGCCCACACCGCCCACGCCTTACGCCGCCTCTGACTACTGCTAACTTCGCTTTAGGGAACTATTTTTCGTTTCTAAATAAAGACAACTAATTCAGACAAAAGCGAATTACGAAATATTTTTAGGGCAACATTTACGAGGAATCTTGCGGAGTTAAAGTTTTACAAAATTAAAAGATAATATGACTCAATCGCCACATCTGGCGCACACTTGGGATTGACGAAATTATTATTTTGTTTCATTCATGAAGAAATGCGCATCCCGTTAGGTGATCTTTCCCACGGAATGGTCATTTTTTAAAGTGAAAAATGTAGGTAATAAAGTTTAAAAAGTTAAGGTCCACAAATCATAATGCTTTGGGTATCTTTGACCCATTCTAATTTAAATATAAAATATTATATCATAAGACTTCTGGTAAGAAGCTAGTAGCTTCCAGAATCCGCTAACGCTCCGCTAACGAATCATAACTTCATTTTCATGCTCACTAGCCTTGTCGATGTGCAATTTTTTATTTCTAATCTAAGAGAATATAAAAATCTTCCAAGTGTGAGTCGGATTCGTGTACGAAGGGTTCCGTAACGTTATAGAGCAAAAATAGGCCAAAAAATGTGTATTTTGTATGGGAGCCCCCCTTAAATATTAATTTAATTTTGTTTTTAGTATTTGTTGTTTAGACTTTAGCGGCAACATAAATACACAATCCGTGAAAATTTCAGATGTCTAGCCCTAGCTGTTCTTGAGATTACAGCCTGGAGACAGACAGACAGACAGGTGGATAGACGGACATCCAACGAACACGAAGACTTCGGCCGCACTCAGAGATATTAATGATGATTAAACTTAATGAGGATTATGACGTACTGTACAATATAATATGGGGATTAGGTCAAAATCTCCATTTAATTACAGTTTATGGGTAATATGAACTTATTCGTTTCTGAGTGCGGCAGTTGGGAGTTAGATACTTTTTTTTTAATAAATAAAATTTTGTTTAAATTCAATATTTTACATGAGTTTTACATATATATGGAAACACAATCAATACATAACTCAGTAAATAGCGTTGGGAGCTGGGACACAGCTCCACACAGTTAACTACATCTGAAACAAAGGTTTCTGTATTTCTTGTGATCGTGGCCGCTTGTGACCCATCACAGTGAGTTGTCAGAACTCAGACCACAAAAAATCCAAATTCCAAACTTTTCATAAAATCTGAAATTGTATATCGACAAAAAATGTCATCCGCCCGACATCACTTCAAATCTATCCCGGGGGTCAGGCGTACTCGTTTGCAGAGGAAAATAAACCTTATTAACATGGAAACTAACCTTTTACTCTACTTTTACTAAAATAAAATATATCGTAGGGTGCTTTTTGGGTGCAGCCGTCGGATCAGTCTGACGCTTTGATTAATGATCATAAATCATAATAATCACCAAAAATACTTGTACATATATTATATACTGTATACCTACTATAAAATGTGAAAGTGTATCTGTGTGCCTGTTACTTCTTCACGCCCAAACCACTGAACCGATTTTGCTGAAATTTGCTATGGAATGGAAAAGACATAGGATACTTTTTATCCCGGAAAAGTGTACGGTTCCCGCGCGATAAACGAATTTTGGCGCAATGGAGTTGTGGGCATCATCTAGTAGTCAAATCTTGTAAAATATAACTTTGCATCAAGAAACAAATTGAAGTCAATTACCTATGTAGAGTCTACACTCGTAAGTCGTAGAGCTTTAAATGCAAAGATAAGAAAACTTAAAATTGGTGTGAAATGAGTTAACTAGCTAGTTAGCGGTTAGTTTGTTTGGTTAAGTTTTACAGCTGTTTATTTACAGCGTGTTGAGTTTGTGGCGAGCTGACACCTGGCACACAACGCGGGAAAATCTTATCTTGGCGCCATTTTAAAGTGTTGAATAACGTAACCAACACTTTGAAAGTGTTAAAGTTTGTACTTATCTATTCTAGTTAAGAAAATCTTGTTGGTAAAGTCGATAACAATCTTATCATGATTTTAGGTAATAGTATTACCTACTAATATCCGAAATATTATCGTTTCAGCTGTAGCTTTGGTCTAAACTCTAAAACCTAGGTTTCAGATTAGAATTATTATTCTCTTAAATATCAAACGCAGAACGCATTATGACCCAAACTCAAAAATCAATTTATGAATAATAAAATAATTATGATAATATAAAGCGATGTAACAATGAGTAACATGTTTAATCTAATCCAAATAAAATGAAATTTTAGTTCAAAATAGAAATCGGATTGAGAAAATATTTTTCCTCAATAATTATTAGGCGGTGCAGCGCGATAGAGCGTGATTTGAGGGAAGCTTTTTGGGGCGGGCGGCGCGGCGCGGCGCGGCGGGCGCGGCGCTTTTACAATCGCGCAACTTTTGCCTTCAAGTTTTGACTTTTGTCTTGTATTTTCTCACAGTTTCTTCGGCGTTTTGTTTAGTTTACGACGTCCATATGCGTGTACATTATATAATAGTTCTCACGCAAACCCCGCCATCTGGCCAGATGACCATTGTTTCAAAAGTAAAGATTAGACACTAAAGTCTAATATTGTAATAAACGTCTTGGAAACGTTGGGTGCCATAAAACATCTGCAGGCGAACTGCCGATACGTCACACGTGTGCGCTATCCGTAGTCTGGCCGAACCATTGTTTTATTGTAAATAAGCCCTATTATTGGGTACAGTAATTTACCTAAAACGTGGGAATGAAGGCCATCTGGTGCCTCCTAGCCCGAAGACCAGAAACCGTTCGATGAAATTACTGGAACACTTGTCGAGTTTGAGAACTTGTACTTAGTAACTTTTATAAATTTTTGAAGTGAAAACTTCTTTAGCGCCGTTGAGCATTTTTGTGGGATGGGTAAAAACTGTGAAACTCGCGTCAGATTCTCGTGCTGATCGAAAAACCTTGGAAAAACCGTAAAACGGTTGGAGAGTAGTGTTGTACATCGAATTTCGAAATTGATTAATCGAACAATCGATTGTTTTTTTTTAATCGATTTTCATAAAAAATGGGTTAAAAATTTAATTGATTGTAAGGGTTTCAATTAATTTAAAAAATCGATTTTTTAATAATCGATTTTCATAAAAAATGGGTTAAAAAATGCACAACGTTAATAATCAAGTTTTCTCTTCTGCCGGCACTCCCGGAGTGCAACCCGTCTTTTTTTTCTGTTTTGTGTTTAAGGCTAAAGTATGACTTATTAGAAGACTATAAATAAATTAAATGAGCACTGCTTAGTATTGCGTGGGCCTTCACTAAGATATGTATTTCTTTTCGTAGTTACGACGTCTTAATATGAGTTATGATGATAAAGAAATTATAAATACAACTACAACACAAAAAAAATGATATTATGATTGACTGTTGTGACCTAGGTACTACATACTAAGTTTACTACGATCCATATTATGACGTGTCTCCATGGTAATAAGAAGTATCCTTTAAACTAAATACATATGTATACATATATTCAAACAAAAAGGCCGGCAGGCAACGCACCTGCAGCTCTTCTAATGTTGCGAGTGTCCATGGGCGACTTCCATCCATCCATCCATCAGGTGACCCGTTTGCTCGTTTGTCCCCTTATTTTATACTAGATGACGCCCGCAACTCCGTTGCGCCAAAATGAGTTAATCGCGCGGGAACCGTACATTTTTGGGATAAAAATTATCCTATGTCCTTTCCAAGGACTCAAAGTATCTCCATGACTTTCAGCAAAATCAGTTCAGCGGTTTGAGCGTGAAGAGGTAACAGACAGACAGACAGACAGACTGACAGACACACTTTTGCACTTATAATATTAGTATGGATTTAAAAAACTCGATAAACTAAATTCCCGAGAAGCCAGCACTATGAATACATTTGGGTCCACCTCCAGCGGCTCACAGATGCGGCCCATGTGTGGAGCTCACCGACGCCCCTGTAGGCCCACCATGGTGGTGAAATATCCAGGACAGTCCAGCCCCCTTAGACAACTGGCAAAACGCTAACGCTAACGCTAACGTTACAAAATGTATGGATTTGACATTAGTATTCGCTAGCGAAGCGATGACTTATGTCAAATCGCATACATTTTGTAACGTTAGCGTTAGCGTTAACGCTTTGCCACTTGTCTACAGGCCCAGATGTACCGCTTTTTGAGGTCAAAATATTTTCTCATATTTTATATCTATGCCTCAAAAAAGCTGTTAGGCTTCTATAAGTTAGTAAAAAATGAACTAGCGAAGAGAGCACATTCACAATTTAATTATTAAAAAAAGAGAGATTTAAGATACTGTTTAGATTTGGTGAATGTATTTAAAATCCTGGTATTTATTAACAAAAAGGGGTACTGCCAGGTAATGTACACATAATTTCCTGCGTGCGTGCCAAAAGAATAGCTTTCGAAGCTTCCAGATTTTAGAAAAACCTAAGTACTTTCCGTGTTTGTGGGACGTAGATTGTATAAAATAAATTCATACCATCTACATTCTACTCCTTACATAGAGCAGCTGCATAAGTACAATATAATTATAGCTAATCAGGACTTGTCCTAATTACCGGCACCTCGTGGCCACCCAGCTGCGATTGTCCGGTGTTCACAGGATATTTCAGCTGGTAACCCTACCCGTTCCACTAGGAGCTCTGCCAACGTCGATAAAGACATTTCATATAAACACATTTAATGTACACGTACAATATTTAAAAATAATCGGCCAAGTGCGAGTCGGACTCGCGCACGAAGGATTCCGTACCGTTATAGAGCAAAAATAGGCCAAAAATTGTGTTTTTTGTATGGGAGCCCCTCTCAATTTTTTATTTTGTTTTAATATTATTATTAACTAGCGGCCCGCCCCGGCGTCGCACGGGTATAAAATATATATGTAGCCACTGAAAAAATGATTAAAATCGATAGATAGCCTATGATCCTTCACGTGGTCTACTTCTTATCTGTGCCAAATAACATGAAAATTGCTTCAGTAATTCGCGAGATAAGCCCTTTCAAATAATTTCCCCCGTTTTGCCACATTCTCCTATTAGTCTTAGCGTAATAAAATATAGCCTATAGCCTTCCTCAATAAATGGGCTATCTAATACTGAAAGAATTTTTCAAATCGGACCAGTAATTCCTGAGATTAGCGCGTTCAAGTTAACCCTTTCAAATAATTTTCCCCGTTTTTTCCACATTTTTCTCTATTTCTTCGCTCCTATTAGTGTTAGCGTGATAAAATATATCCTATAGCCTTCCTCGATAAATGGGCTATCTAACACTGAAAGAATCATCAAAATCCGTAGCGTAGTTTTAAAGATTAAAGGGAACAAAGGGACATGAGGGAAAAAAAGCGAGTTTGTTTTATAATATGTATAGATTTTATCATTCAAGACAAAGCCTTTTATGATAATTGATAATATTATGATAATATAGATACTTAAGTAAAATTGTAAGTTCATTTCTTAAAAAAATATTTTTAAATTTTTGGCACTTTACACAATCTTTTGTGCATAAAATTAAATCTCAATGAAAAAAAAAACACCAATTTAACGTACAGTTCGACAAGGCTTGTCAGAGTTTTGCCGGGAATGTAAAAGGGTGCTGTTGTGTTTTTATATTATTTTCCTAAAATTGTGTTAACTGGGTTTTTAGTGTGTAATATTGGTAGAATATTAACCATTAGATATTCGTGTTCATGTACAAGTGTAGGAAAGTGATGTAATATCCAGAAACGTGCTATTTTGTGTTCCCTCCAAAACTCCATCAAAAGTTTCAGTAAAGCGTCTACCACTTTACTGAATCGACCGACTTGACTCCTTGACTGTATTGACTTTTACTTAGACTTTGACTAGACTTTAGACCTGACGATACATGAAAACGATGATGAAAATTATAATAGGAGGAATATGGTTTTCCCGCCATATTCCTTACCTTTTTACCTTGTCTGTGGCACAACATACACATCCTTTGTGTCAAGTTGCCAAAAAAGAAGAATAAAAAAAAAAAAGGCTTGTCAATGATGTCAATCTGGGCGCTACTATGTTTCCTTATTCATTGGCGCTACTCAAAAATGACGTTTAGTTCCTTTTCTCGCTACGTTAATAAACACAGCCTTGTCGAACTGTACAGGAATAATTAATTTTGAATTTCGAACGCCAATATTTTTAACAATAATATTATGACGACAAAACATAATGTAAAGCCCTCCATTCAGGACAATCCGCCTAAATTCTACAAAAGTATAAGAAAACAATAATATTCTAATAAGTAACAATAAATTGTTACAAATATTATATAGTTAATGCTAAAAATCTACTTTTGGACTTTCTGGATTGTGTTTGTTTTTGTTTTGGCGGGGGGCTGCGCCCCCCGAGCCTCCCTTTGGGGTGACGGTCACCGACTGGCGACTGCTGTCGCAGCACGCTCGCTGCGCTCGCTCGCAGCTGTGTTGTGGTCTAAGTTCTAACCTAACCTAACCAACTTTTGAACTTTCTGGATTGTTTGTTTTTGTTTTGGCGGGGGGCTGCGCCCCCCGAACCCCCCGACCCCCGCTTCAGTAGGTACGGAGGCACTCCCTAGTAAGGAAGTAACACATAATCACCAGAAAACAGATGACCTTATCTCAAGATTACGAAAATTTCAAATGTAAATTTCTCCTAAATGGAGGGTGGGAGGGTTTCCGGGGGCGGAAGTGGCACGAGGAGGTTTTTCTGACCCAAAACATCCTTTCTCAACCCATGTGAGCACCAAAAAATTGGGGTAGGTTTGTGAACCTTAGACCAACAAACTATGAATTACATCTTCCATAAAATATATCAAAGAATATTGATTCATCGAGCAGATCGGACTAAGGAATCGAGTTGTCCCATACTAACTTCAACCCCCCTTTTCACCCCTTTAGGAGAGGAATTAAAAAAATCCCTTCTTATCGCACGACTACGTCATACGGAGAACACTCCCTCTAAATTTCAAGTCTCTACGATCAGTGGTTTAGGCCGTAGCGTTTCCATTTTCATGTCATTCAGGACAATATTATTAGTAATATAGATTACATAAAAATTAATCCATATTCGCGTTGTCACGACATCACGCCTAAATGGCTGGACCGATTTCAGTATTTCTTTTTTAATTTTTTGATGTGTTTGTTATTATCCGGAGAAGAAGAATATGATAGAAAACATTTTAAAAATTGTGCGGAAAATTAGAAAATTTAAAAATTCTTATTTCTACTCTAACTTTAGCGCTTTGTTTTTTTTTCATTGAGATTTAATTGTCAATTTTTTTTAAATGCCGAACGTTATCTAAATCGGTTCAGCGGTTTAATTAAATAAATAAAAAAAGTTTAATGCACCAGTCAGTGTACAGTTCGACAAGGCTGTTTATGAACGTGGCGAGAAAAGGAACTAACGCTTCTATCATAAAAACGTCATTTTTGACAGTTCTCCTTTACCAGCAGCGTATATTTTTTTCTTTCCCAAGACTTAAAGTATCTGCAAACCCATTAAAGCCAGTTCAATAGTTTAGACTTTAGGCTTTAGCGAAGGGGTTCCCAAACTTATTTTGTCTACTGCCCACTTTAAGAACAAATTATGTTTTAGCGCCCCCAATTTTTTTAATTTGAAATGCATCCAGATGAAATAAATCACTCCCAAGCCTCTACACAACAACCCCATTTTTTTAGGTCCCACACCGCCCTCTAGACCTTCAGCACCCACAAGGGGGCGTTATCGCCCACTTTGGGAAAAGCTGCAGTTTACCCGTGGTTTAGCGTGAAAGCAAGAATCACAAGACAGACAGAGTTTTTTTCATTCATAACTTTGGCACTTTAGACAATCTTTTGTGCTTACACGTTAATCTCAATAAAAAAATATAATCAATGACATGAAACACGTCTCGATTAAAAAAAAAACTATTTGTATTTGTTCCAAGACCCGATTCTTGGGAAGGAATTTTACAATACTCTTTAGTTTTTAATAATAAAGAAAAGAGTATTTAATCAAATTAAGTAGTGCCTGATACACGGTTTAAAACGGCGGCTGAAAACTGTTTCAAACCGTGTTGCTGTTGATAGCTGTTGTTTTATGCCAAATTTGGTATTTTTTGGCATAAAACAATTTATCTACACGGTTTCAAACTTTAGTTTCAAACCGCCGTTTTAAACCGTGTATCATGCACTTACTTACCGGTTAAGTATGGCAAAAACAGAGTAGGCAGATTATATATCTATTGTGGCAAAAAGCAATGTCTGACGCCTCTAACTCTTTACTTCGCCGCAAGCCGCTGCTAAACGCTGTAAAGCGCTGTAAACTGTTCATGCTTTTAACGACTTTTAAGGATAAACTAGCTGTTGCCCGCGACTTCGTACGCGTTAACATAGTATAATAACAAAGATGGATAGCTTTCCCCTTTTTGTGGTTCCTTATACAAAGGGTAAAAACGGGACCCTATTTAAGCAAACGTCAAACGCAAACGTCAAAAAACTTTCATGTTTCTAACTCAAGAAATGATGGACTTTCATTGAATCTTTCTACCCCAATTTCACCCCCTTGGGGGTAGAATTACCAGAAACGCTTAAATACGTATCCATTCATTTTTAATCAGTAGCACAAAAATAAAGTTTCATGTTTCTAACTCAAGAAATGACGGACTTTCATTCAAACTTTCAACCCCAATTTCACCCCCTTGGGGGTAGAATTTCCAAAAACGATTAAATACGTATCCATTCATTTGTAATCAGTAACCCAAAAATAAAGTTTCATGTTTCTAACTCAAGAAATGACGGACTTTCATACAAACTTTCAACCCCTATTTCACCCCCTTCGGGGTAAAATTTTCGAAAGTCCTTCCTTAGTGGGTGTCTACTTAATAAAACAACCCTACTCACCAAATTTCGTGGCTGTAACTTTAACAGTTTTTGCTCAGCGATGATGAATCAGTCAGTCAGTCAGTCAGGACATGTAATTTTATAAGTATAGATTTCAACAAACTATGAATGACATCTTACATAAAATACATCAAATAATAATGATGCGAATTTTCGAGCAGATCGGACAATGGAATCGAGATGTCCCATACTAACTTCATCCCCCCTTTTCACACCCTTAGGAGAGGAATTTCTAAAAATCCCTTCTTATCGCACGCCTACGTCATACGAAGAACACTCCCTCCAAATTTCAAGTATGTAGATACTAGAAATTTGGAGATAGATCCAAATTTCTAGTATCTACATATAGATCAGTGGTTTAGGCCGTAGTGTGATTCCATTTTCATGTCATTCAGGACAAAGCCTTTTATATAATGATATAGATTATTAAAGTACACATTACAATCAAGGATTTTGTGAAAATATCAAGTGCCTACCTGTTGCCATTATTGATATCGAGCAAAAAAGGCCAAAAAAATCACGTTTGTTGTATGGGAGCCCCCTTTAAATATTAATTTTATTTTGTTTTTAGTATTTGTTGTTATAGCGGTAACATATATACAAAATCTGTGAAAATTTCAGAACTCTAGCTATAGCGGTTCTTGAGATACAGCCTGAAGACAGACAGACGGACAGACAGACGCACAGATAGACATCGAAGTCTCATGAATAGGGTCCCGTTTTCACCCTTTGGGTACGGAACCCTAAAAATGCATTAGCTATGACAGTCGTAAACAATGTCGAATATTTTTATTTTTATGAAATAAATGTGGCAAACGAGACGACGAATCGCCTCATTGTAAGCGATTTGGGCTTAGTGACTAGTGTGTCTTTAGGACTATAATAATTTGAGCGTACCTTTAGCTTTTTAGGAGGACTTTGGAAATTGGAATGAATATAACTATGATATAACTCAGTCATTTGCGCTTGGCAGCAGCCATAAATAATATTATGTACTTAGATAATAACAGAATTATTGTTAATCATTATATCTTCTGAACCGTAAGTAGCCTCTGACTTCTGAATCTGAGCATTTAATTTAAGCTAAATATACTTGTCTAGTATTTATTACCATAGATTAGCTGCCTGGTAGAATAAGTACCACCCTTTCATATCCGTACCACATATCAAGTACCTCTTGAACTTTTTGTAATATGATATTATGTTAGGTAACTAGGTATATAAGTTGTAAGTTCTATTAGATACCAAAGCTGCAACTATCAAAATTAGTTATTCGGCTAACTAATGTCATCGATTGACAGAAATACAATAATGCGTCCTGCGCCCGCGTCGTCCGTTTAGCTGTAAGATATTGGAGCTAAATCGGGATTTTGCGACTTAACTCGACTTCCTGTATCGATGTACGTGTGACATATCTACGTGTCAGATAGTCTGCTTTTGCTCTGCCTAAAACCGTTATTTCCAGGACATAGGATTCATTATTTCAGATTATGGAAGCAAAATAAGTCTGAATGTCGTTCTATTCGTTTGATGTGGCTGTAAGGATTTTATGCGAGGATAATTTTAGTAGCGGATTTGCTTACAAAGTCATAATATAGTTGAAATTAAATTAATATACATACATGCGATGGGTAACAGCCAATTATAATGTAGTATGACTAGTCTAACCGCCGCGCCGTACTCAGAGACATTTATGATTTAATTATCATTATTAACCTTCTATTTAATGAAGAGTTTGAGTTTTGACAGATCACAGATATAATGTATGGGACATAAATGAAATTTTTAAATTAATTACCTATGCATTTACTTATTATATGTACATATGTGCATAACTCGATGTGCGGAGCGGGTTAAACTCAGTTTTTTTAAAGAGTCAATTAAGTACCTTTATGAAACGAATCATACACTTTTAAAATTTATTTAGTAACGTTATTTAATTACTTATAATTTAAATATTACAATATTCTATATTTAAGATAATTCTAATTTTGTAATAATATTAGTACAGTTTACTACTTAATATTTAAAAATATTTCTCCTCTAATCCTGTCATTGATTCTATTTCTTTCATCGGCAAATGTTTTCGGAATGGTCGCGCAAAGTTTGCTTTAGCGATTTGCGATGATACTTTTATAGCTGCCTTCCGCCGCGCCTTAGATGTGAAAATATCACGCTGTATTAAGCAATGAGAGTAAATAAATAAAGGTGCTAATACATAATGTACTTATGTACAAGAAATAATAATATCATATTACAGGGTACAACAAAACTAAATAACTTTAGTCTTTACTCTTTAGGGTGTGTTAGTACACTGTACGTGTCGGTGTTCCTTGTACAGAGTTCACTGTGAAAGTAGCAGCGCTAAAAGACCATTTTTTTTCACTTTTGTATGGGCTGGATGGCGTTTCTGGCCCCAGCGCGGCGTAACGATTTTCCCCATACAAAAGAGAAAAAAAAAATTGGTACTTTCACAGTGAACTCTCTACAAAGAACACGTACGTACATCCTAAACTCTTAAGTAATATCACTTAATTTTGTTTCACCTTGTATATATGATATTATCTGACTCTAAAGTGACAAAAGTACGAGTGCTCGTGTATTAATACCGAGTCCGAGTCGGACTCGCGCACGAAGAGTTCCGTACCCTTATAGAGCAAAATAGGCCAAAAATTGTGTTTTTTGTATGGGAGCCCCCCTTAAAAAAATTTTTATTTAAATATTATTGGGAAAAGGTGTTAATGTGGCCCCTGTATATATATTGGCCCCCTTCAATATTTTAATGTTTTAAAAACGCTATCTAATATAATTTTGGTGGAACGGGATGCTCGCGGCATGCTGCTAATTTAGTGCCGTACAAATCCAACAGAGGCTGTCACGTTCGATTGTCATTTGGTCAAGTTCAAACTTGCGACCGACGAAACTTTTAAGTGTGTGTGATTTTGTTTCGATAGTAATTGTTAAAAAATAGAAAGATTTGGCTTTTGGGTTCGAACTTAGCATTCTATATAGTTTGTGGTTCGAACAACGGATACATCAAACTATTCTCCTACGGAATTTAAAAGGTAAATATAAAATTTGACATTCAATAAATATTTTTGGAACGTTTGTTTAAATGTTAGCAATACTTGTAATTTGGCCCCCTCACATTGGTCGTAATGTGGCCCCGGGGGTCACATTACATGTAAGAGAGTTTCATGACGTGGAAGACATAACCACTATGTAGAGGGCTTTGGTAGGAATGCCGTTTAACGCCAGAGAGACACTACAATATCCAGCAGTAGCTCTGAAAGTGACGAAGACGCCGTAAATACCGATTATGATGACTCGTATACTAATATTATGGTTCCTGAAAACGCGGACGTGCCATGTATGTTCTGCGACACAATTTGTTCCAATGACAGCTGGAAAGCCATGGGTACAGTGTCAAAGTTGTGACTTATGGGCTTATGTAACCTGTATAGGTTCTGATGGTGGCTATTATATTTGTGATTTTTGTCGTTAAATTTCACTTCTGCAATACATTTAATGTGACCCCCCCAGGGGGCCACATTACCATCACTTGATCTCAAGATACCAAATGTGATTAGTCAAGAATAAATATTTTTTTAGATAATCCTGTACGAGTTCTATTTATTCCCTAATAAGACATGTTTAAACAAATGAATGAGAAGTCCCATAATGTATTTTTTAGGTTTCTGACTCCTGTATTTTTTTAATAAAACTTGATAAACAAAGTGGGGGGCCACATTACCACCTTCTCCTATATTATTAATTATCAAAGTACACATATATTTAGGGCCTTTGTGAAAATTTCAAGTGCCTACCTGTTGCCATTATTGATATCGAGGAAAAAAGGCCAAAAAATCACGTTTGTTGTATGGCAGCCCCCCTTAATTATTAATATTATTTTGTTTTTAGTATTAATTGTTGTTATAGCGGCAACAAACATACACAATCTGTGAAAATTTCAGCAGTCTAGCTATAGCGGTTCTTGAGATAAGGTGAGGGGGGCGAAGTGCGCCATACTTTTTTTATAGATGACTTCTATGCAAAATAAACTTCTGTAAGAGTTCGCCAATAATTATAAATTTAATTATTTAAGAATCTGTGATATTTTGAGATTACGGTCCATGTAATGTCAATGAAATCCAGCAATAAAATAAAGAAATTTTTGCACGAAATCAAAAACATGTACGATAGGCGCACTTTCCCGCAAAAACGGGGAAGTGCGCCTGGTGGAGTTAAAACATATTTACAAAGCATTAGATTAATAAATAAAACATATTTTTATAGCAGAACAGAAACAATAACACGCATAAATTTGTTTTTTTTATTATCTCATCCTTATAGTATCTACAGAAAAAAAAACGAATTTGCGGGAAAGTGCGCCATATATTTGTAAATAAGGAGTTGTAAACATTTTTTTCTGTTTAACTTTATCCTCGCTATGATAAGTATGACAATAACAACAAGTAGGCTTTAATCAGATCTAAGGCAAAAAACTAACTTTTGAAGAACTTTCTGAGGAATAGCAATAAAAAGAATTACGTCACCGCTAATTTATCTATACGAAAGTACATTAGTAGGTACTTAGTGTTCTTTTGTAGTACTTATTTTATTTTTTAATACATATTTATTTGTCAATCCTAAGTTAGTTAACTTTAAAACTAATTAAGTGGAGACGCCACGTCTTTTATAAGGATTTTATAAGAGATAGATTTTAGAAGATATTATTAAGGATTTATTAAGAGAGTTAAAAATGCCACGTTTTAAAATGTTTACAACCGCTGTATTTCGGGGAAGTGCGCCATATACCCAATGATAGGGCGCACTTAGCCGACTTGCCAAATTTGAGGTTAAAAATTTTTACTTCTATAATTTTATAAAGTGACTAGTTACAGCTGAAATAAAGTCAAAGCCTAAAAATAAAATGTTTTAATTATTTACATATTATATTTTCTTGTTGGAAAACATTTAGCTTCTTGAGATTTTTAACGATCACTTTCACGAGGTCAACTCTGCTTATCACTTTCAAAGACAGAAAAAAATGATGGCGCATATTTCGAGTTAACAATTATAGAGCCATCTGTGGCTTTTACCCAGAGCTATATTTTAGTTTCCTACATCGATGTAAGATGTCGTTACTAGTATATTGTCAGCAGTTTACGATATATTTGAGGTAGGCGCACTTGTCCGGTAGGCGCTCTTTGCCCCCTTCACCTTACAGCCTGGGCCCTGGCGATAGACAGACAGACAGACGGACATACGGACAGACGGACAGACGCGACGGACAGGCGGACAGACAACGAAGTCTTAGTAATAGGGTCCCGTTTTTACCCTTTGGGTACGAAACCCTAAAAATGGTCTAATTTTATAGTCGGCCGGATGTTCCTTCTATTCTATTGTGGCTTAAGTATTCTGTATATTATTTATATTAAGGTGTCTATGATTAATTATTACTCGTCTATTAATATGAGGAACATTGACTGATGATCTCATGTCGTGCATAATCCGTTTAAGGTAAATTTACCTCGAAGTTTCTATGCTGGTATTCCTTATTCCTTTGGCATAGCGATCATGTCACAGATTAAATAATTATGTACTGACTAGTGTATGAAGATTGGTTACTGTCACGGTAGGCTTCTGAAATAATGAGCCCAGCGAGCCAAGTGGCAAATTACGTCATACTCGGAAATGAGCAGGATTTCAGCACAGTGAGCTACAGACGCAGTATAATAGATCTTTGTGGGATCATGTTTCTTGACCTCTCCTTTTATATAAAACGCGTGATAAGTAGCTCCGGTATGCTTCGTGTAATGTTTGCATCATGAATTAATTAGTCATATATAAACAGCTTTAAAATATGCCGTGATTTTCGTTATTATAGAAAAGAAATCATTATTAGCTTTGTAAGAGTTTGGTACAGGAGATAAATGATACTCGACTGTAGGTTCAGAAGTGAGTGATTTATTTACAAATCTTACGGCTATTTAAACAAAATTTGATTAGTTAGAGTGAGACAATATATACACAAAGATAGAGACAAAATATGACACATATGAAAGAGACAAAAATTGAGAGGGAAGATATAACACAGTGTGAAAGAGATAAAAACTGAGAGGGGAGATCTTGATAGGGACATGTGTGAGCGAAATGAAATCAGCGAGGGAGGACATGTGAGTGCCTGAACCTCAGCAGATTTGGACCCGAAGAAATGTTACCACAGCTTTATGAAGAAGGCCACATTTAAGCACCAATTCCAGTGACCAGTCTGCAAATCCAGTGCAGCGTTGTGCTAGCTATATAATACCATAGCTACTCACGCGTGCGCGGCCAAAAGTATGCAGTTATTTTCACTTTGCGCTGTGCTAATTTTGTGTTCGTTCCAAACACCAAAGCTCTGCAAATAAGTTTATTTAAAGCTTATTGACTGCGCTAACAATTTATACTACGAATTATTTATACTACGATTTGGACAAACGAACTTTTAAACTTTTTGAGAGATTTGTTTCCCGCATTTTTAACTAATTTTAACCGATATCCGATACTAGCGATACCTCTTACCATCATATAAAAAAATAAAGCTGTCAAATGTCAAAGTTTAAAGAAATGTCATTTGGTAACTGTCATGGCTTCTACAGATTGCGCGAACTCAACTCTACAAATATATAATAATAATCTGTGAACTCAACCAGGGGGGGGACAGAGCCGTGGAAACGGTGTTCCACCAATGAACGATCTCGCCATATATGGCTACTAAGAAAAAAGAAAAAATATGTTTTTAATAGCTGGATACTAGTCTTTTGATCACAAGTGATACCAACTTCTAAAAATATTTAAAAGGGCTCTAGCACACGGTTATTGTTTTATAGCGATGTAAACGTGATATTGTGGCGATACAAACGACCGATTTTAGTGATGAAAATACTTAAATGTATCGTGCCACAATGTTGGATGACAGCGGGGACTACAACGAAAAAAGGGTGAGTACATTAGGCGCGTTTTGTATCGCGTTGGCAGGTATTACACGCATCAATATAATAGGCCGAATCGCAGTATCGCAGTACTATTTGTGAATCCCGTGATACTAGAATCGTGATAATATTGACCGTGTAATTTAGGCCTTTGAATCATTAATATTGCTAGCAACATTCTTAGTGTATAGTCTATGCAACATTCTTTAGAAAATGGTTGCCGATAAGGCGGCTGGTTTCTAAATATTTTTTTCCAAAAAAGTCTATTGCTCTTAATTTTATATTAACAGTGATATTATTTAATCAGAATGAGTAGTTATTGCATTTTTGGCTGCTCGCGAAAGGAAAGTAAGTATTGGAATATAAACATAAATATAAATTTCATAACCTCGCTACCTCGTATTATAATAATAAACGGTATTTAATTGTAAATAAAATCAGAGGCCCGAGTGTGAGTTTTGTTTGACATTCGATCGTGATCGCGTTTGGCGTTTACTAAGATTTTGTATGGGATTTGTACAGCGCCACCTAGCGATGCTCACGGGAGTGAGCCCAGCTCCCATACAAAATCTTAGTAAACGCCAAACGCGTTCACGATCGAATATGAAACAAAAAACTCACACTCGGCAGTCGGATCAGCAAAATTTGTTCGTTTTACCTTTAAGAATACACATAATATAATATAGTATTTCACACTACGTAATACATAGTATTACATACTACGTAGTATACAATACCTACTAGATTTCTTATTCTACAAGACTGATTGATTCTATCATATGATTCAGACTCTTTTCTGTATGATATCCATAATCCATATTTTTTTAGGATCGAAGACCGTACATAGATTTCCGTCACCGAAATTTCCTTTAGTATATAGAGCTTGGTTGGAACTCATCCCAAGCAAATTTGATAAGGAAAATTTCGACTATCGCAAATATAGAGTTTGCGATAGACATTTTGAACCAGAAGCAAAAGCAAAGTATGGTGCTGGGAGTCGCCTTAAAAGAACCGCAGTTCCAAAACTTCATTTACCAGTTGGTAAGTATATGACTTTATAAATTATCTTAATATTATTGAGTCCAGTAATAATTTAATATCATACCATCACAAATCAAATCATTTATTCACAAAATGTACTTTACGAATACACAAACAAGCAAATAAAGGCAAATACGGCCTGCCACACATGGACGTCAAAAACTAAACTTTTACTTGATTTTGTTAAACATGCCTATTTGACTCTTTTGTGGTGGAAAGGTACGGATACGTGTATTGTGTATTGGTCATATTTGTCAAATAGGCAAATAAGGCCAATATTTGTCCAACATACCGTCTACACATGGTGATTGTTTGGCGAATACATCAAATACGCAAATACAAATAGCCATGTGAAGTGCCTCCATTATACATATCACGAAAATTCTGTTAATTTTTTTATTGTATAATAGGTATCTAGCATAATAAAGTGACAAAATTCATGCAGTCGGACTTATAAGCAGCGCAAGAAACTTATCTGACATAATATATTAAATTTCAAGTGTGGCGGTACCCACAATTCGCCTAACATTCCTGCATCGCGCTATCGAAGTTTTCTGAGCGCGTCGGTATATATACGACAGCTGAAATGTATCAAGTGGGCTTCGGCCTGACCGGGCATACCACCTCGCTCGGTCGGAAGATCTTCCTTTGGCCTCCACACATTATTCCCACATTGGTGACCCTCGACAGAACACGCATCCTTCATTATTATCTTCCTTTGGCCTCCACACATTATTCCCACACAAGTATCAAAATTCTTAGCCTACAATTTTGAAATACAAGTTTATTAATATTTTTTTTACTAGATCACCATGTCAGATAACTTTCTTACGTTGAGTATTGAATCCATTTAACATTCTGATTTTTGTTACAGTTTTCTTCGAGAGATGCAGAAGATGTTCAAAGCAGAAAACGGCTCTTGTTCACTTGAGGATCACATGAAGATTTGTGTAAGTCTGTCTTTAGACAGACTTACACAAATCTTCATGTGATTTGTATAGCTGTGTCTTAAGACTATCATGTCTCAAGTGAGTGAGAGCTTGCTTGCCGAGGGAAGTGTAATGTTTCATGTTGATTTTTATTTATTTTTGCAGCGAACAAAGATTTAAACGTTTTTTTTCCAGTGTAATTTGTGGGCGATTCGTTTAATATCATCGTGCATCCTTCTTCGTGGGATGAAAAAAACAACGCATGCAGTTGTAGTTAATCATCAAAACAGACGACAAGAAACGTCGAAGGTAAGCAGTCTTTTCTAAAAATAACTATTTTATAAGTAAAAATTTCTAAAATCGTTGGACCAGCGCGGCTGCAGTGGGTATATCGAGCTAGTACTTTTTAAAATTAATATTTAATGCGTCAGTATAGTCTGTCAAAAAAGTGAAGAAATTAAAAAGTGGCAACATCGTAGTGTTCAAATTAATCTAAGAAAAAAGGGATGACATTACGATGTTGCCACTTTTTAATTTCTTCACTTTTTTGACAGACTATACTTCACGCATTAAATATTAATAAAAAATCGGCCAAGTGCGAGTTGGACTCGCGCACGAAGGGTTCCGTACCGTTATAGAGCAAAAATAGGCCAAAAATTGTGTTTTATGTATGGGAGCCCCCCTTAAATTTTTATTTTAATATTATTATGAGTTATTGAAGTAGACATACAATCAAGCTTCTTGAAAATATCATGCGCTTACCAATTGCCATTACTGATGAAGAACAAAAAAGGCCGAAAAAATCACGTTTGTTGTATGGGAGCCCCAATAAATTATTAATTTAATTTTGTTTTTAGTATTTGTTGTTATAGCGGCAACCAAAATACATAATCTGTAATAATTTCAGAAGTCTAGCTATAGCGGTTCCTGTGTTACAGCCTGGAGACAGACAGACGGACGGACGGACGGACAGACATCGAAGTCTTAGTAGTAGGGTCCCGTTTTTACCCTTTGGGTATGGAACCCTAAAAAAGCAGGCACATAATAATTATAAGTATTGAATATTGCCTGCAGTTTCCTGATATTAACGAAAGAACATAAAAAATATTCCTTGAACATGCTTATTTTATGTTTTTTTTTTTTTAATTTCTTGTTTAAATTTTTCAGTGTTAAAAGGTGCTATCAGTGGCACTTTTTGCAATTCAATTGTGGGCGTTGTGAGCTGTATCGAAAATAAAATAAAAAGGTAAGCAGCATATTTATAATTTATTTTAACCCATCAAGCCCCAAGCGGCCACATGCGGCCGCGAAAAAAAAGAATATCTATTGTGTCTCGTTTCCCACGATCGAGGGATCAAAGTATATTAATAGCTATCGTCTAGGCGCTAGGGCATAAATAAAAAAAATCAACCAAGTGCGGGTCAGACGCAAACGATGTGTTCCGTGAGATTTGGCGATTAAAATAATTTTTGAAGTTATTTTCTAGGGTCTAGATAAGGTATTATTTAAAAAACAAATATTATAACAGTACGTTAAAATAAATCATTTTAATTTTACAGTGACATGCAGAAAACGAAACCAACAGTTTTGATATGGGAGGAGATGAATACTGATTTGGAGAAAGGATGACAACGCCGAAGCGGACCTACGCATCAAATGCGCTACTGAATAGAATAATATATTATTCTTACAGATAATAAAACCTAAGGAAGGGTGATTGTATCAAAATAATCGGCCAAGTGCGATTTGGACTCGCGCACGAAGGGTTCCTTACCGTTAGAGAGCAAAAATAGGCCAAAATTGTTTCTTGTATGGGAGCACCCCTTAAATTTTTATTTTATTTAATTAATTATTGACGTAGACATACAATAAGGGCCTTCGTGAAAATATAATGTGCCTACCTGTTGCCATTTTTTATATAGAGCAAAAAAGGCCGAAAAAATAACGTTTCTTGTATGGGAGACACCCTTAAGTATTATTATTTTTTTAAGTATTTGTTGTTATAGCGGCAACCGAAATACACAATCTGTGAAAATTTCAGAAGTCTAGCTATAGCGGTTCTTGAGTTACAGCCTGGAGACAGACAGACGGACGGACGGACGGACAGACGGACAGACATCGAAGTCTTAGTAATAGGGTCCCATTTTTACCCTTTGGGTACGGAACCCTAAAAATCCATGAGTCTACAAAATTAGAACCGAATACATACATGATGCTATTGTCATATTTTAGTGTACGAAAAGGAACTAAATTCAAAACGGTTGAAGTGTGGGTGTTACGTTTCCTTAGTTTTTATTATTCGTAATATGAAGAATATTACAATAATACAATCATCAATTGTACAAGCATGTATAACATTTATATTTTTCTAAATCTTAGCAGTAAATTAAGGATAGAGCTAGATTAACAAAAACCCGTTATCTTATAATATCTTTAAACGATATATCTTTAAATCTCGGAATCAGCTCCAACGATTTTCATTGTATTATGAATGTAACGTTGTAAACTCAGTTTAATTTCAATTGAATATAAATAATAAGTTTATTCGTAATATTCTTCATTAACGAAATCAAACGGAAAAAATGCATACTGTAGATAGATTGTTAAAAAAATCTTCAGACTATTTATTATCAATTGTACAAACATGTATAACGTAATATATATTTTTCTAAATCTTAGCAGTAAATTATGGATTGAGCTAGATTAACAAAAAACCCGTTATTATGAATAATTAATAACGTTTTTGTAACTATTTTAAAACACTTGATTAAATAGTGTTATGAATGTAACGTTGTAAACTCAGTTTAATTTCAATTGAATGTAAATAATTAGTTTATTCATAATATTCTTCATTAAAAAAATTAAACGGATAAAATGCAAACTGCAGATAGATTGTTAAAAAAAATCTTCAGACTATTTATTATCAATTGTACAAACATGTATAACGTAATATATATTTTTCTAAATCTTAGCAGTAAATAATTATGGATTGAGCTAGATTAACAAAAAATCCGTTATTATGAATAATTATAACATTATTGTAACTATTTTAAAACACTTGATTGAATAGTGTTATGAATGTAACGTTGTAAACTCAGTTTAATTTCAATTGAATGTGAATAATAAGTTTTGATTGAGTGATGCATGACAAAATGTTTTACGGAAAAAATGCAAACTGTAGATTGATTGTTAAAAAAAATCTTCAGACTATTTATTATCAATTGTACAAACATGTATAACGTAATATATATTTTTCTAAATCTTAGCAGTAAATTATGGATTGAGCCAGATTAACATAAAACCCGTTATTATGAATAATTATAACATTTCTGTAACTATTTTAAAACACTTGATTGAATAGTGTTATGAATGTAACGTTGTAAACTCAGTTTAATTTCAATTGAATGTAAATAATTAGTTTTGATTGAGTGATGCATAACAAAATGTTTTAATCTTTATTTTACGAATTTAATTGAATCTAAACAGAGTGTGTATGATGTATGTATTCTAGCATTGTTTGTTTAAAAAAATAGACTCACCGAGTTTCTTACGCCGGTTCTTCTCGGTGGGTGGGTCAGCGAACCGGTGGCAGGGACTTTATATTGACCAAAAAGTAAAAACAATAAATAATCATATTCGTCAAAATTTTGTTTTTATTTGTTTTATATTGTCGGATTTTTATGTTTCAAAGACTTTGTTTTTGTGAAAATTGGGTATTGTTATGTGAACTAAACATAACAAACTCAGTTTTTACAAATTCAAGTTTATTGAAACATAAAAATCTGACAAGGATATCCTATCCCCATAATATCCTAATACACACATACAAACATAAACGCACACATACACACCTATGGAGTTTTAATCGAACCAATTCTAGATGGCGCTAGCTGTCCCATCAAATGTCAATTCGTGAGCCGTCAAACTCTTCTAAGACGCTTATCTGTCTACAAATATATAATAATAATCTGTGAACTCAACAGTCTGCAGACCGCGTCCATGAGGGACGCGGTCCGTCCTTGGACCGTGAGAGACAAATTTGACAGTTTTGACGGTTCGTCGTCCCGCTACACACTACACGAACCTCGTCAATCAAACCGGAATGACATTTGTAAAATTGTTTTCAGATTTTAAACTCTATTACATTGCAATAGAGTTCCAAATGCCCAAAAGCTTCATTTTCGTTAAGTGTTACCAATACTGAAAGAAATATTTTCCCCACACTGTATTTGTATAACTCCGGCCGCTGGCGTGATACAAAAATCACAGATTAAGGAGAAAAATGTTTTTGGGAGAAGTATAGTCTGTCAAGAAAGTCATGACAGGCGGGAAAATTTTCTGAACGTAATCACGCTTATAACCCGTATCAAGGAACACATCGCAGATGTCAAACACCGTAGGAACACCAAGTCCGCAATTTGTGAACACACACTGGATCAACCTCGCCATTACATAAGATTTGATAAGCCACAAGTACTGGCGAAAGAAGCACGATACCGCCCAAGAATGATACGCGAGGCCATAGAAATTAAAAAACACCCTAATTTCAACCGCGAAGATGGTTGGGTGCTGCCATCTAGTTGGGATCCAGTGATAAACAAACTAAAGCACAAATCTATGACACCTCGGCTTCAAGACACCGTGAGTTCGTTCTGCGTAGATCGGAACGCAAACAAAAATTGATGAATTGTCGGGTAGTTGAATAACTTCAAGAAATTGGACACCTGTCACCTCAGTCCGCCCGTGACCACGGCCGCTGTAAAGCATCCGAAACGTCGGGATTAATATAAGTGCTCCGCGACAAAATCCGTAAGTGTTTAAACTTATAATATCATGAGTGATACTCGCGAAAACTTAAGAAATCATTTAAAATTTTTCCCGCCTGTCATGACTTTCTTGACAGACTATAGAAAGGATTTTGATGCTGTCCATTAATTATTTGAATTTTATTTTTGAATATATCGGTAATATATCGGAAAGAGAATATATCGGTTTGTATCTAGAAGTGGTTTTAATTATTATCGTGGAAAATATCCTTAGTTTGCAATTAAAATTTTGGCCGCATTAGAGCTGGATCGAAAATATTAATAAACTATTCAAGAAGAATTATCCCCAATTATTTTAAACTAGCTGTCCCGGCAAACGTTGTTTTGCCATTTAAAGTATTTCTACTTCATCAGCATACAAAATCTTACCCCCTCTTTTGTCCACTAAGAGGGGTGGGGGGAAAAATGTTATGTAGCACCAGATGTTAAGTTGGAAAAACAGTTAATAATATAATTATAAAGTAAGTCCATTAAAGAAAAAAGTTTACTTAATACAAAATCTGACCCTCTCTTTGGTGGGGGGGGGGGGGGTAATTTTTATACACCAGATGTTGAGTTGGAAGAAGGCAAATATATCTGCGAAAACCGTATGCAAATCAGATCAGTAGTTTTCTTGTTAAAGCAAGTCTTATACAAAATCTGACTCCCTCTTTCGTCCCTTTAGAGGGGTGGGGGGAAATTTTTTTATACACCAGATGTTAAGTTGGAAGAAGACAAATATATCTGTGAAAACCGCATTCAAATCGGATCAGTAGTTTTCGTGTTAAAGCAAAAGTCTTATACAAAATCTGACCCCTCTTTTGTCCCTTTAGAGGGGTGGGGGAAAAAATTTTATACATCAGATGTTAAGTTGGAAGAAGACAAATATATCTGCGAAAACCACATTCAAATCGGATCAGTAGTTTTCGTGTGATAGTGGAACAAACATACAGACAGACAGACAGACAGACAGACAGACAGACAGACAGACAAAAAAACTGACCACATTTTTGGCTTGTATAGCGATGTAGTGACACCCTCCGCTTAATATTTTTGAATATCTTTAATGTACAGAATTGTCATTTCTACAGTTTTATTATATGTATAGAAGTAAAGACAGGAGCCGTAAGTAATGTTAAGTTTTGCGTTAAATTTTATACAATAAATATTTTTCCTTATATATAGGCAGATATTTGTTAAATTGGCAGCACTAAGCCTACGTGTCAAATTTGACGGTTCGCTGCGAACCGTCAAAACCATGGAGGTAGACTATTGGAGGGCGCCTTATATTTTGACAGTTGATAATGTTACTCTTTCTAACTAACGATGCAGTAAGTTGAGTGAAAGAGAAAGCTCATATCGGTGT
The DNA here is from genome assembly GCA_963422495.1 of Polyommatus iphigenia. NCBI lineage: Eukaryota > Metazoa > Arthropoda > Insecta > Lepidoptera > Lycaenidae > Polyommatus > Polyommatus iphigenia. Next base: position 8,297,269 of record OY730187.1, read on the forward strand.
ATAAACGTCAAAAGTTTGTAATGCAGTGTTGCCAGATCAGGGGATTTCCCCCTAGATTTAGGGGGATTTCAACCAAGTTAGGGGCAAAACAGGGGGAAAAAATATTTAGGGGATTTTTTAGGGGGACTTCAAAATACACGTCAAATACAGTTTTTTGACAAATATCACGTTCTTAATATTTTTTTACCATCTTTAAATTATGTACTTGAGCGTCACAACAACTAATCGAGGTCGAGATTCGAGACGTTGAAAAGATGAATACAGTTCGACAAGGCTTTAAATGAATATGTCAATGATGTCAATGGGCGCTGCTAGTAAGGGAGAACTGTCAAAAATGACGTTTTTGTATGATAAAAGCGTTAGTTCCATATACTTAAAGCCTTGTCGAGCTGTAATAAAGTTTAGTAAATATATTTTTATTGAAAATTAAAAGAAAAAGTAATCTAGGGGATTTCTAGGGGGAAAATCAAATTAGTTCAGGGGTATGGCGCCGAGAACATCTGGCAACACTGTTGTAATGTTATGTCCTACCTAGTAGAACATAACAAAGGAGTCGGTCAGCATATTTCATGTTTAAAAAGTGCTAAAAGAAGTGTTTAGTGAACGTTAAATGCAATATCTTGTTGGGTTTTGTGGTTCCGCTATATAATAAACCATAAAAACGGCCTAGGAATGCCTCAAACACGTGGATTTAACATAACATACGTAAGTTTTCAACAACGCTTTTTGGGCTTATCAATCGGTATTTTTGTAAGCTAAAAAGAAAATTTATAAGTTCAATAATCCCTCAATCATGCTATATTAGGCATTAGTGATAAAAATGTCACATCAAGCTATAATTCGGCTTCAAATATTGCATAGTTTTTTACGTGTATTTTAGGGATGCACTTTACTTGAAGTATAGTTTATCGATAATAATATTGTCATGGACTAAATGATTTTTTTTTCAGGATATAAAAATGCTTCAAAATAGACGACGAACAGAAATATTTAGACGCAAGTGTCATGCAAGTTTTTATTCCCTCCTGAAGGCATCACAATATTGGGATTATCATTTCAAACGTAAGTTTGAAACAATGATTTTATTGAAATAAAAAACGTTCTAACGGAGAGCAAAATAATTGCATGATCAACAGCTCTCACGCCTCCCCCCCTGTAAGTACTTTGTTACTTCCATCTACTTTTTGAAATTTTATCCTGGCATTACTCTTTTCTAATAAGTAAAATGTAAAGATTGAATAAGGCTAAAGTCATAATCATTTATTAAAATAAATTTAATACCTCGAACATCGAATTCCAGACACAATAGATATTCTGTTATTATGCGGCACCTGGGTTCCGCTTGGGGCTTGATGGGTTAAGCATGGAAAAGTTACAATAAAGCATATTGCCCCGTATATTTTAATATAATATGTACATACTAATTTTATAGTATTAAGTAGGTACATTTAATGACACTAAACCAACTATTTTTTTAGGTTATTGGAATGCTCCTAAAGAACAGTTCAATATGGTGGTGACGGAGAGACCTGTAATGAAGATAATATTATTTTTAAGTTTAGACTTTAGATTATAACCGAGAATTCTGGTGGTGAGATGGAGTGAGGAGGTATGGTATAAGTGAGGAAAACCCCCCTTTATCACTCCCACCTTCAGGAAACCCCCCTGTTAAGGAGACTACAGTTGTTGACTGTTTTCAGTGTTTTCGAGGCATACTAAGGTTAGCTAAACTTCATATTTTTATAATATTATGAAGAACATGACTGCATTCATATTATCTCAATATGTAATTTTTTGTAGCATGATACGCAAATGCAGCCATCAGACAGAGTCTAGTAATTATAAAGCAGACAAGCTTCCCCATGAACCATATTTAAAAATTGCTAATTTCATATTTTCTTCATTTAAATCTTGACATGACCTTGTTATGTGTAAAAATTGAATAAATTCTTTTGAGTTAGAGTTGAGTTAGAGCATTGATAACTAAACAAAATATTTTTTTAGGATAAAGAAATGCTCCTAAAGAAGAAGTCAATGTGATGATGATGACGATTGAGCACCTTTATGGAAGTTAATATTATATTAACTTCAAAAGCTGCAAACAAGAACATAATATTCAATAAAACCTTGAATGTTTAAATATATTTCATTTCTATATAACTTTTAATACATAATATATTTTAATAGGTAAAATAAAATAATGCACCTAAGCGTTTTTGAAATTACATAAATGAGTAGGACTGAGATTAATTCTATAAATATTTCTTTGTTAATAATAATTGTTATTACTTAAATAAAAATTGTTGTAATATAAATATTTTTATTGTTAATAGTTAAGTATAATAAAGTATATATTTTGTTCTTCCGTTGTGTTATTAATATTTAAAAAATGGTTGATTTTATTGATATTACACTCCGGACAAACCTTGGTGACTTATGGAGTACTTATAATATGTATACAGTCAAAATCTGTTATAACGACATCGAAGGGACTACTCATATTTAGTCGTAAAAACCGATAGTTGTAATAACCAGTGACAGGTGGTCATATAGCATTCAGCCGGGATCTTTGATTTTGGTAAATTTAACCGGTATGTTGTTTTAAACGATGTCGCCATAAACGGTTTTGACTGTATTTTTAACTAGGTATTTGTGTGATTTATAAAAATACTTATATAAATAAAATAAGAAAGCGACATCTTATTAAATGAGCATAATACCTACCTATATCCTATATTGAACAATCGGGTCGCATTTATAACCTCCTTTTCGTTTTTTTTATGATATAAGGGGGCAAACGAGCAAACGGGTCACCTGATGGAAAGCAAATTCTGTCGCCCATGGACACTCGCAGCATCAGAAGAGCTGCAGGTGCGTTGCCAGCCGTTTTAAGAGGGAATAGGGTTATGGGGAGGGTAGGGAAGAGAAAAGGGTAGGGGATTGGGCCTCCGGTAAACTCACTCACTCACGAAACACAGAACACAACACAAGCGCTGTTTTACGTCGGTTTTCTGTGGGCCCGTGGTATTTCTCCGGTCGAGCCGGCCCATTCGTGCCGAAGCATGGCTCTCCTACGTACAAAGTGTCGCTTAGTAAGAGATCTGAAACATAAAAATGGTCTACTCTTGGTCGATAGTCTAATTTTATTTTAAATTTTTATCGATATACAAGCATGATATACGCCCATCCCTACACGCACACTACGGCAATGCACACAAGCATAAAATGGCCACGCGCTGGCGGGCTCAGAAGCCATCTACCTATCCTTAATCTGTGGTCAAAACTGTCAAATTCGTACGAAGTGAAGTATCTTCATACGAGTTTGACAGCTGTCAAACTCGCCCTCGTCTATCTTCACTTCGTACCGGGTTCGTCCGTCTGCAGTAGACAACTGTCTTAAAGGCCGTATACACGATCGGTTCCAACCACCAACAGAGGTCACCTTGGTTGGGTCAACAAAGTTGAATCTCTATCTACACGTACATCAACTCGTCAGTTTTGGGCCTTGGCTAGGCTGTGGAAAAGTGAACAATGGGACCACTATCTAAACCAAATCTAAACCTCATGTCATGTGTTCAATTTTCTTTTTTGCCATCGACATAATATCAGCCTCAAGGTCATATTCCTTTAATTTTTCAACAAGCAACTGCCACGCTTGACTCTTTTTGTCCCGATCTTTATTATGATCGGAACCAATATCCCATAGCGTAGGCAAATTCCTATACATTTCTAAAAATTCTGTCAAGATTTCGCGTTCATTGCGCGCCGGCGCCGCCATTTTTAGTTGCTAACGCTACACACCACATGCATCGCAGCCGACGATCAATGTGGGTCTGAGCGCCAACAAGCGTCTACACGGTCGCGTTTCAACTCAATGTTCTCTATTTGACATTGGTAGTGAGGGATGCGCTCACTACCAAGGTAATTGAAGGTTATTTGGTTGGTCAACCAAAAACAAACGTCTACACGGTTGATTTTTGTTCCAACCCTACCAAGGTGACCTCTGTTGGTGGTTGGAACCGATCGTGTATACGGCCTTTAAACACCATCATTTTTGTAAAAAGTTGTTTTACGTAGTGATTATATTCTCTTTGGTTGTTTTCGCGGTTGCTAAATTTCTTTTCTAATTTAATTTTAACTACATTATGAATTAAAAGTAGGTCAAATAGCTTAAAATGAATCAAGGAGAATCGTTTTTATCTTGTGCCGCCACGTTAGAGTGGATATCGCCACAGGGATCAGTAATACGGAAAATAAATTCTAAACAAGCATCACTGAGGCTCATCCGAAATGAATTTCGCGAAATGTTTATGGAAGTATCGAGCGACAAACAAAGTATAACAAGGCTAGCATTAAAAGGAATCAACGTGTTCAAAAAGTTCATGGCAGAAGGGAAGGCTAGTATCAAATTTCAAGAAGCCGGCTGTACAATTTTCATTTCAAACGCTCCACCAACGAACTTGGTTGCATTTCTACGGACTATTTTCGTTAAAATGACCGGTGACAAGGAGCAAAATCCTAACAAAACGCCATCCAAGTCTATAAGAACTCAATTGCTAAGTGGCAAAGCTCAATCATTTGAAGAGATAAGTCCCGTTACTGTTGCTGACATACATAAGGCAAAAAGCAAAATCATTAGCAAATCCACGACTACAACACCATCGCCGCCGTCCAAGAAGCGAAAAGCAGATGATGTAGCCCGAGGTCCCGCTCCAAAGAAGCTCTACTCCCCGTCCCCGCTAACAAATACAGTGGAATTAAATCCCGAGCAAAAAAGAGTACTAGATGCATGTGTGAGTGGGAAAAATATATTCTTTACAGGTTCAGCGGGGACAGGAAAAAGCTTTCTGCTCAAAAGAATAGTGGCAGCTTTGCCTCCTGATGTTACTATGCCAACTGCATCCACGGGTGTCGCAGCATGTCACATTGGTAATTTTATGCTAAGTACTGACATACGGTTTTGCTCGATAGTTTTACTCCAAATCAGGCAATAACCACTGTGTGGACTGCAAAACTTGACAGCTCGAAGGCTTGCTTCGAGCCGGCTCGATGGAATTAAATATGTCAAATATGTAATTTCCTTCGATTCGGAGTAAAACTATCGAGCAAAACCGTATGTGAGTACTTGGCATTAATTAGACTTTATTTATATTTCCTATTGATACTTGTTTTGTTAAGTATTGTTAATGTTTCTTTTATAAAATTATTAATTTATTTTCTAGGTGGCACAACACTTCATGCTTTTGCTGGAATAGGAGATGGACATGGTTCTTTAGAACATCTATGTGAAAGAGCTACTAAAAGCCTACTAGTTGTACAAAAGTGGAGAAAATGTAAACATCTTATTATAGATGAAATATCAATGGTAGATGGAGCTTATTTTGAGGTAATATCTATTTTTGGTTGATTAAAAACTCAATAAAAACTTAATTATATCTTTCTTATAACCATGAATGCTTTACAGAAACTGGAAGCAGTTGCCAGACATGTTAGAAGATGTGATAAGCCATTTGGTGGAATACAGCTGATTTTGTGTGGTGACTTTCTTCAACTGCCGCCAGTTGTGGACAAAAGTAAAGGTGACAAGAAGTTCTGCTTTCAAATGTCCTGCTGGGAGAAATGCATAGAACTGTGCTTCGAATTGAAAGAGGTGCACAGACAGTCCGACCCCGAGTTTGTATCAATACTAAACAGTATAAGAATAGGAAGAGTAACCAGTGAAATAAGCGAAAGACTACTTAAAACAGCTAAGCAGAAGATCGAGAGTGATGGAATTTTAGCCACAAGATTATGTTCTCACACAAATGACTCTAAGACAATAAATAACAATAAACTGAGAGATCTGGAAGGTGAAGAGAAGCTTTTCGCAGCTCAAGATAGTGATAATGCAACACATTTACTTGACATGCAAACAATTGCACCTTCTAAACTAGTTCTAAAGATCGGAGCACAAGTAATGTTATTGAAGAACATCAATGTAAATGCTGGTCTGGTAAATGGAGCACGAGGGGTGGTTATCAGATTTGAAGATGGATTTCCAGTAGTCAGATTCAAAAACAAAAAGGAGTATACAGCGAGATCTGAGTGTTGGTACGTCAAGAATTCAAATGGTTCATTGTTGTGCCGCAGACAGATACCATTAAATTTAGCCTGGGCATTTTCTATACATAAGTCACAGGGGCTAACTCTAGATTGTGTAGAGATGTCCCTGTCCAAAATATTTGAAGCTGGACAAGCTTATGTAGCGCTAAGCCGAGCTCAAAGCTTAGATACATTGAGAGTTTTAGATTTCGATTCGAGACATGTTTGGGCCGACCCAAATGTTTTAGAATTTTATCAGCGCTTCAGGAAACGATTACAACGAATGGAACTAATTCCTTTGGGAAGACCCTTAGCTGATAAGACAAATAGCAAACTTAAACTTAAAGAAATTCTAAATAAGAAAATGAATAGATGATGACAAAAATAATTTAAATTTTGAGAAGACTGACATCAAGACAATTTTGTATATTTATTTAATTAAATTATGTATTGGAATAATGTTTGTATTAGTTTTTAACTTTTTACTTATTATATTAATTTTTAAAACTTAGCTTTGTGTTATTGTATGAAATTTGGCAAGCATTATCGCCCAGCCCTGCGCAGCGCAGGCCACGGCCTTGGGGCGGCAGCGTCCTAGGCAGGGTCCATAGAGGCCCTATAGATTACGTACTTACATGCGGCGGCGGAAATAAAGTGGCCTACTCTCATTAAAATATAAATTCTGTGTGCCGAGTGAGTTTTTGTTTCATATTCTATCGTGAACGCGTTTGGCGTTTACTAAGATTTTATATGGGATTTGTACAGCGCCACCTAGCGATGCTCACGGGAGTGAGCCCAGCCTAGTGAGTAATCCCATACAAAATCTTGGTAAACGCCAAACGCGTTCACGATCGAATGTGAAACAAAAAACTCACACCCGGCACACGGCACTGTTATCGCGCCAAAGATCAATATGTATGGTTGTTAAAGCATGATGGGCAGATATATATGGAGACTGGACGTAATTCAATTAAGTAAGTAGGTACTTAAATGTCTCGAAGCGCGTTCTCGAATATTTTCTGCCAATAGCGGCTGGAGTTCAGGTATACTATTATTAAAAACATTGCGTCTTTGGCGGTAAATAGACCGTGAATCTTCTATGAACGGAACGGACGAATACGATAAAAGAAAATACAGGTATTAATTAATATGCTAATCAGGTCACAAGGCGAAAACTAAAGTCCACCACAGCAAATCACGAATGATCGCACTAGCGCTGTGCATACTAGCCGGCGATAACAAAGTCGATGGAGGGTAGTTGCAACTTGCAAGATGCAATGATTAAAGATGCGACGACTGTCGTTGTTAATTTTTCTGGAAGGCGGTAGAGAGAGTCTCTTTGTACTCCCGTAAACAAAAACGATTTTAGATATATTTTTAGGGTTCCGTACCCAAAGGGTAAAAACGGGACCCTATTACCAAGACTTCGTTGTCTGTCCGTCTGTCTCCATGCTTTAAGTCAAGAATGGCTACAGCTAGATTTCTGAAATTTTCACAGATTGGGTATATCTGTTGCCGCTACATATATAAAATAAAGTCAATATTTAAGGGGGGCTCCCATACAAGAAACGTGATTTTTTTGGCCTTTTTAGCTCGTAATCAATAATGGTAACAGCTAGGCACTTGAAATTTTCACAAAGTCCTTAATTATATTTGTACTTTAATAATTAATAATAAAATTAAAATAAAGTAAATATTTAAGGGGGGCTCCCATACAAAAAACACAATTTTTTGTCTACTTTCGCTCTATACCGGTACGGAACCTTCGTGCGCGAGTCCGACTCGCACAAAGCAATGACGTCCTTTTTGACCTTTTATACTTATTCATTAATAAAGTAAAATTCAAATTATTATTTAATATTATTTAATAACATAATATTCTTAATTGTACAGTACATGTAACTAGAAATAGTGACATAGTTTTTAAAGCATTCACAGTGAAACAGATGTTAACATAAAATAAACCTTTGAATAATAATAAATAATGAGTACAGTTATTTTGGGTAACTTTGAATTGCGGTTTAACCTTGAACAATACATTTTTGTCAATTTTTGTATTATTCAAAGTTATACTGCAATTCAAAGTTACCCAAAATGAGCTTACCAATAAGTAATAACATAGTGATAAAAAAATTCTGCACCAAGAAGCTAGTAAAATATATACGCTTTTGTACAGTGAAAATGCATAGGAGGCTATTAAATCGATTTAACTATTACATGCTACCTATTCGTACCCATGTATTGTGTGGCATGATGTGTCTACTGTCTAGTAGTGAAATCCATTATGGTCGATTTACACGGGTGACTAACGGGTCGATTTTAGTCGCCCGGCAAGTCACCAGTCGAATCGCCTATCCAAGTCGAATCGCCACCCCATTTACACATTCTACAAAAATCGCCTGTGACTAGTGCCGACAAACTATATATTTGCAGCAAGCGATCGCTTGCGACTGAGCGTTTGCACGGTCGATTTTAGTCACCAGCCGCATGCGGCCATTGGCCGTATGACTTTGGGGCTTGCGACTTTAGCCGCATGCGGCGTAGACGATTTGCCGTGCGGCGTAAATCGTGCGGCTTTAGTCACCCGTGCAAATCGAGCATTAGACAGCATCTATGTAGCTATACGAAAGCGTAAATATTTTACTTGGTGTCTACACTAAAAGCTAGGATGTTACTGGTTACAAGTTTTCGTGACCCTTTCGCACCGATCTGTGGGCTTAAGCGGGGAATTGACTACCGGGCCGCCCGCTACGGGCCGCCCGTCACGGGCAGGTCTGTCGCATGTCTGCTCGTCAATTCCTAGGTACGGGCACAGACATGCCCGCCGGCCCGTGCCCGCAGCCTGCCCGCGAGATCGCATTTTTCCCGCGCGGGCACGGGCAAGTCTGTACATGAATGGTCGCAACGGGCGGCCCGTCGTCATTTGCGCCTTGGAGAGCGACTGGAGTGCACTTAAAATATTATTTTAAAACATATTATTGTAAACAATACAAACATTAAACTTAAGAAAAACAAACAAAAACAATTTTGACATTCGTTTATTTCCATTTACCGGTCGCATCCTTGTTTGTGGAAAGTTATAAAAGCAAGGATTACATTGAACACCGATCTACGTAAAGCCGCTTACAGCGAACTTATTGAAAAATCCAAAGAAATCAATACCGATGCTGATCTATCATCTGTTAAAAAGAATATCGAGTCCATGAGTCCACGACCGAGCTGCAGCTCTCTATCTATTCGACTGACTTGCCCGTTCTGTGTGTGTTCAATAGGGGCAAGCGGCAGACTTGTGCCTGACCGGGCGGCCCGCGGGCAGCCCGGTAGTGAATTCCCCGCTTTAGCTTGGTCACTATAGAAACGGTTTCTTTCTAAAACGGCCCATGCACTATCCTGCATTGCAGTCCGCCGTGCTGGCCTGCAACACCATTCACTATCCTGCGTGCAGTCCGCGGGCTTATGCAGGATAGAGAATGGTGTTGCAGGCCTGCACGGCGGACTGCAGCAGGACTGCAATGCAGGATAGTGAATGGACCGTTTTAGGAAGAAGAGACAAAGTGACAGATTGACAAAGGAAATCCGTCATCCTGTCACTCAAATCTGTCAGTATGTCCATTCTGTCCACTTCCTAATGTTGTTATGCTAAGCTGCTGCCTGCTGCAGCCTTAGCATGGCTACAGTAGAAATGCGAAAGTAGTAGAAACACTGCAGAGATAAACTGAAGGTATCGTTCCAATCTTTACCGCGGCTAACCGCGACTGACGAAAATTCAAATAACCTTCAGTTGATCTCCGTAGTGTTTCTATACTTTCGCATTTCTACTGTGGCCATGCTAATGCTGCTGGTCGTGCGAATATTTTTAATCTGTTACACTTATAGCCACTGGCGGTATAAATCTCCAGACATGGCTGACCTCCGCTGCACAAGACTGTATACTAGTTTGATTGTTATCCTTGAATACTTGGGGGTCTTCAATAATTGGTTCCGTTGTGGAGCACTGTATATCTATTTTATACTCCCCCGGTGTTAGGAACACGACTGTGCACTCGTGATGAATTTTCGCCGACTCTTCTAGTTTTTCCACGACAACCCTGGAATAAAAAAAAAGAAAATAATTTAGCATTAAGTATAGTAATTAGTGTAATCTAAATACTAAGTAATAAAAAATGTTCACTAAGATTTTTGAAAAGTTATCTTTTAGCCCATTAGTTTTACTCATAGATATCAGAAACAACAGGAGATAGGCCGCCGAGCGCAATTTGTTTGAGTCCTGATGTAAGTCACACTTACATTGACACTTAAATATAATTACACAAATTACACCCACACATTGACAAATCCCTGTCGCTCACACATTCAAGGCGGTGCTCTCATTGCTGCGCACACATTGCCATCTACTGTGTAAGTACGCGCCTCAGTCCAGACAACACATTCAACAAATTTCACACCTACGCTAGTGATTGACTGTCGATAAAGTTATCGAGCAGTTACTTTGTAGCATATCGTGAACAATTTTAGCTTTAGGCCCCAATACAATAATTTTGAACAAGTTCTGTTCAATGACTCTATGGCTCAGTTGGTGGGCTGTTGGTAGCTCAAGCCGGGGGTCGCGGGTTCGAATCCCGCCGACGGAACAAATAGTTTTCTTAGTTCCTGGGTCTTGGATGTGTATTAAATATGAGTATAATATCATATAATAAATATCTTAAATATATGTATAGTATAAAAGTATTAAATATATTTCCGTTGTCTGGTACCCGTAACACAAGTCCTTCAGGTACTTACCACGGGGCCAGAGTGGCCAGACTGACGTGGTGTAAAGCGTCCATAGATATAAAAAGAACAAGTTTTTTATTTAGATTCATCTTCTCTGTAATTAAATCTTGCAAACTTAAAATCTACCCTACTTTTTAACATGTAAAGTTGCCTCACAGACACAGTGTAATGCAAAGTCATGAGATCAATGTGGGGTTTGGCTAATGAAACCAAAATGTTCCCGAGCATAAGATTTATTGATTATCCCACATAAGATTGATATAATATGCTTGCTATAAAGGTGCTAGGGAGCACGCGCGGTGCTTAGCGGTTCTAAACGCGTACTGACTATAACTGACGGTAAAATGTTACGGTGTGATTTATATGACACCGTACGTACTCCCGAGCCGAAAAGATACAAAAATTAGGATGATTTTGAAGGAAATTGACATTTTGTAAATATAGGGGAGGTTGCTATGTCCCTCGTATCTACACTACACATTTCACTCTGCTGACGGTCAGCCATACTCTGCTTTCGCGCACTAAACACTACACTAGGTTCTGTTTGCGGGGAGACACTGCTGAATCTCTTTCTATACTTCTTCCACAGTACGAATGCCGCTGCTACGACCACGACAGCGAGCAGGCTGTACGAGATGCTGTATTGATGAACGTCGTGACCTGATTTCTGACTGTCTGAGGTCTTTAAATTTTTAGTGGCGACTTTCAACTCTTCAACTTGCTTGCCTAAATCACTGATTGAGTTGTTAATCTCAATTTCGCTGTTATCAAGGATGTTTGAATATTCTAAATGTGATTGGTTGATCATATGATTAATATTATGAAATTTGGGAGCAATAACGCCCAAAGCCGAACTGATCTCATTCCTGGAGTTGGTCTGAGAGTACATAGTGAATGAAGTCTCGGCCCTTTATAATGTAGTTAGGCTCAATGCTCAACATTCCAGCCCCATTCAGCTGATCTGTGCTAACACGATCTGAACATATGATTCTGACCTGATATGTATTGCAGCAAAAATAAAAATATTGGGACTCATCCTTCAACTGAATCCACTGATCTCTGCATGCTGATTTGCTGACGAGACATTGCTTTGTTCTTACGTCGATCTTACAGAACCTCTCATCTGGTGGGAGATAATGTATGGGCTTGCTGAGATGGCATAAATAGGTTTGCTCATTATTGAAGCATAATTGAAGCTCAAATGTGGAAAGGGTAAAATAGGAATCCTTTCCTAAATTGATTGCTACGTAATCATCTACTGGGAGGACAGTGATCGCATTTCCTGCTATCTGCTTAGGAATCGAAATAATTTTGTAAACGTTGTATGCTTCTCTATTAGTTAATGGAAACGATATTTCGAATTTAAAATAATCCTTTAACATTCTTGCTTTAATTCTAAGTAAACTGTAAACGTTCCGTAAGTCTGATTGTATGTTGTCAATGGGTAACGTGATATCCTTCGTCAACTGACTCCCTATGAATTGTAATTCGCTTTTAATTTGTTCCGGAGTTAATAAATGCATATTAAACTTGCCATGTGAAATATCTGTGATGGTATCTAAAATTGTGTCTTGAATTCTTTTCAGGTTTTGAAATAAATTCATCGCCGTGAATGACGACAGTAAAAAATGTTGAACGTCCGAAATCTGAATATGTTCTGACTTGAGAGAATTAGTAAAATTATACAAATCTTCAAGATGGTTATTTATTGACTTATGCTGAAGCTGAATCGATTGTTCTGTGCGTTTCAGTAAATTGTATTGTGCCTCGACGACTGATGTTTGATTCCGTATCAAGTTGCTAAGGTGATGCTCATTATGTCTGATAAGCTCAATGTCGTTCCTATACTGTTCCGCGAATCTCTCGTCTAATACTCCGAACAGATAGTTGGCGGCGTAACCGACACCATTGATAAGCGCCCGGCGCTTCCTCGCACGCGCCTTCATTCATGAAGCCCCAAGCGGCCACATCCGGCCGCGATAACAATGAAAAAGCTATTGTGTCTCGTTTTGCCACGACTGATGGGTAACGCTGATTTAATAACAAACGATTGTAGTGATCCAGTTCCTCGAACTCGTGCTGTAATTGGAGCGTAATTGTTGAACAATATTCGTAGTCTGGAATATAAGTACATATTATGTTTGTGTAATTTATGAACTTTTTTGCTGCGGTGAATCCTTCCCAGTACGGAGACATATTGTAATATGCTATGAGAGTCCACTTGTCCCGAATCACCTTTGTATTTCCGGTATAATCGAAATATAGAGACATGTTGCTAGGTAAATTTGTTGCTGCATTAGAAGTCGTCACAATCGACATAAATAATAAAAATGCTATCGCCATGGACATGAAACTACTACTCTGCTTGATAGATTTTCTTTGCCTTTGGTGTTCCTTTTGTTCCTCAGGTTCTTCTTCGAGGTCGCTGCTTGCTGCGTCCGAAAGAGGTAACAATGATAATTTAACTACTGGCCTTTTATTAATTCAGTTTTTTTGTTTTCAGAGTGACGGCACGAACCAATCCGTCTTCTCCGGGATGCTGCTCCAATACCCTCCCCATGAGGCATTTGCCGGGGGGCATATTCTCGTCCTGAATAGTGACTAAATCGCCGACTTGCAGATTATTTCGTGCTCTTAGCCATTTTGATCTAACTGAAAGTTGGGTCATATATTCGATCCTCCATCTTTTCCACAAATCAGAATATATTTTTGATATTAAATGCCATCTTGACCTAGCATCCTGCTCTGTTTCTATGATCGTTAAATCTGCTCTGCCGACTAAAAAGTGTGCTGGTGTTAAATAGTCTAAGTCCTCTGGGTCCTCTGTGAGCGCGCAGAGGGGCCTAGAGTTTAAGATTGCTTCTATCTTCGCTAATAGAGTGCCGTATTCCTCATATGTTAGTTTTTGCTCACCTACAACCCTTTTCAAATGATGCTTTAAACTTCTTATATTTCTTTCCCATAAACCTGATGCTTGGCACCATTTTGCTACATTGAAATGCCAAGTGATGTTCATGCTTGCTATCTCTCCTAAAGTGTTATCATCAAAAATATTCTGAAATTGCTCCTGCATCAATCTGTTTGCTCCTACAAAATTAGTGCCATTGTCACTGAAGATGTGACGAGGCGTACCGCGACGAGCTGCCATTCTACTGAGAGCCGCCAAAAATGCTGAACTCGTGAGGTCTGATACTACCTCTATGTGTACTGCTTTTGTGACCATACAAATAAATAAAGCTATATATCCTTTCATGGTTTTGATACCACGTCCTTGATACCACGTTTGCTTTTACATCGATGTATCCTGTAAAATCTACTCCGGTGTTATAAAATGCTGGCTTCGGGTTAATACGTGCCGAGGGAAGATCGCCCGTGAGCTGCTGACCTAAAATCGGTGCGTGCTTCCTACAGGTCACGCACTTCCTGATATGCTTTTTGGTTGCTCTTATACCACCAATGATCCAATACTTCTGCCTAAGATTGGCCAATGTAAATGCGTGGACCGCCATGGAATGTGAGTTCATGTGCTTGCTGTATAAGTAAAATTGTAAGTCGACTGTCGTATGGTAAGATTATGGGATATTTTATTTCGGTGCTTACACTCGCGTTCTTGAGACATCCACCAACTCGTAAAATTTTGTCGTCGTCTAAAATTGGATTCAAATTTAAAATTTTGCTTTTTGATGGCAATGGTCTTTTATTTAATAATAGTTTAATTTCTTCATTATAGTGCTCCAGCTGTACATTCCTTACAATAAGCATTTTTGCGTATTGTAATTCTCGTAATGTGAGATATCCTTCGCGGCGTTGCTTGTTCTTTGTTATTCGTAATATCCATGCAAGTATACGAGTAACTCGAGTTATGTTGCTATGCTTATTTAATAATTGTTCGACTATGTTTAATGCTTGAGGATCTGTGTGAATTATAGTATTAGATTGTTTGTATTGATTTTTTAGCTCTAATGTAGTATCGTATAATGTTTGCTCTTTAACTGTTAATGACGGCAGCCATGATGGGCCGTTCCACCAGAGCTTATCTTCTTTCAGCTGACTCACATTTAAACCGCGACTTGCTGGATCGGACGAGTTTTCGTCTGTTTTAACGTAGTGCCAACATGATTTTGGCATTACTTGCGTTATTGCTCTGACTCGATTGGATATAAATGTTTTCCATCGTGATGGGTCTCCCTGTATCCATCCTAAAACTGCTGTAGAGTCTGTCCAGCCATACACTTTTTCGTATTGATGTAGACATTTTTGAACCTTGCTCATTCATTTTGATAATAGTTCAGCTCCCATTAATTCCAATCTAGGGATGGTCTGAACCTTGGTTGATGGTGCTAGCCGTGCTTTGGCCGCTAATAATGAAACTGATGATTCGCCATTTTTTATGACCTTGCAGTAAATTACCGCTGAAAATGCTTTGCTAGAGGCGTCGGAAAATCCATGAAACTCGATCTTGTCGTTTTCAGAAGTCCCGATCCACCGATTTATTTTAAATGTGTTTATGTTTTGCAACTCTTGGCGTAATTCTAACCATTTTGTTTTAATATCCTGTGGGAGATTATCATCCTATTAAATTTTTGATAACCACACATTTTGAAATAATAATTTCAGTGTCGTGCTCAATGGTGTTAGCCAACCTAAGGGGTCGTATAACCTTGATATTTCGGACAATAAAGACCTTTTAGTTGGTTCTGATTCAGAATATTCAATTTTGCATTGAAATGTGAACACGTCACCTTGGGGGTCCCAGCTTAGACCCAAGGTTTTCGTCGACTCCATATGCTTAAATTCGTACGTCTTCTTGTCACACTGCTCTGTGTTTAAATCTGCTAGGAGTTGCTGGTCATTTGCCTTCCATTTTCGTAAATTGAAACCTCCTGATTTTAGAAGATCAATTAAATCTGCTTGTAATTGCTTGCTCTGCTGTAAAGTATGATGACCTCCACAAAAATCGTCTACGAAAAAGCTTTCTTCTACTTCTTTCGCTGCTTCTGGATACTTCTTCTTCTCTGCTGCTGCTAACTGCTTTAAACAATTTATTGCTAAGAAACTTGCTGCTTTTTCCCCGTAAGTTACTGTTTTTAATTGATACGCTTGCACGGGCTTGCGGGAGTCTACTCCCGCCAAAATACCTTCTGATATGCTTGATCTTCGGGAAACACCCAAATTTGCCTATATATCTTTTCGATGTCTGCTGTATAAGCAAATTTAAACGGACGCCATTTCAAAATTATCTGTTGTAAATCTTGCTGAAGATTGGGCCCCTTGCACATTATATCATTTAGGCTATATCCACTCGAAGACTTTGCTGATGCGTTGAATACTACACGCAGCTTCGTTGTAGTGGAGCTGTCTCGGATGACACCGTGATGAGGTAAGGTAAGTAGAACTCCATTTTTCTTTCAGATGCAGATCGTTCCATATGACCTAAGTCCATGTACTCCTGCATGAATCTTTTATAGTCGTTTCCTAATGCTGTATTTCGATTTAATCTTTTTTCTAAACTCTGATACTGTGCTAATGCTGTAGTTTTTGATGACCCTAATTTATGCTTCAATTCTTCTATGATAGGTAAACGCACCTCAAATCTTCCATCTTCCAACCTTCTAGTTGTTTTAGAAAAATATTGAAGACAAAATTCATCTTCTGACGTCATCTCCTTTTCTTGGGAAATGTCTTCGCATTCCCAGAATCTTTGCAAGTCGTCATAATTGTTATGTAACATGACGTTGCACTGATATGATTTGACGGAGCCGCAGAGGATCCAGCCAAGGTAAGTCTGCTGTGCTATGGGTTCGTCGCTAGTCGGACCTCTCAAAATACCATCTAATAAAATTTTGGAGTAGACATCTGCTCCTAAAAGTAAGTCTACCGGACGTTTTATGTAATATTCTGGATCTGCTAAATTAATGTTTTCAATGTATGACCATGAATGTTTAGGTAAATTTACATTTGGAAGATTCTTGATAAGGTTGCTCATGATGATGACGTCTATGCTAAATGTGAAATTATTATGCAATGATTTGCATTGTATAGTAAGCATTCCTTTGCTGCTGCTTTCATGCTCGCCGACGCCGAAGATAGTGCCCTTGCACCTACGTCGTTTTAATCCTAAAATCTGCGCTGCTCTCTCTGTAATAACTGAAATCTGAGAACCCGAATCTATGAGGGCTCTAAGATGATGTTGATCTCCGTTTGCTGCTTTCACACCAACCATTGCTGTTGCTAGTAAGACCTCACACGTGTTGGGTAGAGACACGTGGTGGGCCTTCGCCACATGGTTCGAAGAAGTACTGGGTTTGGGTTTTGTGCATGCATCGTGCAATAAACTATTGTGAAATCCTGCGCATAAGCGACACCTTTTACTGGAAAAACATTCTTTAGTATCGTGTTCGTATAAACAATTCACACAGTAACGCAACCGGGTTACGGTTTTCAATTTCTGATCGCATGGCATTTCTTGAAACCTTGAACAATAGAATAAACCATGTTCGCCTTTGCAAAGTCCGCAAATTACCTTGGTTGCATGCAAAGCCTTTAAGTTTGACTTATGATTAAAATAAAAATTGTTGCTTGATTTAAAGTTGCTCGGAGGAAGTTTTCGTTGATGCGAAAAATGCTGCTGCTGATTCGATGATGCTGTTTGCTTAAATACGCCCTGTTCTTGTTTTCTGCGCGATGATTCGAGTACGGTGAATTTCGTTTCCAAAAAATTCACGAATTCCTCTAGAATTGGCAACTCTCGAGGATTCCTAACTGATTCCAAATATTCTGTATACGACTCACTGTCCAATTTTTGCCCTAACAGGTGGACCAATAAGGGGTCCCATGAGCTAATATCGACTCCCAGGTTCTTTAATGCATTCAAACATTCTTTAGTTGTGTCATGTAATTTTTTAAGCTGCGCTGCTGTTTGATATTGAATGGTTGGCAGCCCTAGCAATATGTTGACGTGCGAAGTAAATATGAGCCTTTTATTGTTGTACCTATGGTTAAGATTTTCCCAAGAAATATTATAATTCGCCGATGTAATTTGTAAATGATGTATGAGCCTTTCAGCTTCGCCTGTTAATTTACTTCTTAAAAACTGCATTTTTTGGGCCTGAGACAATGAGGGATTGTTATGAATGGCCTCACTGAATAAATCTTTGAATGACATCCATTGGTGATAATTACCGCCAAAAAATCAACCCCTAAATTAGATATCCCTAATATCTAATTTAGGGGTTGATTTTTCCCTATGGGACGTTGACCACATTTTTTTGTTGATGCTCTCCTTGATAAAATTGAATTTCTTCTCGTGTGCTGTAAATTGCTTTTCGTACTCTAAGTTAGACCCGTCTAATTCATTATCGAGCTCCCAATGCTCAGCGTCGATTGCTGCCCATCTCATCTGCAACTGTTGCAACGTGTCTTCGAACTGCCACTTTTCTGTTAATGCTTCCAGGTCAATGTTGCTTACCGTTCGTGAAAATGCTTTAAAGTTCGTCATTTGCTTACGTAACATTTCTGCTGTTTTGCTGTCGACTCCTTGGGAGACTGTCCTTGACACCCGTTCTGCTGATGCTGGTGTTGATGGACCAGGGATAGGTAACGGGCTTGCTCCACGACTTGGGACCTCAAGTACCTTACCCTCTGGTTGTGCTACTGCTGGTGAAGTCACTTGCGAGAGATACTGCTGTAAAGTTGACTTCGCGATCTCGTAGTTTCTGGTAGCCCGTTCATTGAGACTTTTTATGGGCTCAGAATTTTCATCTACGTATCCTGCTAATTGCTGTTGATTCTGCTTAAATTCATCCCAATATTCGTCAAGGGTTTGTAACTTCCGCTTAACGTAATCTACTGTCCTACGATCCCACCCCGTCTTCTTGAAAGACGCATGCAACTGCTCTATCGCACCTACTAACTGCTCTTGATTTTCGTAAACATCCTCCATTTTGGTAACTTATTGCTCAAAGTAAAAAAATGGAAAGATCTTACTTGATTGCTCGGGAACCTTTCTGCTGCTGCTGCTGCTCACGCCCTGGAGAGCGTGATGATCTGCTGATGAGACGCTGAAGCGATGCTAATGCTGATGCTGCTGTCTGCTGCTTGCAGACAGGAACCACACTGCTATGCTGAATACTGCTACTGCTGATCCTCGTCTCCCACTGCCACAACACTGATTCGCGGGAAACTGTTTTGCTATATCACTAGTCCACCGTCCTGCTACACTGCTATGCTACTCCACTGTACTGCTGTTCTGTGACACTGCTGTTCTGCTACACTATTCTGCTACACTGATATGCTATTCCACTTCACCACTTCTTTGCTACACTGCTTTTTACCACTACACCACTACTGTTCTGTCTGCTGAATGCTGATTTAGTGAACTGTTTTTCTGTCACTGATAGTCCTCACTCGCGAATGATCCTGCTTTGGCCAAATCGCGGAAGGTCTCAAAGCTCGAAGGACCATATTATGTGGGGGTTTGGCTAATGAAACCAAAATGTTCCCGAGCATAAGATTTATTGATTATCCCACATAAGATTGATATAACATGCTTGCTATAAAGGTGCTAGGGAGCACGCGCGGTGCTTAGCGGTTCTAAACGCGTACTGACTATAACTGACGGTAAAATGTTACGGTGTGATTTATATGACACCGTACAATCAAAGTTAAAAGATTATTTCAATTTTTCTTGGATGGTTAAGAAATTTTAAAAAACCCCCGCCAAACAACTTTAAAAAGTAATGAAATAATAATTTACTGACTTTAAGTTTTAATAATTCCTAAGTGTAAAGTAATATTATAGTCCATAATTATTATTGTCACGGTGTGTCAGGGGACAGCCAAGTAAACTACGACAACAGCGACTTTTGCATTTTGTATCGCCAAGTCGCTGGTTGTCTCGATTCGGTTCGCTGTGAACTGACCCTTAAACTATAATGTTATGTGAAATCAAACATCTCTACATTAGCGGTCCCCCGACACACTTTGACAATAATTATGGTCTACAATATTACTTTATACTTAGGAATTATTCAAAGTCAGTAAATTATTATTTCATTACTTTTTAAAGTTGTTTCATGTTTGGCGAGGTTTTTTTTTAATTACGTAATTTAATTTTATTTCATGCTTTTTAAACTTGTGTAGGTTAGGTGCAGAATAACTCCTATCAACAGGATCATATCATAATGATTACCATCTATAAATGTAATTTTTGATGAGGCCGTTAATATGAGCCCAAACACGAAACCTCCACTTTGGGTTCATACGAAGCTCGGCTCCTACAGAATCCAGGTGATGCTACTGCAGTAGCAGCATGCAAATATTAACTGCTTACCACGTCTTACTGGTTATCGCAATTAAAAATATGATGATTTTTCATTAATAGGAAAAACAAAAATCACGAAAGGCGAATTTACACACAACCATTCACACATCTACCTACATTCATTTGGGCACTTTGTTACACTAATTTAATAATAAAAAAGAAGATAATAAAGTAATTCAATAGATTGTTTTACATAATTATATAAATGTTTATTAAACTATCAAAATCATCTACAGTTAACAGTTTAATATATTTAGTTATTACTCGTATTAGTACTAATCGCGGCAACGTGATGTATCGACAACAAGAAACGACAGGTACATCACTATCTCACGACGCTTATCAGCGGTCGGTGACGGCCATGCACGAGAAACGACCGATTCAATAAGCGCAATTTTCATTACTCGGTCAGACTGTTTTCAACACCAGGCACGCTACACTTAGCGAGCAATGTATCGGGTTCAATCGTTATGTTACATATTTCTCTCAGTACCCGACTAGTGCAATTATTTTAACGAAAAAAAATGAGATTTTGGTAGAAAATACAAAATTGTTTTTGTACTTATTTATGAAAAGTGACCCCCTTAAGTTTATGGTCACTTCGATTCTTGCATACAACAACTGAACAAGTAGGCATTTTAAAAAAACACTCCCGTAGTGCGCGCTTAGACAATCACATCCCGACTAATTTTGTTTTCACAACTTTCGCCTGTTTTGCTCATGTTTCACTTACAAAGGCCACGCCCCCACAGCCTCTCTACTGGTTTAATATCTCTGTGGTTTTACTACACTTACATTTAGTTTTCAATTAAAAATCTAAAATCTTTCTAATGTAATGTACAGTGGATCAGTTACACATTATTTTATAGTGATACATTGCTCAATTATCTTTAGGCGCAGCGCAGACGACAGACTATCCGTGACGAACTTTTTGGTCCGTGGAAATAGAACCTATGCAATTATATGCAGTAACGCGGCGGAATTTATGCGCGTCGTGTGCGTTACTGCATATAATTGCATAGGTTCTATTTCCCACAGACTAAAAAGTGTGTCACGGATAATCTGTCGTCTGCGCTGCGCCTTAGAGACAAGGACAAAAAATATTGTATCTATCTCATGTTAAAATTTTATAACCTGGATTACTTGCTGGCATTATCATAATTTTTTTAAATTTAATAACCTATAATTACAATACCCGGCAATAAATATTGCACATCGACCTTTGGAAAGAGACAATCGGCTAATTTCGGTTTCATAGAGCGTTATCTTTGTAGCACACACCTATTTGACATTATGTCAGTCGTTGTTCAAATTCAATAGAGTGCAGTCGCGTCCAGTTCTAAATATATATCTAGAGTTGTTAACATCCCTAAAGGTGAACGCAGATTTGGCCGCACCGCACGCACCGCAGTCGCCGCATTCGCAATTCTTCATATTATTATGAAGTTGCGAAGACGGAAGACTGCGGCGCGGGTAGGTAGGTATGCGAGCTTGCCTATAACTTCATATAAAGAATTGCGAATGCGGCGACTGCGGTGCGTGCGGTGCGGCCAAATCTGCGTTCACCGTTAATTTGCTACAACTGTAATTTTCCAAAAGAATTAAATAATACGTAAACATAATTTGAACACGCTTTTTTATTTTATTTTACCCGAACCTAAAGCCATAACTTATAGAAAATTTGGTGTATTTTATACAAAGAATAATAAAATTGTCAAAAGAAGCAAACCATATTCGTTTTAACAGCTCCTAATATATACCGGAATTTTTGTATTTCGTGCGTAAGAAATAACGCTCTACAAAACCGAAATTAGCCGACTGTCACTTTCCAAAGGTCGATGTGCAATATTTATCGCCGGGTACTGTACCGTATAACCTAGAATCTATATTATTGACTGACTCACTTATTATTCCCAGCCGTAGCGACTCTGTTATCCAGTCTATAGTCCAGCACGCCGTTGCTGTGGTCCTGGTAGAAGCGCACGGAGAGGCACAGGCGGGCAAGGGGGCGGGGCAGGTGGTTGGCCACGCCCACGCCCAGCGAGAGACACTCCCCCGCCGCGCATTGGTACTCCGACTGGGGTTTGATGCACTCGTTGTTCACGCTCACCTCTGTAATGTTAGGCGATTTTGTTTGAGGGAAAGGTTTGTTTGCAATGAATAGGTTCCGAAAATATAGGATGTAAGGGACACTTGCACCACAATTCGAAAACACTCGCATTTATACTTCAGAAACTGTGTTTATTTACGTTTCCACATAAGTTAAAATAACTAAAACTAAATAAAATAAAACGGGAGACGCAAGTCAACCCGCCATTTGCCCGCGCGCTCCCCGAACTCTCTCGAAACTCTCGCGTCGCCATCTAGCGAAAAACTAAAGGTACCGCGGTGGCGGACGGACTTGCCTTCCCGATCCCGAGGCAGTAGTTTGCGGCAACGGAATTATAGGTGGCGCTACAAGGATTTATTTTATTCGATATTTTTAACAGTAATGACTAATGATCCTGATATTAACGTTAGATTCAGATTCGGATGTTGTGTAGTCAAGTTCAGAAGACAGTTGATGTCAAATAATCATACATACGAGGGCTGCTATTTATGTATCCGGAATTAAAAAAAGAAACAAACATATATCATTTAATATGGTTTTATTGCTTTTCAAAATATTCGCCGCGATGATCGACACACTTTTGCATACGCTGGAACCAATTTTCATAGCACTTTTTCCATTCTGATTGAGGTATCTCCAAAACGTGCATTTTGAACGCATCAACAGCCTCTTCGCGGCTCGAAAAAAGGTTGACCACGTAATTTGTTCTTCGCGTATGGAAATAAAAAGAAATCGTTAGGTGCCAAATCAGGGCTGTACGGCGGATGACCAGTCAATTCGATCTTTTGACCCTCCAAAAACTGAGTTGTTTCAGCTGAGGTGTGACAGCTAGCATTGTCGTGATGTAATATGATTCTGCGTTGTCGGTTGTCCTTTCTTATTTCTTCAAAGACTTCTGGTAAACAAAAGGTCGTATACCATTCAGAATTAACCGTTTTACGATTCTCTAATGGCACTGTAGCCACATGTCCATTAATTCCAAAAAAACAGGCGACCATTTGCTTCAAAGTACTTTTTGCACGAGTAACTTTTGTTGGTTTCGGCTCATCTTGGAACACCCACACCGTTGACTGTTGTTTAGTTTCGGGGTCATATGCATAGATCCAAGATTCATCACCTGTGTAGATATTATAAACGGCTTTTGACGTACCACGGTTGTATTTTTTTATCATTTTTTTGCACCAATCGACACGAGCCCGTTTTTGATCGATTGTCAAGTTGTGCGGAATCCAACGCGAACATATTTTTTTTACAGCCAAATGTTCGTGTAATATCTTATGTATGCTCGTCATACTTATGCCTAAGGACGCCTCTATCTCGCGATATGTAACATGACGATCACGCATTATTAGTTCCCGCACAGCATCTATATTTTGTGGGACAACAGCTGTTTTTGGGCGACCTTCTTTATTTTCATCCGTGAGCATAGACCGCCCACGATTAAACTCACTGTACCAGTGATAAACAGTGGTTTTTGATGGTGCTTCATCTCCAAAAGTTGCGGTGAGTTGAATAAAGCACTGTTGTTGATTTAGCCCACGCCGAAAATCGTAGTAAATCATTGCACGAAAATGTTCACGCGTTAAATCCATGGCAAATGAAGACACGCAATTTTCAAAATGACGCCACAATGGAAAAATAATTGACAGTCACATGAAACTAAATGTATTCTTCAACCAAAGAGTTCTATTTTCAAATGTTGTAATTACTTTTTAAATATTGTTCTTGTAAGTGGCCAGTTCCGGATACATAAATAGCAGCCCTCGTAGATTACATTGCTGCTGCTGTTGGTAGATTTGCATTTCCATAAGCTTGCATCTTCTCAACGCAATATACTATGGCCGCGTTTCCTCTGACGCGGAGCTGGGCGGAGAGGAGCGGTGAAAAGGTGTCAATGTTTCCACTGAAGCGGAGCGGAACGGAGTGGAATGGAGCGGAGCATAGTTTTGGAATTGATTGAATGATTAACTGAGGCACTGCGTGCGAGTCACGCAGTGCTCCGCTCCGCACCGCTGTCTTCCGCTCTGCACCCCAATGCTCGCTGTCCTCGACCGCACCGCATCGCCTCGCTGTATTTTTATTATGAATATCCGCTCAGATCTGCTCCACCCCGCTCGTGCTGTTTTCATTGAGGCGGAGCGGAGATTTCGAGCATGGTGATTGGTTAATTCGGGCACCGCTAAGCTCCTCTCCGCCCAGCTCCGCGTCAGTGGAAACGCAGCCTTAAGCTAATATTAACCCCAGTTGAGCGGCGACATGCGCACGATGTCCAACAGGGCGTGCGACAGTGTGATGCCGCGCACGCTGGCGCGCCCGCTCACGTCGCTGTGGGGGAGGCGCCACGTGAGCCGCACCCGCGCGTCCAGGTGCGCCGCGCACGCCAGCTCCGCGCTGCTGCTGCTGGACTTGCTGTCCGTTAGGCTGGCGTCTACACTATAACACTGACCCCAGTTGAGCGGCGACATGCGCACGATGTCCAACATGGCGTGCGACAGTGTGATGCCGCGCACGCTGGCGCGCCCGCTCACGTCGCTGTGGGGGAGGCGCCACGTGAGCCGCACCCGCGCGTCCAGGTGCGCCGCGCACGCCAGCTCCGCGCTGCTGCTGCTGGACTTGCTGTCCGTTAGGCTGGCGTCTACACTATAACACTGACCCCAGTTGAGCGGCGACATGCGCACGATGTCCAACATGGCGTGCGACAGTGTGATGCCGCGCACGCTGGCGCGCCCGCTCACGTCGCTGTGGGGGAGGCGCCACGTGAGCCGCACCCGCGCGTCCAGGTGCGCCGCGCACGCCAGCTCCGCGCTGCTGCTGCTGGACTTGCTGTCCGTTAGGCTGGCGTCTACACTATAACACTGACCCCAGTTGAGCGGCGACATGCGCACGATGTCCAACAGGGCGTGCGACAGTGTGATGCCGCGCACGCTGGCGCGCCCGCTCACGTCGCTGTGGGGGAGGCGCCACGTGAGCCGCACCCGCGCGTCCAGGTGCGCCGCGCACGCCAGCTCCGCGCTGCTGCTGCTGGACTTGCTGTCCGTTAGGCTGGCGTCTACACTATAACACTGACCCCAGTTGAGCGGCGACATGCGCACGATGTCCAACATGGCGTGCGACAGCGTGATGCCGCGCACGCTGGCGCGCCCGCTCACGTCGCTGTGGGGGAGGCGCCACGTGAGCCGCACCCGCGCGTCCAGGTGCGCCGCGCACGCCAGCTCCGCGCTGCTGCTGCTGGACTTGCTGTCCGTTAGGCTGGCGTCTACACTATAACACTGACCCCAGTTGAGCGGCGACATGCGCACGATGTCCAACATGGCGTGCGACAGCGTGATGCCGCGCACGCTGGCGCGCCCGCTCACGTCGCTGTGGGGGAGGCGCCACGTGAGCCGCACCCGCGCGTCCAGGTGCGCCGCGCACGCCAGCTCCGCGCTGCTGCTGCTGGACTTGCTGTCCGTTAGGCTGGCGTCTACACTATAACACTGACCCCAGTTGAGCGGCGACATGCGCACGATGTCCAACATGGCGTGCGACAGCGTGATGCCGCGCACGCTGGCGCGCCCGCTCACGTCGCTGTGGGGGAGGCGCCACGTGAGCCGCACCCGCGCGTCCAGGTGCGCCGCGCACGCCAGCTCCGCGCTGCTGCTGCTGGACTTGCTGTCCGTTAGGCTGGCGTCTACACTATAACACTAACCCCAGTTGAGCGGCGACATGCGCACGATGTCCAACATGGCGTGCGACAGCGTGATGCCGCGCACGCTGGCGCGCCCGCTCACGTCGCTGTGGGGGAGGCGCCACGTGAGCCGCACCCGCGCGTCCAGGTGCGCCGCGCACGCCAGCTCCGCGCTGCTGCTGCTGGACTTGCTGTCCGTTAGGCTCACGTCTTTTATGTCCCCTGTGATATAAGGTTAACAATTGTATTGTTGGGTATAATCTGTGCATGTCATAGAGTAAAGACGGCCGTCAATATACCTACGCCAATCAGCTGATCGATACGGGAACGTTTAAACGCGCCGCCAAGGTCGCTGATATGCTGATTGTTCTACAATTTGCCCGTTATCTATGACATTAGTAAATTTTTTAATATACGCTAAATTCTATCACTGAGGCTAGACGCATTATTTCACTCTCCAAAAAAAAAATCACTATATTTTCTGCAGTAAAAAGTCCAAAATTAGCTTTCTTCGCACATAACGTTGCTGCTCATCACTGGCGGCAACAAGTATGTCTGATTGAATTTAGAACATTACTTTTTCATGTTGAATCTCTGCAACTTTTAATACTACATTATCTTCAACTCCTTTGCGACATTAGCATTTTTATAGATGTTTTCTGCAACCTTGTTGCGAAACAGTGAATAAAACCCACCTAGGCCGTACATTTCGAGACGATAACAACTACCCTATATAAGGAACATAGGACTCAAAGTTACTCCATAGGGCTTGTCTAACTTAAAATGATGCGCCCCTCCCTCGTATTCACAGTACAAAATTTTTCATTTATATCAACTAGTGAAATGGTTGGGCGCGTCATTTCGAATTAGACAAGCTCTACCACATTTAATATAAATCCATTATTTCTGCATAATCATATTACCTTCTTCAACTTTAACGGTAGTGTTGAGCGGACAGCGGTCAAGCGGTACGGGGATCCGACATGACTCTTTACTCTCGATGAGGATGTGCTTGGTCGGCGTGTAGTGGAAGTCCATCTCTTCCGCCGTCAGGTTCGTTATGTCTAGCACTAGATAGAACTGACTCGGTCTGAAAAAGAAATCAAATCTTTAAGATTTACAATCCCTTGTACGATACAAGTAATGTTCGACAATGTTCGAAAAATAGCATTCTTCGGTACTTCTGTTAAGAGTAGAATGTATAGCTTGGCAATAAAGATTTAACAAATTATTATTTTTAACAAAAAATTAAAACCGACTTCCAAGGTAAAAACAATAATAACATCCTTATATTATAATATGAACTAAAAAGTATAAAATAATTATTCCTACCTAATAGTGCCTTTTTCCGAATTCGGCTAAAACTCAACTATTTCTGTACTCAATCTTCATCATTTTGAAGTCGGTACCAGATACAGCTGAATCTTCAGTTCTCTGACAGAATATTTGAAACTTTTGGAACTGGCACCGGCTTCAAAATTATGAAGATTGAGTACAGAAATAGTTGAGTTTTAGCCGAATTCGGAAAAAGGCACTATTCGATAGGAATAATTATTTAATACTTTTTAGTTCATATTATAATATAAGGATGTTATTATTGTTTTTACCTTGGAAGTCGGTTTTGATTTTTTGTTAAAAATAATAATTTCACTCTTTTTAGTTACCTAGTAAACCCAAAGACTTCTATTTAATTGAGTAAACCATCGCGTACTATACGTAGAATAATACACCTGTATATTATTCTAAATATCTTATTACAGTCACACTTACAAAATATAATATCAGCTACAGCCTGCAGATAATTTTAAACAATACATTTTATATAAAAAAATTGAAGTGAACACGTGTGACGTGCTAAGTAGCCGGTCACCGGACTAGTTTCAATAGGCTGGCACTCGCTCGACTTGTCGCACACGCAGCGCACATAGTACCCGACCCGCGCCGCCGCGCCGCCGCGCCGCTCGACTCGCTTGACAGCCCTGGCAGATTGAAACGAGACGGCAGATAGTTATTGTACTATGAAAGCTAAACGTAATGCAAAAGGTTGAAATTAGGTTGTTTTCCAGAATATCTCGGCGAAGTGAGACAGACATTATCGAAGCAACTTACTTCTCAGAAGTAATGTCAAATGTGTACCTTATGCTCTGGAGATAAGGTTGAATTTGGTGACATAGGTGACCCTGACGTGGTAATGATGATGATGATGATGATGATGATGAATGTAATTTGCATAGTAGCATATGCTTTCAGTTCTTAAAACAGCGCCTAAACTCCCAAACTTGTATCTATAAGGAATCCGGAGTTCTCTTAGTATCTTCGGAACCATAGTATACCTCGGTGCAAAATCTTGCGTTTTGGTAGCATATGCTTAGGATGCTTCTCATAAAACCAAAATCACCATATGTTTCCATATAAATTTCGAGGAGTTCCCTCGATTACTCATGGATCCCATCATCAGGTCACCACTTTTGTGAACATGGTACCAAATTGGAGTGAAAACTAATACAACAAAACAAAAATTTCGAAAATCGGTTCACAAACGGCGGAGTAATCGTTGAACATACAAAAAAATATATATATATATATCCACAGCCGAACATATAACCTCCTCGTTTTTTGGAAGTCGGTTAAAAATTAGGGCGCTACAGCTGCTATCTTCGTATCTGTCACATTTTTTTCATAAAATAAAAGCAACAATTTTGTATGAAAAATTGTTAGTTACTTTATTTAATTTTTACATATTTTGGCCAGGCTGTAGAGTGTATATATTGAGTATGTCTACTGGCAACACTCACTTCTCGGCGGGCAGCACGTCCCAGTGCGTGATGGCGACGCTGGGCAGCAGCTCCACGTTCACCTGCAGCGTCGACTGCCGGCAGTGAGTGTCCTTGCCGGCGCCGCCCGATTATCTTATTATTTTCTACATATCGAGTATGTCTGCTGGCAACACTCACATCTCGGCGGGCAGCACGTTCCAGTGCGTGATGGCGACGCTGGGCAGCAGCTCCACGTTCTCCTGCAGCGTCGACTGCCGGCAGAGAGTGTCCTTGCCGGCGCCGCCCGAGTATCTTATTATTTTCTACATATCGAGTATGTCTGCTGGCAACACTCACATCTCGGCGGGCAGCACGTCCCAGTGCGTGATGGCGACGCTGGGCAGCAGCTCCACGTTCACCTGCAGCGTCGACTGCCGGCAGTGAGTGTCCTTGCCGGCGCCGCCCGAGTATCTTATTATTATCTACATATCGAGTACGTCTGCTGGCAACACTCACATCTCGGCGGGCAGCACGTCCCAGTGCGTGATGGCGACGCTGGGCAGCAGCTCCACGTTCACCTGCAGCGTCGACTGCCGGCAGTGAGTGTCCTTGCCGGCGCCGCCCGAGTATCTTATTATTATCTACATATCGAGTATGTCTGCTGGCAACACTCACATCTCGGCGGGCAGCACGTCCCAGTGCGTGATGGCGACGCTGGGTAGCAGCTCCACGTTCACCTGCAGCGTCGACTGCCGGCAGTGAGTGTCCTTGCCGGCGCCGCCCGAGTATCTTATTATTATCTACATATCGAGTATGTCTGCTGGCAACACTCACATCTCGGCGGGCAGCACATCCCAGTGCGTGATGGCGACGCTGGGCAGCAGCTCCACGTTCACCTGCAGCGTCGACTGCCGGCAGTGAGTATCCTTGCCGGCGCCGCCCGAGTATCTTATTATTATCTACAACAATAATCAAGATTATATATTATTATACACCGCTACATATTGTGTAGACTACGTTAGAGCGAATAGGAGCCACATTATTTCTTCGTTCAACGAAGTTCATTGCGTTGCGGTGTGACATGCCACATTTTTTTTGCGGGTGATACGTGGCATAATATAGAGCAGCGGTCGTCACACTTCACTGGCCAAGGGCCACACATGACAATGTGAGTGCCAGCACCGGACCACAGAGTATGTGATGGTCTAAGATCCGTACTAAAATCGTCCTTCACCGAACTCCTTACCAGACAAAAACGATGTTTTAGAGAACAAGATAATTTTTTAAATATGTTTAGATTAGGCAACCCCTTTGGAAATTGACATTATTATTTTTAATTAAATTTATAAAAAAATATTTTTTTTTAAATTTCACTGGCGTGTCTACTAAATAAAATTGACTCCGATGGAAAGTATATAATGTATACAATATGCTACACCTCAGTTGCAGACCCTTTTTTTGTCCCTATTACCTGGTTGCTGTGTTTAAACAGGTAAATTGATATTAGTAATTGCGCTTTATTGTTTACCAATTGAAACCAGTCTCAAAATGTAAGCAATTTAATTAGAAATAACGTAGTATAAAGTTGCTTGAGAAAATTCAGTCGTAAATGCGGGTTGCAAGGGTTTAAAGTTAAAAAATTCGGGGCGAGCAAAATCCGGCGATTATGAAACGTATTTCGTTGAATTACAGTCTACTTTTGTATAAAGATGTTTGATTAGTTACGACCTTTGATACATTGCCCACATTCTGAATGAAAAATAATACTTTATTCTGTGGACTCTATGGGCTCTCAATAAAAAAAATCCTATTTTCCTACTAAACATGAATTAATAATTTTTTTAAGAATATTGTTCTTTGATTTGTTTTAAAAACGTGCTTCTCTACTAGTTTCATATATGCCAAGCTATTCAAAATCATTTTATTGGATTTAATAAAAAATAATTTTATCCACTCCAAAACACTACACTATAGTACCTATTTAATAGGTACTATAGTGTAGTTAATAGGTACTATAGTGTAGTGTTTTGGAGTGAATAAAATTATTTTTTATTAAATTCAATAAAATGATTTTGAATAGCTTGGCATATATGAAACTATTAGAGAAGCACGTTTTTAAAACAAATCAAAGAACAATATTCTTTAAAAAATTATTAATTCATGTTTAGTAGGAAAATAGGATTTTTTTTTATTAAGAGCCCATAGAGTCCACAGAATAAAGTATTATTTTTCATTCAGAATGTGGGCAATGTATCAAAGGTCGTAACTAATCAAACATCTTCATACAAAAGTAGACTGTAATTCAACGAAATACGTTTCATAATCGCCGGATTTTGCTCGCCCCGAATTTTTTAACTTTAAACCCTTGCAACCCGCATTTACGACTGAATTTTCTCAAGCAACTTTATACTACGTTATTTCTAATTAAATTGCTTACATTTTGAGACTGGTTTCAATTGGTAAACAATAAAGCGCAATTACTAATATCAATTTACCTGTTTAAACACAGCAACCAGGTAATAGGGACAAAAAAAAGGTCTGCAACTGAGGTGTAGCATATTGTATACATTATATACTTTCCATCGGAGTCAATTTTATTTAGTAGACACGCCAGTGAAATTAAAAAAAAATATTTTTTTATAAATTTAATTAAAAATAATAATGACAATTGACAACATTTCAAAATTTAAACATGGCTTTTTTATTATTTTATAAGAAAGTAGACTTAAAATAAGGCGACACGTGTTTCTTGCTTTTTTAAAATTATGTTTTTAAGATACCTAAAAAATACATTTAAATCCTTCGTATCCTAAAGAGACGTAAGCGCCAAGTGACGTCATACTTACGCCTGAACGGTTAATTCCATTACAGTTTACAAAAGAAAAAATATGTCAATGTAAGTTTGTTACGTATATTAGGACGTCTGTCAATGTCATCGCAGTATTTTCGTATGTTAGAAATGTCATTGTTGACAGTGACTGTTTTTTTTTATGCTTCACGATGTCTTTTTAAAACGATTTTACACCAGGCAAAGAAAAAATGTCTGATATGCCATAAGTATGACGTCACAGCGTATTTTTCAGTTTTTCCTTATTTTCTCAATAAATAAGCAATATAAATTTTTTTGGAATATTTTTTTTATATCAGGAGAAGAAACTAAAGAAATGGTATTTTTTTATTTTAAGGCTTAAAAATTTTGAAATGTTGTCAATTTCCAAAGGGGTTGCCTAATCTTATCTTCAAAAAAATTATCTTGTTCTCTAAAACATCATTTTTGTCTGGTAAGGAGTTCGGTGAAGGACGATTTTAATACGGATCCTCTGCAATGAAGGGCACTCCAAGAGCGGTTCCACACCGATGCCCTTTGAATTTTGAATTTACTTTGTCGCGGGCCGCACAAAACGGCCTCGGGCCGCAATTTGACGACCACGAATATAGAGAAAGGTAGCTGAGAGTAGAGTGCCATTATTATCAAAATGTACGATATTTCATGGTGATAGATAATGGATTACGTGTTGCGGCTTCACCATAATATTTGTTAAGCTTTTATTGCCTTTATTACGTTAAGAACTAATTTAGAAAATTAAATATCTTAACATTTCAACGTACCTGTGCTTCGACGAGTCGTCCTCTCGACGGCGGCATCGCGGATATCGGCGCCGACCAGCTTGTGGCTTGAGAATTTGTTGATCTGAAAAGTTACGTTAAAAAATTATTGAATATACTTTACTGTATGCTTGACTAGATTTTTGACTACTTTAATATATTTGATTTGTGTATAAATATCTAATCTTAGGCAACAAGGCTTTAAATGAACGTGGCGAAAAAAAGGAACTAACACCGCCACCATAAAAACGCAATTTTTGACAGTTGTCCTTTACCTGCAGCGCCTCCACTCACGTCTATTTAAAGCGTTTTTGCTCTGTACAAGCTTGTTCTTTTTATTTGTTACTAGCGACCCGCCCCGGCGTCGCACGGGTATAAAATATAATATAGCCACTGAAAAAATGATTAAAATCGATAGCCTATGATCCTTCACGTGGTCTACTTCTTATCTGTGCCAAATAACATAAAAATTGCTCCAGTATTTTCCACATTCTCCTATTAGTCTTAGCGTGATAAAATATAGCTTATAGCCTTCCTTAATAAATGGGCTATCTAACACTAAAAGAATTTTTCAAATCGGACCAGTAGTTCCTGAGATTAGCGCGTTCAAGTTAGCCCTTTCAAATAATTTCCCCCGTTTTTTCCACATTTTCCTCTATTTCTTCGCTCCTATTAGTCTTAGCGTGATAAAATATAGCCTATAACCATCCTCGATAAATGGGCTATCTAACACTGAAAGAATCATCAAAATCCGTTGCGTAGTTTTAAAGATTAAAGGGAACAAAGGGACATGAGGGAAAAAAGCGACTTTGTTTTATAATAAGTACAGATGACGAGCAATTACTGTAAATAGAATAGAGAGAGAGACCATTTTCAAAATACATTAATAGTTATAAGCTATTATTGTTCAGACCACTCAACTATCAAATTAAAATCTAAGGGCCAACCCACACGTACCACAACCACACGACAACCACAACCACACCACGTGGTCGGGCGTATATTTCGTAAATGAACTGGACCATTCACACGTTTTGCAGTCGTTGTCGACCACTTGTCAGATACCGACCACATTGCAACCACAACGTTGCGTCGATGCAACGACAGTGCGCGCACACCGCCCGTGCTCTTCCCCCCTCCGTTTCATTGACTTTCGTACGTAACCACATCGCAACCACTGGCGACAACGCAACCACGTCGGCATTTTGTGTCAAAGTATCGGCACAACGCAACTACAAAAAGCTGCAGCGACACCATTCACACGTAACCACTTCTCGACGACATTTCGTCGTTGAGATGTCGCGTGGTTGTAGTACGTGTGGGTTGGCCCTAAATCTAACCTGAAACTCCCCGACGTTCTATTAGCCAACAAGCCGCTACTCAAAGAATTCTGCTGGTTGGAACTCTGCGTGGGTAGCGAATTCTGGGCATTGGGGACTGGGGAGCCCACTCGTGATGGGTAAGTAGATGTCAGGCTGTTGGGGAAAACATTCTCCCCTACTCCCCCCAAGTCGAGGAAATCTGCCTCCCCGTATAGTCCCATCACTATTGTCGCTTCCTGATTGGGCTTGATGGGTAACTGCGCTTGCACATCCTCGTTGGACCAAGTGAATATCTTGCTTTGGATTTGGTTGTCGACGTTGGACTGTAACAAAATATTTTTTTTTGTCTGGTAAAAGTAAAGTACATACATAAACTTATTTCTATTGAAATATCTAAAATGAATCTCAAAAATATATTACACAAATTTAGATTTTTCAATTTTTAAAGCCAACTTTTTAGACAATTTGGGAGTTACAACAAAAACTCAACGGCGGCGGCGCAGCAATGAAATGCTATAAAGATTTTATTTGTTTTAGTAAAGTCTGTATTGTTTAATCCTTCAAGCCCCATAAGAGCACCGGTGATCGCGACAATAGAATATAATAGCATTTCCAAGAATCCGCGATCAAAGGATTAAAATGCAAGGTGTGCTCTGGAAACTCTGTGTCCTTGCATGCCATCCATACTAATATTATAAATGCGAAAGTATCTCTGTCTGTCTGTCTGTCTGTCTGTCTCCCTTTCACGCCAAAAGTACTAAACCGATTGCAATGAAATTTTGTACTCAGATATTCTAGAGCCTGAGAAAGGACATAGGCTACATTTTGATGAGGGAAAATATCTTATTTCCATGAAAATATCGATGAAAATTAATTCGCATTGTAGTTCTTATACGTGACAGCAGATGTCGTTTTTATTGCCGATGGCTCCCTAGCTCAGCTGTTAGTTATGCGCGTGGTCAGCGCTCATCCCCGGGGGTCCTGGGTTCGAGTCCCGCCGACGGAACAAAAAGTTTTCAATTTTCCTGGGTCTTGGATGTGTATTAAATATTATATAATATGTATCATAATAATATTTCAAAAATCTTAAATAAAATCTTAAATATTATAAAAGTATTAAAATGTACCAATATTATTTCCGTTGTCTGGCACAGGTGTAAGCTGTTTTTAAAATTTAAACTGTCCTGTAGGCTCTGTATTATTTTAGTTTTACTATATGACAACAGATGGCGCTATTTGGACATTTATTAAGTTAATTTTAAAATTAGAATATTTTATTTTGGACATTTTATCACGGCATTCCCACGGAAACAGGAACCACCGTACGCTATAAACTAAAGTCCACGCGGACGTAGTCGCGGGCAACAGCTATATAAAGTTTAAAAAGTCTAAAAATTAAAGTAAATTAGTACTTAAATAAATAAGCCAAAAAGGAATCTGACCGATAGCTCATAAATGACTAATAAGTTACATATATTGACTATTGTATAGAAAACTTATCAGTCTTGAATCTACTGTCAAATTAAGTTAGTTCCAAAAATTCATAACAGATGTCGCTAGCATCGCGTCTACATCGCGCTATCGCTTGCTCATAAGTGTTTCTATAAGAGGTGGTACCATCTTAATTCTTTCGATGGTTAAACTAAGCTTCCATATAACTAACTACTCAGTAGTCAGTACGTTATCTATGCAGTGACGTAACTTTAAAGTTTAAACCAATTTTAAACCTATCAACGATATTAGATTTATTTATGGGTAAAGTTGTGTAATGGGGGGCTAAAATATAATATGCTTTCACATTTGTTATAACTTATAAATAGTTTAATTTAAAATAATGAAATATTATGTGCACACTGCACAGCTGTTTTTGGGTATTTTGATTTTAAAAAGCTTTTGACAACAATTTTGTTGACATCGCGCGCTATAAACTGAAGTCCACGCGGACGAAGTCGCGGGCAACAGCTAGTACATAATATAACTTTAATATCATAATTGAACATATTACACAATAGCTGTCCCGGTGACTTCGTGTCACCTTCCCTGGACTTCTACGAATATTTTAAGACTAAAATCAGCTCAATCCGTCCAGCCGTTTTCGAGTTTTAGCGCGACTAACACACTTGATAATCTATTTTTATATATGTATACGAGGGCTGCTATTTATGTATCCGGAACTGGCCACTTACAAGAACAATATTTAAAAAGTAATTACAACATTTGAAAATAGAACTCTTTGGTTGAAGAATACATTTTGTTTCATGTGACTGTCAATTATTTTTCCATTGTGGCGTCATTTTGAAAATTGCGTGTCTTCATTTGCCATGGATTTAACGCGTGAACATTTTCGTGCAATGATTTACTACGATTTTCGGCGTGGGCTAAATCAACAACAGTGCTTTATTCAACTCACCGCAACTTTTGGAGATGAAGCACCATCAAAAACCACTGTTTATCACTGGTACAGTGAGTTTAATCGTGGGCGGTCTATGCTCACGGATGAAAATAAAGAAGGTCGCCCAAAAACAGTTGTTGTCCCACAAAATATAGATGCTGTGCGGGAACTAATAATGCATGATCGTCATGTTACATATCGCGAGATAGAGGCGTCCTTAGGCATAAGTATGACGAGCATACATAAGATATTACACGAACATTTGGCTGTAAAAAAAATATGTTCGCGTTGGATTCCGCACAACTTGACAATCGATCAAAAACGGGCTCGTGTCGATTGGTGCAAAAAAATGATAAAAAAATACAACCGTGGTACGTCAAAAGCCGTTTATAATATCTACACAGGTGATGAATCTTGGATCTATGCATATGACCCCGAAACTAAACAACAGTCAACGGTGTGGGTGTTCCAAGATGAGCCGAAACCAACAAAAGTTACTCGTGCAAAAAGTACTTTGAAGCAAATGGTCGCCTGTTTTTTTGGAATTAATGGACATGTGGCTACAGTGCCATTAGAGAATCGTAAAACGGTTAATTCTGAATGGTATACGACCATTTGTTTACCAGAAGTCTTTGAAGAAATAAGAAAGGACAACCGACAACGCAGAATCATATTACATCACGACAATGCTAGCTGTCACACCTCAGCTGAAACAACTCAGTTTTTGGAGGGTCAAAAGATCGAATTGACTGGTCATCCGCCGTACAGCCCTGATTTGGCACCTAACGATTTCTTTTTATTTCCATACGCGAAGAACAAATTACATGGTCAACGTTTTTCGAGCCGCGAAGAGGCTGTTGATGCGTTCAAAATGCACGTTTTGGAGATACCTCAATCAGAATGGAAAAAGTGCTATGAAAATTGGTTCCAGCGTATGCAAAAGTGTGTCGATCATCGCGGCGAATATTTTGAAAAGCAATAAAACCATATTAAATGATATATGTTTGTTTCTTTTTTTCATTCCGGATACATAAATAGCAGCCCTCGTAAGATAGTAAATAAGAAAATATACGTGCAGTCTTACCTGTATATTCAAATCCAAATACTCAATAGGCACGTTACTGGTATTAGTTATTTTCATCACACACTCTGTACTTTCGCCATTATATAACGACACATTAGTAACGCTGCCTGTCGACTCCACATTCGATAGATTAACGTGTCCAGATATCGATAACGTCGTCTCGATAGTTATAGTGGGCAAACTGGGCAAGACCTCGATAGTGTAGGAGGCTGGGAACTTGTTGGGCGTGGGCATAGTTTTGAGTCTACAGTTGGACTTCACGCCCAAAGTGTGAGTGGAGTAGCCCAGAATCTGGAGTTCTCCTACTTCTTTTGGCGTGCCGTGAAGATTGACAGTAGTGGGAGAGTCGGGGGGCAGTATTATAGTCTCGGGTATGGACTCGAAGACAATGCCAGAGGTAAGGAGTCGCATGTTGGACACTTTCAGTTCGAAAGGCAGCGGGTTTGTTAGCTTCATTTGAACCTCGCAAATGTCGTCCTCGACCCATAGGTATTCTGAAAGAGATATAATTTCGTGTCATTAATTTAAAAGATGTAGTAGATGTAGATGTAGTCGTTTTGTCTTAATTAAAGGGTTTTGTGTGTTTGTTTACTGTTCACTATGACTAAAATTATAACTATTATGGCCTTATTAATAAACAAATATTATTACAAAATCTACTCATGTAGTTATTGGTGTTAGTAAAATGGAATGGACAACATGTAAGACAAAACCAGCAACCCGTATTAGTTGCCCTTGTCCTAATCTTTGCTTATTGGTATAATTGTCCAACAAATAATTTTTTGGCTTTTCATCTTATTTGCACGCTTAGCATCGCCACTACGGCAAAGCTCTCTTTCTACGATAGAATAGACAAAGTGATCAAATTGACAAATCGAATCTATCAGTGCTTCTATTCTTTTGCATTTCTATCATAAATATAAAAAATCATAGTTACCCATCTTCCCCTCATCCTTCTTCTTCCGCTCGAGGCTACCGAAGTGTATGGGCGTGAATATGAACGGGCCGTGTTGCTGTCTCGCTCGCACGAGGTGCGGCGCGCGGGGCGCGGGCGGCGGGCGCGGGGTGAAGTGCGAGCAGGACGGCACGTGTGTGAGGTTGGCCGGCGGTATTACTTCCCCGGTTTCGAGGACTAGTGGCACCGGGCCGCCTTCGCATTGGGCTGATAATGCCTAATAGACAAGTCGTAAATAAATTAACCTCATGAAAACCATAGGGCCTTATCACATTTGATTTGCGAATTTGCGAAGGATTTGCGGCGCTCGCGAGATGTATGGGCACCACGCAAGCCGCTAGTGTGATAAGGCCTAAATCTTAAGCCAAGTATAATTAACTAATTAAGGAAGAAGAATATTAATCATAAAAAGTAACACTTAACTTGAACCTCTAAACAGGAAAAGTATGAATGAAAGAGAAAAAAAACTTAAAAGGTAGTTGCGCTTTGCTTTTTTTTCTAAGGTTGTCCTAGTTCTGGAGTCCCAAATATTGACCTCTAACTTTAAAATTGAAGCCTTGTGCCTTCAAATTGAAGGATAAGGTGCCTTCAAATTGGAAGCTATAATAATATTATGTAATTATTTTTTCTATAACACTACAGACTTTTAACATCTAACACTATATCTATGTTATTCTTACTCTGAGGTAACTACTTCTGTCTCGCTTGCACATAAATACTTCTGTCTCCCACACAAAGCCTGAACCCACCTGCAGCTGTATGGCCAGGTCGCGGTGCTCCTGCGCGGTGAGGTGGGGCCACATGGTCTGCAGCAGGAAGGTCATGTGGCGGGTGGCGAGCGCGGGGTGGCCCATGCGTCGCGCCGCCACCACCAGCTCGTGGAGTAACTGGATCTGCAGGGCTGGCCAACCTGCGGGATAGTCAACAATGGTGGTCGTCGTAATTAGGGTATCGTTGTCGACTGATGAACGGCTTTTTTGCGGCGAATTTTGAGCGGCCCTGCAGGTCTACTACGAAACCGTTTTGAGAATCCAACAATCGAATGAGAATGCCGCGTCCTACTCTAACAAACGAGAAATGACGTTATTAGAGCAGGACGCGGCATTCTCCTACGATTGTTGAGTCTCAAAACGGTTTCGTAGTGCGGCCCCTGATTCATCTGCTGCTGTCGAACTTCTTCACATCGTAGGTCCGTCTACGCTACGTTTGCAAAATAAAAAACTGTGGATTTGCTCTTACTCTTAGGTTTCAGACTAATTAAAATGCGAAAATACAAGTAGGCAGGTTGATTACGTATTTACAATATAAGGGTTCCGTACCATTATAGAGCAAAATTAGCCCAAAAATTGTGTTTTTTGTATGGGAACCCTTAATTTTTTATTTTATTTTAATATTATTATTAAATATTAAAGTGCACATAAAACTAAGGACCCTGAAAAAAATTCAAGTACTTACAGGTAGGCTGTTGCCATTATAGATATAGAGCCAAAAAGGCCAAAAAAATCACGTTTGTTGTATGGGAGCCCCCCTTAAATATTAATTCTATTTTGTTTTTAGTATTTGTTGTTATAGCGGCAACAAATATACACAATCTGTGAAAATTTCAACTCTCTAGCTATTACCGTTCTGGATTTACAGCCTGGAGACAGACAGACAGACGGACAGACATCGAAGTCTCAGTAATAGGGTCCCGTTTTTACCCTTTGGGTACGGAACCCTAAAAATGAGCTATGACATTTAGCAGACTTTCTGCAATATCTGCTGTTAAGCGCCTGTTGCTCACTTGTCGCAAGATACGTAATCATCTTACTTTTCTGTCGCTTATGTAAACCAGTAAAATTATATAAAAATATCGACGTCTCAGAGATGTGTCGGAACTCGGAGCTGTCCAATTTTCAGTGGCCAGTCTAAACTAAGTAACTAGTATACTCACCGACTTGATGTTGCACCACATAATTGGGATCCAGGCTGAGCTTGTGTCCTGGGAAGCTGTGCAGCATGAGGTAGTAGCAGCGCTGCCAGTCCGGATTGGGGTTGTTCAGGGACACCTGACGAGTCGCTGCTAGGCGCTGGTAGAACGCGGCTTTGCGGAGGAAGCCTGAAGACAATTTATGGCTTTTGTGTATGAAGTGTAAATTTATAAACTACTAGCTGTTCCGGCAAATATTGTTTTGCCATATAAAGTATTTCGCCAATATTATTTTATTTAAGTGACTAAATAAGCGTGGCACCATGGCAAAGTCCATCGCTATTCCGTCGCACGAAAAATAGTCGCCGTCAGTCTCGAGTTGTAATAATTTACTATTATTTATTCAATAATACCCACCGAACCTCTAACTTTAAGATCAACAATTAAAAACGAAAACGCAAAATATTCGTTTTGTTAGCGGCGTAAGTTAGTGTGCCATATTATTTATTAGGACGCTAAAAAGCTGATACAATAAATACACACGTCATAGCATAATGTGTTACAGAACAAGGTTAATTTCTCTTACCAATTTCTTTGTAAAGATCAGCCAAAGTATCAAATCTCTGAATCTTCTCCTGTTCATTCAACGTAAGGTTTATAAAGATCACATTCTGCAGAAAACTCGACGCGTGCAATATATTATTCTGCTCCACAGCAATCCTTGCCGCTTTGAAGCAAGCCTCCGTTTCTATGATACCAGCATTCTGGTACTTGCTATAATGTATTATTGCTTTACGATATTTCTCTGCAATTTCCTCTCCGTTAAGCAAATATTGGTTGCTTATTGTGGATGGTGGTTGCCTGGGAATAGATGGTAGGTCCGGACTCATATAGGACTTCTGGCTTTGGTAGTCATTCTCACTAGAGGATGTTATGGACTCTGTGTCCGCGTTATCAGTTTCAGATTGCCTCGATGATGTTTCAATGCTTTCTGAAGAGGATGGTGTTAGTTCGCTAGGATTTGTTGGGCTTGAAGTTTTAGAAGAGCGAAGTGGTGAAGAATTTAGTTTGAACTTTCTGAACGCATCGCTCGTTTGGTATAGAGACAAAGGTTTTATTTTATTCGGCGAGCTCTCCTGTAGACTCGCGTTACGTTGCAACGGAGTTGTGTTTCGCAAGTTTGGATATTGAAGGATGGCTGATGTTGCACAATGCCCTGAAAGAAACTATTTTGATAAAATATAAACCTATATGGAATTTACTGAATTACTGTAAGTTAGAACACTGAACATCAATCTTTAACTCAGTTTTAGTTTAAACAGCAATAGAAAAGTAATCTCAATCAGTATATTGTATTGTAAACCTCTAGGAAAACAAGAATTTTTGAAGGTACAGACTTAAACAACAAGTTTTACAAGGGTGTTCTTATTTTTTCCGTTAATAATCTTGAAGATCTCTTTTTGGTTTTTTTTTTGTGCTAAAGGCAGGTCAAGTATCCCTGATGTCACTGCGACCCTTGAGGATCTACTGTGACTTCTTCGCATTAGAGTACAATCCCCAACCCAATGCTGTTCATAAATTGAACGATCTCAATAGCTTTGTCCACACTGGGCCTTTTTTTGTTCATCAAGGGCATGCGTTATAGCGCAGTCAACAGCGAACGTGAGGCATGCCCGTGACGCGCGTTGAAATCGTAGCGCTCGCTATGACACTTTTCTTTCAACGCGGGTGGATTTTGACGCATTCAATTATTGAATATGCCAAACGAAAGTTGAATAAAAAGAAGATGACGAAAATTGAAGATGAAATTGCATAATGTGCACATAGCTTTTGGTACTTACTAAAAGTAAGTTCAATTTTTGTTTGACGGACAATAAATGTGACGCCATACACCAATGTATTACGACAAAGGCC
This sequence comes from Polyommatus iphigenia, assembly GCA_963422495.1. Lineage (NCBI taxonomy): Eukaryota > Metazoa > Arthropoda > Insecta > Lepidoptera > Lycaenidae > Polyommatus > Polyommatus iphigenia. The sequence continues at coordinate 8,339,160 of OY730187.1, forward strand.
TAAAAGAAACTTACCCTCTTTAGCAGCAGCCAACCACAGCCAATCATTGACAGATTTGAGTATTTCAGCAGAAGAGTGATATAAAGTTAATGCTTCAGCCACAAGGCCCGCTTGAAGTGTAAGATCTGCTAAATTCTTGGTCACACGGCCCATACATCGCTTTTTGTTGTTACGAGACTCCATGTCTAAACCTGAAAATACATTTAAAATAATGATCATATTTTAGTTAAGTATTAATTTCAATGTTCTCCAATGTGTAAAGTATAGTTTTTACAGAGCCAGTACTGGCTGCCAATAAGAATGGCAGCCAGTATTGGCTTGGTATATGCCGCGTGTAAACAGTTTTTCAAGCCAGGCCAAACTGTTCACACGCGGCATATACCAAGCCAATACTGGCTACCAGTCTTATTGGCAGCCAGTACCGGCTCTGTGAAAACTATACTTAAGAACTAGAAGACTAGTTTCCAATGACTCTAACTTCATATGTGTTAAACGTGTTTCGATACAATGTGGAAATTTACAACAGACACACTAGTTAATCACTACCACTAGTTAATCACTACCGACCAGTCGGTAGCCACTCCGAAACTAGACGCGCCCACCTGTCCGGGTGCATACGGGAGACGTGCCCTGCCCAGCTCCACTTTAGGATTAAATAGTGTATAGAGGAAATAGTGCTTATATCTTGTGGCGGTACCCACAGTTCGCTTAAGGCGGGATTATAGGCAACTGACATTTTAGAATTTGCGGAAAACAAGCTCAATAGATGGCGCTCGATAGGTACATATTTAGTTTTCAAGCCGTCGTTGATTTCAATAATTTTCAGAAATAATGTGATCACGTGGTAAACTCGACATACAGACTAATGATTAACAGAGAGGCCATGTTCACAACTTAATAAACGAAATCATTAATGAATTTTGTATTATAATAAAATTATATATTATTTTAATATGTTTGTTCTGTACTCACGAACATGAAAAAAAGTATTTCCTCAATAATACATGATATAATTGATTATACAATGTATAACAAAATAAAGTATTACTCATATGCATTGCATATACTTATGCATGGAAAAATATAGCTATCTTAGGTACAATAATTCATCATCGTCAGCTCACTCACTGCTGAGGTTATTTTATGACTTTATAATATGGTTCAAATATTTTTTGTGCTTGGGTTTATTGCAATACCTTTAATAAATAGGATGTAGACCCATGACGATTACTTGTACCTGACGCTGCAGCATCCTCTGGAATCTGTATTATAACACCCTCCACAAGTTCAATTATTATTTTCAACAAAAAATTAAAACCGACTTCCAAGGTGATAACAATAGTAATATGAACTAAAAAGTATTAAATAAATCTTACTCTTTAATAGTGCCTTTTTCAGAATTCGTCTAAATCTCAACTATTTCTGTACATACCTACTACAGTCTTCATTATTTTGAAGTCGGTTTTAATTTCATGCTTAAACTAGTGAACCATTTTTTATAAAATTTGGTGAAGAAAGGACAAAGGATACTTTTTATCCTGAAAAAATTAACGGTTCCCACGCCATGAACGATTTTTTGAAGAATTTGCATCGAGATAGTGGCTATCAATTTGTTCTAGTAGCTGTTTGACACGAAAGTCTCTGCGACTACATAGCGTCAAACATTTAATAAAGAATTTGAAAGATAAAATATATGGGGTTTATGTCAAAATCTTCATTTATGATACATTGAAGTTATAAATATTCATCTCTGTGTACGGCAGTTACAATATTATTTTTTTCATGTTTATTTTTGCTATGGGTCCCAACAAAATTAGAATGAAAGATGGTAGTGAACAAGACTTATATTATGCCAACTTTCCAATAAACCAGTACATTACACCAGATTGTCGTGAGTAAAAAATTAATAATTGCATAAAATGTAAAATTTCTTTGCTCTCTACTTTTAAGTGTCGTCGTGATTTTCATTCACAAAATATTATGTTTTTGATAAAATCAAATAAGGTTTAAAGGTTTTTCATTTCGATTAATATTATTTTTTGTGTAAAGAATGGAATTCACATGTTCGATAAAATTGTAGTTTAACATAATATCGTATCAAAATCATGGTGTATCTATGAATTTGGATCTATCCGCTTGATAATATTATTTTTACGATTTTACTTCAGTGCTAATAGTCAGCCCTAGAACATTTTTTTTTACTACTAACAAGCTAATTCTTGTGAGTAGCTTCATTTTGATAAGACAAACAACTTTTTTATCTGCGAAAAATCTTCCGTTTTAGGGTACCGTAGTCAACCAAGTTTTGTTGATTTCAGAACCCTAAAACGGAACACTAACCAGATGATTTTTTGTATATTGGTAGGTTAATAGTTATATAATTTAAGAGTAACATTGTTCTATAAATTGAACAATCCATAATTTAGGACCATCAAATCAAATTATGAAATCCTTTCTATCTCTGTTAGCTACCACTTTCAAGATTTTTTCGCAGATAAAAAAGTTGTTTGTCTGATCAAAATAAAGCTACTCACAAAAAATCGGTTGTCTGTAAAGTCAGTTTACTGACGATAGTTGAACGTGACAACGTCATAGGCTTAACCCCTCAGTTACGGGAAAAATCTATGCAAAAAAGTTGTCAATGTGCAAAAAAAATGGCGCCCGGCCTACCCTCTTTGTAAAATTAATATCCTTACATACAATCCATATTTTATGTTTGTGTGAACTACATTATAATATATTATGTTAAATTTTCTATCCATCAAGCCATCATAATATAGTATTTAGTCCGATGTGATATTAGTTTCTCGATTATAAACTTTCGAAACTATAATTAGTGACTTGTTCAGAAGAAATAAACGAATACTTTATTCTTCATATATTAAGTCATACCTTGACACGTAGGAAATAGAGCACAATTTTGAATAGCCGAAATAATACTAATATCTCACAGATTATTTATTTTTCATTCAGAGTGTGGTCAATGTATCAAAGGTCATAACTAACCAAACTTCTTTATACAAAAGTATTCTCTAAGTCATCGAAATACGTAATATAATCGAAACAAAGAGCGCGGCCCAGGTGGGCCTTACGGTTGTTGAGAGACTTGAAAGTGTAAATGGAACGCCTCAGAGCTGTCAGCGAGGTAACGCCGCATGAACTGTCATGTTTTTCGGGCGCGCAGCCCATATCGAATTATAAGACGTTATCAAAAATTAGCTTGTTAGTAATAAAAAAAAATGTTCTAGGGCTCCTTGACTATAAGATGTTATATCTTTCTATTGCTATGGATTGGACATGTTCGATAAAATTGTTGTTTAACATAATAATATCATTATCATTTTACAATGTTTTAACACATCCCTTAAAATGTGTCTCTGTGTTGAGGCACTCTGTTCATGCTCTGTTCATTATTATCCGACTTAGCTGTGATATTTGCACTTATGACTTTCAAACCTACCAAAAACGTATAAATGATCGTTTGGCGAATGTAAAGTATCAAATATATATCAATAAGATACCTAATAAGGTAGTCTCTCACCAAACATATTGCCTATGTTCTGAAATAAAACCCAGTTTACTTACCAGTGATCAAGACGTCATCTTACGACGCCGCACTGTATTGTACTGGTATTCCACTAGTAAGACAAGTGTAACGTATTATAATCACATCACAATAAACACATTTAAGTACGACAATGCACTGGCAAATATTTCGAAACGAATCAATAGTATAGGACCACGGCGATTCTAGGCCTAAGGAGCTCTGGCCAGTATACTGGGTTATATTTGTGAACATACTCTAGTTTTTCTGTAATAGACAATCAGTCACTGAAAGACAGATTTCACTGATGTCATTCAATTATTATCCGTCAAAACGCCTGTGGAATTATTGTGGCAAATATTGAAAGCAGGCGTTGCATTCGAAAATCAATAAATCGTTCGAATTTGTGATCAAAACGATTTATCTTTATTATTGTTATTATATATAAAAAACGAAGCTGACCCTAACCTTCGAAATCATAATTTAAACATTTTTGTTGCGTTGCGTTGCGTTTATTTTCGCTGAATTCTAGTCGAAATAAAATTTTGAAAAGAGCATTCTTTATTACTCTTTTTTTAGTGGTAAATGGATTTAAATCAAAATTCTAAGCTGACTGGGCCTTGGTAAGGAACGTAACAAACCTACAAAAAATGTTTAAATGCTTATAATTACTTCTCGTCAAAGTTCTAGTGAAAATAAAAACATGAAATTTCACTAGTCCTCGTTATATGCGGCCTTAACAATCCTGCATCGCGCTATCGAAGTTTCGGAGAACGGCAAGTTAAATACAACGTCTGAAATGACGTCAGTGGGCTTCGGCCTGACCGAGCATGCTATCTCTCTAGGTCGGAAGATCTTCCTTTTCGGCCGCCACTAACAACGTTAAATTGATGACCACTGACCACCGACAAGAACACGCATCCTTCTGGACATCAATCATTATCAACACTCCCCGCCCCTCCCCACCACGTCAGCAGACATCAAGCATAACCGGGTCGCCTCGACCATAAGCCGCGTTGGGAACCCGTGTCTGGCATGAACGGGGCAGCCATAGGCTACAACGACCGGTCAGCAAGCAGAGCACGGGGTCCCTCTCCTGGTCATTGCACGCGTAGCTTCGGCCCACACCTGACATCACAAGCGCATCGAAGAATACTACAGGTCTTCGGGGGGGAGTGGTGTGGCGGTACCCACAATTCGCCTAACAATCCTGCATCGCGCTATCGAAGTTTCGGAGAACGGCAAGTTAAATACAACGTCTGAAATGACGTCAGTGGGCTTCGGCCTGACCGAGCATGCTATCTCTCTCGGTCGGAAGATCTTCCTTTTCGGCCGCCACTAACAACGTTAAAATCTAAATGAAAATATTAGCAAGCAATATGTAATGTAAGTTGTAACTTACCAACAAAATCTCTCTTTTCAAATGGCGCCAAAAGTAATGAAACTTTCTCAAGTTTCTCCCTAGACCTTTCAAGACGTTTCGATTCAACAACCCAGAATAGAGAGTTTATCAGCTCTGCAACATTCTGTTCCAAATCTGGCACAGGGTCGTTTTCCCCATAGAACATAGCATGGGTTTTGAAGTTTGATGGTGTTGTGAAGTTTTCCTCTGGTGCTGAATAAGATGTGTTGGATGAGCAGGACCTTGGGTAGCCTTCTGACGAGGAAATGCTGTCGCCTTGTTCACTTGGCAAGGAAGCCCTAGAAATTAGGATAAATCTTTTTTTGCATAGAATATGGTACAAAATATATTTTAAAATACTCAACTAAATAATTTGCGAAAAGAGCATACATATAAAATGTGTTATATGTATAGTAAAATTAAGATTACATAGTTTTAGAAAATCTTTGATTATTAGGGTGGAGCGATTTTGTATGAAGAAATTTTTTTTTATTTTTTTTTTAATGGCATAGCAATCGAAAGTTGCCTTATGATGAGTAAATTCTGCATACAAAATATGGTTTACTTGTCTTGATGTTATGAGGTGCCCCAACCCAATAGAAAATTCGAAAAATACGATTTTTTTTTTAAATATTGGTCTAGTTTTGATAAATAGTATTTTTCTATATTTGCTGTTCCTTGTAAAAAAAATACATTGTAATATGTTAAATAAAAGACTGACCCCTTAGCCAAGACCTTTTCTTTATCACTTTTCTATAGAATCGCCGATAGAAAATGTATGGAATTGACTTAAAAATTCGCGAATATGACGTTGACGTTCGACTCGTCTAATGTCAATTCTATACATTTTGATCGACGATTCTATAAAGAAACGATAAAGAAAATTTCTTGGCTACAGGCTCTGGTTAGTGGTATCAATGTTTTTATCAAGAAAAATTAAATATTCATGATATATTATCAAGGAATGATCATCAGAAAAAAGTAGATTGTTTGGTATTAAATTGTTTTTTTATTTCACAATTAGGCATTTGAAACAAAAAACTGCTTTAATAGTTTGTTAATTACTTCTTCCATAAAACGAATAACATCTCCTTTGAAAACTATATTCACAACTGTACCATCACAGCCACCTTTTCTACCATCAAAATAATTTCTGAGTATACTTTTATAATTGCGATCTTCATTGTGTGTGCTGATCTGTTTTTCATTATTTCTCATCGCATTTTTAACAATCAATGACAGCACTAGAATCCTTTGATGTTATAATACCAACAATCAACATCTTTTAACAGAGATAAAGAAGCAGATAAAGCTATAATAGCAGCTGCTCTGTCAGAGACTCAGGTACGCTTGCATACGAGAGCTAATAATGGAAAATTGAATCTCTTTTTCTTGGGTGGCTGAGCAGCTACTTATTATGGCGATTGACTAGCTTGTAAAAGCTACAAGAAGAAGCTACAATTGCTTGAACTCGTTCTTTCGGTTGTTAAGTCATCATGCAAAGAACAAGAACAAGACGTCTGGTTAGGGCCCATCATCTCTTTGTTACGCAGTGATTCTTTTTCTTGTATTTTCATTTTCTTCATATTTTTTACAGTCGCATTTAAATCTACACGGCCTATCATCATTTTTCTTGCAGTTCATTAATCAAGTAAATAATATACTTCTTTTTTTGGGAAGCGACGCTTTTCGTCAGATATGTAAAATTTACGAGCCAGTCTTTGGGATACATCATGAACTGTCGGCTCTTTTGTTGTTTTGTCAAGCTTTGATTCATAATAATGTGATATTAATTAATAAATAAGTAATTTTTATAACAGAATTATGATTTGGTAGTTGGAACACTGGTAACTTCTCCGATAAACCAAAAATGGGACAACATGTCTCTTTTCGTGTTTTGACGACATATTATGACCGTAATAAAGAGAAACACTAGGTATAAATTATATCGCAAATAGTATTTTATCAACAATCAGTGAACAGGAAATTAAAAATATTACTTACAGGAGTTAATTTTCTTGTGGGTAGTGCTTAAAATCACTGTTTCTCATAAGCAGAATTACATTAATAGCGCGCACTTTATGGCGTTCGAACAACGATTGAAAAGTGCAATGAAATCACCTCTCCTGCCTCAATCTCCCCATCTATCTACGCAATATTTAAGCTTAAACAGTTACGAACGTAACGGACTACACAGAATATAATTCAGCGTTAATTTGGCAATATTAGAAGTTGGTGGTTTTTGACAAAGTTTTTCGAATTTCTCTAAAGTTCATGACGTTGGGGGCACCTCTAAATTTATTATGATTTAAATAGAATTTTGTACGTATATTTGTGAACAGTAACAGCAACTTGTTATAGGTATGCCGAAACGAATATAAAAAAAAAAAAATTTTTGCTCCACCCTATTGATTATGTTCAGTCATTTCATAGTAAAGTATTGGTTAATAAACTCAGTTCGAGCTGTAGTATGTGTAACTATAAAAATGTATAACACTTTATAGCAAAAAAAATGTGGCTACAATAATTATTATATTACAGTTAATAGTTTAAGCTCTTATAAACAAAAAACATACTTATCACTCAAGCTGTCTTTCTTATCTTCATCAAAACTACCATAGGTCTCTGGTTCCTGCTGTGGCCTCTTCAAATTACTGCCAGGACCAAACATGAAAGCTCTCGAGTCGTAAAGAGTATTGGAGTACTTCACTTTAAGTGACTCATGAACCCGACATACTTCATTCAACTCATTCTGGTTGGCAAACTTACTTAATGTTATAAGACCGAGTAGCCTCCTGAAAAGTACAATATTGCATTTTAAATAATTATAAAATCAAAGTACTCTGTATATTTTACTGCCCAGTGAATAAAGAACTTAAATTAAATATTCTTTACGGCTCCCACACATAACTTACATTTCATCGCAAATATCAGCAAAAATGACATTATGATGTGATGCAAATTCTCACTTTTGCGTGGGAGCCCATAATCTCAATGCTAATTCCAGCACTAGTACCAGATTATTATCATTGTAGTAAAACTTTATATTGGTGTAAACACAGTAGGCAACAAACAGAATAGAATGGAAAGAAAAGGGGGAGGCCTTTGCCAAAGGGCAAACAGACCAAATCTATGGTACTACTGACCCGCTAGAGTCAGCGGGTTAAGCTAAAAAGAAAATCCAACAAGTCTGAAAAATAAAGCCTATAAAATATAAAATAAATAAAAACACAGTAGGCAATAGCTTACCTGTGTGTCTGGAAATCACCCCAGTCATTGTTCTCTACAGGATAATCTCTTACATAGCGGACCCAAATTTCCCTCACCTGCCCAGCAGAATCTAAAATAAAACAGATAATTGGGTAAGTTTTTACATATGTAAAATATAGAGGCAATAATTCTGCTACAATTGCACATAGGACATGACATTAGAAAGAATTTACAGGAATATAATGTTATGCTTTTGGTAAACAAGCAATATGTTCATACCTAATGCTCTTCTATAGCTATTAGCAAGCTTTGTATGACCTACAGACAACTGTTTAATAATTAGGAGTATAAACAGTATTGAGTACACCAGATTAATAAGACATTCTGTCAGTGTTGCTCTTGTGAAAACAAAACACAATCCAAAGGTGACCTCCATGCTACCTTGTTGGTTATCAAGACCGTAAGGAGTTAAATGTAACCCAGCAAACACTTACCAGTAACTTTAATATTGTCAATCCTCTGTATACGCTCCCATAGCTTGTTGAAGTTCTTGAGTACGCCTCCTATTCCTTTGACGAGCACAAGCAGGCAGGCATGGTGTTGTGCGTGCTGGGAATAGTCAGGGTGCGACATCACCGACTCTCCGGGTGCGTGTGATAGTATATAGCTCACCGATGAGCGCATTGATAACTAATTTTATCACTTCTATGATAGAAGTTATATGGTCCTACTTATTTTTTTCCATTCATGGTTTGAAGTCATCGGAACATATACAACGTTTGGTGTACCACTGATACAAACTGCGGTGAAATAAAGATGTTGGTTTTATAGCGAAAAGAAGATTTGAACAGAAATATTTTGTGTATTTATTATTTTTTAACACACGTAAACAACAAATAAAACGTAGTGATTATATTCTCTTTGACAACAAAATAAAAAACTGATTTTTTTTTCTTCTTTTTTGGCAACTTGATACAAAGGATGTGTATGTTGTGCCACAGACAAGGTAAAAAGGTAAGGAGTATGGCGGGAAAACCATATTCCTACTATTATAATTTTCATCATCGTTTTCATGTATCGTCAGGTTTAAAGTCTAGTCAAAGTCTAAGTAAAAGTCAATACAGTCACAGGAGTCAAGTCGGTCGATTCAGTAAAGTGGTAGACGCTTTACTGAAACTTTCGATGGAGTTTTGGAGGGAACACAAAATAGCACGTTTCTGGATATTACATCACTTTCCTACACTTGTGAATGAACACGAATATCTAATGGTTAATATTCTACCAATATTACACATTAAAAACCCAGCTAACACAATTTTAGGAAAATAATACAAAAACACAACAGCACTCTTTCACATGCCCGCCAAAACTCCAAAACTGAATTTTCTTTCTTTTTTTTCTTCTTTTTTGGCAACTTGACACAAAGGATGTGTATGTTGTGCCACAGACAAGGTAAAAAGGTAAGGAATATGGCGGGAAAACCATATTCCTCCTATTATAATTTTCATCATCGTTTTCATGTATCGTCAGGTCTAAAGTCTAGTCAAAGTCTAAGTAAAAGTCAATACAGTCACAGGAGTCAAGTCGGTCGATTCAGTAAAGTGGTAGACGCTTTACTGAAACTTTCGATGGAGTTTTGGAGGGAACACAAAATAGCACGTTTCTGGATATTACATCACTTTCCTACACTTGTGAATGAACACGAATATCTAATGGTTAATATTCTACCAATATTACACATTAAAAACCCAGCTAACACAATTTTAGGAAAATAATACAAAAACACAACAGCACTCTTTCACATGCCCGCCAAAACTCCAAAACTGAATTTATTCATTTGACATCTGATCTTACTTTCTTTCTTTCTTTTTCTTCTTTTTTGGCAACTTGACACAAAGGATGTGTATGTTGTGCCACAGACAAGGTAAAAAGGTAAGGAATATGGCGGGAAAACCATATTCCTCCTATTATAATTTTCATCATCGTTTTCATGTATCGTCAGGTCTAAAGTCTAGTCAAAGTCTAAGTAAAAGTCAATACAGTCACAGGAGTCAAGTCGGTCAATTAGTATGATATTATGTATACTTATGACATTTTTTTATAACACCGACACTGTAAAAATCGTCTACCTAAATACCAAAATTAGGTAGTCTATCATCAAAATTAGGTATTCTATAATAGCTGAGGTACCTAATTTTTCGTTACTGAGTCCAAAAAATATTAAAAGAAAATTTTGCATTCAGTATATAAATTATATAATTTTATTTTCATTTATACTGGTTATACTTAAAAAGAACATACCTACTTAAAATATAATACAAATAAAATATAATAAACTAGCTGTTGCCCGCGACTTCGTCCGCGTGGACTTCAGTTTATAGCGCGCGGTGTCAACAAAATTGGTGTCAAATTTAGAAGCTTTTTAAAACCCTGGTACCCCTTAAATCAAAATACCCAAAAACAGCTGTGCAGTGTGCACATAAGATTTCATTTTTTAAATTAAGTAAACTTTATTTATACCAAATTTAAAGCTTATTTAGCCCCCCATTACACAACTTTAGCTTTACCAATAAACTATTTATCATTGGTAGGCTTAAGGTTACGTCACTGCATAGATAAAGTACTGAGTAGTGAGTTATTTAATAACGTGTATAACAATCGAAAGAATCGAAAAACCTAACTCTAGATGGTGCCACCTCTTAACTAACTTAATTTGAACAAATGTACGCATTTTCACCTTTTTCAGACTTTAGACTATCTGTGTAAAAATTTTCATTACAATCGGTTCAGTAGTTTTGGCGTGAAAGTGGGACAGACAGACAGACAGACAAACAGACAGACAAAGATATTTTCGCATTTATAATATTAGTATAGATAAAGAAAAGCCTTAAATAATTCAATTCTGGTTAGTAAAACATAAATACTCAGTTAAAAGTAAATACTGAGTGTCTAAATTCATTTTTACTGAATATTGAGGCACTCGCAGTACTTTGGGCTGTGTTCCTAATATGTACTGCGACCACTGCACAGTGCTATCACTGTAGAAAAATCGTTCCGTAATGGAGTTGCAGTACACTGCCGCAGTACCCTAGTGAAATATATGACGTCATCAATCGTCGCCATATTGTACTGTGAGTACTGGCGTTTTCGAGGTAAGGCACTCGCAGTACTTTGATCACGTGATCAGTCAACTGTCAAAAGTCAACTGTCAAGTGTCAAAACCACTCGAGTGTCTAACGTTTTATAACAATACCTACAGTTTAACCCCAAAGTTATAAATTTCTGTAATTAATTTGGATTAATAATAATAAAACACTGGAAGAATTGCAAAAATTAACCTTATTAGACTGTGTTGAAAATGTTCAATACGAGCTGTCAAAAATGCGGCTGATAGTATACTGGATTGCGTTCCGTAATAAATATTAACCAGTATACCAACAGTATACTAACTATAAAGGAACGGCTTCGCAGTATACTAAAATGACGTCACACTCTGCAGTGGTCGCAGTACATTTAGGAACATAGCCCTAGTGAAATATATGACGTCATCAATCGTCGCCATATTGTACTGTGAGTACTGGACTGGCGTTTCCGAGGTAAGGCACTCGCAGTACTTTGATCACATGATCAGTCAACTGTCAAAAGTCAACTGTCAAGTGTCAAAACCCCTCGAGTGTTTAACGTTTTAAAACAATACCTACAGTTTAATCCCAAAGTTATAAATTTCTGTAATTAATTTGGATTAATAATAATAAAACACTGGAAGAATTGCAAAAATTAACCTTGATAGACTGTGTTGAAAATGTTCAAATTCAATACGAGCTGTCAAAAATGCGGCTGATAGTATACTGGATTGCGTTCCGTTTTAAATAGAAACCAGTATACCAACTATAGATAAAGTATTATAGTATACATGTAATCTTAGCCCGTCATCGCGTGGCCATTTTGTGCTTATTTTCATACAAGTAGTGTGCGTTTATTTTCTTGAATATTTCTATTTGTCGATCATTTCGAAGCACATTTTAATACAGAAAAGAAAGTCATTTAGTTCATGATATCGATAAACTATAGTTCAAGTAATGAGAATCCGTAAACACACGTAAAAAGCTATGCAATTTTTGTAGACAAATTATTAATTGATGTGACATTTTTAGCACTAATGCCTTATATAGCACGAAAGAGGAATTACTAAGCTTGTAAATTATCTTTTTAGCTTACAAAAATCCCGATTGAGAAGCTCAAAAAACGTTGTTCAAAACTTACGTATTTAATGTTAAATCCACGTGTTTGAGGCATTCTTTGGTCATTCTTATGGTTTATTATTTAGCGGAACCACAAAACTCAATAATATCTAGTATAAAATATTCACTTAAAACCTTTATTAATACTTTTATTACATGAAATATGCAGACCGACTCCTTTGTTATGTCCTAGTAAGTAGGACATAACATTTCACGCTTTTGACGCTTATACACCGATATAAGGCTCTCTCCTAGTATATTATATCTCAATGATACCAACAGTATACTAACTATAAAGGAACGGCTTCGCAGTATACTAAAATGACGTCACACTCTGCAGTGGTGGCATCGCAGTACATTTGGGAACATAGCCCTGACAATTGACAGATTTTTTTTAAGTTTGGCACATTTAAGAAATCATACTGTCAGCAACGTATTGTCTATTATTTTAATAACTGTCAAATTCGGCAATGTTTTGACTTTTGTTTTGACAGCCAATTTATTTATAACCTCAAATACAAAAGTGTTATTCATTATTTTGTAAATTTAATAAAGAATTTGAAATTGTTGCTAATAATTAGAAATACTTAATACATAAACAACTTCTATTTTAAGTCTATACATATCTAGTTCGAACAAATGGCATCAAAAGACGGAGATAAAAATAAGGTTTGTGTTTGAATCATTTTGTAATCACCTTGATTTTACTTTGAATATTACCTCCAATAATATTTTCTCCTTTGCTTAGGCTGGCGCTGGTGATAATAAAGAGAAAAGGAGAAAAGAATCTATATTAGATTTGAGTAAATACTTAGAAAAAAGTATTCGCGTCAAGTTTGCCGGCGGGCGGGAAGCAGCTGGAATACTCAAAGGATACGACCCATTGCTGAATCTTGTACTTGACAATACCACGGAATTTCTTAGAGGTAAGCTTTGTTTACTATACTTGCTTTTTATTATAAATAGGTATATATAAATGTAAAATAAAAAAGGTAAGCTTTGTTTACTATACTTGCTTTTTATTATAAATAGGTATATATAAGTGTAAATGTAAATAGGTATATGTACTACGTTTAGCTTTTGTCCGCGGCTTCGCTCGCGTGAAGTATTATTATATACAAACTTTGATCCCCTATTTTAACCCCTTGGACGTAGAATTGATCAAAATCCTTTCTTAGCGGATGCTTACGTCATAACATCTACCTGCATGCCAAATTTCAGCCCGATTGGTCTAGTGGTTTTAGCTGTGCATTGATAGATCACCATGTCAGTCAGTCACCTTTGAGTTTTATATTTATAGGTAGGTATACAGGGTGACCGGTAATAGGTCTGTTTCCTTTTAACATGCAAAAATACATCACTTTTGCAGCCTAAAAAGCTATATCATACCCTGTCCAAAAGCTAACGGTTACCGAGATATTCAAGATTTTGTATTTTTTTCAAAAACACCCGATTTCAAAGGAAAACTTTAAATAAAAAAAAATCTACCTATTAATTTCTTAATCTTTAACATAATTTTAGTTCTTAGGTAGATAAACTACAAATACAAAAGTTATTTATCCATCTAAACAGGAAACAAAAATTAGCAGAGTGTTTCAAAAGTCTTAACAAAAAAAAAATGAAAATGATTTTCCCTCATTTCACCCCTTATTGTTTAAAAAAGCAATAAGACATTAGTCGTACAAATTACTTAATTAAATTCCTTATTTATTAAGCTATCCAAAAAGGTATAATTTGTGTGCAAAAAATTCACAAACATCTGGTAAGGTAAGATAATAACTCTCAGCACAATTTTTTTGGCTTACAATTTGTTCAGGGTTAGGTTGCCAGGTAGTCAAATTCTTTTGTTATCGGAGGAAGAAGCGATCTATTATTGGTCGGTTTAAAAAAATCCGGTTTCTTCGTAACTGTTCGCGTCGGTTCGTAACAGTTCGGGTCTGTCTAAAGAGCAATATGTAGAGTTTTTGTTTAGTTAACGCTTCTCGTCCTGAGCGCGCTGACGTTTTATTTGCGATTCCTTTTGATCAAGTTTGTTTATCAAAAATGGCATCTTTTAGCAATGAAGAGTACGCTGACATACTGTACTGCTACGGTTTTTGTGATGGCAACGCAGCCGCTGCACGGGAAGAGTACCGGCGTCGTTTTCCCCGTCGAATTAATGTACCAAGTGCTGGAGTTTTTTCCGCGGCGTACCAACGCGTGCGGGAAAGTGGCTCTGTTCATCAAAGGCGACGTGATGCAGGAAGACCTCCTCGTTATGTTGCAGAAGACGAAGAGAGAATATTGGAACGTTTTGCAAGAGATCCGACCACCTCTACAAGAATTGTAGCGAAGCAACTGGGTTTAACGCAGTGGAAAGTGTGGTTCACCGTACATAGCGCTCGGTTATACCCTTTTCACTACACACCAGTACAAGCATTAGAAGAAGGAGACCCTGCAAGGAGGCTCGATTTCTGCCGCTTTATCCTGCACTCCGATGAAAACGATTATAACTTCTTAAGAAAGATTTTATGGACCGACGAGTCGAAGTTTGAGCGTGACGGCATAACAAACTACCACAACATGCACTTTTGGGCTCCCCAGGGTGGAAACCCCCACTTGGCAAAAGAAGGTGCTCATCAAAGGAGGTTTTCCCTGAATGTTTGGATGGGAATTTTGCATAATCATTGCATTGGGCCGTTTTTTCTACCGGACAATTTAAACGGGGAGTCGTATGAAAATTTCCTGAGAAATAATCTTCACGAGCTCATGCAAGATATACCAGTTGAAACCCGAAGAGGTATGATATACCAACATGATGGATGCCCGGCACACTACAGAGTGACAGTTAGGCAATGGCTGGATCAAAATTTCCCGCAGCGTTGGATTGGCCGCGGCGGTCCAATACCTTGGCCCGCAAGGTCTCCAGATTTGACTCCTTGCGATTATTATTTATGGGGCCACATGAAGTCTTTAGTATACGCAACACCTATTAGCGATGTACATGAACTGAGGAGAAGAATAATTTATGCAGCAAACGAAATCCGAGAAACTTTAACAAGTAGAGTAACGCGATCTAATTTTCGCTTAAGATTACGCAAGTGCATCAGAAATCGAGGACGACAATTCGAACAGGATTTACCGTAATAATTATCAACTTATTATGTAAATAAAATATTAATTTTTATTCAAAGACTTTTATTTAACTTAACCTGACGTAGCAAATGTTTATTTAGACTTTTCCAATTTGCTAATTAGAATTTTACTACCTGCTAGTTCAGGTAGTTAGCAGGTTCTTCATTTGGACAAATCGGCGTAGGGTCCTTAATATTCCCTAAGTAAGATGTTATTTAGATTTTTGCATTACAAATTATACCTTTTTGGATAGCTTAATAAATAAGGAATTTAATTAAGTAATTTGTACGACTAATGTCTTATTGATTTTTTAAACAATAAGGGGTGAAATGAGGGAAAATCATTTTCATTTTTTTTTGTTAAGACTTTTGAAACACTCTGCTAATTTTTGTTTCCTGTTTAGATGGATAAATAACTTTTGTATTTGTAGTTTATCTACCTAAGAACTAAAATTATGTTAAAGATTAAGAAATTAATAGGTAGATTTTTTTTTATTTAAAGTTTTCCTTTGAAATCGGGTGTTTTTGAAAAAAATACAAAATCTTGAATATCTCGGTAACCGTTAGCTTTTGGACAGGGTATGATATAGCTTTTTAGGCTGCAAAAGTGATGTATTTTTACATGTTAAAAGGAAACAGACCTATTACCGGTCACCCTGTATATACTATTTTTATAGGCAATCACCCATTTATATTAGATGTAGGTGTCCTATTGTTAGGCTATAAAGGTATTGCATAAAATATATAAATAAAATAAATGTTTCAGATCCAGATGACCCATACAAACTTCTAGATGACACCAGGGCGTTAGGTCTTGTAGTATGCCGTGGAACATCTGTGGTCCTCATCTGTCCCATGGATGGTATGGAGGCAATTCCAAATCCCTTCACAACACAGGAAGGATAATATTTTTTGTGCTATAGGTATAAGGTTAAGTAAAAAATAAGCGTCATTTACTTTTTTTTTATTTTTTCCTAGAATCATTTACAAAACTCAAATTTTTCAGATAACTAAAAAATTTATTATGGCACAAGAAGTGCACATTAAGTAAATTTAGATCCAATGATACGTCTTAAAACAATAGACATTTGAAAGATATGTCAGTTAATAAATTAACACTTAAAACTAAGAACAACCAAGTACACTATTCTAAATATCCTAAAATAAATATAATAATTATTGCTGGTAACTTTCATATTTCTAACTTAAATCATTGTGGATTGTAAGCATGTTAAAGTGCTTTATTATACAGCCATTAAATTGAGCCTTACTGATATGTCTGCTTATATTTACCTACATTAATCATCTATTAATACTGATATCATTCGTAGCCGAATTCATTTCGTATCCATGGGTATGTTCGGGGACAGTCCATGCATGAAATCATGTATTTATCGTGTTCTAAAACTCTTGAGGGTAGCTTGCAAGTGTTTGGTTTAGCGCAGGCAATTTCGCTGTCGGAAAACTGTCGGTCCTTGCAAAGCCAGGGCTGGAATTTCTTGATCTGCAACACTGGGGTTGGTCTCTTCATCCAATCGATTACTTCACGATATGTGACAAAGTACACATCGGGTAGCTTGAGTAACTCATCGGTGAATTTCTGTAAGAATAAATGAAATTGGTTTCATTGATTAGCAGAATCAGAAGTAGGGTAAAACAGTGGATAGTCAGAATCCCTGGTGAAGAGAGGCCAAACTAGCTGTTAGGATCTAATCATTATTTGGTGCATGATGTAATTGCAGCAAGAACCATTACAAGGCCACTTATTATGTTACTCCCTTGATAATATTAATGTTCCATTTGATGCTGTTATGATTGCAGAATGATAAGTCAGATGGCATAGTGAATAGAAAGCCAATGTTTCTCTAACATGTAATGAGATTTTGATATCGAGTTAATGTCATTATACAGATGACTGGCAGTTTTCTATTTGACCATTTGCTTATTGCGGTCATACCAGAAACCATTGCATAATGTATGCAATATGTAACTACATGCGACCTTCTTAGCACTCTTAACTCTATAATAGGATTAATTTTAGAGCAACCATGTTTTTCGCAATATGTACCTATCCTAAATTGTTAGTTTGAAATTTTAGAACAACCAACTCTAGCTAACATCTTGGTTCGATTATTATCATTGCGTTTTCCACTGAGAATCGAAGCAAGAGAATTAGGCCCGAGCCGCCCGACCCAAGGTGACCCAAAAATTTTTTTCCGTGAAAATTATATCAAGGTAAAGGTTTCTTTCTCTAAGAAGCATCAATTAAGAGAGAACTCTCCACTTGCGCTTTTGTCTACCCAATAGACATAACGAACCAGTAGTTTGACTTCAAACAAACTGAGAAACGGCGCGGGTACCGTTGTAACCATGGTATAGGCAACACCGAGTCACGGCGCGCGCCGGCCGATATGACATACATACTAATTCGGTCTACTGGTTCGTTCTGTCAATTACGCTGTATATATTGTCATAATGTAAAAATTACCATTAGCGCGTTCAAATAGTCGTTATTCTTCAGCCACGTCGAGCTCAAATGGATGCCAAACGGCGCTCTGTTAGTCAGGTAGTGTCGTTTGAAGTTCTCCATCAGGATATTGTCGATGTCCTTCCCGCTGAGCTCGGTAGGGCAGTAGTCCAGGGTGGCGCAGGTTCGGTTACTGTTGAATAGCGGGTTGATAACCATCTCCCAGAGGCCGGCGTAGCTTCTGGTTGGGCAGTACTGGTTGTTACCTGAAAAGACTAGCCGGATTAATATTTTTTGTAAGTGCCACTTTAATTTTCCGCCCCTATATACAAACTCTGCCGCCATCTTAGGACGCTGCCTAGGACGACATAGGACGCTGCCGCCCATAGGCCATGGCTTATACTGCCTATACATAAATCCAGAGCTGCTGAAAAGGGATTGATGTCTTGACTTTTAGGTTCTTAATAAGAGGGATTAGGGAGAGAGATGAGGGACCAATGCTAACTTACGCCAATCCTAGTTAGAGTGAAAATAGCATGCCTATTATATTATCTATACGAGGAACGGGAGATGTAACATACCTATCTAATGGTTAACTTTAACTCAGACTAGCACAAGTCCAACCCGGTGCACCCATAAAGGGTTTCTCCTGCGCATATAATAATAAAAAAGTGGTATGCTGTGTCCTATGTTTTAAGTTAGCGTACATTACGGGGTGCATTACGGCCCAAATCATAAGATAAGTTCTCAAAACATCTGTAGAGTTTTGTAAATCTCCTCACGGTTTGGTCGTAGTTATCTTGAGTCGGTAAACATTTTTCATGTGAAGTATCAATTTATTATAGGTTTGTTATGTGTTTATTACTTCGTATGTTCACCATAAAAGTAGCGATAGAAGACACAACGACTTTTTACAAATAGCAATCGTAGGCATCGTTACTAACAATCATTATCTAATCGTTCACACGACACGGTTATATTCTTGTCTTCCTATTTAAGAAGTTGGTACCTACTCAATATACTCAATCTTTGTATTGTATCATACCTCGAAGTCTATGTTATTATCGATCTAATTATGTTACATTGTTGAGCATTTATGATAGTTGATACTTGCTTATAATATTATGTTGGAAAATATATAGCCAAAAACCTGTAAGTTGAAGGCGTGATTTGTGGCAGAATTTCGATCGCGTATTTTTCATACTAACGACCACAGAGTACTTTTTTATATATGCTAACGACTCACAAAATTTCCCTTTTGTCTTTACCCTAATATAAGTTGTTGAAAACAATGACTACTAATTTATACAGCTTATGATGACTAAACTATAAATATAAAGTGGAACTCGGAGAAAAGAAAGTGTTTAACTACGTAGCATGAAGCGCGAATGCGTATCCAATATTCACATCACATAGAATTTGAATTTCGCACTTTAAGAAAAGATAACGTTTCCTATTGCAAAAGTTAGTTGATTGATCATATTTCTAGTCAAACCATAGACTTGTAACGCGAAACTTCTTGAGTTGAACTTTAGTACGGGATGCTTTTTTAAGCAGTGTCCAATTTTTTTTTAATTATAAATAACTCAAAGCCACTTATTTTACAATTTTTGCGCAATGTACCATCGAGGAAATTGATTCCTATGCAGTTGAGAGACCAACGTCATTTGGTCGATCATGTCAATTCAGTGTCAATTGTGATCTGTCGGCTGAGTTTGACGTAATGCGACCAAACTACGTAGGTCCCCCATCTGCATAGGAATCAACTTCTCTGATAGTACAATGGCCTACCTAATGCCATACCGAGAGCAATTTCTACTAGTCAACAATAGGTACTGAGTACTGACAGAGATAGAGTTTTTGTGTGGAACACCAGTTTTTATTACAAGGATTCCTTACCCGTGCACGGATGTGGGATCTTGTAGTCCAAGGTGTAGGGCCAATAGGGTGGATCACGCAGCGGAGCGACGACAGTAGCGTCGTACACGAAGCCAAACTCCTGCATCATCAGAAACTGTCTGTTCCAACCCACAGAGAGGAACGGGACGCGCAGGCCTCTGGAAATACAACATAAGGAAATATGGCTGTTGCCAATCGCTCGTTTCTAAACGATTGCCACGAACAAATAGAGAATAGTGACTTGGCTTGTTTGTAAAGACTCGCGCTATGTCAGAGAAATGTACCATCGAGGAAATTGATTCCTAGGCAGTTGACGGATCTACGTCATTTGGTCGGCTTATGTCAATTCAATGTTAGCTGTGATCGGTCTGATGGGTTTGACTTAACGCGACCAAATTACTTAGGCCCGCCATCTGCGTAGGAATCAACTTCTCTGTACATTTTGAAATGTTGACTGTATATAGGTTGACTATTATAAATGAAAGAAGAACATTTCCCAGTTATTACACTCTCTCTCAATCTTTGAACCACAAACGTACCTGAAATCTTCCATCCAAACTCTAGCGAATCTGTTGATGATGTTAGCTTGTCCGACCATTTCGTCGAACCAGTCTTCTACCGTCGCGTTCTTCGACCACCATTCTTCTGGACCGCGGCGACTAAAAACATATTCACATAATTTAACAAAAAAGCTTACAACTTTAAGGGACCTATCAGACAGAGAGCGGTCGTGCGGTCAAACGTCAAGCGGTCATTTTTGCATTACATTATAGGGATACTCATACAGGGGGCGTTCTGTCCGCGTCAGAATACTTCCTGTGAGACTGACCGCTCGAACGCAGAATGCAAACGCAGAACGCTGAACGCGTGACCGCTCTCTGTCTGATAGGTCCCTAAGATCGTTTACAGGCGCTTTATTGTAGAGCAGTAACCAAGACGGGTAGTTCGCAATCAGATGGTGACACGTGGTTGGTAAATACATATTATACTATGCAGTATGCACCTCATGGTTTGGACCATAGCTTTCTGCTCTAGAAACTCACGTGATAGAATTAACAGCGATCTCGTGTCCGTCGTTCCACAGCTTCTGCACATGTCTGTAGTTGGTGTAGGGATGTGACACGAAGAAGGTGGCCTTGATCGGACAGCCGTGCGGGTTTATACGGCTGGACGTCAGCAGGTGGCGAGTCAGCACATCCCAGTTCTCGTGGTTCACGGCACCGTCAAATGTCAGGGTTATCATTTGAGGGGTCTAGAAAGTACGAGAAATGATAAAACTATTGTGAAAGTCATGAAGAGCACTAAGGGCTAGGCAACAACACGCGTTGGGGCGTCGTATCGCAGTGTTGTGGCCTGCCCTTATAGTTGCACTTTCGTTCGTGCAGAAATTCGTATCTGTCCTGAGTTCTTCCCGGGAAACAAAGAATTATCTTCTTAATTTCAGAGGCTTAAAGGTAAAATATTCTTTGGTACTCTACTACTCGTAACAGACAGACAAACTTTCGCGTATGTATTGTGTTTTAAATTGAGAAGATAATCATTTTCAAGCATAGAATTTAGGACAGTCTCCGTCTCAACCTAGGTTTTGGAAAGGCTAAGAATGTCTTCGCAATACACCTCACCTGATTGGGAACCAGGTTGCCGGGTATTTGGTCACCCTTTTGGGAGCAGAAGCACTCGGGCAGCAGGCACAAACCCGGGTCACAAGGTGCTGCGGAGTTTGGGTCGTAGGTCACGTCGCACCAACCCTAAAGTAGTGATGGGATAAGTAGTTAGATGAATTTTTGGCTAGCGGCACCAACCCTAAAGTACTAAGTAGTGATGGGATAACGTAGGTTTATAAGTTTTGTGCGGCATATGTGAAGCAAATGGGCACTAGCCCTATATTGTATACATGGTAATGGGGTTCGTAAACAGTTTTCAAGGCACAAAAGATGAGTTGGATTATTTTAAGCAAGCTTTAACACTCCCGATGATAAATGTAGAGTCCTTACTGTAAGGCGCATTATTTCTCTGGCAAAATTGCTTTATTCGTACCGAAGTGGAGCATATTTAAATATACGACAATTCCAATTTTCGTGGTAGAAGTTCATAAGCAAATTGCTTGAATGCACTTCAAGTTTTGTTACGTCATATGAGTATGGACCACCCTTGATGAAAAAATACGAAAAGGTCGATTCGAACTTGCAATAAGCGGTTGCAAAAACAAATTACATAAATTTCGTCATTTAAATATTGAATAATTATGCGATTACGGTGGTAATAATGCGTATTATTGAATTTCGTCACGGCGAAAGTAAGCTTAGCAGGATCGTCGCAAAACTGGTTATCTTATGGTTGCAGAGATAGCTCAAAGTTGATCTTATGGCGTCTCACATCTGAGATTTTTGACGACAGTTTCTTGATGTCAGCTGGTTCATAATATTATGATCAGAGGCGGCGCAAGGCGTGGGCGATGTGGGCGTCCGCCCACTGCCTCGCGGTCCCAGGGGCCTCGCGCCTCTTGGACCACGAGGTTTTTTTTAGATTTACGCGTTTTGAGACTCAAATTTTTATTGCCTAGGCTTACCCATATCTGCTGATAGGTCACTCTTTTATCTCCCTCTGTCATGCGTCGCACAGCACTAATGTTAACTTCAGTAGTCGCTGTTAAAAGACGTCCCTCACGCGGATCATTACTGAGATTTCTACGTCCACGCTAAAACTCGTTAAACTAATTGTAAATAGTGGCACGAGATGGGGCTTCATTATGAAATGGTAATAGCAGCCTATGAAAGCTTTGTTATTAAGTAAGCCCACAACGAAAGTCATAAAAAATCGTTAACTAAAAATTTTCTCGCGTTAAGTTAATTTTCACGTGTAATAAGAGTTTTAGATTTGCCGCCAATTCAGCAAAACAAATGACAAATAAATGCAATATACCACATTATGTTACCAAAGAGTTCTAAAATTGTAATTAAAAAAAGTTTTCATTAGTAATTTTTCTAACTAGATAGTTCTAAACACTTTCGGTGTGACCCACGTATTAGGGGGCCTCGCAAAATGTATCTCGCCCACATAAAATTTTGGTCTTGCCCCGCCACTGATTATGATGTATGCTTACGTATTTACGGTGTGTAAAATGATTGTGCCATGACCATTTGGCACGCTTTACATCTACGGCATTCAAACTCATAGAAGACAATCTAAGACTTGGACGATGTCACCATACTCTTTGCTTCTTCAAGAGTTAGGGTTTAAAAAAAACAAAATACTTCGTCAGAGGAATCTTCGCAGTCATTAGCTCCGTCGCAGAAGTATTCTGCCGGCAGACAGGTCTCGTCCGCGCAGCCGAGATGGGTCCCGTTGGCGCAGGGTGCTTGATCCAGTAGCGGCTTTGGTATGAGGGTCTCTGAAAAAAAGGACCATGTTGAATACTTTGCAATGGTAAATGCTTTGGAAAAAAGGTAAAGCTATTAATTGTCAATTGGCTAGGTCATTCTACTGTTTAACATTTGTGTGATTTTTATACAATTAGTATTTTACACTCTAATTGTAAGCTCGTTCCCGCCTTATGCTGAACTTAGTTTATCCTTGACTCCTTCCCTTTTGCAGGGAATATGGGCCTCGACACTGAATACGGACCAATTTATTCGCGCTCAGGGTGCTGTTAGAGCAAAGTTTTTGTTTTATTTTGCCCCTTTTTGTTTTCCTTCGGCGCCCCTTTTTATCCGGCGCCCTGGGCGGTCGCCCAGCGTCGCCCCCCCTAACACCGCTGAGTCTACCTACCTGTAGTGAGATCACAGTTATGCACATTCTGCAGCTTGTCGCACAGCTGTCTGTTCACGTCAAATAGCAGCCCCTTGGTGCACTGGAACTCGAACACGTCGTTGTCCACGCACAGGTAGTATCGTGAACATTCGTCCGACGTCCACATAACGTCTTCGCTGCGGTCTGGGTTGCTGAAACAAAAGAAGTCGGCCGTTAAGAGGTTATTTTGCCTTGTGTTCAATTATAGTGATTGTGGTGTAATGATCAAACAATGCAATCTAATTGTACCTAAGTATAGAGCTTTTCTTTTGAGGCTTCCACTCCCATTCCTATAACTTCTCCAAATTATTTCCATGGTCGAATTTTAGGGTAAGTAGATATTGTATTTGTGTACAAATTAATATATTTTTTTTTCACGGTTTAAGTATAATAAGTACTTAAATATTATTACCTATTTAGCTTAGAATTTACATTATTAAAATATATTTTTAGAGACGTTATAGAATTGTGTCTGGTGTCCACATAGACACTATTACGATGTATTGTAACATTTCTAGTAAGTACAATAATTCTAGTCATATTAGTTGATTAACTTCCACAATAATTATTATTTTGGTCAGTTTATCACAAGCACGATGATCATGAGTCAAGATCATGAATCAAAGTCGCTTTAATTACTCTTTACCGTCGGTAACATCGAATATAAAACTATTCCAGTTTTTATGTCGACTTGTTGCTAAGGTGAAGTACACACGCGATGCTATTTAATGATATTTATCATTATAATGATTATATTAACGATGTTTATAAGTAAATTAACCGATCATGTTATGTAAAACCGATTTTAACGTTTTTGTGGCCTCATTTGAATATACTATTGACAACACGTGCTGCTTTCTTTGGGATAGGTTTTGACCATTGTTTTGACTTTTATATCATTTTTTGAAATCTACTTAGTGATAAAAATATAAATATTTAAATTACGAAGAGCGAGCTAGCAAAACACTCAGCAATACATATTTTGTACTTATTAGCAGATATTATTATTTAATTGATTTGATTGATTGATTGATTACTGATCATTCTAAATTTTATCGAAATCAGAGCAGTGATTTAAACGTAAAATTTTATTTAAACGCAAAAGGGTGTCCGTAAAAACTGTACAAGTACGAGTATACTATAAGTGGAGATTTTATTTATACGAATGTAAACAGCACTACTTAGGTAAGTATTGTCTGTAATAAAAACATCAGCTATTTTCTTTTAATACAGGAAAAGAAACTATGGATGATTAGTGTAACTAATTAGGCATAGCAAAGGTTGTGGTGCGACGCGCGTGAAAGGTAGCCGCTTTCTTTAAATAATGATCAAAGGTACTAATTACTGAATATTAAAGTAAGTTTATAGTTATGTAAGTATTACTATATATAGTAAGTATAACCTTATTTGAAATCTATTCTAACCTGAATTATAAAAGTATTGTACTCAATTTTATTGTAATTAAAGTGTGTATTGGCTTTTAAATCTGGCAAAATGGCTATTCTTTCTGGAAGCAGTGGACTTCAGTCCATATGAGTCCACAGAGTCTATGTTTAACTTTTACTCTGTTACCCAATATTGATTTCGGTCGATGTTCCATCACCCTATTTCTTGCACATAAAGTGATGCGCGCGGCTCCGCCCGCGATGCACACAAGCTATTTTTAGGCTATTGCATAGCTTTTATCGCGGGCTTTGAGCGCGTCGACCGAATCAAGGAATTGCGTAACGAAAAAACCTAACACCCCTTCAGACTCGGCACGGTGTTTGTGTGCGTGCGACTAGACGTATGCGAATTATAATTTCATTAAAGTTGTAAAAAAATGCTATGAGCTTTACCGCGACAGCCGAGTGCCACACGTATTTTTTTTATATAACCAGTACCTATAGATTAATCAGAAATAGTGTCTCGAAAATAAACATTTTCTTTACGAAGGAACCGTCGCACACATTCGTCAATCGATCGTATAGATCCAATAACCGAGTGAGCGAAAGTGGAATTTCACCGGTTGTCGGAAACCGCAACCGGCGCGGGCGGCGCGGGCGCAGCTCAAGGTTGCGGCGAAAGTGGAGGTTATTGTACGACGCGGAAAACCTAACTGGAGCTCGCGTGAGCCGGCTCGGATATCCGGATGTGATACAATCGGAGACTGAACGATCTATGATAATCACGCGTGACTAGGCTAGGCATTTCCATGTGCAGATAAAGCTGGCGACTGCGACTAGGCACATGACACATTTTATAAGCCGTCATCTGCGACTATGTGCAGAAGAAGCCATCGGTAGTGACTAGACTGACACATATTCAAAGCCGTCGGCTGCAACTAGACTGACACGCCTAGTGTCTACATTAAGTACTACCAGAGAAGTTAATTGATTCCTAGGCATATGGGGGACTTGCGTAGTTAGGTCGCTTTACGTCAAACCCAGCCGACAGATCACAATTGACATTGAATACATGATCCGTTACCACCAAATGACGTTGGTCTAACAACTGCCTAGGAATCAATTTCCTCGATGGTACATATTTCCATGTGTACTTATATATTATTATTTTTAACAAAAAATTAAAACCGACTTCCAAGGTAAAAATAATAGTAATATGAACTAAAAAGTATTAAATAACTCTTACTCTTTAATAGTGCCTTTTTCAGAATTCGTCTAAATCTCAACTATTTCTGTACTGTATACTACAATCTTCATTATTTTGAAGTCGGTACCAGCTAATTTAATCGTGAGTTCAGTAATGTCAGATTATCTGAAACTTTTGGGACTGGTACCGACTTCAAAGTAATAAAGATTGTAGTATACAGTACAGAAATAGTTGAGATTTAGACGAATTCTGAAAAAGGCACTATTAAAGAGTAAGAGTTATTTAATACTTTTTAGTTCATATTACTATTGTTTTTACCTTGGAAGTCGGTTTTAATTTTTTGTTAAAAATAATTATTTCAGTCTTTTTAGTTAAGTATCTACAAAATTAGGCTTTATGCGTAAATAACCAATACGAATGTTAACTATTCACATTATGTCACTGTAAGCGAAATTGTGGTAAATGCTTGCAGTTATCTAAGCGATGCTGCAATTTCCATACTTTTGTCTTTAAAGATTCAGGAGTTCTGTTCAGTGCCTTTGGACCATGAGACACCTTCGTATAAAATTTCTCTTATTCGTAACATAATATGTTTAACTTACTAGAAACAACATTTTAACCACTATGAGTGTTTTGATAAAATTCAAGGATTTTCCTCGATTGCTCATAGATCCCATCATCAGCTCACCACTTTCGTAATTGTTATACAAAATTAAGATTATATTCTATACAACAAAACGAGAATTTTGAAAATCGGTCCACAAACAGCGAAATCATTATCAAAAACGTCTGCTTCGATGCAAAATATCACGAAAAGTACCAATAATTGGGTCATAGTGTGATGACCCATGGTATAATTATGGTTGTGATGATGATGATTAATCAAATTGATGTATTAGCTTATGCTTTCAGTTGTTTAAACAACGCCGAAATCCCCGAACCTGTACCTATAAGCATTCAAAAGTTCTGTTCGGTACCTTCGGATCCAGGGTATAACCTGGTGCGAAGTCTTACTTTTTGGTAGCTTTTACCTCGAATGCTTCAGAAAAAATCAAAATCACTATATGTTTCCATACAAATTTCAAGAAGTCCCTTCGATTCCTCAAGGATCCCATCATTAGATCACCACTTTTGTGAACATGGTACCAAATTCGAGTTAAACCTTATACAACACAAAAAGAATTTTGGAAATCGGACCACAAACGGCTAAGTAATCGTGGAACATACAAAAAAAAAAAAAGATACATACAGCCGAACATATTACCTCCTCCTTTTTGGAAGTCGGTCAAAAACCGTCGCTTGCTCCTAGATACTATATCTCCATAGCCGTCGCTTGCGACTAGAGTCTATACTGAGAATACAACTCCAAAGTTGTCGCCTGCGACTAGTCTGACACTGCACACACACATACACATTACGAAAGCCGTCGTCTGCGACTCGACTGACACATTATCAAAGCCGTCGTCTGCGACTCGACTGACACATTATCAAAGCCGTCGTCTGCGACTCGACTGACACATTATCAAAACCGTCGTCTGCGACTAAACCGACACATTACCAAAGCCGTCGTCTTCGACTCGACTGACACATTACCAAAGCCGTCATCTCCGACTAGACTGACACATTTCCAAAGCCGTCGTCTGCTACTAGACTGACACATTTCTATAGCCGTCACCTACGACTAGTGACTCTACCTTAGGTAAAAGGTACCGTAGGTTGATAGGATAAAACTGCCAATTTCTGCCGCTCTACTTAAAACCTACTGGCTACTCATAAAACATCTTTTGCCATATTATTATTGCCTCTTTGCTTTGCTCTATGTACCTAAATGTACAAGTCACAATAAAGGAGTGCCAATGTACTTTGTTATAATAAATATGACGATACGATTCTCTTATCAGTAGTCGTTTTTTCTAGATACAATCATTTCTGATCATCATTAATCGGTCGATATCTGTGTGACAAATACGATATCGTTCGTGACACCACGCATGTTTATGTACGGTCGAGAAATCGTTTAGTTATGTAACAATCATTGTTAATAATTTCACAAGTTATTAATAGATATCGACTTTATTCTTGTAGATATACAGGGTGTAACAAATAAAGTGATATTCCCTGTGTAGAGTTCGCCAAGAAAGTTGGAGCGTTGAAAGAGCAATTTTTTTGTGATTTGCATGTAGGCAAGCGCCCTTGTGAGAGCGTCATGAATTTTCCCATACAATAATTTAAAAAAAGTTATTCTTTCAAGTTTCAGCGCTGATACATTCACAGTGAACTCTAAACAGGGGACTTAGGCATTCACATTACACACCCTAAAATATTACAACTTTGTTTTGTTACAACTTACACCCGTGTTTACAGGAGTTATCTAT
The DNA here is from genome assembly GCA_963422495.1 of Polyommatus iphigenia. NCBI lineage: Eukaryota > Metazoa > Arthropoda > Insecta > Lepidoptera > Lycaenidae > Polyommatus > Polyommatus iphigenia. The sequence goes on from OY730187.1 coordinate 8,367,792, forward strand.
CTCAAAGTAACTTATCTGAAAGTTAAAAGTTACGTAATAATTACTTAATTTATTCAGGTAGTAAGTAATCTGTGGTTTTTCGTAAAAAACATAAATATAGTATTTTTACAAGGATTTCGGTTAAAATTACTTAGCGTTCGCATTTTAATCAGGGAAGACTGGGTACGGTTGTGCCGGGGTACGGTTGTGACGTGGAGGGAGTCCTGTGTTAGACAGATCCAGGACATCCCTCCGTATACGGCTGAAGGCAAACCGCAGGTGGTTTTAGTGGGTAAGAGTCCCACATACCCATCCCCAACCCGGGGAACCCATGATGGATTTCCCCTGCGCATCCAAAAAAAAAAGGGTACGGTTGTGACAGTCGCGTCATTACAGCGAAACTATATTATGGAATATGGGGATGGGTGCTAAGAGAGAAAGAGGCGTCTTGCAAGTCTGAATGCTTCTCCTAGCAATGCTTCCGCCACCACTTGACGATAACGTTATCAGGGGCCTTCATTGCTTTTTAACAGTCAAAAATAGGTTTGTGATAAAATTTTCCTAGCTAGCAAAATTAACAAAATTATTGGCCTCCAAACCAAAATTGCCATAAACGTACCCAGTCTACTATAACTTAAACTGTACCAAATAAAGTTACCAAGTAAATTTTAACATTTAAAGCTTCATACATTTTCTGCCAAAGTCTTTATTAAATTAAAGTTATTTAATCGTTATAATATGGCTTTTGATTGCGGCCGTAAGTATTTGAATTGTGTGAAAAGATTTAACTTCCAACTTTTCAGTAGGTTTTTCGAGACTTTTCCTGAAATGGATGCGATATATTTAGCGACTGTCAAATTAACACGCAAGCTACTCTATGCTGTATATAAACTACGTGTTGCCCGAAACTTCGTTAACCGAAATTACTTTTTCGCTTGGAAACTATAAATTGTCTAAATTCTGGGATAAGAACTATCCAGGGTCAGATTACCGTAAGGAAAGCCGCGCAGAGTCGTTAAGTTTAAAGTTAGTTTAATTTGTACTGCGACCCTATTGTAATTTGATAATATACCTAATACAATAATACGTCTTAATAGTAAATAGAAGGTACTATAAATTATAATACAGTTAAATGACTTTAAATCTCTACAGTAATAAGTTATAAGACTAATAAGGCAGAAAACAAATTGCGGAGTACTGAGTAATTCAAACTTTCATACAAAAAAAAGTACTCATACAAAAGACATCAACGAAGGCGAAGCTCAATATATTACTACGAAACACGGGCGTATATAATATAGCTCTGATAAGGGGAGGGGGGTCCCTAACGTAAAAAAGCGGCCAAGTGCGAGTTGGAATCGCCCATGAAGGGTTCTGCAGCAGCAAATAGGCAACGTGTTTAGGAAATAAAAATATTTTTTTAAATACATGTATCGCACCGATTTTAATCGGCGAGGTACATAATATATTTTTGTCGATTGGACAAGTAAGATGGATAGTAATGGGGGGGGGTCCGGACCCCCAGGACACCCCCCTTATATACACCCATGCTACGAAACATTTTTATCGCTAGATTATCTACTTTTATAGGAGTTACATACTAATATTAAATGTGCACAAGTGTATATTGTGTCTATCTGTTCTGTCTGTTTATCTGTTAACTTTTTATGATTAAAACGGTCTACCGATTTTTATATAATTCGCTATGGAGATTCTTTAAGGCCGAGAAAAGGACACAGGATAGTTTTTGTCTTGAAAAATGTATAGTTCCTGTTTGTTATTCGAATTTCAGCGCAAGGATGTTATCTTCTATACCAGTGGTCCCCAACCTTTTTTTCATGCGGGCCACAAACATGTTTTGGTCATGGTGTCATGGATCTAAACAAACCGCTAGTTTGTCCATGCATGGTGTCGCGACTCGCGGGCCGCAACAAAAATGTTTTAGGGTTAAAAATTAATGTTCTTTAAAACTAACGATTTAAAAGTGGAAAAGATTTCACGACTTTACATTATTTTTGCCCATGGGCGTGATTTTAAAATGGTTTAACGTTCCAAGCGGGCCATAAATAAAGTCCCAGCGGGCCGCATGCGGCCCGTGGGCCACGGGTTGGGGATAGCTGTTCTATATATTTAACATCTAGTTCAAAAATAATAAATACATATTATTCAAATAAGCTTACCGATAAAACCTTCCACTTTCATGGCACTTAACATCATAAACACTTCTCTTCTGTACATGTTTCCCTAGTGCACCTGAAAAACAACACGCCTTTGAACACAGAGTTACCCGACTACTGTAAAAAGAGTACCTATCTTATAATTTCCAACAAAAACTTCAGTCAAAAAAAGCACTCAAAAATTTATTAACACATTTTAAGCTTGAATTAAATTTCTTTTAATTAACCGACGTCCAGAAAAGGAGGAAACACGTTCGGCTGTATGTGTGTTTTTTTTTATCGAAGTTAACAAACCTATGCTAAATAACGCGAAAATATAAAGCGACAGAAAGCGAGCCATGCTGACTGCGGCTGCGGCTGCACTGCGCGCGCGCAACTTTCTTCGCCGCGGAAGTTATGTCATGTTACATTAAACACAATGGTTTATGGTTTGTTGTAGAATGTAGATACCTATCGTACCTAAGTTATTGTGATTATGATGTCAATGGTAAAAGCGCACTTTTATTGTGGAGGAAAATGAGATATGGTGAAGTTGCTCACATTGGTGTTTTTAGGCGTTTAGAATTTAGATAATAATAGTAACTCCCTACACCGGTTTCGGTGACGTTGGCCGGTTTATTTGAAACCAGGCCACTTATGAAGTATTTTATACCGCCCAAGTTTGTGCGCATTATACAAGAGAGCACTCATCTTTCTGGGTTATGAGAGTCTTTTTCTCTCATAACCCAGTTGACGATAGTAGATAAGTAAATAATATGAATATGCGTTGTAAGTATTGTTTCTACATACTGCCAGTTTATAGGTTTTACGTGAAACTCGATACTTATAACCCTGAGGCCAGTGACAGATTTTCATGACCATTAAGTCCCTCGCAACCGAAACTTCGTAAAATGAATAAGGGACTTATAGTATGAATATTAGCGACCGTCAGCTGCGACTCCGTGGGTGGGGTGGGCAGTGACAGCCTCCCAAAGATGAAGAAAATTATTTTTTTTCAGTCATTTCCTCTCATTTGAAAATTTATCAGAGTATTGTTAAAATACTCTAGTAAACAATTAAAAAAATCAGCTAGCTGTAAGTCTGTGGAAAAGCCGTCAGCTGATAATAAGTTTTCTGTTGCGTTACCTACTCCTTTCAAGGTACCAGCTGACAAACTTTCCACTGAGATACAGCAAGCTGACATTAATTTTCATTCATAGTAGCATATAAACGATCACCAGGTAATTTTTTTGCTGAGAGGAAATCACTTAAAATATAATTGTAATACAGTACAATCCTTATTACCACAAAATACAAATTAGAAACTGTTACAATACAATTCCAAGATCCGAGCCTCCACCCCTAACAGTCGGTTGCCTAGTAACCGTAACCCGGACTGTCTTGCCTGCTTGCTACATCCTCCCCCTCTACCCCGAACCTGACGTCCCCGCGTTTGGGATAGGATTCTTTCGTGGCCGCCCACGTTTACGCTTGTCCTTTAAAGGAGCTTGGATGGGACCAACAAATGGGGTGAGACGAGCCGTATGATATTTGCCTATGGAGGTGCCATTGCTGAAACTACCCAACTCATATGTTCTCATGATTTCATTTCTTTTATAAGGGCTATTCCTCTTTAGCATAAAAGATGTTTGACCTTTGTCTGGCCATGGTCTACGACGGATTGGATCTTTGGATTCTTTGACTTCTAACATTTTCCTAATATCCGGATCTTTTAACCGATTCTCCCCCTGCATTAAAGCCGCTCCCAAACCGTATCTACTGCTGTCTGCGGTCGGCTCAGGACTGGTAAGGAAATAAGACTTAACGAAATCAAATATCTCCTCCGGTCTGTCTCTAAAATACCATACGTCGTGCGGAATATCGAGGATAATATTAGCTTTTTTTATAAATTTCTGCCCTAACAACGCCCTAGTTGCGGCTCCTGGTAATACAAGCAAACCCTCAATTATTGCATTGCAATTTCCAATAGTGACTTTTACATCAGCGGTAAGTACTCTTCTTTTACTATGCGTTCCACCAGCCAATCCTATTGTGCGCTCTGTCTCCTTAAATTGAACACCCTGTTCAACTAACACGAAGTACAGCTTAGTACTAGCTATAGAATGAGTTGCGCTGGTATCAATAATAGCCACTCCTTCGCGGTTTGCAACATTAATACGTACGGTGGGAAGTGACGTCGCATCAATATCGGTGAAGATGCTACAAGCCTCGGATTCCTTTACATCGGAATTTTTTAATATAAAAGCGGCTTTGTCACCATCGCAATAAACATTACTTTACAATGGCAATTATTATTATAATACAAAAATATATCGCGCTCGACTTGGCGGAGGCACTGCCGTGTCCCAAGATTTTGTGAGTTTAACTCACACCATTCTCGCTCGGAACCATACTTGAAGAAGTATTTGATAAATCGATATCGCAAGAAAATACATTGAAATCAGATGGTTTCGAACCAGTTGTGCCTGTGTTCGAACAGACTTTACATTTCGACTTTACTACTCCTTGCTGGCCACATCCATAACACCTTAAAGTACTAGAATTATTATCATTAGACTCTGACTTACCGATGTTCTCGCTTTAACCTTGCAGGTTGCGGCAATAATTGTCAATAATATGGCCATACAATTTACAATACGCGCAACGTACCCGACTACGTTTCGATAATGGATTCGAGTTTGGCGTAAGAAACGAATTCGTAGTAGGGCCCGAACGTATAGTAGGGCCTCTTTCTTGCGCGGCCGGTTTTACCATTTTAACTGGGGGCGCGGGCGCCGGCGAGAGGGGAGGGATTACAATAGATAACCTATTGGTTACCGCGATCGCGTCCTCAACGGCTCGCAATCTCTCTATGAAGTTGTCCATAGAAGTTAAATTATTATCTCGCAACAGTCTTTTTTGAACACGCCTATGTAACAAGCCGTAGAACATGTCGATTTGCATCGTGTCCGGAACTTTATAAGGTAGCTTAACCAGAAGAGCGCGCAGTTTCGTCACAAATACGTCGGCACGCTCCGTTTCACACTGTTCGACTCGGAAAATTTCTCTGAAGATCTTGTACGGCGGCAGCTGGGTACTGTGCCGTACATGCTTCGAAGCCTCGCGACGGCGTCCGTCCATGTCGCGACGTTGTCCTTGACGCCGCGCCAGAAGAGAGCCGCGTCGTCCTCCAGCAGCATGCTCAGGCCGCGTAGTGCGTGCTCTTCACTGACGTTCGCGCATTCCTTGTATACTTCCACGGCATACAGGAAGGCCTCCAGCTTCTTGGCGTCCCGTGATTTCCCATTAAAGTGCGCAGTGCACTTTGTTAGATTGCCCGGCGGCCGGGCGGCGGCTGCGGCAGGGGCAGTCGAGGCCGCCGTATTAGGGCTGAAAGTTCCGAAATCGCCGGATGGATCATGCCGTGGGAGCTGGGCTCGGAGTGTTTCCAAGAGGGCTCTGTTGATCTCCTCCTGTGTTCGCTGTGATTGCATCATCATTTCTAACATGGCTGTCATCACCCGTTCCGTCGAGGTGGTGGTAGGTGCAGCAGCCGCGCTGGATGTAGGCGGGGGGTGCCGCGGGTCGGCGAAAACTATCGTCTCGTTCCCGGGTTCTTCGCCGTCGCTTGCTTGCTGTGTATCTTCCTCTTCACTCTCGTAACGGGGATGTTGGCGTGTGTTTCGTGGCATTTTGCTTTTTGTCACAGTTCGGCTAGCTACACAATTCACAGAACACTGGGACTGGGTTTGTTATTTCTTTGGAAATAAAAAAATAGCCTCACGTTGGGCGCCAGTGCAATACAGTACAATCCTTATTACCACAAAATACAAATTAGAAACTGTTACAATCATAAAGTTAATATACCTATCGGAATAGAGAAACAAAGGCCTGAGCAAGCGAGATGTCACTATCAGTAACACTGCGTGGTAGAAAGAGAAGCGTGATTTGAGGTTGCATAGCTTTTTTTTTATCTGTTTGACAGTCTGTCTGCCCTGAGCCGATCGTTGTCAATTTGGGCTCTCAGAAAAATTGTGATTTTAAGTTAAATAATGAATAATTTTTGGAAATACTGCTCTAGAAACATGGTTAAATGTTTGTGGAATGATTGTGGATCCACACATCGAAAAAACCCGGACAAAATTTCATTTCACAGGTAAATTATTCTACATCGACAGGACCTAGTTTTAAGTTTATTTTTGCCAATTCCCTACGAGTTATTGGTATTGATTTTCATAATTCACTTCTTTAAATGTTTATTTATATGGAAAACATAACTTGACTAGCCATGGTGCACAATTTAAGGATATTTTGTGTAAACAATTTTCATCTATTTTACACTAGGGCTGCATCAAGTTATCGATAAGTAGTATCGATATGAAAATATTTTTAGTTAAGTATACTACTAATTATCTACGAATGTTGAAATGATAACATACTCATCCGTAGTTTATAATTAGTTTAAGTATAATATTGGATTAATATACTATCATACATAATTTATCGTTTTTAAAGGGTCCGCACCCAAAGGGTAAAACGTCCTAGTAGTCGGGTCCCGCTCTACTACTAAGACTTCGTTGCCTGTCCGTCTGTCCATCCGTCCGTCCGTCTGTCTTTCTCCAGGCTGTATAACAAGAACCGCTATAGTAATAGACTTCTGAAATTTCCACAGATGTAATGTCATTCTACATCCAATATGGCTGCTCATCCAAGATAGGGGAATAGTTTTAAAAAGCACTTCTGCAAGATGGGCATCAAATAAAAGGGCTCATTGAGAGTGAATTGAAAATTAATAGGGTCTAGTGAAGTCGTGTCGTGTCGTGTACTGATGTGACGTGACGTGACGTAACCTGTCGTGTCGAATCGTGTCATGAAATGTCGTGTCGTATCGTGCCGGGTTTTAGAAAATGCCCGGGTGAAACCGGTCACCCTTCATACGCGAGTCCGACTCACACTTGGCCAATTTTTCAGATTTCCTGCTGACCTGGATACTAGAAATTCATGGCTTAAAATAATTAACCGTCCAAACTGGACTCCGAAGAAAAATTCATGCATACTTATTACTTAATTATGCAGCAAGCATTTTGAGGAAAAGTCATATTTTACTTCAAAATTTCAATTTTATTATACCTATCTATGCAGTTTTATTTTATCCCATTCGGCATTCTGTTTTTACAATTTCCATGATCGATATTTTGTCGAATTACAAGATGTTTGTAGTTTTGTATATCACTGACACGCACACGTAAACATACCTATTCGTATACACAGATGTAAATCAAAATATTTTGGTTAAGCTTGACAGCTCGGGATTGTTTCTCTATTCCGATAGGTATATTACCTTTATGGTTAAAATACAATTGCAAGATCCGAGCCAAAGAGAATTAATCACTACGTTTATCCGAGCCTCCATCCCTAACAGTCGGTTGCCTAGTAACCGTCACCCGGACTGTTGCCCCGTGTATTATATTTCTCTATGCGGACTGTCTTGCCTGCTTGCTACATAATTTTTTTTTCATGTTCAAGGAGCCAGCTGACGTATAATCCACCGTGTTATGGTCAGCTGACTATGTTTTTCTTTCAAAATACTACATAAACTATACTCTGATAAATTTTGAAATGAGAGGAAATGCCTGAATTTTTTTTTCTTCATGGGTGGGAGGCTGCCACTGCCCAGTGCCCACCCCACCAACGGATAGTCGCAGCTGACGGTCGCTAGTATTCATAGTATGACGTCTCTTATGGCTGGTTTACACGTATTAAGTAGATAAGTAGTAACTAAATTTTAACTTAATTTGAAGTGCCTGCCCGAAATGTGTCAAGTGACAAGCCCCGCCTGCCAACTTAAGAGAAAATAGTCAAAATTCAAATTTCCTTGTTTAGTACTTAACTGAATTTTAACTTCCTACTTACTACTAAATTTTGTGTTTACATGCAATAGGTAACTTAAAATTAAGTTAAAATTTAGTTAACTACTTATCTACTTAATACGTGTAAACCAGCCCTTATGCATTGTACAAAGTTTCGCCCGGGAAGAAATAATTGACCAAAAATTTACCTGGCTCCCGGGCCATTAGATATTTCTAAGGGGTATTTACTATTTTTGGTTTTAAGATGTTAAATCTTTGGTTATCATTTTACATTAAAATGGTGGTCTGTATTTTGGTGATCGTTTACTATATTTGTCTGTGAAATGTTACTATTTCTGGTGATCAGTTAATTATAAGCCAAATCAAAATACCCAAAACAGCTGTGCAGTGTGCACATAATATTTTTTTTTTAATTAAACTTTTTTATACCAAATTTTTAGCTCATTTAGCCCCCCATTACACAACATTAGCTTTACCAGAGACCAGTACTCTATGGCTTTACCCCTAAACTATTTAGTATTTATCATTGGTAGGCTGTTGTTTCTGATATCTATGTTCAATGTTGGTAGGTGAGTTAATTAATAACGTGTATAACAATCGAAAGAATCGAAAAACTTAATTCAATATGGTACCACCTCTTATAGAAATACGTATTAGCTAGCGATAGCGCGATCTAGGCGACTCTTGGCGCCATCTGTTATGAGTTTTTGGAACTAACTTAATTTGAACAAATTAACACATAAACACCCCCTTTTTCCAGTTAAAAAGTAGCCTATGTCCTTTCTTAGGCTTTAGACTATCTGTGTACAAAATTTCATCACAATCGGTTTAGTAGTTTCGGCGCTTGAGTTATTTAATTACGTGTATAACAATCGAAAGAATCGAAAAACCTAATTCAACATGGTACCACCTCTTATAGAAATACGTATGAGCAAGCGATAGCGCGATCTAGGCGACTCTTGGCGCCATCTGTTATGAGTTTTTGGAACTAACTTGATTTGAACATATTTACGCATTTTCACCCCCTTACAACCCTTTTTTCCAGTTAAAAAGTAGCCTATGTCCTTTCTCAGGCTTTAGACTATCTGTGTACAAAAATTCATTACAATCGGTTCGGTAGTTTTGGCGTGAAAGCGAGACAGACAGACAGACAGACAGACAGAGATGCTTTCGCATTTATAATATTAGTATAGATTTAACGATCTCATACTAAATATTGTTACGGATACGGACACGTGGTGCCATCTAGCGTTGGACCAGCGAACTGACCAAGGGAACACAGGCAACATAAATCCCCTACTCGATACTAGATGGCGCTAGGAGTAAGTACCTACGACTAATTTCTAGAGATATCTCATACTTGTTTATGCATATCGGGTTTACTCTGGGATGTTCCGGAATTTTCTGAGATTCGATCCGGCCCGTATAAATAGTCGCATACTGCAGCCGGCAATTCAGTTTTATCTGAGCGATCTTCGAGGCGACTTCGAAGTGAGAACAGGTGATCAATAGTGAGTGACAGTGATAGTGCTTAGTGTTTGGACTTAGTGCTTAGTATTTGGACTTAGTGATTAGTGTGACCTAGTGTTTGTGAATAAAGTCTTCAAGAGAGTCACCAGGTCTTTCTCTCCGAATCCTCGAACCCTAGCACGTAACGTAGAGTTAAGAGTACCCTAATAATAAGCATTATATTGTGAACTCAACCTTGCAGGGTCGTCGTTGGTGTGTCCTGTTACGAGACTGTCCCCTAATCCAATGTTCCTAAAAATGTTGATTTTATTTAAGAAAGTTAAAAATATTTTAAATATTATTTTCAGAAATAATGTAGTTTATCAAAATACGACAAATTAAAATAGTTAAATATCAGAACACTCAATTTTGTGGATTTGATGTAAAACTTTTCTATATATTTCACACCTTTAGTAACGTACTGGATAAGAAAAGTAGAACAATCTCGTGTATTTCTAAGTTATGGAAAAGAAAATACATTTTATAAATAAAAAAGCATGTTTCCTTTCATTAAATAATTACTATTTGCATACATTTAAATATTTTACTATTGTAATGAACCAAGAACCAGTGGTAACGAACAGGATTTAAATTCGTGCGTACTTTAAGAAATATACAAATTTTTCACAAAATAACAATTTATTGTGAAAACTTTTATGATTTTAGGGAAAATGAATTATTGGAGATAATATCTAAGTGACATATCACGGGAAATTCAACCAAAAAAAAATAAAGCTCAATTTCGAAGCAGTGTACAACTTTTCGCGTTCTTGCCCCTTTATCTCATGAACCGTAATAGCTAGAGAGTTGAAATTTTCACAGGTGATGAACAAAAAATACTAAAAACTAGAATACAATAAATATTAAGGAGGGCTCCCATACAAGAAACGTGATTTTTTTGCTGGTTTTTGTAGATAATGTTTCGGAGGCTGTTTCTCATGAACCGTGATAGCTAGAGAGTTGAAATTTTCACAAGTGATGTATTTTTGTTGCTGCTATAACAACAAATACTAAAAACCAGAATACAATAAATATTAAGGAGGCTCCCATACAAAAAACTTTTTTTTTGCTGGTTTTTGTAGATAATGTTTCGGTGGCTGTTTCTCATGAACCGTAATAGTTAGATAGTTTAAATTTTCACAGATGATGTATGTCTATTGCCGCTATAACAACAAATACAAAAAACTGGCCAAGTGCGAGTCGGACAACAGATATGATATTTTTGCCATTTTTACAAATGATGGTACGGAACCCTTCGTGCGCGAGTCCGTCTCGCACTTGGCCGTGTTTTCTGGAGGTGGAGGCGAGTCGGCATATTATGGTGTTGGATTGTCCTTATCCTCCTCCTCGGCATCCAAAACGATAGGGATGGCGTTGTTGCAAATTCGACCGTGGCAAAAGGAACATAAGATAGAACGCTTGAGCCCGGGTTTTCTGCAAGTGCACGAACCTAAGCAACCTTTCTTGCATTTGCAAGCCACCATTTTAAGCAGGATCTGAGGAGCGGGCTCTGCGCACATTGTGACAGGCATTAGACCTTGTTCGCTGGTCTCCCATCCCCAATCACACGGGTTCTTTTCAACCCCTAACCATTTTTGTAGTTGGTGGTAAGTTCTCCACGAATGATATTTTGCAGCATTTGTAGTTGGGGGGAGGCGAGCAAGGTTCACTTTGACCGTTACTGCTGATTTGACAAATGCTATCGCAAAGTATTCAGTGTCCCCTCATCTCCTCCGTAGAGGTTCATCAAGATCTTCTCGCCAGCATTTCCTACGTCTTTCTTGTTGGAGTTTGGGTCAAGGAAAAAGTTGGCGAGATCTATCCAGTCGGGGTTTTTTTTAAAAAAAAGGGCAGAGGTAGTGTCACACCCGCTGATGGCATGCAGAAATAACACCATCTCACGTGTAATCTGCATTTCTCCACAAGTGAACGAATTTTCTGAGTGTTGGATGCAGTCTGATCCACCTCTACTGCCTTTCTGAAAGTACACACGAGACAAGAGACAACTGAAACAAGAGCTGTTACATCGGAAATTCTGTAATTTTTCAGTTTTCCTAGCACTGCGGGAGAAATTGCCCATCTTTGACTTGCTGTATCTTCGCAACCAAAAGACACAGCGTGTTCAAATTTTCCTAAAATTGTAGCAAATTTAGTTATCTTTATTAAAGTTCTAACGAACGTACTTACTTAAAACACTCTTCGTTAAGGTAGATTTTTATAACAAACTGAAATATGTGCCAAAATTTCGTAGTTTTTCGAGCACCGTGGGGGCAGCACAGGGTTTTCAGGGTTGCAAACTTGGGTGTTAACTACTCTCAAGGGACCCAACAACATAATATATCAAAATCGTAATTACAATCGCGTTTGCAATGTTTAATTTTTTTATGTCGATATAGACGGGCCTCCTCTGATTCCTCCTTCAAAATAGAGCCTATATAATTATTTTCTTTTTTTTAATATCTTCAAGAAGACTGAAGAGTGAATCTATGCCTCTACGTTAAAAATCTTTTCACAGTTCAAATTACACAGAACTAGCGTTAAGCCTACGCTTACTACCTCGATACTACCTACGTAGTATCGAAGCAACTTATTTCTTTCCTCTATCTTAGAAGTATTGGCAAATGTGTGCCTTACCCTCTGGAGTTAAGGTTGAATTTGTTATGTTCATTTTTGTGGTACTTATGTCGCTTGGTTTTTTTTTAATCGCTATGAAATTATCAATATAATAAGGACATAATGTGATGAATGATGATACATAACTATGGTATTGTTAATTGTTATACCGTAAACTACCAGTCATTCGACAGCTAAGGATTTTTTTACAGAAATAGTTGTAAAACATTAATACTTCGCTTGAAATAGAACACGTATTTGTGTTCATAAATTATCTAACTTAAGATATGCAAGCCTATAAATGCGATAGGTTTTCAGTTTATATTGATTTTTTGGTAAAAACTGAATGGTAGGTAAAACACAATCATGGGACGGAATTACAGTAGTTGGGACACCCAAAACCAGTAGTTGGACAAGCAAAGTTTGATTGAAATTTGGTTAAAATTGCTATTGTAAGTAGGAAACATTATAAATAATTGTTGTTTTCACATATATTTTTATTATTTATCGCAAATAAGGTATTTTAATTAAATATTTAACAAAAAATTACTTCAAAAAATTAAATGCTTACATGATGCTTACCAATATTACATAGTACTATTGTAACATACCCATACTAATAATATTATAACTTTATAAGTATGAAAGTCTGTTCGTCTGTCTGTCTGTCAATTACCTCTTCACGCTCAAACCACTGAACGGATTTTGCATATAAATTTGGTACGGTATAGAGGCACTTTGAGTCCCGGGAAAGGAAAAATAGTACTTTTGGTCCCGGGAAAATGTGCGGTATCCCCTCGATAAACGGACTTTGACGCAATGGAATTACGGCCGTCATCCATTAATATTATAGATGTAAAAGGATGTCCGTCTGTTTCTTTATCTGTAGCTGATTTTGAAAATTCTAATTATTCCTCTATAAAAACGAAAAAAAATTGACGCGTTGTTTAAATATCAGCCCTTGTGCGACGCATCATAGCATTTCACAAGGCCCCCAAATTGCGTTACGTTCCTTTATTCGTTCCATACAACTAACGGAAACAAGTAGGTTCTTGAAGTATTCAGAAGTCACAGGTCAGCTGCAAATTAACTTTCGTATTGAATACATATCAAGTAGATCAGTATTATTTAATCTAATAACGTCCAATAATTATTCTTCAGCACTTTTACAATACCAGTAGTAGGACAGGCCAAAAAAACCTTTAATTAAGAGAAAAGGTTGTTAAGAATTTACAAAAAATACTTAATAGATTGTTATTTATACAATAACACGTTTATAATAACATACACAATGTGTATCATAAAAAATATTATTAAAAACTTTAGCATGTTTCTTAATTTTTTTCTTTTCATTTGCAAAACCAAGGTGCACGTGATGACCATGGCGACAATTGACAAAAAGATGTTTTATTTTGGTTACACCGCAACCTGATAAAAAATACAATTTTTTTTATTGTAGCGTGAATGCCCCTCAATATTAATTCCATTATTATTTACGTCGTATAAAAACCACAAACTTTTATTTTTACGATCAAAGTGTAAAGTGTCCCTCTACTGAAAAATTCTAATGACTTGTATTTTACCCCACATAATAATATTGTATCCATACCTATATACAATCATGTGACATTGGTGACCTTGACGCGACGTGGTAATGATGATGATGATGATGAATGTAATTTGCATAGTAGGTAGCATAATATGCTTTCAGTTCTTAAAACAACGCCGAGACCTCTAAACTTGTATCTATCAGGATTCAGCAATCTGGAGTTCTCTTAGTATCTTCGGAACCATAGTATACCTTGGTGCCAAATCTTGCGTTTTGGTAGCATAAAGCTTAGCGCAAACCTACGCGACCAAAGCGACTGCGAAGCGGTAGCGTCTACCGCGCGGCGGACGCTGCCCATGTAATCTTACTCGTATGGCGCTGTGCACACCTGCACGACCGCGACGCGAAATGTTCGCGTCGGCAAGCGGAACGTGCGCGTCAAGTTGTCAGACGCGTGTTTTGAAGTTTACATAACTAGACTTTTTTTTAAAACCTTTTTTATATTATTTTGTACTACTCTTTAGTTTATGATTTCTTGATTTGTTTACGTTTTGATAGATTGTGTCATGAATCAAATTGCCCGATGTATTATTTTTCTCTATGATCATGATATTAGTAGTCGCGCAAGTGTGCACGCCAAGTTTCGCGTTGCAGACGCTCCCGATTCGCGTACCGCGTCCCCTGTCACTGACGCGTAGGTTTGTTTTAAGCTTAATACGCTTAGGATACTTCTCATAAAACCAAAATCTGGAGTTCTCTTAGTTATCTTCGGAACCATAGTAGGTATACCTTGGTGCCAAATCTTGCGTTTTGGTAGCATACGTCCTATGCTTAGGATACCTCTCATAAAACCTAAATTACTATATTATGTTTCCATATAAATTTTGAGGAGTTCCCTCTATTATTCATGGTTCCCATCATCAGGTCACCACTTTTGTAAATATGGTACCAAATTGGAATGGAACATACCTACAAAAAAACAAAAATTTTGAAAATCGGTTCACAAACGGCGGAGTAATCGTTGAACTAGACTCTAGAGTCTAGTGTATTAATAACAGTAGTACTACTGTTATTAATACTCCAAGCATTGGCCATACACAAATAAAATATCCACAAATCCACAGCATGTCACGCATACCGGGTCCCGGTATCCTTACAACTGTCACCTATACCGGGAAATGGTTCGGCGGCCGGGTCTTGGTTCCCGCTCAAATTAACGTGTTTCTAAGTGTTTAACATCATAGAACAGATTTCAATCATAAAGTAAATAAATCTAGCAACCCAGTGATGTATATTACTCACGCAGCTTTGGTAAATAAAATCTGATAAAAAGAGAAAATGTTTTCGGAAAAATGACCTACTTTTATCAACATAAATCTATTGTTTTTTCTTAGAACTATATTATTCTGTTAATTTGTTTTGATACTCTTATCTATCTTTATTTTAGAAAATGTATTATAATTCTTGTTGTAATTATAGGTTTACTAAAAACAACGTATTTATTAATATCCAGTTTTGGCGCCAGATTTGAAAAATGTTTTTTTTTTTTCATCTGGTACTCAATATTTATAATCTATGAAGCTTGTAATGTTTTCGTTATCTGTAGCGGATAAAGTCAACTTTACTTGAAAACAAAACATCTGTGACCTTATACGTCATGCGTCGTTTATGTTTTTGTTAAAATACGACACCACAGATTAAAGATATAGGTAGATGGCTTCTTAGCTCGCCAGCGCGTGGCCATTTTATGCTTGTGTGCAATTGCCGTAGTGTGCGTGTAAGGATGGGCGATCTGCTTGTATACATATATCGATAAAAATATAAAATTAGACTACAGCTATCGACCAATAGTCGACCCTAATTTTAATTTTTATGTTATAGATTTTTATTAAACGACACCAAAAAGAGGAGGTTATCAATTCTGTTGTTTTTTATAAAAACTGTTGATTTTATAAAAAACAACAGAAGATCAAATATACTTTATTATACTTAACTATTAAACAACAATTTTGTAAAATAACAATAGTTATTATGTATTATCGAAGAAATAAAGACGTTAAAGCATTGGATACTTCATACTGGTGACGGGACACATAATAATATAATCTGTCCACTGTCCCAACACCAGTGGCCGATCCTTCAGTCAATAAAATATGCCATACATCATAATATATTATAAGGATTGGACACCGGTGTTAGGACACATTGTATAATATTACACACATATTAAAAATTAGAAATTAAGAGGCCGGGTGCCATTGAAATTCTCATACACATGTAATACCAAAATCATTTTCTCATACGAAAATATTTAACATGCTTGAGCTATTTTTCAGCTAAAAACATTACCTAGGTTCCTGCACAAAAATTTACTAAAAAATATTTAAACACTAAAAAATATTTTTAGTATTTGAATATGGCACTGATTTAAAGGGGCAGTTGTAAATAGCAGTTTTGGTAAGTTAAAAATTATAAATGGCACGTTCAATAACTACTTTAGCAGTTAAAACTAAGCAGTAAATTAAACAAAAATGAGTAGTAAAAAATAATGAAATGGATAATTGAAAACATTATTAAACAGTAAAATAATTAAATTAGCAGTAAAAATGAATGAATAAGCGGATGCGTCTGGGCAGTAACAAATCGGAATTTGTCAGTAAGAAATCTCATTCTAAGCAGTTCTCCGCGCTAAAGTAAAAAACCGTGTTTTAAGGGCCCCCGAGACGGTCAAACGGTTTGATTCAAACACGTAAATTTTGGTTCGACTCAAACCATTTTGATCGTTTACAAAGCTAGCTTGAACGGTTTTTCAAACATTTACGTGTTTGAAGCTCGTTTGATGAAATTTCATATTTTTGTTGTGTTTGACGCGCCGTTTGATCGCGATGTTCCGACTTCCATTGTGGATTTTGAAGTTTGAGAGCAATCTTGTCTGCATCACACACGTCTAATTATGGCGGCGCACTGAACCAAATGCGCAATGCCGTTTGACAACCGTTCAAACCGACATCAAACGGTTTCATCAAACACGTAATGTTTGAATCAAACCGTTTGACCGTCTCGGGGGCCCTTTAGATTGCTTCCAAAAAATGGAAAGGGCGTAAGCGACAAAATGGTTTTTGTCGCGTAATTTAAAAACCATAAATATATTTCATATACGAGGGCTGCTATTTATGTATCCGGAACTGGCCACTTACAAGAACAATATTTAAAAAGTAATTACAACATTTGAAAATAGAACTCTTTGGTTGAAGAATACATTTTGTTTCATGTGACTGTCAATTATTTTTCCATTGTGGCGTCATTTTGAAAATTGCGTGTCTTCATTTGCCATGGATTTAACGCGTGAACATTTTCGTGCAATGATTTACTACGATTTTCGGCGTGGGCTAAATCAACAACAGTGCTTTATTCAACTCACCGCAACTTTTGGAGATGAAGCACCATCAAAAACCACTGTTTATCACTGGTACAGTGAGTTTAATCGTGGGCGGTCTATGCTCACGGATGAAAATAAAGAAGGTCGCCCAAAAACAGCTGTTGTCCCACAAAATATAGATGCTGTGCGCCGTGCGGGAACTAATAATGCGTGACCGTCATGTATGTAACATGACGGTCACGCATTATTAGTTCCCGCGAGATCGCGAGATAGAGGCGTCCTTAGGCATAAGTATGACGAGCATACATAAGATATTACACGAACATTTGGCTGTAAAAAAAATATGTTCGCGTTGGATTCCGCACAACTTGACAATCGATCAAAAACGGGCTCGTGTCGATTGGTGCAAAAAAATTATAAAAAAATACAACCCTGGTACGTCAAAAGCCGTTTATAATATCTACACAGGTGATGAATCTTGAATCTATGCAAATGACCCCGAAACTAAACAACAGTCAACGGTGTGGGTGTTCCAAGATGAGCCGAAACCAACAAAAGTTACTCGTGCAAAAAGTACTTTGAAGCAAATGGTCGCCTGTTTTTTTGGAATTAATGGACACGTGGCTACAGTGCCATTAGAGAATCGTAAAACGGTTAATTCTGAATGGTATACGACCATTTGCTTACCAGAAGTCTTTGAAGAAATAAGAAAGGACAACCGACAACGCAGAATCATATTACATCACGACAATGCTAGCTGTCACACCTCAGCTGAAACAACTCAGTTTTTGGAGGGTCAAAAGATCGAATTGACTGGTCATCCGCCGTACAGCCCTGATTTGGCACCTAACGATTTCTTTTTATTTCCATACGCGAAGAACAAATTAAGTGGTCAACGTTTTTCGAGCCGCGAAGAGGCTGTTGATGCGTTCAAAATGCACGTTTTGGAGATACCTCAATCAGAATGGAAAAAGTGCTATGAAAATTGGTTCCAGCGTATGCAAAAGTGTGTCGATCATCGCGGCGAATATTTTGAAAAGCAATAAAACCATATTAAATGATATATGTTTG
Source organism: Polyommatus iphigenia (assembly GCA_963422495.1). Taxonomy (NCBI): domain Eukaryota; kingdom Metazoa; phylum Arthropoda; class Insecta; order Lepidoptera; family Lycaenidae; genus Polyommatus; species Polyommatus iphigenia. The sequence continues at coordinate 8,385,918 of OY730187.1, forward strand.
TTTCTTTTTTAAATTCCGGATACATAAATAGCAGCCTATGTAAGCTATGGGCAAATTAGAGTGTATGCTTGAACCAATTTATGTACAAATTTTGGAAGCATAAATCACTCTCCTCTGTTGGCAAAATAGGAATCCATTTATTTACAGAGGTCTTTTTGATTAATTATTCTGTGTTATAAAAGTTGACCAATCGTGTTATGCTATGGGTAATTCAAAGACAAAGACACGATGAATACTGACAACGAATTTTAATTTCTTAGCTTTAGTCATTGCTGAGAAAAATCGATATTGCTACAGCCAAATTATCAAGACGACGCCTTAGACAATGAGGTAGTAAAATAAAATAAAATCGGCAAAGTGCGAGTCGAACTCGCCCATTTAGGGTTCCGTACCGTTATAAAGCGAAACTAAGGCCGGTATAAATAGTCAGTACTCAAGATGCATCTCGGTCTCAAGACTCAGTTCAGGCTCTGTGATTGGTTGGCTGTCAAAATTTGGACCAATCACCGAACCGAACCGCGTCTTGAGACCGGGTCGCATCTTAAGTACTGACTATTTATACCAGCCTAAGGGCCGGGACACAAAAATACGATACGACGTCGTACGACGTCGTGTCGTGGGAATCTACGACGCGCGTCGTAAGAAGCTACGACACGGTATCGTGCGGCGTCGTACGACGTCGCGTCGTAGAAACTCACGTAGAAATTCAAAGATGAGTTTCTATGACGCGACGTCGTACGATTTCGTGTCGCGACGCGCGTCGTAGATTCCCACGACATGACGTCGTGCGACGTCGTACGACGTCGTGTTGTGTTTTTGTGTCCCGGCCATAACACGACATCGTACGACATCGTACGATGTCATGTCGTGGTTTTTTACGACGCGCGTCGTAGATTCCCACGACACGACGTCGTGCGACGTCGTACGACGTCGTGTCGTGTTTTTGTGTCCCGGCCCTAACACGACATCGTACGACGTCGTACGACGTCGCGTCGTAGAAACTCACGTAGAAATTCAACGATGAGTTTCTACGACGCGACGTCGTACTATGTCGTGTCGTAGTATTTTACGACGCGCGTCGTAGATTCCCACGACGTCGTGTCGTGTTTTTGTGTCCCGGCCCTAAGACGGCCCTAAGGGTCTAAACACACTAGGCTGAATTACGCCGACGTAAATTCCGCCGCGTTTACGCCGCGTTTCAAATCCATACAAAATATGGGCGGAACGCGACAGACGACACACTATGCCGAAATTCCGTCGTGAGCCGAATTTCCGTCGAGCCGAGTCGAGCGCAACATTCGGCAGCGATTCGGTGGTAATGTTTTGTATAGCAACACACTATACGCGACGGAATTATCAAAACCGAACATAGCAAATCCAACCTTATCTCCAAAGCGTTAATGCACACTTTACATCTGAGAATTTTAAATACTTACGCGCGCGTTCGGCAACGGAAATTACGCCGCGAAATTTCGGTTCTTCGCGTAATGTATAGTGTGTCGCATCAGACGTAAGCGGCTGAACGTAATTTCGGCCACGTAAATTACGCCGGCGTAATTCAGTCTAGAGTGTTTAGACACTTAGACTCTGTGTTGTGGTCTAAGACATAATCTTGAGATACAGCCTGGAGACAGACAGACAGACGGACGGACGGACGGACGGACGGACAGACGGACGGACAGACGGTACTTGGTAATGAAAAATTAAATTACTTTTACTTTCATTGAATGTTTCGTATTGAAACTGGATTTAGTTAACTTTGATCCTATTTTGAGGATACTGAATAAAATGCAATTTATATGAACTTTTGTATATTAGTTTTGTAACAATTGAACAGCATTACAATGCAATAAAAGAATGGACGAGACAAGAATATATCGACTACTGCCTACCAATTAGCAAAAATAAAAATTATTAAAACGCCTGTAAAAATTACATTGAAACATAATTTTAAGAAACAAAAGAAACTAAATTAACATTAAAAGATTTAGGCGCTGCAACACTGAATGAATTTAAAACTAAATTAAAAATCCTCTGTTCACCCCATCTTTCATCTATTTTTCACTGGCATGTTTTAGAATCTAGTCACGGAAGTGACCACTTTCCGAACTTAATATCATTTCCTAGTAAAAAATCTAAAAAACCATCCAATCATATTCAATCATCAATAAAATACCATCTAAACAATAATTCGAATTGGGATAAATTTAAAAATTTACTTTTAGATCAGTTGCCATTTCTCCCTGACATAAAGTCTGAAAATGAATCTATTTGTGCAGATGCCTTGGCCTCTGCATTTATTAAAGCAGCAGAAGAGTGTTTTCCTAAAAAAAAATATTTCATCTAACCATATACCATCTCCACCTTGGTGGGATCAAGAATGCACAGTGGCTATTAGGAACAGGAAAAAAAGTGAAAAAGAATATAATAGAAACCCAAATATAATTAATTATCAACTTTATCTTGATTGTGCTCGTGAAACAAAAAAATTGTTCAAGAGAAAAAAGGCAAAAAGCTGGAAAAAGTTTTGTTTATCTTTGAGTCCAGACGTACACCCTACCACAGTGTGGAATAATATTAGGCGATATAGGTCAGCATTCAAATCTTCCTTCTATCCCATTCCTGAATCTTTGTCTGATAATTTTCTTGATAATATAGCCCCTCCTTCAGTTTCCTGTCTATCTCCATCTCCGCTAGAAAATGTAAGTTTCAAGGATTTAAACTCCCTTTTTACTCTAGAAGAACTTAGAGGGGGTAAAAAATTTAAAAGACTCATCTCCTGGCCTGGATGGCATTCCTTATAGTTTTTTTCAGCATGCTAATGACGACATTTTAGAATATTACCTTAAATTAATTAACCAAATTCTTTTATCAGGGAATATACCAACTTCATGGAGGATTCAAAAAGTAATTCCCATATTAAAACCCAATAAACCACCTTCTTCGGCTACATCGTATCGTCCCATAATATTATCTTCTGTATTATTAAAAATTGCTGAACATTTAGCCAAAAATAAGTTAGAATGGTTTGTTGAAAAACATAACCTCCTGACAAATTCACAATTTGGATTTCGGAAAGGTAGGGGGACCATAGACAACATTGCCATTCTAACCACAGACATTCGTATTTCATTTACAGAGAATAAATTTGTTCTTGCATGTTTTCTGGACATAAATTCTACTTATGATAATGTAAATATAAATTTATTAAAGGAGAAGTTAATTCTCTTAGGTGTACCAATAATTTTAGCAAATTTCATTATAAATCTATGGTTAGAAAGGATTATAGTTTTAAATTTAGACGAATATACACTAACAAGAGTTGTTCGTAACGGTATTCCGCAAGGATTTGTTTTAAGTCCTTTATTGTACGACATATACACTGCTGACATGGAAAAATGTTTGAACTTGAATATAATAAAACTATTACAATACGCAGATGATAAAGCTATTTATATAATTTCTCAGTCTATACGTGATGCTTGTAGAAATCTGTCGATTGCTTTAATGAAACTTAAATCCTGGATGGATAGGAATGGCTTGGAGTTGTCATCCAATAAAAGCTCGGTAGTTTTATTTTCACGAATGCGTATTCCACCTCCTGTTCTTTATGATGGAACTCCAATTCCTGTAAAAGAGAATATAAAATTTTTAGGATTATATTTAGATTCAAAATTGAATGGTAACGCACATTTTGACTACATCTATTCAAAATGTGAGCGAAACCTAAATATGTTAAAAAGTCTTTCCGGTGTTTGGTGGGGATCCCACCCCTTTACAATGAAACTAGTGTACAATGCAATGATAAGAAGTGTATTAGATTATGGGACTTTTCTTTTAGAACCATGTAACTTGAGTGGACTACAAAAAGTCGATAAAAATATACAAGCTAAAGCTTTACGCATAATCTGTGGGGCTATGAAATCATCTCCGATAAACGCTCTTCAGTTGGAGTGTTGTGAACCCCCTCTTCAACTCCGTCGACAATATCTGGCAGATAAATTTTTTCTTCGCTGCTACCAATTTCTTAATCATCCTTTAATTCCTAAACTTAAAACTCTATCTCAACTTTGTTACAATAAAAGTAAATACTGGCTACACAAATCAAAACCCCCACTCATTCATAGCTATCGTAAATTTTTGACTTTGGACGCTCCTACTTTTCGCTCCCCTTCTTTTCCTTTATTTGAATCATCATACGAATCTCTAACTATGATGCCCGATGTTCGTTATGATATCGGTATCAAAAAGTCCGATAAATATTTTGCTAGTAATATATTTAAATACATTACTAATAACAATTGGCAGGGATGGCATCATTTATACACTGATGCATCTAAGAATTCTGCAGACAGTCATGTAGGAGTAGGAATCTACCACTTGCAATATAATATTGTGCAAAAAGTTAAATTTCCACCTGAATCCTCTGTTTTTACCGGGGAGTGTTATGGTCTTTTCAAGGCTATTGAGTACATTCTACTCGGTAGGCTTGAGAGGGCACTAATATTTTCAGATTCCCTAAGCGCTTTACAATCTTTAAGTAAGTTTCCTTTTAAATTAAAAAATTGTTTTCCTATCATCATTCAGATACGAAATCTTCTATATAAATGTAAATGTAAAGGTTACTCTGTAACATTTGTATGGATACCTAGCCATTGTGGTATTATAGGCAATGAATTAGCCGATAAATTGGCAAAAGATGCTATTTTAAGTGGGGATGTATTCCCCTTTCAAAATTACAGTCACGATTTGGTTGCTCTTGCCAGGAGCTCTCTCATGGACTCGTGGGATGAGTCATGGAGACTGAGCAGTCAAACAAAAGCAATTCATTACCAAAAAATTCAACCCGTGATCCCAACTAAGCCTTGGTTTTCCAGAATTCATCTTTCAAAAAATGTAACAACATCCATTATTCGAATGAGACTGGGTCATTTGTGCATTCCAACGCATCTTATGAGAATCGGCATACGACGTGATAATTTATGCGAATGTGGTGAAATTGGTGATTTAAACCATATTATTTTCTCCTGTCCCCTCCATGATCATTCCCATTTATATCACAGCTTATTATCTATACCTATCCCATTTCCTACTTCTGTAAATACCTATATTGCTAAGTTATAATAATAAACATGTATATATTTGTCTAAGTAATTACTTATCTTTAAATAGCATTAATATTTAATTTTTGAGTTTATTATAATATTATATACCTTTATTATAAATATTACTTTGTTTTTTAATGTATGTTAAATTTTAAACTATAATAATTTAACTTTTACAAATTCCGTTCCTGTTTTTCCTTCCACTAGTTCCTTACCTTTTTACTCGTCTGTGGCACAACATACGCAAAATTGTGTCAATTGCCAAGAAAAAAAAAAAAAAAAAAAACAAGGCGTCAAGTCTCAAGTGTCAGTTCATCAGTTGCGACTTTTTTTTTTTTTTTTAATTAATAAAATTTTTGGGCCTGGATTCTAGTCCTTTTAGCCCAGTCCTTAAAATACATTTCATTGTTTTTAACAACAAGTAACTTAACTTAACATTACACAGGGCATTACGGAATTAAAGTTTTTTCCCAACATTTCTTAAAAAGCTATAAAGCGGACCATAAAAAGTATTTTTTTGAAGTAAATCTTTCAAAGACAAGTTGTCTATGTTTATATCACTGTCACTGTCCTCTTTGTCCAATAATTCACTGATTTCACTACCTACACATCATTAGGCGTGCCATATTATGTTTTCCACATCGAAGAACCAGATGATTAAGAGTCTCCTCTTCAACGCCGCAGTCACAAAATGAGGTATTCACCATCTTCAATCTGTAGAGATGAGATTTAACTTGGCAATGCCCAAATCTCATCCTGTTCATAGTAACTATAAATGACCTAGACATTTCTTTCAATTCATGGTACCACGGTTTGGCGGGCGGGACCTTTTGTATATCGTAATACCATTTTCCTTTTTCAGACGACGTTTGGGTAAAGTATGCCTTGAACAACTCTCCCAGGCAGTCTTTCATAGGAGCATGTATATCTGTATACGGTATGTGCTGGAGTTGACTGTGGTCTTCGTCTGGATCTCCTCTTGTTGCTGCATCAGCTTCTTCGTTGCCAGTAATTCCAGAGTGAGAAGGTACCCAAATGAATTTAACATTTTTACTATTATTATACATATGGTACAAAGTTTGCTTAATTTTTAATATTAAATAATTTGTATTAAATTTTAAAACCCTATTTTTAAGTGCAGTTATAACACTAAGTGAATCAGTTAAAATCAAACAATTGCTTTCATTAATTGAAGATATATACAATAATGCTTTATATATAGCATAACATTCAGCAGTAAATATACTACATTCATACGCTAATTTTATACATTTTTTAATTTTTTTCTGAGGATCATAATAGGCTGATGTAACAATATTTAAGGTTTTCGACCCATCAGTATAAATTCTGTACTCATTATCTATAGTATTGAGAAGATCATTTTGATTACTTATTTGTTGCTCACATATTGTAACATCATGCATGTATGCATTATATTCAATATTATACATAGGCCAATGATTTTCTCTAAATATATAATTTCCAATATTTAAGTAAATGTTTATCATAATCCTTAATAGTTCTGGCAATTTTCTAGAAATAATGTTAGAAACATCAGTATATGGACCCACATTCATACTATTTGTTGGAACTATAGGAAGAATTCTATTTAAAAGATGATTATTTTTAGAGGCAAATACCTTTAAGCAAAATCGTTCAGCAATTTTTAGCCTTATAATAGTTAGTGGAGGTATACATGTCTCGGCCTCCATGATATGTATAGGAGTAGAGCACATTGCACCTGTTATGACTCTAAGAGCTTTATTTTGAATAACATCAAATTTTCTTAATAAGTTATAATTACAGTTGTAATATGCTAAGGTGCTGTAATCAAAGTGACTACGTACTAAACTCTTATATAACATGGATAAAGTTTTAGGGTCGGATCCCCAGTGTACTCCTGCCAAAGATCTAATTATGTTAAGACCTCTACAAGCTTTTTTGATAATTTGTTGGATATGATTTTCAAATTTTAACTTATTTTCAAGATATATCCCCAAAAACTTTTTTTCGCAGACCCATTTGAGACTGTTGTTATGAAGTTTAACGTTAAATAAACTTCCTGGATCTGATTTAGAGAAAATCATGGCTGTACTTTTTTCCAAACTTATCCATAGCTTTAATTTTCTAGTATAGTAATTATATACTTGTTCTAATGCCTTATTAAATATATCTACAGCAATATTTACATCCTTATGACTACTATACACAACAATATCATCTGCATACTGTAGAAATTTTACATTACAACCTAAAAGATATTTACACAGTTGACTTGTGTATATGCTATATAACAGTGGCGAAATAGTGGCACCTTGCATTGTGCCTTTATATATATGTCTAGGTCCATGTAAAATGTTATTAAATTTGACATACATTGTTCTCTTAAATAAAAATTTAAAAATCCATTCACAGACTTTTCCGGGGACACCTATATCTATCAAGACTTCAACAAGGATAGTTGGATCAACATTATCAAACGCCCCCTGAACATCGAGAAAGGCACAAACAGTGGAAGAAAATGAGTGAAATGAATCTTTAATATCCCTTAATAATGCAACATAGCTTTCTACACAACTTTTACCTTTACGAAAGCCATACTGCTCCTTTGGTAAGATATTATTTGATTCAACATACCAGTCTAGTCTCACCTTAAGCATGTATTCAAATATTTTACCAACACAAGATGACAAAGATATAGGTCTATATGAGTTACAGTCATTTTCCAGTTTTTCTGGTTTAAGGATTGGTACAATACATTGTGTTTTCCATGAGTCTGGTATAAGATTGTTTGTCCATAATAGATTATAAATATCTAATAAAATTTTTTGGGCATCTTCATGCATGTAGCCTAATATTTTGTAAGGGATATCGTCTAAGCCTGGAGTAGTGTCTTTTCTAGATTTCAAAGCAAATTGGAATTCTTGCCATGTAAAAGTATTACTCAAAAATATGCTACTTGAATTGCCTTCCTGGATAAAATATGAATTTAATAAATTACTGTCTATATATTTTTCAGGTGGATCATCGGGTGCATACTTATCAAGAAAAGATGGAATCCATTCACTGTTTTTTGGTTTACTAACAGAAGAAGCTCTTTTAAATCTGCGGATATAATTCCAGATGACAGTAACAGGTGTTTGTCTGTTGAATGATTCACAAAGGTTTCTCCAACTATTCTTTTTCTTTTCCCTTAATAACTTTTTTTTTAATTGCATCTATTTTTTTATATTCAATGAAATTTTCTATAGATGAATGTGTTCTATAAAAATTTAGAGCAGCTTTACTTTTTTTAACTGCTTCTAAGCATTCATTATCCCACCAGGGAACTGGTTTTTTCCTAATGGTTGGGGAAGTTATATTTAGTTTTGGAATACATGATTCTTTAACTGTATTTAATGTAACACAAAATTTATTATAAGTAGATAAAGGTTTGTTGTAATCAATAGTAAATGACTTGAATGCCTTTTCAGTTTCAGATGCAAAGAGCTTCCAATCTGCCTTGTCATACAGAAATCTTTCCGTTGGTTGACCAACTTCAAAATCTTGTGGATGGAGTTCAATAAATGTGAAAGTGGGATAATGATAGCTGCCCATTGGATCATCACTAACGCTCCAATGGCATAGAGGAGCGATTTGTGGGCTAACCAAGTAATGTCAATTGAAGATTGGCTATTACGCAAACTACCTACTGTTGTTGGAGCTCCCGAGTTCAGGATACATAGGTCACACTCATCTAATAAATCGTAAACATCTGTACCTCGAGGCTTGGTTTGAAGACATCCAAAAGCAACATGATGAGCATTTAAATCTCCGGATAGTATTATCGGGTTTGGTAAACTATTAATAATTTGTTTAAGTTGTCTAGATTTGAACCTTCCTGGTCTTGGTGGACTATAACTACATAAGATAGACAAATTACCAATATCAGTTTTAAGAACTATGGCTGCAGATTGTAAATCTTCATAAAAAGGCAGATTGACAGTAATGTATTTGAAATTATTCCTAATGAGTATGCCGACTCCACCACGGCCATTAAGGCCATGTTGGTAAATAAAATTATAGCCTGTTATTTTAAAATTATGTTTTTCTTTTAAATGTGTTTCATTTAACAAACATATATCAATGTCATTTTGGTCCAAAAAAGTAATAAGAAGAGGTTTTTTGCTATTAAGATTTTCAACATTAAATTGGCATATTTTCAAAAAATTACTATCCATGTTTAAGGTTATTTAATAATACTTCCTTTATTACTGATGTTGTCATTTTTTTATTACTGTTACTTAAATTTACTAATGTAGCTACTAAAGACTTTAAAATGTTGTCGCTTTTTATTATACCTTGTATTAATTCCTCATTAGTTATCTCATGTTTTTTGTGTGGTAAAGCCGGGAAATCAGTACTGTAATGTGCCAAACTGTAAGACGTGTGGTCAGTGTTTTTAGTCACATTTGCGTATGCCATTTTATTTTGTTTTTCCAATATTTTCTTTTGCTTAACCGGACAGTTTCTAGATATAGCAAGATGTGGTCCACCACAGTTGGCACAATGCAGTGCCTGATCATCAGGGCACTTAGAATAATGATGTTCCTTTGAACAAATCGAACATTTTTGGACACATTTACATATCTTAGCATGGTGATTAAATTTAAAGCACTTGTAACATTGCAGCAAAGGAGGGTTATATTCATATACTTTATAATTAAAAATATCTAATGAGACAGATTGTGGTAGTATATTGGAGAGAAATGTCACAGAAACCGTTTGAAACGGTTTCACTTTGCCATTAACTTTTTTGGTGAACCTTCTCACTCCAATAATTTCATAGGCAGAAGTTAACTTTTTGAATAGGTCTTCATTACTTATCCTAGTCGGTACATACCGTAGTACTCCTATCTTTTCGATGCTCCTAGCTGGGATGAATGCTTTGAAATTATTTTTTCTATGGAAGTCTTCATTGAGCAAGTAATTATTGGCATAACTTGCCTGGGAGAATGCTATTGCTATTTTATTGGCTGCTACTCTTTTTATTCCGGTTATTCCTTTGATTTCTTCTTTGAATATGGATGTTAGTGTTAACGGATTTTTGTTGCCGATATTGCTATCGGTTTGGGTGGATTCGGTATATACTATATACTCCTGAGAGTGGGACTTCTCAGGGAACAAGCGTCTGTAGCCGGGTTTACTATACGGGATGTAAAATGATTCATCTAGAACATCATGCCGGGTTTCCCAGGGGCTGTCCCCCCAGGATCCTCCATTTCAACGTCTATTATTCCACCGTTTTGCGTTGTTTTATTATTAAAATGCTTTATATAAACTATTTTAAATAGTTAATTTCGCAAAAGTTGAAAAAATGCGACTTCTCTTTTTAAAAAGCCCGCCAACTTTTCATCAGTTGCGACTTGCGACCAGTGTTTCCACAATGAGGGGAACTCCCCCTTTTGAGGGGAAATTAAAGTCCAGAGGGGAAGAAAATGGGGAAAGACTATAAAAGGGGAAATTGCGGGAAGTCGTATATAAAACCTAGAGAAACTAATATGGACGAAAGTCTGTAATAAATAATTAGAATTTGAAACCAAATTAGGCTAAATATAATATTATTTTAGTATGGTATAACTAGCGGCGTAAGTGGGCAGGCTATTCTCTTTTTAGTTTAATAACCTAGTGCCAAAACTTAAAACTAAGATAGCAACAATAATTTTTGAGGGGAAAAAAAGGGGAAATCTGAATTGAGGCGTGGGGAAACGAAATCATTATAGTGGAAACACTGCTTGCGACAGTTGCCAATTTTAGTTGGAAAAGAAGAAGTTAGCTTGTTTACTACTGTGATAAAACCTTGATTAACGCCTCATTATTGCCGGTTTCTTGCGGCAAAATAACTTAATTTCTAGTCACAGTTTAGGAAGAGATATTACTTAAATAATGAGATTTATATCACAGTTGATATTTTTAATAGTTTTTTCATGTGTGTGCTTCGCTACATTGTCACCTCCATCGGACAAGAAGTCCCAAAAGGCCGTGAAACCGCAGGAAGGACCTAGGAAAAATAATGTTTTAGACAGAAAACTAGTCGTAGAAACCCCCCTGGCTAAGGATATAATTAAGTTTCATGGAACATTCCACCAAGATACCTCGCTACGTAACTTCAAAAATTTGGTTTTAGGCTACGTGACTCCCGTAAGTCTGATAAAGTTTTTAATGTTATTACTTTTCTTTTTGTTTAAAAATGAATGCACTTTTATACCGATTATATATTCTACCATCTATGCCATAAAGTGTGTGATGATGAATAAATAAATAAATGTAAATAAATAATAGTAGCGCCATAGAGCTTCCAACAAATTATATTGTGAAACCAATTTATAAAGAAAAATATAGCAGCCGGTTTTGATGTCTTAAGCTCTTTTTCACAACTCCAAAAACAAAACTCTTGTTAATTAATTTATTATGCACAATGTTTCACGATCATCTATTTTTCAGTGGAACAGCAAAGGTTACGATGTGGCCAAGTCATGGGCTGCAAAGTTCAACTACGTCTCCCCTGTATGGCTGCAGATCAAGAGACAAACACCAAACATTTACATTATATCTGGTCTCCATGATGTTGACAATGGATGGATGAAGTCAGTAAAACAGAAGGGTTATACTAACAACTTAAAGAGTAAGTTCAATTTTTTGAAGTGAAAACTTCTTTAGTGGTGTTGAGCACTTTTGTGGGATGGGTAAAAACTGTGAAACTCGCGTCAGATTCTCGTGCTGATCGAAAAACCGTAAGACGGTTGGAGAGCAGTGTTGTAAGTTGTAACATCAAAATCGATTAATCCAACAATCAATTGTTTTTTTTCGATTGTCGATATTTTTTAATCGATTGTAATAGCCTAGTAGGTTTAGTTCAGCCTTGTATGGGAATCTGAAATTAATTATAGTCAGATTTTTTTTTGCACCTGTGTTACATAGGGGGGGTCATGAATAGTTTAAATTCAAAAACTCAACCAGCCACGACGTGTGTGTTAGCTGCCATATTGGTTTGAAGATCAAATCTTTTTTTAGACATATCTCCTTTATTTTATATTTTTTTACGAAAATGATAACTAAATTTGTTGTAAATTTAAGTTTCTACATTTTGAGTTCTTATAATTTTCATTGTAAAATCAATATTTACGGAGATAAATGCAAAAAACAAGTCAAAGTATAATTTCACTTGTATGTCAATTATTATCGAATTTAGCGAAAATAATTGTAGAAAGAAAGTTGTTGGTGATAGATCATTAAATTTCCTACAAATTTGATCCTTATGAATTTTTTTAGAAATCAATATTTAAGCTCCTACACCTATGGTAAATGTACCGGGACCCAAGCGACTGGATAAAACTGAATATTTCTGATCATGAATTAGACCTTTTAACAATTACGGCACAACCTACACCTGAATAATTATTAAAAAATGGCCGGAGGGTTCCGTACCATTATAAGGCAAAGATAGACAAAAATTTGTGCTTTTTGTATAGGAGGGCCCCCTAAATATTGATTTTATTTTAATTTTATTATTAATTATTAAAGTACAAATACAATTAAATATTTTATGCATATTTTAACTGTCTAAGTGCTGCTATTTTTGATAAAGAACAAAAAAGGCCACTAAAATCCTGTTTGTTATATGGGAGCCCCATCAAATATTAAATATAATATGTTTTTTAGTATTTGTTGTTATAGAGGGTAACAAAATACATAATATCTGAAAATTTCAAGTCTCTACCTATCACCGTTCTTGAAGCCTGGAGACAGACAGACGGTCTTTTTTTCTGTATTTGACAATAATCGCGATACAGGTCGAACAGGTCGAAATTATACTTTGACTTGTTTTTTGCAGTTATTTCCTTAAATATTGATTTTACAATAAAAAGTATAAGGAAAAAAGTTGTAGAAAATCAAATTTTCGACAAATTTGATCCTTATCATTAGCTTAAAAAATAAAAAATAAAGGAGTTATGGCTAAAAAAAGATTGGACCTTCAAACCAATATGGCGGCTAACGCACACGTCGTGGCTGGTCGAGTTTTTGAATTTAAGCTATTTGTGACCTCCTCTAAACACTGGTGCAAAAAATTCTGACTTTAATTAATTAAAAAAAAAATCTAACCCTACCGGGCTATAAGGGTTTCGATTAATTAAAAAGATCAATTTTTAAAAATCATTTTCATAAAAAATGGGTTAAAAATTTAATCGATTTTAAGTAAGAGTTTCGATTAATTAAAAAAATCGATTTTTAAAAATCATTTTCATAAAAAATGGGTTAAAAAAATTGTAAGGGTTTCGATAAATTAAAATAATCGGCCAAGTGCGAGTCGGACTCGCGCACGAAGGGTTCCGTACCATTATAGAGCAAAATTAGGCCAAAAATTGTGTTTTTTGTATTTAATTTTATTTTTTTAATTTTTAATCTTATTTTAATATTATTATTAAATACTAAAGTAATAACTAAAGATTTTGAGAAAAATTCAAGTACCTACCTGTTGCCATTGGAGCCATGGGAGCCCCCTTAAATAATAATTTTATTTTGTTTTTAGTATTTGTTGTTATAGCGGCAACAGATATACACAATCTGTAAAAATTTCAGAAGTCCAGCTATAGTGGTTCTTGAGTTACAGCCTGGAGACAGACGGACAGACGGACAAACATCGAAGTCTCAGTAATAGGGTCCCGATTTTACCTTTAATGGGTACGGAACCCTAAAAATCGATTTTCATAATAAATGGGATAAAAAAAATAGTGCACAACGTTAATAATCAAGTTTTCACTTCTGCCGGCACTCCCGGAGTGCAACCCGTCTTTTTTTAAATCAATTTATTTAAGGGGTTTTGTCGGTGACCGACAATACCACCCCCATAAAGCTTATAAACAAATGAACCACAACATAATATTATATTATACTATCTATACCTAAATATTACTTACAACGAAATCTAAATATATGTCTAGTAGGATACGGGCTTCCCTTGAATTAGGTGAGGCTAGAAAACTATTACAGACTCCTATACTTCCTAAAAGATCATCACCGAGGCTACTACGTCGGGATTCGCCCGGACCACACTCAGTAAGTTCAATGAGACAAATGAGTTTCAATCAAAAATATTTGGTCCTCTGGAATTGGTATGAAATACGAGACTTTCTGTTCTGTGACTTAGACAATTAGGCTTTTAAACTTTATCCTCTTCAATTGTATGTTTAACTCTTAGTGTTGAACCCTAATTTATTTCTGTTAGTACCTTTCGCTCACTATTTTGTTAAATAAAACATAAAAATACAAATCAACGCACATGGAAGTGCGCAGGCTGACTTCCAGCATATAAAATAACACATTTATTTCTGTGATTACAGTTCTGCCAAGATTGATCTTTGAGAACTGGCAGCCGTCAGACCTGAGGACTTTCTTCATGGAGCCGACAGCACAAACGGAACAGAAGGCACTGATTGAGGAAGTGATAAAGGCCTGCAGACAGTGGAAGTTTGACGGCATTGTGCTGGAGATGATCTCACAGATCGGCAAATATGTTGACAAATCTATTAAGTTCATTCAACAGTTTGGTGAGTTATTATTTTTATACCCAAAACTGAAACATTTTTAATGGCATACAGAATTCTTAACAAAAGATTCACAATATTTATAAGACTTTATTTTTGCCATGCTGTGGAAATGGAATTTATTATGTGTCTGTATTTATTATATTTAAAGTTACTCTAATGTTACATTTTCTCTATATTTCATAATGAATTTATATTTTTCAGGTTTAGAAATGAACAAGAATGGTCTTAGCTTAATTCTAGTGTACCCACCATTCCGAGGCTATCCCAGTGATGAATTCTTCATCCAAGCTTTCAACGAGATCTATCCTTATGTAGAAGCAGTCTCTGTCATGACTTATGACTTTTCTAATCCACAAAAGCCAGGTATGTATTAATTTAATTAACAAATAAGCAAGGACATTGTCACAAAAAATCTCTAATTTTAAATTGAGTTAATTGTAAGAATTTGTAAAGCTTTGAATGGTAGGTTAAACCAATTTCTGACTATAAGTGTCTAAACACACTAGGTCGAAAATACGCGGCCAATGTTCGGCATGATTACGCCTGCAATGCGCTATGCATATGACTTATAAAATAATAAATAATAATAAAATAAAATAAAAAGCCTTTTATTTCTTACAAACTACAAAAAGTTAAATAAAAGAGAAAATAAAATATTATATCTATTAAAGTAAGAACCCCTCATTCGAAGGTGAAGGCCTCCTCCAGAGTTTGCCAAGTGGCTCTATCATGAGCTTTTTTGAACCATTGTTTCCCGGCCACTTGTACAACGTCGTCTGACCAACGTGTTGCTGGTCGACCTCTTTTTCTGGTACCTGGTGGTCCGCTCCATGATGTTAGTTTGTGAGTCCATCTGCCGTCTGTTAGTCTAGCCACGTGACCCGCCCAACGCCATTTGAGTTTTTTACAGAAGGTCAGAGCGTCGGTTAGTTTTGTTCTCTGTCTTATAATTCTATGGGGGATCTTCTGTATTTTTTTTACTTTAAGTATGCTTCGTTCCATGCTTCTTTGGCAGGTTTTTATTTTTGACTTTATGTGGTAAGTGAATGGCCATGTTTGACTAGCGTATGTTAGTGAAGGGAGAATGCACGAGTCCATTATTTTTTGTTTAATTTCTATCGGCATGTCGCTCTTTAATATTTCTTTTAAGCTCCAAAATTTCTTCCAGGCTATTGTACTTCTTCTCTCCACTTCTTGTTCATTTCTTTCTTTGTGAAAATAGATAAGCTTTCCCAGATATACATAGGAATCGACATAGCCCAGCGCTTCGTTTCGAATGTATATTGACTTTCTGGTAGAGTTGGTCATTATACAAGTTTTATTGCGGTTTATTTCAAGACCCACGCGTAGACTTGCAGCATGTAGAGAACTAATCATTGATTGTAGTTGGTTTAAACTTTCAGAAAGCAGGACTATGTCATCAGCAAATCTTAAGTGGCTTAAATATTCATTGTTGATGTTAAGGCCGACTCTTTTCCAATTAAGGCTTTTTATAATTTTTTCCAAAACGGCTATAAAGATAGTAGGAGAGATAGGGTCCCCCTGACGAACTCCTCTTTCTATAGGTATTGAACGTCCAGTTTTTTCTAGTCTAATTTTGCTTTTTCCATTTCTATACAGGTGTTGGAGAACTTTGATATATTCAGTTTCAATATTTTGTGAATGTAGAGCTTCCCATATCGATTCATGAAATAATGTGTCAAAAGCTTTTTGATAATCTATAAATAAAAGGTAGAGCGGTCTATTAAACTCTTGATATTTTTCGATAAGCAATTCAATACAGTGAATATGGTCTACAGTAGAGAACCCCTTCCTAAAACCTGCCTGTTCTTTAGGTTGGTAAGCTTCGATATTACATCTGATTCTTTTTTCTATTATTGCTGAGAACAATTTGTATATCGAGGGTAATAGGCTTATAGGTCTGTAGTTGGCAATATTATTTGGGTCTCCTTTTTTGTATAACAAAATTATTTCTGATTCAGCCCACTGAGTCGGTGTTGTAGCTGTTTTTATGACTAGGTTAAAAAGTAGAGTTAAGGGTGCTGTTCTCTCCCTAACTTTAAGGCCTCGTTGGTTATTTTAGGCTTCGTTTTCAGGTCCTGGGCTTTTTTCAGGCTTTAATTTTGCTAACATAGTTGAAACTTCGTCTTCGCTAATGTCTGTTGCCTTTGAGGTTTCTCTAGGCTCTAGTATTGAAGGCTCTCTATGTACTGACTGATAAAGGTTTTTATAAAAATTTGTGGCTATTGATAGTATTTCTTGCCTATTATGGCTCGTCCTTTTCGCAGTTTTTAAGCCCTCTATCCACGTCCGATAAGCTCGAAGGTCTTTGTTGGCTTTCTTTAAACTCCCTGACTCTAGCATGTTCCTTTTAATAGTGTCCAAGCGATGTTTATTGTAATCTGAGTGTATACGTTTGCTGATTAGTTTGTATAGGGCCTTCAATTCGTTTCTCATACTTCTAGATTTAGGTTTTGTAGTCAGCAACTACAAAACCTAAATCTAGCATATGACTTATCGCAACGTCATTTCGGCATGGTGTGTCATCAGTAATTTAAAATACATTGCAGGCGTAATCATGCCGAACTTCGGCCGCGTATTTTCGGCCTAGTGTGTTTAGACACTTACTAAACTTGCTAATTTCTTTTAAAATAACAATTTCAGGTCCCAATGCTCCACTATACTGGATGAGACTCTGTCTAGAGAAATTAATTGACAATGAAGAGAATCCTACAAAGAGGTCCAAGATACTGCTTGGCCTGAATTTCTACGGGAACTCGTACACAGCTAATGGTGGGGGTGCCATCGTTGGTACGGAATACATTGAACTTCTGAAGCACACTAAGCCAAACCAGGCTTTGAGTTACAACAATAATACTGGGGAGAACTATATTGAAATAAGGTAATTCCTAAGCATTGTGAGAATTTAAGCACAGGCTGTAGTCTGACTCTTCAGAGGTGGTAATGAATTTTATGGAAATGAATGTGTTAATGTGAAGTTTTGTATTTCGCAAGGTAGAAATAGCTAAAGACTTCTTTAATTTCGACTGTTTTGCTCTTATTGCTGGTATTTTGTTATGTAAGTTAACACTTAACAATAATTTTTAAAAACTGCAGATAATAATAGAACAAAATATGCAAAAAACTATGTATAAATCCTAAATCTTTATATGGTAAAAAATTTAAATAAGACATAACTTGTAATCAGTACAAAAGAAACTTAAGAAAAAATTGAAATAAAACATAACTTATAAAACATAATCATTACAATAGAAACTAAAGATTTTTTTTCACAACTAGGCTTACCTATTTGTTTTTACAGAACATCACAAGGTGCAAAGAAAGTGTTCTACCCTACACTTTACTCTATCAAGAAGCGTTTGGAACTAGCACAAGAGTTTGGAACCGGCATCGCTATATGGGAACTGGGACAGGGACTCGACTACTTCTATGATCTCCTTTAATGTAATAAATAAATTTTATACCAGGTGTTTTTTTTTTTAATTTTTATTTTTTTTAAAATAGATTTATTTCTCCAAAGGTTTTTGAGCTGGTAACTCCTGCTTCTAAAATCGCAGATGTCAGAGGTATGGAAAATCTAATATTATTAGTTATTACTTACATATCTTAAAAATTCAAGATATAAAATGAAAGAAGTTAATTATATAAAAAATAATTTAATGGAACATATTGTTCTTAAAATAACAAAAATCTACGCAATATAAAAATATATTATATTATAATATTTTTGTGACCTGTAAATTGCCAGCCTTATTTTACAGGCTTACATGCAGTCTTAGCTTTCTTGATTGTCTTCGATGTTCATTTATTTAACTTATAATGGCTGGTTTTATCGCTAGTCGAGCGCGCTATTACTACCCCCATACATCTTCGAACGAGCGCGCTCCAACGGCGCTGCCGAAACGCTTAACGATAAAACCAGCCTATATCCATATAAATTATCTATGTAATATCACTATATACTAGCAATACTAGCGGCTCTTAGTTATCTTCATGGTCATCATACTCTGTGGTCCCTTCATTACGCGATACATTAGGTCCCAGCACATCTTTGCTGGGAGTAATCTGAAAAAAAATAACTGTTAGGTATTTGGGGTTTAATAATAATATTTAACTTTTATATTATAAACTGGATGGTATTTTAATGTTCGACTAACTCATATATATATATATATATATATATATATATATGTGTATATATATAATATGTTATTGTTTTGTTATGCCTGCTACAAACGCGATTCACTGGTTAATTCTTTTGGCGATATAATTTATAGGTGCAGCCCCGGATTTGGCCTTGGGGCGTCCATGAGGCCCTACAGATTACGTATATGGGGCGGCGGAAATTAAGTGGCGTACTCTCATAAAAAATATAAATTTGCCACTGTCTAAGTGGCTGTAGGTCAATAAGCCTGTATCAGAAGTCGGAACTAGAGATATGTTGTATCATTCGACCGGATAATAATGTGGGATCGGCTCGATGGACCCAGGTGGAGAAATATCAGAGAAGTTGATTCATAGTCAGACGAGGGACCTACGTAATTTGGTCGCGTTATTTATGTTAAATCTAATCGATAGATCATTACTAACTTTGAATTTAGGCTGACCCCACATTAGGCGTACGCATCCCTCGGGCGTGTGAGCGACACGAGCGCCGCGTGCGTGCCGCGAGTGTACTGCATAAGGCTGCGTTTCCACCAGAGGTGTGTTTTTGAGAACCAATAGAATCGCTTCATTGACGTGAGCTTGCCGTGACATCGCTCAGCGCGGCGATATTAGAGCCATCACCCCGGTGACATGCACACAATACGTACGTCTTCAGCGGCAGGAACAGCCTGATGGAGCCAGGCAGCACGCACACGACCTCGTTCTTGCGCGCCGACTCTATGATGGTGTCGGCCACGTAGTCGGGCTCCAGCATGGCGGTGAGGCGAGGTGTCACGCCGGTGAACATGCCCGTGTTGATGTAGCTCGGGCAGACCAGCGTCGCGTGGATGTAGTCGTGGCCGTGTGCCTAGAATAGTCAAGTAATGGAACTTCAATAATATTTGGAATATTAAGCTTCTTCTAGCTTTGTAAAGACGTCGCGGCAAAATAAATATTATTAGACCAGTGGCATCGCTTCGCTAGCGAATACTAAAGTCAAATCCCATACATTTTGTTGGCGTTTACGATAATCGCTTGCCACTTGTCTAGGCCCTCGGTACATAATTCTAATCAAATGACTATTTTAGATATGGGTAGCTCTTTCAGTTAATTGATCGCCATCATCTGTTAATCAGTTAATTGATTTATTGAGTGGTAGGATCTCCGCCACTGCCAACTTATCATTCGCCTTGTGAATAAACCTCATAGATGATGATATTAATGACCTTAGCTGTTTAGAAAGGTAATAAACTCACCCTCAACTCAGTGAACAAACTCTCGTGGAAGCCGACGGTGGCAAACTTTGTGGCGCTGTAGTCGGTACAGCGGTATGTGCCCAGTAGCCCAGTGACAGAGCTCACAGTCACTATGTGCCCCTTGCCGCTAGATATCATGTCGGGGAGGAACGCTTTTACTGTCTGAAATAGATGCATTGAATAACGCAATGAGTGCCGGCTGGATCGCTTCGTTGAAAAGGACGAACTTACGATTAGGCAAGCAATCATGTGATTTGTGTTAAAGCTTAAAACGGTACCCAGCAGCCTTACCCCCGAAACTGAAATGATTTTGATTTACGCGAGTCAGATTAGTTTCAAATTGAGCTGCAGCACGATTTTGCGCTGGCATAATATATGTCGGAAGCAGTGCCGTAAATAGGGCGGTGCCACCGGTGTCCAGGCACAGGGCGCAGACTCGGGGGG
This sequence comes from Polyommatus iphigenia, assembly GCA_963422495.1. NCBI lineage: Eukaryota > Metazoa > Arthropoda > Insecta > Lepidoptera > Lycaenidae > Polyommatus > Polyommatus iphigenia. The sequence continues at coordinate 8,406,477 of OY730187.1, forward strand.
GGGGCGCAAGAATGGCCAGACCAGGGTATAATATCTAAAATATATAAATATCAGGGTATAATATAATATCAGGCCTGTGGTATAATATCTAAAAAAAAACCGGCAAAGTGCGTGTCGTTAGCTTTTCGGGCCACACGCAATATAGGGTTCCGTAGTACCGCTAGTTTTTTTCAATTTTTGTATGGTCAATGAATGTATATTTATAACGTGTTTTACACTACTAACAACATCATCTCAGTTACTTTCAAAGGAATTTGAATGAAAAGTTCCTTTATACTTCGCCGAATACATTTTTTTAGTTGATCGACTATTACCTACTCAATAACTTATGAATTAAGTCTTCTTAGCCGTGATAGTATTCCTTTTAAATTCAGTAAATTTTCTACTCCAGTGATTTTTTTTCACATTTCCAGAAGCAACCGTTTAGACTTTAGATGGTAGAAGGGGGGGGGGGGGGGCACTGGACTCTAACTTTCTTAAAACTTAACTCTTCAACTCCCGTAAGGCCCAAGTAGGCCGCGACAACAATTATTGAAAGGCTATTGTGTCTCGTTTTTCCGCGATCGAAATATTTTTAAAAAACCTATCCAACGACACCCCACACGATTGGGTGGACGCAAAAAAAAATCATCCCCGCTTGATGTGTAGGGAAGGAATAATGAAATCTTTAAAAATATTTTTTAAGATTTCATGTAGGAACCTTTTGGTCGGCATCACTAATATGTGCATTCATGCCAAATTACAGTGTTGCAGGTCCTATAGTCTCTGAGCAAAACCTCGGACAGACAGACAGACAGACGGACAGACGGACGGACAGACCGAAACTATAAGGGTTCCTTGTCCACTACGGAACCCTAAAAAACAAGGGCGCAGTTATAGAAGCTCGCACAGGGCGCAAAACAGGCTATTTACGGCACTGGTCGGAAGTAGCAAAAGCTTTGAGATCGAGCGACGAGCTGATTCGATTCTGTTGGGAGGGCAGCAGGTCACTGTTACAAATCTGTTGACATTTTAACATTAAGACCGGATGAGCAGTTTAGGTGGCTCGGACCGCTCGGTTAATACAGGACTTTACGTGGATTATTAAAACATTGCTCTTGCTTCTCCGCAGTTGGGTGATACAAAGACGGATCACTCGATAAGAAGCGATAGCCTAAAAGGGTATGGTGCGAAATAATAATATGCAACCATTGCATTGGTCTCGATCTGTTACAGCCGTAAACTGGATAAAACAATTCGCATTTTCACGCTGATTTTCTGCGAGGCCGTGGCGTAATCAATAAAGCTCAACACAAAGTGGCATATTATGAAATATGCATTATGAAATATGCATTAATATTCACACCACAGTCGTACGATTAAGAACGCGCAATTCTTGGAAACCATAAACCTATCATCACGTTATTTTGAAACTGCTATCGCGCAACTAGGTTGCACGTAATTTGGAGACGGAGGCAATTTAGTTATAATAGAACCTAACATTGTCCTACTAGTTTACCTTGTAGCTTGTTTTTGTCGCTTGACTATTAAATCTATTTCAAACATCGCCCTTACAATGTTGCATAACATGTTTAAATTTTTTCAAGACCATATAAAATTACTAAAAAGCTTTCTACAAACTAAAGGTCGGTGTATGTTCGAAGCCGATCGGGATCGGAAGCAAAGTGATAGAATATACTTAGTGTCTAAACACACTAGGCCGAAGTTACGCGGCGTAAATTCCGCATGATTACGTCCGCAATGTCAAACGCATACAAAATACGGACAGAACGCGACGGAATAGTGTGTCATCGGTAATTTAAAATATTAAATTGCGGGTGTAACCGTGCGGAATTTACGCCGCGTAACTTCGGCCTAGCGTGTTTAGACACTTTAATGTAAGTATACTGTGAAAAATTCTTTCTTCGAAAGAAATTGAAAGAACATGAAAAGCTTATATATTTTGACATTTCGGTGATCTATGCTTTTACTATCAGCGCACTGGGCAAGAATTCTTTGGCGCCCAGAGACTGGTAAGTGGTAGTTGGCGCCTTGGCGTTGGCGCTGAAGGCAAACAATGCCTTCAGCGCCCCTTTTTATCTGGCGCCCTGGGCGGTCGACCAGCGCCGCCCCCGCCCATAACGCCGCTACAGACATCTTTTTCGAATCTCCTTCTTTCTCTTCCTATACTAGACTACTAGAACCAAGCTAATCCTTACCCAGTAGTGAGCGAGTATGTTGACTTTGTACGTAGTCTCGATAGCCGTGTCGCTCAGTTCCAGAAAAGTGTCCCCGTATACAATACCCGCGTTGTTGATGATCATGTCCACTTTGCCCACCTGCGAAAGAAGTTAGGTTTTATGAGGTTAGCTTGAAGGCTTGATTTGAACTTGGACAAACAAGATATAGAACTTGGTACACTAGTTAACCTCACACCAGTAAGCTCCACCTTAGTAATACAAATATGTGGATACCGTATAACTCTTAAGTCCTCTATATTTGTCTGTCATATGACGTTTCCAATGATCAATATACTAAATACATATTAAAAACAATAAAACATTGTATATCGTCAAAATGAATTAACGAGGCACTGTCGGTAATTGCCCTAATACTAGTCTACGAGCGACGTGAAAAATGCTCGTATTGTATTTTGTTTAATTAATTTTTTTAAACTCTTATAAAGATACAGACTTTCATCTGAATACATGAAACTAGATAATCCCGTTGTCGACTAGGGCTTTTCAAAATTATCTTTTCTACAAAGTTTATTTATCAAAGAATATTTACCTCTTTCTTCACTCTCTCGGCTGTCTCGTATACTTCTTCTTTGTTTGCCAAGTCCACGACATAGCTGACCACGGGGTATCCCTCGTCTTTGACAGCGCTGTGAATTTTCTCCAATGCTGAAAAACAAAAGGGAAATGAATTATTCTAACTTAAGCGTTATAGTATAGGTTCCCTAGAACATCTTTTTTATTACTACCAAGCTAATTTTTCGTGAGTAGCATCATTTAAAAAAAAATGTTCTAGGGAACCCGGACTATTATGGTTACTAGCATAAAAACTATAGCCTTGTCAGTGGTCTATAACATATTATAATATATAGTCTATACTCTATAGTTTCTTGACCTTTGATTTACGTGTGAAAAAATCTTTTGGAATCACAAACAAAACATTTTTACGCGGAACAAAGAGTTAATATTACATAACTCTTTGCGAAAACCTTTGCGACCAAACTACTGCGTGTTCGATATCTGGGTTATAGTTTTGTTAAATAATTTTAATGTTTAATTTTTATTTAAGAACGTTTCGGAGTTCAACAGTAGAGATTGTCTAACTTAAAATGACGCGCCCCTCCCTCGTATTCACAGTACAAAATTGTTCATTTATATCAACTTTTGAAGTGGTGGGGCGCGTCATTTCAAATTAGACAAGCTCTTCCTAATTATTCTTTAGTAATCTATACTAATATTATAAATGCGAAAGTATCTCTGTCTGTCTGTCTGTCTGTCTCGCTTTCACGACAAAACTACCGAACCGATTGTAATTAAATTTTGTACACAGATAGGCTAAAGCCTGAGCAAAGACATAGGCTACTTTTTAACTGGAAAAAAGGGTTGTAAGGGGGTGAAAATGCGTAAATTTGCTCAAATTAAGTTAGTTCCAAAAAATCATAATAGATGGCACCGTGCCGTCTCCTACATCGCGCTGACGCTTACTCAAACGTCTTTCTATAAGAAGTGGTATCATCTTACATAAGATGTTCGCTTTTTTCGATTGTTATAACTTTTTTACGTTATTAAATAACTCAGTACTTTATGCAGTGACGTAACCTTAAACCTATCAATTATAAATAGTTTATGGGTAAAGTTGTGTAATTGGAGGGCTAATTAATATACTTTAAAATTTGGCATAAATAAAGTTTAATTAAAAAAAAAATTAAAAAAATTATGTGCACACTGCACAGCTGCTGTTTTTGGGTGTTTTGATTTAATTTTGGGTACCAGGGTTTTTTTATAAAAGCTTTTGACACCAATTTTGTTGACATCGCGCGCTATAAATTGAAGTCCACGCAGACGAAGTCGCGGGCAACAGCTAGTAAATAATAATTGTTAACCTCATTACCAATCTTTTATATAATCAAAACAATTTAAACATTAATTATGTAGTAGCCAGTAGGTAAATAAAATAATGTATACAGTGTAATGTGTATATTACTCACGTCTGGATTTAATGTGGCTAATTATCATACAAAGATAGCCTCTAACATCAATGTGCAGCCTCTCGAGACTCGCGCGATAGTAAGGTGATATACAGGTAGGGCATCGAGACCGGGTTTTCCCGAAACCCGAAAACCCGGGAAAACCCGGGTTTTGGGGTTCATGAAAAAATCCGGGTTTAAAAAATGGAACCCGGGTTTTTCGAGCTTTTCGGGTTTTTCGTTTTTTTGATAATTATTAAAGGCCAGACCTGATTTAAGGTATTTATAACAAACTAACGTACAAATTATTTATTTTATAACATATATTGTATAGATTTAATTATTTATATTGGTCATAATTAAGCAAAATATAATATTTTAAAGTAAAAGTTTCGTTTTAAGAGCATTAAAGACTAATTGTCATAAAAATATTTATTAATAATAATTAATAATACATATTCTTAAAATCCTACCAAAACTATTAAATGTAAAAAAGCCAAGTCTCTTCAAACAATCAATCCTTCGCAAAAAGTTTTCAAATTTCATAGAAGCCAAGTCTTGTTAAACTTATTTCATAGTTTTCAATCAACATTCAGTGATTGACCACAGTTTTGTTTGTTATGTGATCAAAGGCTTACAAAATAAAGTGTGGACAGCTTCAGCTTCTAACTTCTAAGTCTGCTGAAAGTACCGTAGACTTTTGATGATGGGCAAGGCAGCCACTAGTTAGTGACAAGCGTTGAAACTTGTATGGACCGTTGCTGATAAAATACACCCATCTTTGGGATATTTGTATTTTTGGAATATCTAAAAACCTGTCAGGATTTTTTAAGGACAGCGTATGGAACAATGATAGCTTATTTTTTGGTATTTAATAAAACATAATATATTATTTAAACACTTTTCCGAATTTTATCGTTTCTAAAGCAATCACAGGTATTTACAGTCATTAAAATCAATGATAAGTCAAAAAATCTTTATTTCGTTTTATAATCTGAAAATTTCATTCGAATGAGATATTTTTATTGCTGATTGTCAAATTAATAGTAATAATTTATACTGATCGATGTTTGGTATACAGTATTTTTACAAAAAATATTTTTTGTGTCCTGCTGCGGTATGACACCCAGTCTTATTTGCAATTTTTAAAGTCATTATTTTCAGTCGTCTAACTTACTAAAACCCTTAAAAGTTTTTGTTTGTCGTTATGCTTTTTGTCATTATTTGTTATATTCACAACATAAAAAATCATCATCAAAAAGCGACAATATTAAGACAATGCAATCAGTAGAAAGGTTTCTGGAGAGCAACCAGCCCCTAGAAACTGACAAAACCATGCCGAGGAGTTTTCATCAAGTATAATCTGAATCCATATTTTTGTATTGTGGTCTGGCAAATGCGGCAGATTGCTTTTCATTGCTTGAGAGACTGATGTTGGTAACACATAATAGGACGATTGGTGGCTTTCTTTAGCCGACCGTGGATGTCATACTCACTGCGGAGTTATTAAAACAAGTGATTTTAGTGAATGGAGATGAAATATAACAAGCAGGGTTTTTATCACCACCAGCGCCAGAGACAATTTCTTGTGTGTAGCAGCATGCCACCATGGTTAATATTCCAAATTCATTAAAAGCAACCCTCCGCATTTGCCATAATATTATGGTCTGGTCTGATAAATTATATGGTAATCTGATATGAATTTTGTCTATTGTGATTAGAACTAATGACTACAAAAAGCTTTGAGGTGTAGTGTAATGTAAGATTTTTCAGTAATGTAATATTTTCCAATAAGTTAGATGACAGAAAAGTTACCTTAAATTGCAAAGAACATTCAGCTTCATACCGTAGCAACTAGCAAGGCAGACAAAAGGCAATTTTAACCCGGCGTCAATGACGTGAAAATAATTACATGGACTATGACGTTGTAGATAATTTTTTTATGAAAATAAGTGAGCTACCACAATTTTGTTTATTATTTATTTAAAAGGGGGACTTTAATTATGCATAAAATTAAAAAAAAACCCTGTGTTATGAAATAAATATTTTTGTTATTGGCTTTCTTCACGGCAGATGCAAAATCAACCTTGAAAACTTAACGTGTACGTTAATTTTATATTTTTGCGAAATTATCTTATCTATAAAGAAAAAAAAATACTGTTGAATTTAAAGAGAAGTTGTTATAACTTACTAACATGAAAATAATAAGAAATCAGTTTTCTACTTCCTCATTCAGTGGTACAGAACTACTACAGTTATCACAATATGAAATCATGCCCTAGCATATAAAAATTGGACATGCTGTGTATGTGTCAAGTGTTTTTTTATCTTTTTTAGATGAACAGACTTCATATATTTTGTAAATTCCAGCAATTTTTTCACTTTTACCAAGATACGTGGTCCTCAAGTTCAATGCGCAAAGCAGCCTGAGACTCGTCATCGTCAAAGGCTAACTCTTCTAATAACTCTAAAATCCTTTCTGGACTGTTAGTTAGTGACTTTCTTCTTCAAAACGTTAAAAAATAAGGCAAAACAATATTTAAATGCAAATAAAAGTAAGTCATGAAAATACCACACCGACTATGACGTTGGGTCATATTGACCCGTTTTTACTTGGCGCGCGTGTATCTTGCTTCACACGAAGCGCAGGTCTAGCCGTAACAGCTTGGCGGGTGTAAGGGGGTTGTATCTCCAGCTATACAAAGGTTGAAAACATTCAATTGGCGCAAGGACATAATATGACGACTTAAACACGCCTCGGGTCAATATGACCCGGCGTCATTGTCGCCGGGTTAAGTAAAAACTAGGCACAAAAATTTAATTACAGGTATATAAAGTATGCCAACATCAACTAAAGATTAAATAATTATTAATAACTTGACAATCAGCAATAAAAATGTAAAAGATTAAATAGAGATTTGTTGGCATACGTTTTATATTTAAGGTTATCTTCCATTTACTGTCTTCAAAAATTCTTAATAGATTTTTATATATTTCATAAAATAAAAATACATTTAATAATATAATATGTAATTTGGTGGTGAAGCTTGTTGTATACTTAATCTTGGCCCGAAAATTTTAATCCCTAGCTTTGATAAGATCCAATATAATATGTATAATATTATAATAGAAGAGGTCGCTTCTATAAAAGTATGATACGGCCGTGCCCGTTCACTCGAGACTTAGTTGGGCACTGCCGTGATGCGGTCACGGTATGGTATTTAAATATGTAGTATTTTACTGGAAATGTGTTGGCAATAGCTGAAAATCATATTTAAAGTATTTTCTCATCGTTAATCTTTAAATTTTAAGAAAACCCGAAAAAACCCGGGTACCCGGGTTTTCATTAAAAAAAACCCGAAAACCTGGGTTTTGAAAATTGGGTCCGGGTTTCGATACCCTATATAGAGGGTGTAACAAAACTAGAAAATAATACTTTAGGGCGTGTTGAACTCCTTTATAGAGTTCTCTGTGAAAGTGGCAGCGCTCAAAGAGTAACTTTTTTTTAACTTTTGTATGGGCTAATGACTAATCCATTACTATATGCATGCTCGCCCAAACAAAAAATTAGCTCTTTCAGCGCTACTACTTTCACAGTGAACTCAATACAAGGGACACATACAGACCCTAAAGGCTAAAGTATTATCAGTTATCACTTTGTTTTGCTACACCCTGTATACTTGATAGAGTTAATATAAATTGAATAAAATGTCAGATAGGTAGGCTTAAACAGTGTGTTGATTAATATCCCTAAAGGCTTAACATATTACGCCTATTCTTTGCTATTGCTAAACTAACCTTATGTTTTAACCTGTGGTTAATAATAGACTTTTGATTTTTTGTGTCTACTCTTAATTATGACGATACGATTTCATTTGCCGTGTCGTGTCTTCAAACGGGTACATTGTCCAGCTATCGTTTAAATTTTATTACTTACTCAATCATTTTAAGAGTCTCCTAAAGTATTTAGACACGCCTTTAATCTCTACTTCATACCACGTTCATAGCATTGAGTTTAGAAACTCAAAGGATGAAGACAATAACAATAAAAACAGCAATTATTTAAAACGAAGGAATAATAATTAACATCGTCTGTTTTTGGTCAAAAACGATTAATACTGAACTTTTTGTTCCTCGATTGTTGTCGTCCAAAAATATGCAAAAAATAAATATTTATGGGTAATGATACAAGGTAATGTTGCGTTTGCATTAGGCTCTCGTAAGAATAAAGATTGTAAGTAAGTTTATCCATTAAAACAAAAGAAAAATAACCAACGACGTTACAACATGTAGGAAGGCATAAAAATTAAAGGATCAGGCAAATATAACTACAAAAAAAGTCTGTAATGAAGTAACTGGGTGCAATGCAAGCAGCGCGACGAACTATGTACGGCGGTGCCGGGAAAGTGAAAATTTTCAGTTTTATTAATTCTGTATGGGCATTAAAATCATTATGAATGCGAGAATATTTATTTTATTTTGATTCTGGTATTCGTTGTTATAGCGGCAATAAAAATACACAATTTGTGAAAATTTCAACTGTCTAGCTATAGCAGTTATCGAGATACAACCTGTAACCAGCGACTTTATCGGCGCCAACAGCTAGTTTAAAGAAGCAAACGAAAGTCTTTCTTACCTTCTTTATTAATATCCCAAAGCACCACCTTCGCGCCTAGTCTTGCCAACTTCAAAGACAGATGTCTGCCCACCCCTCCAGCCGCACCGGTCACCACCACCACATCTCCTTCCAGACTTTTCATGGGTCTGAAGTAATTGGGCACCAGTGTCCAGAAGAGAGACTCCAGGATGTAGTAGCAGGAGAGCACAAGGAAGAGAACTGTGTCCTTGGCTATGTCGAATATGTTTGCCATCTGTGACGGTCGGTGTATTTTTGTGCCTTCCAACATTGTGGGCCTGGAAAAAATAAAAAAAAATGTGTGTTAAAATGCTTAAAACCCCTTGACTTTGATAGTTAATGTTCAATACCTTAAAATGATTAAGACCTTAAATAGTTTGTACAAAATGCGCTAAACATTTCATTCAGCTGGTAGTGGCGTTCCCAGAGCGTAAAAATCGTGCTAACCTCCGATTTTTGCAATAGTGGATGAAAATTGAAAAGAAAAAAAGGAATGTGTAGATAACATAAATGATAAAGTTTACCTATTGAAAAGTTGTGCTTTTGATTTTTAAATTATTCTCTTCCACTTCAAGGAAACTCATAAACTGCAAAATTTTGAAGAAAATTTGCATATTTCTTTCTTTTAAATATATAGCAAAATAATAAAATATATTATTATTTTTTTGATTTGTATCGTTGCTTATATTCCAAAGAAAGAAAATAAGTTGAAAAAATATATAATTTAGATTTAAAATTGATATTTTTGTATGTAGATGAGCATACCTCCAAATGTGCTTGTTGTGTGCCTCGCCAGGTAAATGGCGTTCCTATTTTTCTTTGGTTTTAAATAGGAAGTTTAAAATAATTTTTTAGGCTTAAGAAAGCCTTCTATTTCTTAATGTGTATAACTTTTTAGCTCTTACTTTATTAAATTTTCTGAAAATGTAGCACAAAGTTTTCACGGATATTTCGAAGAAAATCTGTATTTTATTTCTTTTGGTTAGGTTTTTACAGAATAAAATTGATTTTTTATTAATTTTTTTTTATTAATTATATTTGCTAAAACATACTTAAAGGAAAAAAATACAAATTAGGTTAAGAACTGATATTTTTTGTATTCAGGTAAGCATTTTCCAAACATAGGTCGCAGCATGCGTCTTTAGTATGTACCTGAGATTTGTAGCACCCAATTGTTTTCTGGCTTTAAGTAGGAAGTTTAAATATATTTCAAAGACTAGAAAAAGTCTTTCATTTGTCGATGCATTTAATGTTTTAGCTCTCACTTAAATAAATTTTCAACAAATATAGAAAAATATTTTCGGACTATTTTACACATTTTTGGAGATATTTAAACGTTTTTAAGTACTTAAAAGTTATCATTTCTCTAAAAATTAAATACGCACAACAAGTAAGTTTAACACACTTTTCGTTACAACCCTTAAATCCACCCAAACCCTTTTATCTTGGTTACGACGAGCGTTAATCTCTAAAAACTTTGCAAAAACCTTATAGTTGTATTTAGCTTAGCAAAGCAAACTTTCTTTTTTAAAAATTGTGTATTTGGTTAATTTTCAACGTAAACAATCGGATAAGAGTCATTAAATAACAGGAACAAGAAAAACATATTTTTTCTGGACCGGTTTTATATGGTGAAATATTAATTTTTAATTAAGTAACTAAAAAATTAAAAGCACAAAAAAATGTTTGGTAAACTTTGCAAGTTATAGTGTAAAAAAGAAAATGACACCTCAAAAACAAAAATCCATTCACTATTACAATTTTCGGAGGTTAAAACCTCTGGCGACTGCAGTATGGTTAATTTCGTATAAGTATCCTCGTCGATATTGTGAAGCAAACGTGATGATGGGTAACTTTAGTTATTTTAGACAGGAAAATTCGATAAAAACAAACTGGTATAGAATTCAAAAATTTGATAAAAATCGGTTTAAATATAGAAGAAAATAAAGAACGCTATTTTTTAACCCTAAAAATTTTTAGGTTTAAAAAATATCGTTTTTCAAAATTAACGATTTAAAAGTGGAAAAAAATTCACGACTTTCACGACGAATTTTCATTATTTATCATGTGGGCCACAAATGAAATCCCGGCGGGCCGCATGCGCCTCGCGGGCCGCGGGTAGCTGCTCTACAGTGTACTTTCCGTAACATTTTTCAAAAGTCTCTAAGCAGTGTGTTGACTTTCAATCTACTTATCTAAATCTTCTAAATAACCGTTACTACGTTAAAATCATTATTCCAACCTACAAGTTGAGGTCAACATGTTCAGATATTTATGTCTACGTTAGGCTAGACTGGAATTGTCAGAAATTAGATCCAGTCACTGGCTATCGACTATCATGTCGTGGATATTGTAATAGACCTATTTATTGAAAGGGCTTAACCGCATATTTTGTAATTACAAGTCACCAATGCAATAATTGTAATTTGATCAGTTTTGCACTACTTTGAAGCTATATAAAAGCTAACGTAAAAATCAATCATAATTTACGCACACCCCAGAGCTAGAAAATGAAGAAATACTTATCTCATTAAATTAATCACTTATCATAGGAGGAACTTGTGTGTTTGACTCGAAGTTTGCATGCTATAGGAATATTTATATACGCGGGAAAATGTCTCGAAAAAACTGTGAGCCTTACAGTATAATATTTTATAAGGCATTTTGCAGCGTTATCCTATTCGATGTAACTTGCACACAGAAAAATATGCTTGAATCTAATTTTTTCATTATTTTAGTCTGGTAAATGAGATTATTATTGAAGAACCAAATATATTGCTGCAAAATTCGACGCTCGTGAATTCTGCTGGTGTTTCGAGCTTTAGTTTTTCTCTCTTAATTTTGGAATACCATGATGAAAATCGGAATTGATGTCAGCCAACATGATGATGTTTGTTGAAGTTGCGACATGGTAATGACATGTAATTACAAGCTCGATGTTACAACGGCCCTTGATGCGATTTTAAATGACAACTATCACGTTTATTTGTCTTGTTTTTCGTGTAAATGCGACGCGACACAGATGCCATCATATTGACACGATACTCGTAAGTGTTGTAAAGTGGGAGAAAGTGGAAGTGTCAAATACTTGACACGACAAGCACATCCCTTGATTACAATCTTCTTTTATGAGAGAACTAAAAGTCAAAGAGTCAAATCTTTGACGAGTGGTTACACTTGACTTTTATGAGGGAACAAAAGCATGCAATAATGATTCGTTAGGGTTACGTGAATTGATGGGTTTGCGCGATTTAGACGACCACTAAGCAGAGTTGCGGTGGGTTTTGTCGTTCCAGCAACTTAGTCATAAGCGGAGAAGGAAGCACCATGGCCCATGGGGTATTAGTGGGTTAGTGGGCAGGCCTTACGCCTGGGGAGTCTCGCATACCTCGACCGATGTTCTCAATCCCCCGAGCATGCCCGGTGGATTACAATCCATACTAATGTTATAAATGCGAAAGTGTCTCTGTCTGTCTGTTACCTCTTCACGCTAACACCGCTGGACCGATTTTCATGAAAAGTATGTAGGTACTTTAGTGTCCCGGGACAGGACATAGGCTACTTTTTATCTTGGAAAAATGTACGGTTCCCGCGCGATAAATGAGTTGTCAATCATAATCATCAAATATGGTATCAATTATTAATAAAGTAATAATTATACATATTTAAAGATTTTGCGGAGCACTTTTCTTATTTCCGTCTTTTTCCAGTTCCAGTGCCTGAAATAATTGTATGCACTTTTTGAGGCCATAATCCCCATAAAATTTCCTACAAGATAATATCATGGTGCAACAAGTTGAAATTTTTAGCTAATAGGTGTTGCCACACAAACTACTGGTTATTTACAATTTGGATACTAATAAAGATGCATATCATATCATTATTCGTTACTTCACTATTAATTGCATAACTTAACATTTTGGTTTGAGTCAAAATTTTCCTAAAGGATGTTGCTAAATTCAAAAGTTGGCAATGCAGTTTAATGAAAAAATCTAATGTGAATATGTAGTTGGATAATGGATTAATTTAAAGTAACTTTCTGATGATACTACTTAACAATTGAGTTGAATAATTTTTTAATGCTTATTTCAAACTTTTAAGTTTTTACGTTATAGTTGCACTTTTCAAACTTATTTTCACTAAAAATATGAAAATCTTAATTAATTTATAGTATTAAAAGTTAAAACATAAATAAAAGCATGGGATTCAATTAATATACCTGTTTGTAAACCAAAAGAAAATTTGTTAAAAGTAGAGCAAACGTCGTTAAAAAGTTACCTTTATAATACTATAAAACCATAATTTAAATATTTTAGAATTGCTGATTTCATTCACAGTATAAATACATACGGATGTAGGTATAAAATTAAAAAATAATAAACAAAATATATCATAAAATGCCACAAGAAAATTAATCGCAAAATGTAAAGCTTCCTGTTTACCCTGCTCTTGCTAGCTCATTTTTTTTATTATTGTAATAAAAATGAACAAATAAAGTATATTTTTACTTATATAAATATACTTACGTTCTATATTTAAATATCGTGTATAATATAACTCAAACACTCGCGGTTGGCTCTCGCGCCGGCCTACTACTGAGCTCTCAACTCGCTTTCACATAACGGCACTCTGTTTACAGACTTGCTCTTCTAATTCCTAAGGTTCTCAGTTATTTTTCCTTTACTATTGTAACCAAATTGGTTAGATACTAACACTTTCGGAATTGTCCTACACGATGTCTACCACTGGTTCGGGAACTAACCCAGCGCAGAACCGACGTAAGAGATTCGCACATTAGGTACTTAAGTCAATTTTTTTTCAAAAAATTTGTCAAAAATATAATGCAAAATTATTCTGAACAGTGAATACTTGGGATTCAGAAAAAATATTTAGGATCTATGATATTTTGTTTAGGATAGTTTATGTCCCGGAAAAATAAGATTTTCTACAAATACAACAAAACTCATTATTTGTTTAAAACTTCTTTGTTGTTAATTATAAAAAACTAAGTACCTACATTTACAGGCTTAACTTATTTACAGCTTCATAATATTATATTTTAATATTTCCCTGCAATTTTTGGCTGCTAATAAACTGAATTCCATAATAGTAAGGAGAACGTTTTTAAAGTGGGCAACGCATTAGAAAGATTATGTAGAGTAGTGAAAAATTCCTAACATTAGAATAATGGGACCCCAAACACATGTTGTAAATTGTAATCTACTCAGAATTCACTTTTAGGCAGTCTATAAAGTTCAGTCTTTCGTTCATTGAAAAACTTAAGAGTTTATAATACTATTATACGGCTCTATATGCTTTAACGCAGTGGTCCCCAACCTTTTTTTCCTGCGGGCCACAAACACTTTTTGATCTTGGTGTCGCGCGGGCCGCAACAAAAATTTTTAGGTTTAAAAAATACGTTCTTCAAAATTAACGATTTACTAGTTAAAAAATCACAACTTTCATGATGGTTGATGACTTTACATTATTCTGCCGATGGGCGTGAATTTCAAAATGGTTTAACATCACGCGGACCACAAATAAAGTCCGCGGGCCGCGGGTTGGGGATAGCTGCTTTAACGCAATATAAGGTTTTTGCGCGTTAAGATACATTTGTATGCAGCTGTCGTGATATAGGTAATATGCATCGAGGACGTAGGACAATATGCACATTATGTTATTGTTAAAGTTTTACAATCCTCCGTGACAATGGCTTATGCCTTATGGCATTTTAGAAATTAAGTAGGTGTTGTATATGTCCTCCAAAAGCTTAAATTTAAGGCCGTGCTCACACCAAACCGACTGTGAGCCGGCAAATGTGAGCGAACGTTACGCAGGTCATTGTATTTCCACTTATATTAGTCACTTTTTCGTTCACAACCGACATTACGCTAGGCGTAGGCGCGGACATTCGATACCGTATATTTTCACGTTCACACTGGGGCTCACAGTGAGCCTGCTCACATTCGGCGGCGTATAGTCAGTTTGGTCTGAATACGCGCTAAGAGTACGTAAAAGTACAGTCGTGGATACAAGAGTAGTAAATCCACTAATGTAAAATGTTATAAATGACAAACAAACAGTTAAAATTTTTAATCCTAAAGCTATTGAATAGATAAACTACCGAAAAATTCCCTTTAAAAGCTTTATATTTTTTACTAGGTAGTTTATACACTTATGAAATATACCTAATATTTGATATTTCCTTAAAATAACATACGGTGCCTATGAAGTTTTATAAAAACTTTTGCTATTGAATTTTTGTAGGCGCTTATATACTGCCTATGATTGTTGTTTTTGAAAGTAAGCTGTAAGGTGATCTTTGGATTTGGCCTACGCTAAAGAGGCGAAGAGAATATTAAATTAAAGCATAAAACCTATGGCCGAGACCCGACCACGCAAAGCATAATTAGTAATTACCTACCTGTAGTTTACACCTTCTTTACTAGAACAAAGAGTATTTTAGTATGCTTCGACAGAACTTATTATTATATTAGATGACGCCCGCAACTTTTGCGACAAAATTAGTATATATCGCGGGCATCGTACATTTTTCCGGGACAAAAAGTATCCTATGTCCTTTCCCGGGACTCAAAGTATCGCCATACCAAATTTCAGCAAAATCGGTTCAGCGATTTGGAGGAGGAGGACAGACAGACAGACACACTTTCGCATTTATAAATTAGTAAGTAAGCATCAAAGCATCATGTATTAAGTATAATATTGTGTTCTTCCGAAGCGTACCCCATGGAGTATCATTGGTACCTAGTCCATGGTACTCCATGGTACGCTAATACCAATATCATATATATATATATATATATATATATATATATATATATATATATATATATATATATATATATATATATATATATATATATATATATATATATATATATATATATATATATATATATATATATATATGTCACCGTAAGATTGTAAATACCGTTAGATTATAATATATCTCGCGAGATTGTAAACTGTCGAAAGATTGTGAACCGCAACATACTGCTTACAATTTAACGTATTATTATTCGGTAGATTGTAATCTATCTAAGTGAAACCGTTAAATCACAATCTTAAAATTGTCAAATTATATACTTTTCTTATGTAACTTAAGTGTGATATAAAATAAATAATATTAATTACATTTACGTATAATAACATCGTGACATGTATAAATCTCCTGTCACGATGTTTGTTCGCGATGGATTCCTAAACTACTTAACCGATTTTAATGTTTTTTTTAAATGTGTGCTTTTTTCCAACTTGAGAGATAGGATAGCTTAGATCTTTAATTATAGTCACAATTTTATGTTATTGCAAATTTTTTGTCTATAAAGAGCGACCATTGTTTATGCGACGCGGGTCACGGGATAGCGATGGACGTTGCCATGGTGACATACTTATTTAGTCACTAATTCAATAAAATAATACGGGCGATATACTTTATATAATAATATGGCAAAGAAACGTTTGCCGGGACAGCTAGTCATAATATGTATAATTTCTTTTGTTTCGCCATAGTCGGTTAAATGCCATCTACTGCAGCTTGTATCGAAACGGTTAAAACTTTTAACGTACAACTAACTGCTTAGTAAAGAATGATGTTACGGTAGATTAGTGACAAGTACTGAAAATCCTCAATAGATGTCGCTAGGATAAACAAATCAACTTGTACAGTTTTTAATGGTACAAACTTATCGGACTCAGTTTTAAAAGTTGACGTGACTAGAAGAAACCAATCAAAAACGGAATCGGAACAGGTAATCCAACACCGCTCAGAGATATTTAATTATGAATAACCTTTTATTTATTGAAGAGTTTGACAGATAATGTAGGTAGGGCTTATGTCAAAATTTTAAATTAATTATTGTTCGACTCTGAGTGCGGCAGTAAGTCTGTCAAAAGTATCTTGCCAGAGTAGACAGAGTAGTTATGTCTATTGTGATCTTGCGTAGCAAATAAAGTCTAGTTTTGTCTAGTTCTGTGTAAGTGTTAATGGGTTGTCAATTCATCCCCTAAATTATAATGGTTTAGGTGTCACTTAAACGTTGGTGAAAATAAAACTTGCGTTAGGTGCCCCTTATACAGTGTGTTTGTGTGAACACCGTTATCCTTGAAACCATCAAATGAGCCCGTCAAAATGAACAACTTTTTCTATGAAAACAATGCTGGGAACTCAAAAAAAAATGCCGTCTTCATACCCATACGGATGCCCGGATCGGCAATTTGTATGGGTATGAAAACAGATTTTTTTAATTCCCAGCATTGTTCTCATAGAAAAAGTTGTTCATTTTGATGGGCTCATTTGATGGTTTCAAGGACAACGGTGTTTACACAAACATCTTGTATTGGCTTAAGGGACACCTAAATTTTAGGTGCTGTTGGTAAAAACGGGCATTAGGTACATAAGTACCTATTAGGAACTCTATTTTCACCACAGCCCTAAAAGGGCAATTGCGTTTTAGTACAAAACTCAGACAGTTAATGGTAAATGGTAGTAAAATCGTGAGATTGGACTGTGAGTTGAGACCGACAGTTCAATCTCTAAAGTCTAAGCTCTAAAGTTCTAAACCATAACCTAGAGGCGGCTATTATAGGAAACGTCAAACGCAGGAAATCATTAGGGATTGTAATTACGAATTGATCACATAGCTAGAAAGCAATGCATTTTAGACTTAAATGAAATTTATTTATTATGGTACTATCGGAGAAATTGGTTCATAGGCGGATGGTGATACTTCGTTATTTGGTCGGATTACGTCGAGCCCAGTCGATAGATTACGGCAACGTTGATTTAACATAAACCGAACAAATGACGTATGTCCGCCGTCGGCATATAAATTAATTTCTCTGACCGTACATTCGATAATAGTAAAGCCACTTTATGGCAATTTGTACCGTGACTACCTAGCACTATTATAGGAGAAAGGCTATAATAGGCAAATAAAATCGAATTCTAGCTGGATTTTATAGCATTTTCGTTTCTGATAGTTTGCTCTACTGTCTGCTGTTGGAATATATTTTTTAAAAATGTTTTTTTTTCTTGCTAATATTTTGTTATGTTTCTAGTACCTACTTTCAATATTAGATACTGGATGACGTCCGCAATTATTCTGTTGCGCAAAAATTCGTTTATCGCGCGAGTACCGTACAGTTTTTCGGGATAAAAAGTATCCTATGTCCTTTCCCGGGACTCAAAGTATACCGAATTTCATTAAAATCGGTTAAGTGATTTGAGCCTGAAGAGGTAACAGACAGACATGTCGCGTATAAAGCGCCGCCTAATAGGACACCATTTTGCATTTATAATATTAGTAAATAACAAAAAATACAATTTTAACCTGAATCGTCATTTGGCCAATGAGCTAATCTTGAAGATTTAAGTATTTTTTTTTGCTTAGCCATAATAAAATTATTATCATTCATTATTCATTACGAATTACTATAGGAGTATTATTGATTTTTTTCTGGTTCTTAGTTTTCCACATCCATAAATGTTTAAAATTTAAATCTGAATGTAAGTATCTATTGTTGTGTATCATTGAAAAAAATCATGTTTTTAACCTCCGACGAAAAGATGTGAGTCTGTCTGTCAGTGTGTTTGTCTGACCGTCTATCCAAACAGTGTAGCATCCTCAGAAAAAATCTGTGGTAGCATCCAAACGAGTGGACAAATTGTTATCTATTTTTTTGTTTAAAAGCTGATAAATGATAATGAAAAAGTAAGAACTAAAACAAAGAACTTCTTAGCAATTACATATATCCATACTTAATATTATAAATGCGAAAGTGTGTCTGTCTGTCTGTTTGTCTGTTACCTCTTCACGCCCAAACGGCTGAACCGATTTTGTTGAAATTTGAACACTTACCAAATTTCAACAAAATCGGTTTAGCTGTCGGTACCGGTTAAGTTAAGTAAGTTACTAATTAGTAATTACTATGTCAAGGATCTCAGTTCTGAGCTGGTACCGACTTCAAAAGAATTAAAATTGGGTGCAGATGTAGTTGAGGTTTAGTCGAATTCTGAAAAAGGCACTATACCTACTAATGAAGAATAAAAATTATATGTTCGTTTATCGTTCGTTATTTTGGTACGGGAGGTAGCAACGTTTGAAAAAAAAGCTCGGCTGATTTTGTGATATTATGTCGTCATTCTTGCTCTTCTTTAGAGTCTGGGCGGTCTGGCTGCCGGTAGTCGTTGGTAGACGGTTGTAAGAATTCCAGTGATTTGAGTCAGGGTTTGTTTTTGACCGACTTCCAAAAAGGAGGAGGTTCGGCTGTATCTTTTTTTTTGGTATGTACAACGTATGAAATGACGTCAGTGGGCTTCGGCCTGACCGAGCATGCTATCTCTCTCGGTCGGAAGATCTTCCTTTTCGGCCGCCATTAACAACGTTAAATTGGTGACCACCGACAAGAACACGCATCCTTCTGGACATCAATCATCATCAACACTCCCCGCCCCTCCGCACCACGTCAGCAGACATCAAGCATAACCGGGTCGCCTCGACCATGAGCCGCGTAGGGCTTCCGCGCCGGTCGAACTCGTGTCTGGCTTGAACGGGGCAGCCATAGGCTACAACGACCGGTCAGCAAGCAAAGCACGGGACCCTCTCCTGGTCATTGCACGCGTAGCTTCGGCCCACACCTGACAACACAAGCGCATCGAAGAATACTACAGGTCTTCGGGGGGGAGTGGTGTGGCGGTACCCACAATTCGCCTAACAATCCTGCATCGCGCTATCGAAGTTTCGCAGAACGGCAAGATATATACAACGTCTGAAATGACGTCAGCGGGCTTCGGCCTGACTATCTCTCTCGGTCGGAAGATCTTCCTTTTCGGCCGCCATTGACAACGTTAAAATGGGATCCTTGAGGAATCGAGGGGACACCTTGACATTTGTACGGGAACATATAGTGATTTCAATTTTTTCTGAAGTATTCAAGGCACATGCTACCAAAAAGTAAGACTTCACACCAGGTTATACCCAGGATCCGAAGGTACCCAACAGAACTTTTGAATCCTTATATATACAGGTTCGGCGATTTTGGCGTTGTTTAAACCACTGAAAGCATATCCAATATATCAATTTAATTAAACATCATCATCACAACCGTAATTATACCATGGGTCATCACATTATAACCCAATTAATTAGTACTTATCGTGATATTTTGCATCGAAGCTGATGTTTTTGATGATTGTTTCACTGTTTGTGGGCCGATTTTTAATATTCTTGTGTTGTTGTTTAGGATATAATCTAAATTTTGTATAACAATTATGAAAGTGGTTATCTGATCATGGGATCTATGAGCAGTCGAGGTAAATCCTTGAAATTTATAAACAACACAAATGGTGGTTAAGAAGTTGTTTCTAGTAACTTGAACATATGTTACAAATAAGTGAAATTTCATACGAAGGTGTCTCTTGATCCGAAGACACTGAACAGAACTCCTGAACCTTTAAAGATAAAAGTTTGGAAATTGTAGCATCGGTGATAACTTGATAAGTGATAACTGCAAGCATTTACCACAATTTTGCAGTAACATAATGTGAATAGTTAACATTCGTAGTGGTTATTTTACCCATAAAGCCTTTAAATCTTATAGAAAACTAAAAAGAGTAAAGTTATTCTTTTATAACAAAGAAATTACAGCTCGACAAGGCTTTATGAACGTGGGCGGGCCCACGTTCATAATATAAAGCCTTGTCGCACTGTAAACCGACTTCCAAGGTAAAAACAATATTCTTAAAAATATGATCTAAAAAGTATGAAATATAACATCAACCAATTCTGTACTCAATTTTCATTCTTTTGAAGTCGGTACCGGCTAAGTTCTATATCAAGTATGTCAGTTCTGGGCTGGTACCGACTTCAAAGTTCAAACGAATGAAACTTACAGAATTGGTTGATGTTAAGTCGAATTTCGAAAAAAGGCACTAATGAAGAATAAGAATTATTTCATACTTTTTAGATCATATTTTTAAGAATATTGTTTTTACCTTGGAAGTCGGTTTAAATTTTTTGTTAAATAATCGGCCAAGTGCGAGTCGGACTCGCTCACGAAGGGTTCCGTACCCACTATAATAGAGCAAAATAGGCTAAAAATTGTGTTTTATATATGGGAGCCCCCCTTAAATTTTTATTTTATTATAATATCTTATATATAAAAATGGATTTTCAAATGTGTTAGTCGCGCTAAAACTCGAAAACGGCTGAACAGATTGGGCTGATTTTAGTCTTAAAATTAAGAAGTTGTTTCTTTAGTCTTAAATATTCGTAGAAGTCCAGGGAAGGTTTTAAAGTGACCTGTGACACGAAGTTCACCGGGACA
Organism: Polyommatus iphigenia; assembly: GCA_963422495.1. Classification (NCBI taxonomy): domain Eukaryota; kingdom Metazoa; phylum Arthropoda; class Insecta; order Lepidoptera; family Lycaenidae; genus Polyommatus; species Polyommatus iphigenia. The sequence continues at coordinate 8,427,644 of OY730187.1, forward strand.
GCTAGTTATTATTAAATATTAAAGTACACATAATATAACAAAAGAATGTGTGAAAAATTCAAGTGCCTACCTCTTGCCATTATTGATATAGAGCGAAAAAGGCCGAAAAAATCACGTTTGTTGTATGGGAGCCCCCCTTAAATATTAATTTTATTTTGTTTTCAGTATTTGTTGTTATAGCGGCAACAGATATACACAATCTGTGAAAATTTCAGATGCCTAGCTATAGCGGTTCTTGAGATACAGCCTGGAGACAGACAGACAGACAGACGGACAGACAACGAAGTCTTAGTAATAGGGTCCCGTTTTCACCCTTTGGGTACGGAACCCTAAAAATAATAATTGCTGCGAACTTTACGCGATTTGACTTGTTAGATGGTTTTTAAACTGCGGCTCAATGGATTCCCCACTACTTACAACATTACAGGCAGTGCCGAATTTGTATTTTTTAAAAGAGTAGGCCACTTATTTCCGCCGCCCCATGTACGTAATCTGTAGGGCCTCTAAGTCTATGGACGCTGGTCGCTGACGCCCCTACGCAGTGGCGGGGCAAGACCAAAATTTTATGTGGGCGAGATACATTTTGCGAGGCCCCCTTAGGCCCAAATAGATTATTTTTAGACAATATTTTTTTATAATTAAAATCTGAGTCTCAAAACGCGTAAATTCCCAAAAAAAAAAATCGTCGGGGTGCGTGGGCGGTCACCCACAGCGCCCACGCCTTGCGCCGCCTCTGCCCCTAGGCCGTGGCCTATAAGGGTGAAACCAAACGAGCGTAATTTGTGAGTTGTGAGTCGCAGAATTTCTGCCGCGTAAATATCTTTTCGTACAAATCATGACTCACAAAATTACGCTCGTGTGAATCAAACAGGACTTTAGTATGAAACTGAATGCAATAGAATTCTGCCAAACCGAAATTCTGCGACTCACAACTCACAAATTACGCTCGTTTGGCTTCACCCTAAAGCTCCGTTTAGACCAAACGAGCGAATGCTCATTCTAGTAAAGCTCTTTTGATGTAAACTAACAACGAGCATTCTTTCGTTGTTCTAGTGTGTTCGCCACGTGTTCGGCGGTAAATAGGTAGAATGCTCTCAGAATCTCGCTCGTTTGGTGTAAACGACGCAAGAGCGCTCGAGCAATTGCCTAGAGCGTTCTTTCGTGTTCGGACGTGCTCGCTCTTCGAGGCGGTCTCTTCAAAGGGATTCTAGTGTTCTTGATATTTTTACTTTTTGGCGGCTGGTTTTAGGTAGTTTAGCAAAGGTTATTTCGTAAATATGGATTGGAGTAATGAAAAATGTTTACAAATGATAGAATTATACCATAACAAAAGATGTTTATGGGATCCAACCTTTGATGACTATAAAAATAAATTAACTACTTATCGTTGACGAATGAGCAATGAGCATTCGCTCGTTTGGTCTAAACGGAGCTATATGATTCTCATCTATAGAGCAAAAGTTCTTATTCTTGATGTTCTTGTTGATTCGATTGGTGTAAACGATCTAAAGTATGTTGTAACGAATTATAGTTTACACTAAACGAATACGAAAGAATGTTCTTGTGCTGTTCTTGCTCTATGTTCTTTTGGTGTAAACCCACCTTAACGCGAACGGCCTCTTTATTACTCCGGGGAGTATTATAGGACTATTGTGTGCTGTTAGTTTTTAATTTTTATTATTCGTATTCGAGATCTTTGATACCTACCTGTTTTAGTCAATTGTCTATTTGCAAACAATAACATAAATATTTTTTACTTGTTTGTCACAATGGTTTGATAATTTGTATTGAATTACGTGATGTAGGTATCAACTAACCTCTGAGTCACAAGATTTTAGTTCAAAAACACTATATTCACATTCCCATGATCTCGATTGTGTAGTTTTATACGTTTACATTAAGGTAATTAGTTCATAAATAGTAAAATCATTATTTCTAAAATTACAAACAGACGATTGAACTTGGGTTCGGACGGAACCCCAGACCGTATCTGTGCGCATAACAGACGAACGTTCCGAATCGTCCAGTCGCCTATAATAAATAATATTCTATCGAAACGGGCCCGAAAAGGCCCAGTCAATAGTCATAATTTACGCATTTTACAGATTAGGGCCGGGACACAAAAACACGGCACGACGTCGTACGACGTCGTACGGCGCCGTGTCGTGGGAATCCACGACGCACGTCGTAAAAAACCACGACACGACGCCGTACGACGCCGTGCCGTGTTTTTGTGTCCCGGCCCTAACAGCTTAATATAAAAAAAATACTGATCAATAAAATATAACAAAAAGGATTCTGTTAGCAGTGATCGAGCTGATGAAGATGAATTATTGCTAAAAATACTCTCAATCATGTCAGCTTAAAAAAAAAATCGGCCAAGTGCGAGTCGGACTCGCGCACGAAGGGTTCCGTACCGTTATAGAGCAAAAATAGGCCAAAAATTGGGTTTTTTGTATGGGAGCCCCCCTTTATTATTAAAGTATAGATACAACTGAGTATTTTGCGAATATTTCAAGTGCCTACCTATTGCCATTATTGATATCGAGCAAAAAATAGCAAAAAAATTACGTTTGTCGTATGGGAGCCCCCCTTAAATATTTAATTTATTTTGTTTTTAGTATTTGTTGTTAAAGCGGCAACAGATATATTATATACTTTGTAAAAATTTCAGAAATCTAGCTATAGCGGTTCTTGAGATACAGCCTGGAGACCGACAGACGGACAGACAGACGGACAGACCGACATCGAAGTCTGCGCATGCTTCGATGTCATGGAAGGACACATACCTAACCAGTAACCACACAGAAAGACTTTAACACCCTGTTTTAAAAATAAAAGTCGATGCAAGCAAAACATTTACTAGATGACGCCCGCAACTTCGTTTTATTTCTATAACTTTCGTTTATAACCGTACATTTTTTCGGGATAAAAGTATCCTATGTCTTTTCCCGGGACTCAAAGTATCTCCATACCCAGCAAAATCGAAGAAGAGGAGGTGAAGAGGTAATTACAGACAGACAGAGACACTTTCGCATTTATAATATTAGTATGGATATTCTATTCTCTGTTCTATCTGTGAGTAGTCATTTATAGTCAGGGAGCCCTAGAACAATTTTTTTTGATTATGTAGTACTATCAAGCAAATTTTTTGTGAGTAGCTTCATTTTGATAAGACAAACAACATTTTTATCTGCGAAAAATCTTGAAAGTGGTAGCTAAAAGAGATGGAAAGGATTTCATACTTTGATTTGATGGTCTTGAAATATGGATTGTTCTATTTGTAGGACAATGTTACTCTTAAATTATATAACTATTAACCTACCAATATGCAAAAAATTAGCTGGTTAGGGTTCTGTAATCAACAAAACTTCATTTGTGTATAAAATGAATTTCCACCAAGAACCGACAGTACAATCAATTACATATTATATTCTAGAAGATTCATTAAGAAAAAATATTACAAACAGGTTGTTTATAAATATAACTTATAAGTTACTTTCCGTTGGCCTAGAATCGTAAAATTGGACTAAAATCAAGGTTACCTTACAACAATGGAAAAATCTGATGCAAAATATCATTTAAATTATTTTTGCACTCCGATTTTTTCCATTGCTGTGAGATTATTTTTTTTCAATTTAATGAGTCTATTTATTATTATTAGATTGTTTAAATATAAATTATTAATTTCTTTAAATTATTAGCTAATATAAAACAAAAAAATATTTAATGCCTATTATTATGATATTATATTTTGCAATTAAATAATATTTAAGTATACTTAAATAATTTTAGCTCGGTGGAAAAACAGCTATTTACTAAGTATTAATGTTACCAACGACTAGAAAAGAATTTTATCACATGAACTTTGGCCAAGCTCCATATAGTTCATCTTATTTTACAAAAATTACAAATCATTGGCTCAGCCAGATAATAGTTTAGAGGTTGTTAAAGCAGGCAGGTTGAATAAGAAACTTGCTTTTATGTCCTTTTTTGTCATTCCAGGATGAGGAAGTTAGAATTAAATTTAAAAATTGGATATTCCTGCGCTTTTGGAATCACGTTTTTTGACTTTTGTATATTTTGTAATATCCGCGTTTCTGACAGATATACAACCAGATAAGGCGAAGGCCGTGCGACAAGTGACAACAAGGGTGCACTTTGTTCTCTGCTCAGGGTTGTCAAAATTCTGAAATTTTAAGGTTAATCATCCAATCGTTGATGTTATACGTCGTATCGTACGCAAATCATGACAAAATAAAATTGATAATATTATACACAGGTATAATATTATAACGTATCTATGTTCTATTAGCTATATACTTATAAATTACAACATTTTACAGTTAAATAATTCGTACCTTGATAAGTATCGATCACATGAAAAGTTTACAAAATGTTAGCTTACACATTACGCCAAACTACTCAATTATTTACACCCCGGGCTAATATTTATGCCTCTTTATATTGCCAGAGGGTGAAACCCCTTTGTTGACATTTCAGGCTGAAATATCAATAATGTTTACCGAGAATTTGGCAGCCCTGTTGCCGAGCGAGGGTCGGTGAATGCGCGCGCAGTCCTCTCGGCGGAGACCGGAGTGCTCACTGTCCTCAGCGCGTTCAGTCGATCAGCATCGCTCGATGGCGGCGGTCACGTGGCCTAATTAAAAATTCTGTGCGCGTAATTTTAATTGACATAATAAAACAGAACTCGAAAATTTTTAAAATTCGAATAAATCTGAAGTGATATTATTGGTGAAAGAGTGCTTATAGTACCTGGTGAGTGGGACATATTTTCTTATATTTTTGGTAATTTTTGACATTTTTAAATGAAGTGGATTGTCGCTGATGATGATGCTGTTTCCTTCGAGATAGAAGTTCGATTTGTGTAGTTAAGCAAACGCACTCGAATAGTTTACAAGAGATTGGAAAGTATTTCAAGGCGATCATGGTTTTAGTGATCTGTGTATTACAGATTTTTAAAGGATTAAATATATTGAGTTAATTAGTACCTTGCCTAGAGCCTATATTACTGTTGAAGCGGAAGTGAATTGAGGGGAATGTCCAAACACCAATAATTTAGTAACAAGATTAGTTTCTAAGTTAAATTTTAACTAGCAAACTTTATACCAACTCCGATATCTCGGTAACACGCGATAGGACTATAAGTAAATTAATTAGTATTTGTTTGTGGTTTTCAAATGTAGCTTAATTTGTGAATGTCCCCACAACCTAAAATAGATATTATTGGTTCCTAAAAACATTATTTCGGTCACTATTTCTATGTTTTTACGATTAATCCATAATTCATTATGAACTTAAAAAAAATACATTGTATCAAGTTAAATCGTTGCCAATTGTTGGGAGAAAATAAATAGTTTTCAAGGAAAAACTCTCAATATATCTGTTTCTATAAATACTTTGAGCTTTTAATCATAAAAACACTGTTAGCGATAGCTAAATGTTACCGACCGCGTTTTACCGTCACTGTTGTAAATAAAAGGAAATTCTTTAGTTATCAAGGTCAATGTAACACCTTGTTTTTAGGGTTACCAATGAGTTCCAAAAAATAATAAAACTAACCTCAGTATTTTCTGTATGAAAAAACTACGTTTTTAAAACTATTGAAATTTTTAAACAGTCTGTGGCGTCATTGGAAAATGTCCACGATGGGTATTTTACCCTGCGTAGCCTGCGTATAAGAAACTCAAAAAAACTTTGTAGTTAAAATCTTTTATAACTATTTAGGTATCTATATTTAGGTGAGTAAGTATGCGACTTTAGAATTAAAATCTAATTCTAGGTCTCCATACTAAAACCGGCGAAACAAACTCAGACGAATCGTCATGAATAAGAATAAGTCTAAGGTTACACGGCCAGTTTGTCATCAGTTCAGTCTATCAGTTTCAGACTGACTCCATAACAATGACTGGAAAATAAGTAGGTACATAATAAAAAATCACCAGGCCGTCAGTCACACGGTTACACGATCATTCTTTAGTCAGTCTGGATCAGACTGATGGACTGAACTGATGCCAGACTGACCGTTCCGTAACCGTACCCGTACTCTTATGTCTTATTGTCTACGAGCTTTTATTGTATACAAACTTTGATCCCCTATTTTAACCCCTTGGGGGTAGTATTGATCAAAATCCTTTCTTAGCGGATGCCTACGTCATAACATCTACCTGCATGCCAAATTTCAGCCCGATCGGTCCAGTGGTTTGGGCTGTGCGTTGATAGATCACCATGTCAGTCAGTCACCTTTGAGTTTTATATATATAGATAATGCTGTGTCATGACTGATGCCCCCCCAGCTCAGCAAACGCAGCAAGCTAAATATGCCATCCTCATCACCTTGATGAGTGGCAGTCTTCCACCGTGCGTTTTTCGCGTAACTTTCTGCCGCGCACTGTAAAACTCTGGAACGAACAGTAGTATTTCCGGACCTATACGACCTACAAACCTTCAAGAAGAGAGCGTATTCCCTTTTAAAAAGCCGGCAACGCACCAACAGCTCTTCTGATGTTGCGACTTGCGAGTGTCCATGGAGCGATGGTAGTTGCTTTCCATCAGGTGACGGGTCACCTCGTTGCACGTTTGCCCCCTTATTTTATAATAAAAAGCAAGGCAGCTGGGCTATACTGCATCATGATGTTTCCATTCACCTTTGTCTCGTACGTGCTACAGTCAAGATCAGTTTATCGAAACGTGACCAATACGAGTACGATAATACTTGTTATATCTGTATTTGTAACATTCAGGTTTGTATAATGTATTGTAATACACTATTAGATATAAAATACTAGTTGACGACCGTAATTCCGTTTCGAAGAAATTCGTTTTTTTGCACGGGAACCGTACATGTATTCGGGATAGCAAGTATATCCTACGTCTTTTCTTGGTACTCAAAGTATCTCCATACCAAATCCTAACAAAATCGGTTCAGCGGTTTAAGCGTGAACAGGTAACAGACACACTTTCGCATTATAATATTAGTATGGATATCGACTTGGTTATAACGGTTTCAAAAATCACGATACGGAAAAATCCATTCTATTTTCATTCAATTTCGTTTCTCACAAAAAAGATACATCTCTTTAAAGTTTACACCTCAAATGTCAAATATTCTAATAATAAATAACCTCAAAGGCCTTTCAGGGTACGCCGCAATACTAAAGATCATAACGAGTTTACTATTAGCAGAATCCGAAATAGATCGAAGCTGTTAGACGAAAAACCAGACTCGGGGTACAGGCCTACATCACATACTTGATACTTCTCTTACAGATAACCTATTTTACTTAAGCTGATTCACATAAAATAAGTGTGTTCTGTTTTACAACCGTTAGTTTACAAAATAATAACAGGGTAGAGGTTTGACCGCCAAGCAATTGTTTGTAATAACCTTCGTCGCAGGTTGACTAACCGTTGACAGGTTAAGCAACGCGACAGCGAGAGCGGAACTGGATGGGTTATCATTATTTGGAGGATTAGAAATAATACTTACTAAACAATGAAAATCGGTCCACAAAGGGCGAAGTAATCGTTGAACAATGAACATACAAAAAATATTTATAAACAGACGAACACATAACCACCTCCTTTTTGAAAGTCGGTTAATAAGAAAACCTAGCTTATTGTCAAGGAATGGTCTTTGAACATTAATTATTTTTTAAATTGATCGCAGTTTATCTTCTTAACAGCGTTGTTGATTTGTTAGATATAAGGTGGTGTCAAAAAAACTCAGAAACTGTGCATATTATGTCTAATTAATGTCTTATTAAGTTTAAAACGTTATGTGGGGTAGGTTGTGGGTAAAAAATCTAAGGGTTCCCACACACTAATATAATGCTTTCTTACATAATTTTGTAGGATAATAGGAAATCAAATATTATTAGATACTAAGTTTATTTTGGTTTTCTTATTCCTAAAATCCTAATTCCTATATTATTACTAAGTTCTAGGCCGGTAGAACAAGTTCTAAATATCAAAATACTTGATAAGCTCTTAAGGAAATGATATTTTTTACTTCGTTTTAGTATTGACTATAGATTAAATGACAAATTTCCGGGAGGTTGTTGTTCTCTTAATTTAATAATTAAAAACACAAGCTTTTGCATAAAAACGAATTGATATGAATAAATTAATATATTATTATAATATTAATATGGTTTTTAATATGAAATTGCTACATGTTCTACCAATAAAAAATCATCCTTTAAAACTTAATTACCGACTTATTTTTTTTAATATTTTGATAAAAATATGTGATTACGTGCAAAAAGTAAGATAAAACCAACGGTTTACATAAAATAAAAATAATGCTTATTAAAAATATAAAATACGGCTTCTAAAAATTATAAATTTTAAGTATCATAATTTTTTTACTCCTCTGATAATGAGTTTTTGTAATTTTTTGCAGAAATTGAAGACATAAAATCTTGAATATATAATAATATACTTAAAAGTTTTATTTTTATAAAGATGCAGGAAATTTTTTAAATATTTTTGCAATTTAATTTAATTGTATATTTTATTTTAATTTCTAGGGTATCATTTACCAGAGGAAAATTAAATAAATATATTACATATTATTATTTTCAGTATGCAACAACAACAAACAACCACAGCATTTAGAAAGCTTCAGTCTCGTATTTTAAATTCATCGTAATTCCTAGATCTCCTAAATTGATACTTAAACCGATTTTGATTGATTTTGAACGAAAGCTAAGGTGATTTTAACTATTAAATTATAACCATTAATTAATATACATGCGTTACCAGGGCTGTAGAGGTAGGGCAGCATTGGTTACAGGTAGGGCGGAAATAAAAAAAATACATAATATCATTATTGATTGATTTTATAGGATTTTGATATTTTTAATGTAGGGCATTGTGATTTTAAGGTAGGGCATTGCCCCCCAATGCCCCCCTCTAGCAGTGGCCGTATGCGTTACCATTATAACTCTTTAATTAACTTAATGGATAGGAATCGCAAAGGTTTATTGAATACTATGTTACTTGATAGGTATAATGTACCATCGAGGAAATTTATTTCTAGGCAGTTGACATACCAACATAAAAGACTCATGTGAGCTAGACCTTCAATCATTGTACCTAATACTTACTTAGTAAGTTTACTGATAGCTACGTTTAGGCTCAAGAAGACAATAGCCAGAATAATCACTAGCTACATTGTGTACTAGGCTTGTAATTTTAGGTATCACAGCACTAATGTTTAGGTATTAATAGTTTTTCTGCCTTATTGGAATGTTTTTTACAAGATTTCAAAACTTAGGATAAGTCACGCCGCACGAGAAATAATAATATCGATATGTGTTTGTTAAAATAATCCTAATTTTATTTTATCATACGAAAAAAGCCTCGCTATTTTCGTCAATGTCAAAATATCCCCAAACAATACCGAGTTTTGCAATCTTTTACGTGCTGGTTGTATAGCACACATTTAAAGATACCGAAGAAGAAAATCTGTACTTGGGCTAACTCCCAAAACCATTTTGTTACAACTTACAAGGCAGACGCGATGGCTGGCTACGCCATGTTTTCAAAAGAAGTAGACATCATGGCAACATATTCGCCAGATGTTTAGTAAGGATTGCAGTTATAATTAGCAGGACTTAGCGAGTGCGTGCTTGTGTCATCCGTTTGAAACTCTGCACGTAGGTACGAGTTAGGTACACTTGCGTAATGTTTACTTGAATTCGTATGACCCTCGTGAGATGATACGGAAGTATTTTTAAAGTAATCTGTGTGTATACCGTTTTAGGCTTATGTAAAAATAGACAGAAAAATATCTAAAAAGAAACTAGTACTCAATTAATATATTATTCAAAAAATATAACAGATCGTATTAACTAGAAAAAAAGCTTAAGTCAACATTTTTTTAGGACTTTTACGAAGGAAGAGAATGCAAACTAACTAGGTAAAGTGTAAAATTAAGCTTACTTTATTTAAAAATTTCACACTTAAGCAGATGGTATCAGGAAATCTGCAGATTACCTAGGTAATATGCAAGTTAACATATTCTGCATTCTAACGGTAACATATACACAGAGTGTTTAGTGTCTGGACTCTGGTGTCGTCGTGTATATCCTTACCATAATAACTACAGTGTTGTAACAACAGAACCCAGGTGCAAAATATAGTGATTATGATAAATGATAAGGCTATTGATAAGCGGGTATGGCAGAAGTGAAGGGTAGCGATAAAATTAAGTTAATGACTCCAATTTAAATAATGAATCAGTAATTGTAAGCAGAACTTACAATTAGTTAATGTAGGTAGAGAAGGCCCACAATTTGTCAAGTTAAGATTTTTTTGCTAAATGCTTAAAAAAAGGTTTTCTTGCGGAATAGTGCTATTTTGTATTTGTGGATTTAAGATTCGAAAACTATAATTTCCTATAAACTTTTCATTCCTTCCATTCTTGATTAGGGTAAACTGAAGGAAATGTGTAAATCTTTATATCGAAATGGAAAATTGGTAAATCTTCAGGAATTTTACACTTTTTTACATTTTGAGTTTTACAAAACATTTTGCATATAATAACAAACTATAGTGTCATGAAACTTGAAATTAATCCTTCGATCGCGGATTCTTGGAAATGCTATTGTATTATATTGTTGTCGCGATCACCGGTGCTCTTATGGGGCTTGAAGGATTATAATATAATATGCCGAGTTTGAAAAAATCCAGATCTACCTACGTATTCTTGAAACTGGTTTCAGATTTAATCATTTCCGAGAATTAATCCGAATAATATATCATATAGTAATAGACTACAGGCCCACGTCGAAAATGGATGGGTCAAATGAACCACCTGGGGACGTTTAAAGGACGATATTAAAGCATAAAATAATAAGATTTAGCACTATGCCGTCACTTGTAAGCTGTCCAACTGAGTGCTGGTGAGAATTCAAAAGTGCGTAGGGTGAGTACATTTTGGTCATATGATCCTGTACGGCATTTTTACCATCGATAGACACATGAAAAATAATAAGAAAGCCCGCAGTGCCGTACAAAAATAATGCGCCAACAAGTCGGTATTTTTATTTTATTTTCAGCCAATTTCCATGGTAAATTTGGTCATTTGATTCAATACGGCATACGTTTCATACTGTTCTGATACAGCTTGGAATCAATTATTCCGCAACGCCGTACAAAAATAATGCGACAATAGAAAAAAAATCGAGGGTTACAAACCCCCGTTTTTCAGGGGTCCGGGGGGTCATTTGAACCAACATAAAATTAATTCATTTTGAAAGTATGCTATGCATAGATCATATTTTTTTGTACGCCGTACATTTTTGTTGGTCCAAAGGTTTGTAGGAGAAAAAAAAAACTCAAGCAAATATCCATAGAACGAAATGTAAGAAAAGTCCATACAACGAAACATATCGATTTTTTTCTAAAAAATAGTTGTTTTATTAGGGTTCCGTACCCAAAGGGTGTAAACGGATACCTTTGCCTAAGACTTCGATGTCTGTCTGTCTTCAGGCTGTAACTCAAGAACGGTTATAGCTAGAGATTTGAAATTTTCAGAGATTATGTATTTCTGTTGCCGCTATAACAACAAATACTAAAAACAAAATAAAATAATTATTTAAGGGGGGCTCCCATACAACAAACGTGATTTTTTTTCAATTTTTTGCTCGATATCAATAATGGCAACAGGTAGACACCTGAAATGTTCACAAAATACTCAATTTTAATTTTATTTAAAAATCAATAGTAACATTTTTAAAAAAGAAATAATTAAGGGGGGCTCCCATACAAAAAAACACAATTTTGTTCTATGATGGTACGGAACTTTACTTACTCTGCACTAAAATGTACGGCATAATTTTTTCCTAATTTATTTATCTTAATACTATTTGAGACGAAGGAAAAATGTAGAAAACTGCTTTATTTTATTAATCTATGAATATTTAAAATTTCAGATTTTGTATTTCTGTTTATTTTTTTTAGAACAGTTTCTTTTGAACGGCAATACTCTATATCAATTGTATTTTACAATATCATATTAAAAATAAAGTCGCCGTACAGAATCAAATAATTTTACAGCCTAAAAAATCAAGTATACCATGTAATTAAGATTATTATTAAAATGGACAAACATTTTTTGACGGCATTATTTTTAATAGTACTTTTGAGTGCTAAAATAATGTTTGGAACCGAAGCCATACTGTTTCAGATGACCCCCCGGACCCCTGAAAAACAGGGGTTTGTAACCCTCGATTTTTTTCTATTGTCGCATTATTTTTGTACGGCGTTGCGGAATAATTGATTCCAAGCTGTATCCAAACAGTATGAAACGTATGCCGTATTGAATCAAATGACCAAATTTACCATGGAAATTGGTTGAAAATAAAATAAAAATACCGACTTGTTGGCGCATTATTTTTGTACGGCACTGCGGGCTTTCTTATTATTTTTCATGTGTCTATCGATGGTAAAAATGCCGTACAGGATCATATGACCAAAATGTACTCACCCTACATGCACTTTTGAATTCTCACCAGCACTCAGTTGGACAGCTTACAAGTGACGGCATAGTGCTAAATCTTATTATTTTATGCTCTAATATCGTCCTATATACGTCCCCAGGTGGTTCATTTGACCCATCCATTTTCGACGTGGGCATGTAGTCTATAATATGACATCATCTTTATGACTGTAATCTGTCTATTTATAGGTTGTTTTTTACAATTTCATGATGATCGTAAAAAAAAATCAAATTAGTGGCGTAGCGCGCCGCCTTCACTTTAGCCATGGGCCGGTATATCAACTTTAAACAAATAATAAATTGTATATTTTTATCTATTTATATAAAACTCAAAGGTGACTGACTGACATGGTGATCTATCAACGCACAGCCCAAACCACTGGACCGATCGGGCTGAAATTTGGCATGCAGGTAGATGTTATGAAGTAGGCATCCGCTAAGAAAGGATTTTGATCAATTCTATCTCCAAGGGGTTAAAATAGGGGATCAAAGTTTATATATAGGTAATAATACTTCGTAACGCGAGCGAAGCCGCGGGCAAAAGCTCGTATACAATAAAATTATAATCGGTTTCTTGGAGCAACTGTAAATATTATCATAAATGTAATTGTATGTAAAAGGTTTTGGGGGATAAAAAACGATCTTTCTAGGTCTTATCTTAAACGTGTAATAAAAAGCGCCGTTTTATGTTTTTTCCTAATTTGAACTTTAAGTATCGGAGATATAGTAACTCGACTGATACATAATTGGTCCTTATTAAAAATATTATTTATTTTTTACACACAAGTCATAAATATCATAATTCTTGATGAATTTCCTATAAAATAAGGAAGTTTCTGTATATGGGTGGCACAGGTGTTATGTTAAGGTCGAGAAGATGACTCTTCCGTTTAAATAAATTCTTGAAACGGAATTTATGTCTTGGCACTCGCTTCTTCCTATAAAAAACAAGAAACATAATATTGACGTCATAGTTTTTTTCCTGAGTGTTTTACTGAGAAATTTCAAATTTGGAATATTCCTGTTTTGTTATTATGTTGGTAAGATGTCACATTTGAATCTATCGCCAAAATTCTTTAATACCAACATTGACGTCATTGGATTTAATAGGCCTATACTGGCTTTAATTCGATTCGAAGAATGGCTTAAAATTCCATAATATGTAGGTATGAAAATGTCTTGGCAGTTGGCACTCGCTTTTCTCTATAAAAACAAAAACGTCATACAACGTCGTACATACAACGACAATGACGTCATAGCTTTTTTCTTAAGTGTTTACTGAGTCAAACTTGAAATATTCTTGTTATCTTGTGGGTATCAATAATGTCACATTTAAATCTATCGCCAAAATTGTTTAATACCAACATTGACGTCAGTGGATTTTACTGGCTTATACTTAATGGTTTTAATTGGAATTCGAAAAATATCTTAAAATTCCATATACGTATGAAATGTATCTCTTGGCACTCCTTTTTCCTATAAAACAAAAAAAAAACAAAACATATTCATAACGTGATAGCTTTTTTCCTTGTTTTACTGAGAAATTTCTAACGCGGGTTAATCTTGTTTTGTGTAGGTAATAATGTCGCATTATAATCTATCCCCAAAATTTTTATACCAACTTTGACGTCAGTGGATTTGACAGGCTTATAATGGTTTTAATTCGATTGCAATTTTCGAAAAATATCAAAAAATCCATAAATATGTTACTTTTGCGCGTCAGCGATTATTAGGAACATACATAAACTGAGTAGTAAACAAAAAAATATATATACATTATATTACCAATTACGTCACATCCATATCCGTACTCATATTATAATTTATTACATTGAGAATATAATTTAGTGCAGTATTTCCCAAAGTGTGGGTCGCGACCCACTGGTGGGTCGCGGGTAGATTTTGGGTGGGCCCTGAAACTATTGGACGATTGTCGTACTTACGTACGTTTCTTAATTGAAATGGGTGTGGTGACGAGCTTTACAAAAGGCCCAAGTCCAGCAGTGAACGTCAGAATTTACGGGTAAATGCTGCGGCAGCAATATACCGCTGTTTTTTGTCTTCATGACACAAGGTGGGCCGCGAACTTTAAACTTTCTTGTAGATGGGTCGCGGTCCCGACAAGTTTGGGAAACACTGATTTAGTTGATATACCTAATTAAATACATGATAATTGAATAAGTATTCATATAATATTAATTATAAGTACTTAATTTGAAATTATACTGCTGATTTGTATTTGTTTGTAATTCCGGATGTTATTGTAATATTTGAAAGTGACGGTTGGTTATTGTTTGCAGTTGTGTAAATAGCGGGACTTTCTGTAAACAAGTTGAGTGGTCACTGAACAATTTTGTAAGGCGGAAACTCTGCCAGTCTGAATAAAGTTAAAGTGCTGATAAGTGAATAAATTATTACATTCTTCACACGATAGGTTTATTCAATAATATAAAGGGGTATGAAGATTTTTGTATGGAGCCTGGCCGACCTACTGTCCGCCATTTTGTTTATTTTTTTGAAATCGCGTTCACGAATAATTCTTTGAAAAATGGATAGCTAACATCAATACAAACAAAAAATAATCTTCGGCAAAACCGCGTAAAGTGTCATATTTCGAAGATATGAGCTGCCAAAGTTTTACCATTGGAAATAAATATTTAAGATATTGCAACTCTAAGGCATGGTTATTACTTATTCCAAGAGGTTTCTCGTCTGTGAAACATGTAGCCACTCTGTAACACACCGTCGCGTGATGACAAAGCAAAGTGCAGTCTAGCTCAAACAATATTTTATCAACTACCTAATGAGAAACTACTACTTACTGCAAAGTCTCAGTTTTGACGATTCAGTGCTTTTCCGATATTTTTATAATAAAACAAAATCTACGGTATACCTCTCTGGTTAACATAAGACAAACAAGAAGAAGAAGAAGACGAGAAAAAAGAAGAACAACAAGAAGGGGGGGGGGGGGGGGGGGGAACTTAAAAGACAAAAATTTAAAATATAATTCGATTTGATTCGATTCAAGATCGACTGTGATTGGCTAATTTTAAAGCAAGATCGACATTCGACAATTAGTGATTGGCTGTTAAAACGGATGAATTAAAGTGTAATCTGTGGTTTTCAACTTAAATTCAATAACCAACGTAATTTTTTTGTAAGCCGACTTCTTTTTGAGGTTCCGTAGTCAACAAGGAACCTTTATAGTTTCGGTCTGTCCGTCCGTCTGTCCGTCTGTCCGTCTGTCCGTCTGTCTGTCTGCGGTTAAATACGGGCCAGAGTTGCAATATCTTTATTTCCAATGGTAAAACTTTGGCAGCTCATATCTTCGAAATGTGACACTTTACGCGGTTTTGTCCAAGATTATTTTTTGTTTGTATTGATGTCAGCTATACATCTTTCAAAGAATTATTCGTGAACGCGATTAAAAAAAAAACAAAATGGCGGACAAGTAGGTCGGCCAAAATCTTCGTACCCCTTTATTTGTTGGGCCATTAAAGACCAACACAAGTCAACGTGTAGAGGAGGTTATTCAGTATTCTTCTATGGTTGCTCATGATTGATTTCGATAGTGCATACAGCTTCACAATCAAAAACATAATTATAAACCAATGTGCAAAGGGCTATTGAGATTTAACTTTTTTTGCGCAGCTTGTCTTTTAATTTTTGCCATCTACCACCTGTCTTTGGTTTTTTGTAGTTTTTTCGGCTACTCATAATAACAATGAACATATTTATTTTGTTTAAGTTACAACAATTATGTAGTAATTGCATGAGTATACGTAATCGATTTGTTTGTTTATTGATCAAGGTGAACTTTGCAATGCTATAATTGCTACAAACTTGTTCAGGATTCCGTAGATGAGAACTAGTTTAATAATAATAGTAATAATATCTATGGACGCTTCACACCACGTCAGTCTGGCCCCGTGCTAAGTACCTGAAGGACTTGTGTTACAAGTACCAGACAACGGAAATATATTTAATACTTTTATATTATACATATATTTAAGATTTTTATTATATCATACATATATTTAATACACATCCAAGACCCAGGAACATTGAAAAATTTTTTGTTCCGTCGGCGGGAACGAACGCGCCACTGAGCCACAGAGGTCGTCAAAGTCGTCAAAAATCGTCAAAGTTTATTTGTAAAATAAATGTATCTTTTGTTTATGTTTTACTTATAATATATATTACGATATATTATATTTTGGAATTGGCTTGTTTTGGTATTAACATATTCGTATAATAAACAAAGGTTCGACCATTCTTTTGTTTCATGGTTAATACGTGACATTCAAATATGCAGCACTTAACTCAATTTTAACATTTACGGTCCCATTCAGGGACAATTAATGATCACTTAACATTTAATCAATAAACAGTTTGACAGAAAATAAAGCTTATTCACTACTACCATAAAAGTAAATTAGTCATTACCTACGAATAATAAAAACTAGTCATTACTCTTTGAATATGTCCGAGTGCGACCGTTATATCAAAATTAATAGAAACCTAGTATACTGTATGATATTTACATTATGGTAAATAGTTGCAGAGGTCGACAAAGCATCGGTTGAGTAACTCAGAAGGCCGACCAGTTTTCCAACTAGTTTGGCGACTCTAGTAGACCCTAGTCGGGAGTTTATTCACTACTGTTACTTACGTTTTCAGCAAGGCTAGTTGACTTACTAACCCTCACTAATATTATAAATGCTAAAGTGTGTCTGTCTGTTTGTCTTTTATCTCTTAAGGCTTAAGCCGCTAAACCGACGTAAATAAAATTTAGTACGAAGAGGATCAAGGCTGGAAAATTGGGGTGTAGGTCGATCTCCAACTAGGTGGGACGACGATCTCCGTTTAGTTGCGGGTCCATGTTGGATGCGAGTAGCAGGAGATCGGTCATCTGCGGGCCGATTCTGTATCGTACATTTGTGAGTTAATCACTGAGTTAGTAACGAAACGGAGGAGTGAGCAACCGAAAGTCTCACTTTTGTATGCAAGTGAATACAAAAAGTGGCACTTTCCGTTACTCACTCCTCGGTTTCGTTACTAACTCAGTTATTAACTCACAAATGTACGATACAGAATCGGCCCGCAGGGCGTTCATTGAGAGAAGCCTATGTCCAGCGGGCCGATTCTGTATCGTACATTTGTGAGTTAATAACTGAGTTAGTAACGAAACCGAGGAGTGAGTAACGGAAAGTGCCACTTTTTGTATTCACTTGCATACAAAAGTGAGACTTTCGGTTGCTCACTCCTCCGTTTCGTTACTAACTCAGTGTACTCACAAATGTACGATACAGAATCGGCCCGCAGCAGTGGACGAATATAGGCTGATATGATGATGATTATGATTATGATACTTTAAAGCCTGGGATAAAGGATAGTTTTATAGCAGCAAAATGTTTGATTCCCAGGTGCAATACTTACGATTTTTTGTGCAACGTAGTTACGGACGTGGTATTATTAATAATTGCGCCAATATACAAATTGCAAACATAATATTATGTAAATATGTATGTGCAAAAAATTAAAAGGAATAGGACTTTTCCACTAAAATGTAGTGATCCGACTTCTTCCTATTTCTTCTCTCAACAACTTCAAGTAGGTACCAACTTAATAAGACCTTAATGGGCTAAAATGTATTACCCATGATCTAATTTGTATACTCACGATTTACTATAATTTAATATGTTTCAACATAGGACATTAAAAATTAAATTTAGAATGTATTAAAACTCAAAGACCTTACGAACGTGATTTGTGAGATTTTTGCTTCGTCAGCACAATTAAAAGGAGGTCACAACCGAGTTACTACTTACTACGTTACTACTTAGTACTTACACATTATGAGATCAACTATCAAGTATGTAAGATCTTTTAGAGAACTCCTGTGTAATTGGTTGCCAAATTACTTCGAATTTATACTGGTTGTTTTGAAATTTTATGTGTGCTATTTTTCGTTACAGAAATAACATGGACACAATTTTTGTTATTTAAACATGTTTACTAGGTTAAACATGTTTAAATAACAAAAATTGTGTCACTATTATCTATATTCGGATACTATAATAAGTAATAGGATGCGATAGAATTAGAGGAAGTAATTCACTGTCTGCTACTGTTGAACTTGAGATTTTTATGGAATTTGAGATGGATGGCGATTGATAGCACGCATGGAATAAGGACATAATATATTATTCTTATTTTCGAGAAATATTATATTTACGAACATGGCAATAAATACATGTACTTAATAAATAATAATGAAGTATTACTTGGTAATAAATATAAACAAAAGAAACTAAATATAAAATTTTGTGATTACAAGAATCAGTAGTTAAAGCACTGATAACTAAATATGAGGTAGTTATGTTTGAAGTCAAGGTCAGAAGAGATACGACAAATTAGGATTAATATAGATCCTACCATAGATTAGGAAAACAATGGGCGTTCAGTCTGATAAGGAACAACCGACCTTGACATAAAGTAAATATATTCGTTATTTAATTACTTATCAGTGTAAATAAACGACTCTGTGACACAAAAAAGTAAACTCTTTTTTTAGTGATTTGGAACTCTGTATCATTCTACTTATTGTCGCCAACGGTCCGCTTGTTCCTCTTCTACCCGACTACCCCTATTCTTTTAAATCAGGGCAATTACTCCAACCCTCCCCCCATTTTAGGCTGAGACCGCGCCTGACTACTGTTTGCTTCACTTAAAGTAAGAACGATTGCCGTAGGGGTTCCATGTCAAAACTTTTAGGCGGTTTACAACACCGGCTGACTACGCCACTGTAAACAGTAAACTCTAAATTATTCAGCTCTTGTAGGGTTTAAAGTTATATAACAGTGACTTATTCAATACTTCCTTCCATGCATATGCATGAATTGTGTGGAGTTACATTACTGTGAAATTCGTGAATGAATTACTGGACACGCAACGTTAGCTCTACTAATATCGACCATTTTACCATTAGGTAATGGATACTATTCTTATATAATGGCGGTATTCTTTGGCCTACTTTATGACAGTTTTTTTAAGAGAAAATTTAATATTTCGCTTAAAAGATTTTACTTCAAACCTGGCGTTGTGCACTTTTTTTTGGGATGCGTAAAATGTTAAAACCTCAACACACTTGATCTGTTCATAAGATGGAAGGAGAGTAGACGGTGCGGGGGGCAATTAATATTATCCTCCTCTATTTCAATGGCTTAGCTATAACAGCTGCTAGGATGGCGCTAACTTCATAAAATTACAGAATTGACTACTGTCAATTTTGTAATTTTATGAAACAGGTAAAAAGACTGATACGAACAGATCGCCCGATAATTTTTACAATATTTATTAATATAATAAGTGTCGTGTAGGCCATCCACCACTTAATTTGACAGATGAAGTATGGAGAATCTGTCAAATAAGTTATGGACAGCCTATTCGGCACTTTATCAGGAAGTGGTGAAACAGGCCCTTAATAGCTTTGTTACACCTGTAGATAAAGCTAAAGGTGACATAATTCATCAGGGGTCAACGCACAGCCTCAAGCGACAATTACTGATAATGACTACCAGCCAAGATTAACGCCACGTATTATAAAGACATTAAATAGCAATTAAACACGATCTTGGTACCTTTTTCATTAGATAGAGATTAGCTTTTAGTTTTTTGCTTATGAATAATTTAATAATCGGCCAAGTGCGAGTCGGACTTGCGCACGAAGGGTTCTGTACTGTTATTGAGCGAAAGTTGGCAAAAAATTGTTTTTTGTATGGGAGCGCTCTTTAAATATTCATTTTTTTTATTAATTGTTAAAGAAAAAATATAATTAAGAATTTTGTGAGTATTTCAAGTGCCTACCATTATTGATTACGAGCAAAAAAAATGCCCAAAAAATTACGTTTGTTGTATGGGATAAAATTAAATTTTATTTTATTTTGTTTTTAGTATTTCTTATTATATAAGCGGTAACCAAAATACACGATCTGTGAAAATTTCAGAAGTCTAGCTATAGCGGTTATTGAGTAACAGCCTGAAGACCGACAGACGGACGGACGGACGGACAGACATCGAAGTCTCAGTAATAGGGTCCCGTTTTTACCCTTTGGGTACGGAACCCTGAAAATACACATTAATCATCTATATGATACCAAATACCGCAATATAGCTCTTGCTGCAAAATTCCTGAAATAAGAAGAAATATATCCCCAGCCGATTATAAAACCTTAATATAAAATTAATTATGTACTTACATACCTAATACCACGCTAGTACCTATTCAACTTTGTATATTCTATTAAGTCTCTAAAATATTGTCGTCCGCGACCCAGGATCTACAATACGTCAGTAGGTATGTTTTTCAATTTATCAATGTCACTAAATCTCTATTAAGTGAATAACTTATTAGAACTAATAACTTGTTTGCTGCAAAATATCTAAGTTATAAATTTTTCCATTAGATAGAACTTATAAAGTTTTTTTCGTGGATAAAAAAGTTGAAACCCAGTTTTATAAAGAGGAAAATAATGGTTGAAACTCTAATTTAAGAAATATAAATACAATATTGAGTGTAAAAGGATTAAGGTTTAACCATATATGGATACATACAGATAACTCTTAGATATTATTGAAATAGAGTTGTTGCCTTACCAACCGAAAGTGTAACGGTTGTCTGGCAGAAACTGCTCTTAGCAGCAAGACCTTATTAGTGCATAGTTTTCATATATTGTGATTTTTTAAGTTTAAGTTTAGGTTTAAGTTGTACAAATAAAAAAAAATCTATTCTATTCTGTTCGGAAGATATTTAAACAAAAATAACAAAAATACTGTACAACGTTCATTTACCTCTTTTTACTTATAAACATATTAATTTATGCAGCGTATATAACTGTTATGGTTTTTGATGGTTATTCACTGTTTAAATATTTATTTTTATTAGTAAGTGGGAATATGTATAATTTGTATAAAAAAAGTATATTGATGACGCCCGCAACTCGGTTGCGCCAAAATTCGTTTATCGCGTGGGAATTTTTCCGCAAAAAAAAAAACCGCTGTCCTATGGCCTTTCCCGGGCTCAATCTGCACACCAAGTTGTATCTAAATCAGTTCAGCGGTTTAATAAAGAAAAGGTAACAGATAGACAGATAAGACAGACACACTGTTGCTTTTATAATATTAGTATAGAAGTATCCAGTATAGATAGGTAACTAGATGATGCCCGCAACTCCGTTGCGCCCACAGAAATAAGAACTAGATAGAGGTCTGTGGTTGCGCCAAAACTCGTTTATCGCGCGGGGACCGTACATTTTTTCGGAACAAAAAGTATCCTTAGATGTCCTTTCCCGGGACTCAAAGTATCCCCATGCCCAATTTCAGCAAAATCGGTTCAGCGGTTTGAGCGTGAAGAGGTAACAGACAGACAGACAGACACACTTTTGCATTTATTATATTAGTATGGAAATATGGATAATATCAATTGGTAGCATAAAATGAAGTATCCGTTTGAGAAAATGACACCTTGTGAATTGTGATGCACCATGTGAAACTAGCTGTTGTCTGCGGTTTGGCCTGTGGTTTCCACCTGATACTCGACAAAACCGCTAACTGCTAGGGGTGACTTAAATATTGTTTCATTCATGCAACCTATCAAAATTGACCTTAAACAAAAATGTAACTTTTACAACTTCAATGAGTATTTTAAAAATCCTATACAATATTGGACTTAATAAAGTTTTTGTAAATTGTAGGTTTGCAACTATATCAAATGTCAATTTACGCAGAAATTATTTTATCGCGTGGGAACCGTACATAGTCCTCTAGAGTCTAGTCCAGTGGTTCCTAACCTTTTAGTCATGAGGGACCATCTTACCAAATGTTTGTCTTGCTGGGGACCACCCTGTTGATTCACCTAAATTAAGGGTGATTTGATAAGGAAAACAAGCACAACTATAAATAATTATAAAATTAGCACTCATTTTTCATTTGGAAAAAAATTACAGATTTTAATTTAATGTGATTTTTGCGACTGCATATACTCTTTACTAACTTTTGAATTCTCACGTATTATTAGGATGGCTTCGGGGACCACTTGGAATGCCTTCAGGGACCACCAGTGGTCCGCGGATCACCGGTTAAGAATTAAGAACCACTGGTCTAGTCCTTTCCCGGGCGGGACTCGAGGAGTCTCTATATTTCAGTCTTATTCGGTTCAGCGGTTAAGGGTCAATTCAGACGCATCGTTGCGGTCTGAATCAACCCTTAAGCGTGAAGAGGTAACAAACATACCTACACTCTTTTGAATAAATTATAATTTAAGTTTTTTTAAGCTCATAACATTTCTAACAACAAGGTTTTTTTTTGTCGAAACATTCGCTACACCATTAAGGGCGTTCCTTGCGGAGATACCGTAATTTACCGTATTTAAAGCTCTATAAACTCATAATTTGAAAGCTACAAAGTTATAATAAAAATACAGCAATAATCTTCAGTATATCAACATTCCTTTCCCCGTTTTAAATTTTCTATTTTTGTTTATTATACTCACGATATCAGCTTATTAAAATTCAAGCATACATTCAGCATCTCCTTAGGATTTACAAATTACTTTTATTTGAAACACACGCCAATAGATCGACAATATCATAAACTACATATTCCCCGTTTTAATTTTTTTTAGGACAATTTTGAACTAAGATAAGTAAAAATAATAGGGTTTTGGTGCGATCTCGGCAACGCGGCAAATGTATGGCCAAGGTCGTTTGCTCGGGGGACGGCCTTAATATAGACACAACTTCACACGAGTCGCAAGTCGCAACCTTGCGATTCGGAAATCGTATTCACGTACAGCTGTAGCATTTGGTGCGTTGCGATAACTACCGCAACTCGGTCAATGTCACGATACAACTCTAATATCGTGTACCAGATGTTGCCTGCTACTTGTTTGTCGCGCAGTGGATTTTAGTGCATTAAAACTACTAGATATTTGACCGAGCTTTGCTCGGTATTCGATAAAACACGAATAAAACCAATCACCCCCAAAACCCCCTATTATATACTAAATTTCATGAAAATCGTTGGAGCCGATTCCGAGATTCCAATTATATATGTTACAGTCATAGTGATTAAATAGCTATTATACATAATGACTGGTCATTATATATAATATCTAAATTGACTAGACAATGTGATTAATTAATCACTTTATCCGGGTGTTATTCATAATAGCTGGTAGAAGTTAGCCAAAGTAATAAAATACGGTATAACCGACTTATCACCCCTCCTCATTTGTAAGAATAAATTATAATTATGACCCAGTCATATAATGTCAGTTCATTTTTAACCCCCGACAAAAAAGAGGGGTGTTATAAGTTTGACGTGTCTGTCTGTCTGTCTGTCTGTCTGTCTGTCTGTCTGTTTGTCTGTCTGTGTGTGTATCTGTCCGTGGCATCGTAGCATCCAAACGGGTGGACCGATTTTGATCTAGTTTTTTTTGTTTGAAAGCTGACATGATTGAGAGTGTGCTTAGCTATAGTTCATCATCATCAGCCTGCTCAGTGCTGGAAAATCGCGGTTTATCTGGTTCGTGAAAGGCCGTTAGCAACTTGCAGTCGTTTGATGAGTTTTATATTTTGCATTCTGGTTCGTGATATTTATGAATAACATACACATTAATGGAAAGTTGACCTGGTGCTGCAGCATCACCTGGTAATCAATAGGATAACCAACTCCTCACCAACTTAGAGCAGAGGTTTCGTGTTGGGGCTCATTTTAATTGCGACAGTCAGTAAGACGTAGATAAACAGTAAATATTTGCATGCTATGCAGCAATCACCTGGATTCTATAGGAGCCGAGCTCCGTATGAACCCAAAGTGGAGGTTTCATGTTTGGGCTCAGGTTGACGGGCTTATCCAAGAGGACATTCATAGACTGTATTCTTTGCATATTATGCTGCACTATAACCAACAAAAGTTTAAAAAGCATAAAATAAAATTAAATTAAGATATTTAAAAAAACCCCCGCCAAAAAACTTTAAAATGTAATGAAATAATATTTACTTACTTTAAGTTTAAATAATTCCTAAGTGTAAAGTTATAATTGTTGTCAAGGTGTGTCGGGGGACCGCTAATATACGTTTGATTTCACATAACATTATAGTTATAGGTCAGTTCACAGCGATCCGAATCGAGACAATAAGCGACTTGGCGATACAAAAGCAAAAGTCGCTGTTGTCGTAGTTTACTTGGCGGTCCCCCGACACACCGTGACAACAATTATGGACTAAAATATTACTTTACACTTAGGAATTATTTAAACTTAAAGTAAGTACAGTAAGTAAGACTACAATTAATTAAAATTATTTAATAATATTATTTCAATTATCCTTGGTGCGAAAAATCTATAGAATAAATAAAAAAAAGGATATGGGCGAACAGCCCATAGACGGCCCCAATTTTTATAATAATAAAAAAAAACTTAAAGTAAGTAAATATTATTTCATTACTTTTTAAAGTTTTTTGGTGGGGGTTTTTTTTAATTTCTTAATTTAATTTTATAAATATTTTATTATTTTAGTCTTTAAAGAGTGATACCAAATATGTGTATTGATCTCTGTATTTTTAGGGTTCCGTACCCAAAGGGTAAAAACGGGACCCTATTACTGAGACTTCGATGTATTTCCATTTGTCCGTCTGTCTGTCTATCTCCAGGCTGTATAATAGAACCGCTATAGCTAGACTACCGGAATTTTCACAGTTTCTGCTGTTGCTATAACAAGAAACACTAAAAACAAAATAAATTAATATTAAAGGGATTTCCCATATAACAGACGTGATTTTTTTGTCCTTTTTTGCTCGTAATCAACAATGGCAACCGGTAGGCACTTGAAATATTCACAAAATACTTAGTTGTATTTACACTTTTATAATCATAGTAAAATTAATAATAATTAAGGGTTACAATCCAGGTCCATTCTATAATGGTACAGAACCCTTTGTGCACGAGTCCAACTCGCGATTGGTTGATTTTTTTTTCTTTTTTTTTATGGGTAGTGAGCTTTAAATTTACTTTATACATTAAAAGTTAAATAACTTTCAAACAATATTAATTAACGTAGCTTAATATTATCTATGGCAATGTTATTTTAATTCTTAAAATAAACTTTATAATAATTGTTACATTTTAAATAACAGTATAATATTGCTACACATATAGTTAGGTATCCTTAAAGCAAATTGAAATATAATTTTATTATCTTTACCTACCTGTTTTATCACATTATCCAAGTCTTTGAAGATATTATATAAAATTGCTAGTTAATGTGATTAATTCTGTGTCATTTATCACTTTATCTAAATTGAGTAGACATTATAAATAATGGCTAGATAATATATATAATATCCAGATTTATTACTTTGGCTGTAACATATATATATACAAGAATTGCTCGTTTAAAGATTTAATAATAAGATAAAGTGCTCCAAGGCTTTAAATGAATATGTCAATGGGCGCTGCTGGTAAAGGAGAACTGTCAAAAATGACGTTTTTGTATGAAAACAGCGTTAGTTCCTTTTCTCGCCACGTTCATTTAAAGCCTTGTCGAGGTGTACTTTGTAATTTTTGGCCATCCACAATCGTCACACAGAATTTGGATTTCTTACCCCCCGTCCCCCCTCCTATGTCACATTTGGTATGAGTATGACGCTTTCCCCAAAATTAAATATTGTGACTTCGTTTATTCAGAAATTCGTTAAACGCACACTACCCGTTCTTATTGCCGCATTGAAGATATAATATTACTATTTACTATATTATATCCTTTCCCGGGTCCCACGGTTGATGTATACGAGTGTACGTTTTTGCTGTTTTGAAAGATCCGGACTGAATTATGTTGGATTAAAGTACCAGATTCAGAGCTACGAGTAATTGTTATCGCGTCCTATGCGGCCTTTTCACGTAAATTAGCGCATGATGGTCCAAAACAAGCAATTTCGAAGGTGTATTCGTATACGTTTCCCTACGATCGACATCTATTGTTCATGCTTAAACGGACATCCTCGCAATCATGGAGATAATAAAATTATAGTTATATATCATGATTCATGGCCCAACGTGAAGAGAGGCCTTAAGACTTAAGAGTGTCTGACAGTGTAATGACAGACCTGGGAAAGGCGTATCGTCTCTGTCCTCACGACCCTCGTACTCTGTGGTTTAATAATCTTACATGACCTAGACTTCAGGTCTTAGAGAATGATGTCCTAGACTCTAGAGTCTAGGGCAGTGTTTCCCAACCTGTGGTCCGCGGACCCCTGGGGGTCCGCGAGTATATGTATGGGGGTCCGCGGTGTCATCTCTGGACCATACATGCAGGGGCGCCGAGTTTTTAAAATTCTCGTGGGTGCTCCAGCTTTTTTAATGACATAGCTACTTATATGTACTTACTTGTTTTTGTTATTTAATAGACACAAGAAAATACTTGCTGACCCGGCAAACGTTGTTTTGCCAAAAAGTAGAAAAAAACCTATTCTCTGACCTATTACGAATGTACATATACAAAATTTCATTAAAATCAGTTGAGCCGTTTTGGCGGAGTTCGCGCACAAACACTGGGACACGAGAATTTTATATATAAAATTCTCGTGTCACAGTGTTTGTGCATATATGCATTAGATTATATTACTCAGCAGTTTAACATGTGCACCTGTTAATAAATATCTTATTTATCTTAAACATTATTTTTTATTCAATGCGAATGTATTTTGACAAAGAGCAGCTAGGTTTGTTTTTAGGCGCGCGTATTACGCATATATTATTTCGGTACCTATAATATTTAGATTTAGTTAAAAGATGAGAAAGAGAATTGTTTTAGATATTCATAATCGTGGGTGCTCGGCACCCACTGCTGTACCTCTTGTGGGTGCTGGAGCACCCGAGCACCCACGGAGTCGGCGCCCCTGCATACATGAATGCAAATATCTCGTAATCGCTACGCTTATTTAGCATGGCGAATCCGATTTTTTTGCTGTTTATTTTATTAAGGGGGGTCCGTCAAACTGTGAATGATTTTTTAGGGGTCCGTGGCTGAAAAAGGTTGGGAAACACTGGTCTAGGGCATAACAATTCGCTGGCCCCGGGCAATAAAGGCGTAATATCAAAAATCGTTTTGTTCAGGAGAGACAAAATAAGCTAATTTGTTTATAGTGCAGCGTACAGTGGTCCAAAACAAGCGCTTGAAGTGTCATATGAAAGCTAATTTTTTTACCAATCTAACCATATAAAAATAATTGCAATAGTGTAAAAATTCATTGAAATAATTGAAAAAAATTATAATACAAATAATAATCGATATTATTTCAATTGTAACATTGTTAATGACTTTATTGACACACCAAACCTCTGAGTTTCACGACTGTAAGACGACGACGTATTTTTCGCTTTAGATTTCGAGCGTACCAGCCGATTACCACCTTCTTCTGGGAAATCTTACAGCCAAAGCTTAGCTGTATCATCCTCTAATCGCTATTTTAGAATCCTATTAATGAATCATATTTTTATGTAATCATTTTAATGGACTGAGTTTATAATGTCTGTGTTTATAAAGTCTATGAAATTAATAAGTATATCTATGTGTTTTTACCAATTTTTTGTTTAATTAAATTTTATATGATAATCACTTAAAAAAGCCTATAAAATGACACACTTTTTATTTAATATTAAAATTTGGGAAACCACACAATCCCTGAGTTCGACTACGTCTTATCTCGTAGGAATGTGAATATTTCTGTTCCATATAATAATATGATATAATTGACATTTATAAAAGAAATATAATATTACTACTAGCAAGTCTAAACTAAAAATGAAATTGATTTTAAACATTAATTTATTTTTACAGAAAGCCTTGTAAAGGCGCGCCCAGCATCTGCGTTGCCAAGAACGAATAGTGCTCTACTGCACAATATTTGTATGGAAGAAACCTAAGAAATTGCTAATTATCATTTTTAAATTTACTGAAGTTATAGAAAATAAGAATAATTTAGTAGCATTTACTCCTTAACAAAAAGAATGGCCTTAATCTGTAACACCCACTTTATCAAGAAATTCTCTATGGTCCAAGTTTCAATCCTCATTTAAAATAGTAGGATAATATTATTACTTGGCTTAAAACGATTATAAAATTATACTAATAAATAACTCAACTTATTTAAAATAAATATAATTTGAATCTCTTTAGTACAAAATATTAGCGCTTTAATTTTTGTCAGCAAACGCTGCACCGGTTTCGCAATTTATTGTAGCTTTATAATATTTTTTGTAGCTTTATAATATTGTTATAAACAAATATTATACAATTTTAAAATAGCAAGTTTATCCTGCTCACTCCAAAATTATAACAATTTTTTGATAATTCACGTGTTTTCTTCACAAATTACCGTTTTTTAGCTACTGGGTTAGGCTCATTTTAATGACCTACCTTTGTTATTTACACTGTAAAATCGCATTTTAAAATCATTGTACACATCTATAAAGATAAACAGACAGATTTCATGTTAAAATCCTATTTATATTGATTTCGCCATAGCTGCTTGAATACGCGCGCCTTCAGATTTCTTCTGACTTGGCGTAGTCTATGGGTGTTCAAAAAATTTTTCCTAACAAAGCAATCGTGGGTTTTAAGATACTTAGGAATGGTTCCATATGTGGTATAAGTTACACGCTTATAAGTCACGCAGAAGTATGTCAGGGAGAACTTTTTAAACAGCCCTCGTATATAGTAGACGTTCCACGTAAATTAGGAATTAACGGGAACCGTACAATTTCCTGCAAAAAAAAAATCCCATGTCCCTCATCGTGGTGTACTCTACATCTGTGCCAAATATCATGAAAAATCATCCAGTAGTTCGTGAGATAAGCACTCTCAAATATTTTTCCCAATTTTTTCCACATTTTCCTCAGATTCCTCGCTCTTATAGGTCGCAGCGTGATTTTATATAGCCTCAAGCCTTTGTCAATACAGAGACTATCCAACGCAGAAATATTTTTTTGATTTTTCGAACAAATTAATTTTATTAATATATATTATAATAATTAATTTAAAAATATGAAAAAAAATAGGGGTGATAGACCGATACTCAGAGAAGCCAAAAATCGAATAACATTAAAAAGGGCGTAACCGGCGTTTACCACTTTATTGCCCGGGGCCAGCGAATTTATTGGTACTGATTTGAATGTCAAACCTGAAGTTAGGGAATGATTGCAATCAGAAAGCACTGCTCATAAACTTATTTTTCTACAAAGATCATAGGGCCAGGGGCACAAAGTGATGACAGGCAAACAGCAGTACAAAAAATTACTATCGCAATATATTATCTTTCTAGTGTGATGATTATAAAATCATCGACCCTTATGCTTGTTTATTGCCTTCAGCCATATATTTGTTCTCTACCAGCTAGCTCATTATTATAGGCATATTATATTGCCTATTACTTTACAGTTATCTTCGTCTCCAGCTGTATAGCCTATTACTAAGAGTATTACTGTACAAAACATTGCCAATAACTATGAATATTTCTCATCTCTACAATTTTCTCTAAGTCATAAAATCTAGACAAAATTGATGGCAGTGTTTCCAAGTTTGTAAAATGACGCTGTATATCTATCTCATTTAGTCGAACGCTATGTCTAAACAAATATTGCTAGAAAGCTGCAAGCGTAGAAAGCTTTACCTTTTGTGTATGATTTAAATCTAAAACATCATCATGCGAGTTTTGAGGCTGCGATAGCTTCGATTACACTCTTGTGCAGGTAATCTATACTTTATTATTAATCTATACTAATATTATAATTGGGAAGAGTTTGTTTGTTTGTTTGTTTGAATGCGCTAATCTCAGGAACTACTGGTCCGATTTGAAAAATTCTTTCAGTGTTAGATAGCCCATCTATTGAGGAAGGCTATAGGCTGTATTTAATCACGCTAAGACTAATAGGAGCGAAGAAATAGAGGAAAATGTGGAAAAAAGGGGGGAAATTATTTAAAAGGGCTTATCTCACGAACTACTAGAGCAATTTTTCTGTTATTTGATTCAGATAAGAAGTAGACCACGTAAAGGATCATAGGCTAATTTTTGTGGACTTATTTTTCAGTGAAATGTCTAATTTACTCGGGCGAAGCCGCGCGGAGCGTCTAGTTTAATATTATAACTCGTAACACTACGATGGTCGTGACTTCGTTAGCACTATTTTGTTATATCTTCAGTATTACAATTTGCAATAGTGACTAACGAAAAATCTAATGAATAATGAAAATGTTGGAGATGACCTCTAAGGCTGCCTTCACATTACGTCGTAAACAGTGCGGCAGCAGCGCTGCAGCCGCACTGCTTGCGACGTAATGTGAAGGCGCTCTAAGGGTCAACTCAGACCGCAACGCGACGCGTAGATGCATTTCTCAATTTGTATGGATTTGACAGATTTGCAAGACGTTTTACGCAATTGAAGTCTGTCAATTCAATACAAATTTGGAAATGCTCTACGCGTCGCGTTGCGGTCTGAATTGTATAGTCGCACAAAAAATCGATATGGTTTCGATAAATTCTTGATAGTGAACTATAAAAAATAAACAGCCGAACAATATAATATAACCTCATCCTTTTTGAAAGTCGGTTAAAATGTCAAGCTAAATTTTGGTTAAAAATTGGTTAAAACAGCGAAACTCAGTCATAACGAGTATGAGACTTTTTTGTTTTTTCCAGGAAGCTGTATTATTGGATGAATAGCACAATCGGGGTATAATAACGATGAATTGACGTCATAACCACATATTTATAGATTACGGCATCAGATACTGTTTGACCTCGAAATTCGTGAAAGCGGGAGAAAGTTGATAAAAAAGTAATGGACATTGGACGTCCAAGCGCAGTCTCTTAGCGGATAAAAATGAAATATGACTTCATCTTAACATTTATTGGACGAAGATTGATGCCTGCGCGCAATGAGCCTTTTAACGTACTACCTCGTTAGGGCTCATATTAATTTTCAAGTTTCTTGTTTATTTTTTTATTTTTTTCAAAAAGATCAACAGTGGTATACATTTTAGACATTCTAGTTACAAATATTGATAAAATTGCAATCTTGGTACACTTTTATACTTAGATGTGAATTTGAATTTGAAACATTGGCAAAGTATTAATACTATTGTTCAGACAAAGAAAAATAATAACAATGTGTCTTAAAAATATAAGAAATAATATTATTTTATCTATCAATCAGCTGTTTAGTTTAGATAGAAGTTTGATTTATTCTATTGTAAATTTCATATTAGCAATTAGCATAAAATAATAACGATCTTAATACGTTTACTAAGAATTAGATGTATCGAGACGACATTATAGTAATAAAGTCACGCTACGTCATGGTTATTATGACGCATAACTTTATGATTATAGTACAAGTATTATATTATAACTTTAAAGTTATATAAAGTATTTTATGTGGAACAGGACATTAAAAGATAATGCATATATCCTTTATTTTTGCATGAAATAATAAAATAATATTAACGACCGACCTTCACATAATTAAGGGACTGTGGACAGAGATAATTATCATTTTAAATATACAGATAACATACATAAATAAAAATATACAAACTGCTTGTTTGACTTTGCCCTATCAGCCACGTACGCGTACTAATTTCTTAATCCTTCAAGAATCAAGCCCCATAAGAGCATCGGTGATCGCGACAACAATAGAATAGGTACAATAGCATTTCCAGGAATCCGCGATCGAAGGATTACAATAATGTATGGGATTCAATAGTGAATATGCTGTAGTCTATATTATACCGCTAGATGGCAGCACCAGCGCAGACAGTGAACAAAAAGTTTTGTTTGACGTTTGACAACGGTTCTGTCAATATTCTGATATGACGTGTGCAACATGTTGAGTTTCGGTTGGATTATTTACTATATGTGCTAGTAGCGTCCCCTTATATTTCCTATTCATAGCTGTTGGGACTTATGTCTGGTTACTAATTTAAAAAATATATTTGACGAGAGCTTACCGTTTCAATAGCGTTGTTGATTGGTTGGTTTGGCCTTAGCCAATAAAAATCTATTCCGCTTAAAGCTATTACGTAGAGCCAAGTTAATTAATAAAATATACTTAATTGTATAATATTACATGCATTGAAGTATATTTAATAAGCTATTATACTATTAAATTAGTATTCTATTTTTAAATCCCAGTTTGCCTTAATTACATCCGTTTAACATAAATAACTTCTCTTATTTTATGTTCTTGATGAATAATAATTTATAAAAACTCTTTATAAAAATATTTGTAACAATGAATACTTACCAAAACAAAAGATTTTAATTTTTATATTTTAATGCCGGCTTCTAAGGTAAATTCTGAGTCGGCAGTTTCTCTATAACTTAGCGTCAATTGATTTGCTAAGTAAGTGAATAGGGAATAAAAGTTAATACGCAAAATTCAGAGCAAAGGACGCTACTATCACATCTATTACAGTGAATAATCCGACCGAAATCCTACATGTTGCACTCGACGTCATATCGGAATATCGATGTCGCAGCCCACTGGTTAAAATAGGCGTTCAATCAAACAGCTAGCCCTTTGACTGAACAACGCCATTCAATCACACGGCTATACTTCGTTTATCCGACTTGTTGACTGCAACGTTCAACACTACAGCTAGACGACGCTTAGCCAACTGGTCAAATGGCAAATTAACTAAGGTGACCATTAGTTGATTATGTAATTTGAGAGAATAGGAAAACTTTTTGTAAGTTCTTGGGAGATTTACGTATATTTAGTTCTTTCTTTCCGAAAAATATTATCTTAAAACAATCACAAACAATTACAACAATACCGCATAGTTGACGACATTTTGTAAACAAAACCCACCTAGCGCCGCGGTGGTGAGCGCTGAACTAATTCAATCAAACGGCGGCTTTTGAATCAGCTGTAGTGTCGAACGTTTTGAGCGACTATAAATATTCAATTAAAAAGCTAGACCTGTGATTGAATGGCGTCGTTCAATCAAAGGGCTAGCTGTTTGAACGGCTATTTCAACCAGTTGGCTGCGACATCGACATTCGACAGGAAGTTTGTCAAAAGTCGAACATAACTTTTTGTATACTGTTTATGCTGCCTCTAGCGTGAAAACATTGACAACCAGCCCCCTGTCCAGTTTACCTAAAAAACCGGACAGGGGACGTTTTATAAAATATTATGCACAAATAACATAGAAATATTTCAATTATTTCTGTAAATCCTTATTCGGTAGACTATAATGAAGTCTTCCTCATATTTTGATGGATATTTTCCATAAGCAATTCCTATTTACAAAGTAACCTTTAACTGTTACTAAGTATACTTTGAAATTTATTGATTTAATCGTTGTTGACTAGCTTATACCTCCAACTATGTTGTGTTATAATTATAGCATAAGATTTTATAGTTTAATCACAAGTATAAACTACTAAAATGTCGTTATATTTTTAAATATTACATAGGTTTTGGTCTACGTTCTACTTTATAGTTCAAGAAGACATTCGTTTCATAAAACTACTTGTATAAACATGATTTTGCCTAATTTCTATTTCCGTCTAAAATTTCGTTCTTTGCAATAATTTTAATATTCTAACACAGTAATTTTATATTTACGCGAAAGAATTGCAATTAGGTACATAATAAAGATTATTTTTTAATTTTCTTTAAAATACATAATATGGTATTATAATAACGCGTCATTTTGTAAAATACCGGTACATAATTTTGTCTTAATTACTTCCCTGTTTTCGTGCTAAAATATTTTTTGGTTTCTGCAGATTAATCTGACTATTATTATTTATAACTAATTTATGCATAATGCATATATTCATATATTTTAAGCTCTTAACCGGTCATGATCTCTTATTCTGTTCCTAGATTTTTCCGCAGGCCGCAACAAAGTTCCTTTTATCCACAACAAGAAACCTTCCCTTCCTGGGATTCAAATATGCTTGTTATACGTTGAATCCCGAAAAAGGATGTAAGGTTTCCGCACGATAAACCTACAATCATACCTTCATATTTTATGGGATCAATGTCACATAATCAAAGTAAACGTATCATGTGTATGAGTAGTTTATGTACTAAGGTCAGGATGTGTTTGTGTGTCGAAAGCTCACACGAACGTGTATAGCGTATTGCAATACGTTTTGCAAGATGGCTCTTGGTATACCGGTAAACGTAGAGTAGCACTATAGAATTTCCTGTTCAAAGTGTATGAATACTCATCTCAGTACTTTCATGTCTCACTACTTTGCAGTCTAAGTACTTTTCTGTCTCCGTACTTTGCAGTCTCTGTACTTTGCTGTCTCAGTATTTTGCTGTCGCTGTCGCAGTACTTTGCTTAGTCCTTACAAATTGAAGCTAAATTGAACATTTTCCTACTCCTACCTATCTTCTGATTAATGTCACAGCGGGTGCCAAGACAAATTCAGCTTGTTCCTTGAGTTTATATCAAAAGGTTTTCCTGGTTGGTTGCCGCCGTTGATCCTGGCAGCACAGGAGTTGCAGTGGTGGGAACGAATGGTGGCCAAATAGCCGATTTAAGAGGACTTATAGTAGTCACATTCTTTTCGGAATGAGTCAATCGTTTACCACATGACGATGAAGTGTTGTGATGTGTCACTTGCCATAACGAAGTTTGTTGACCCGTTGATATTTCCCACCAAAAATGCGATGAGTTTAAGCAAAGCCAGTGTTCCGTTGTGTTGCCGCACGATGCGTTACATCGTCAGAACGAAACGCGTTGTATGGTACGTCGTCAGTCATGACTGCACGTTGACAGCGCAGCGCATCACTCACTTTCCATTTCATCTTCCTGTCTTAGCTCCATCGAAACATGGCTCCTAATCAGGCGATGCGATGACTAATAATGATTTATGATTTATACAGTGGAAAACATAATCTTCCTATAACATTATTTATACAAATATCTATATAGTGCAGTTCCCAGAGCGTAAAAATCGTGCAAATCTCCGATTTTTGCAATAGTGGATGAAAATTGAAAAGAAAAAAAGGAATGTGTAGCTGATAACATAAATAATAAAGTTTACCTATTGAAAAGTTGTGCTTTTGATTTTTAAACTATTCTCTTCCACTTCAAGTAAACTCATGAACAGTAAAATTTTTAAGAAAATTTGCATATTCCTTTCTTTTAAATATATAGCAAAATAATAAAATATATTATTATTTTTTTGATTTTTATCGATCCTTATATTCCAAAGAAAGAAAGTAAGTTGAAAAAATATATAATTTAGATTTAAAATTAATATTTTTGTATGTAGATGAGCATACCTCCAAATGTGCTTGTTGTGTGCCTCGCCAGGTAAATGGCGTTCCTATTTTTCTTTGGTTTTAAATAGGAAGTTTAAAATTATTTTTTAGACTTAACAAAGCCTTCTATTTCTTAATGTGTATAACTTTTTAGCTCTTACTTTATTAAATTTTCTGGAAATGTAGCACAAACTTTTCACGGATATTTCGAAGAAAATCTGTATTTTATTTCTTTTGGTTAGGTTTTTACAGAATAAAATTGATTTTTCATTTATTTTTTTTCATTAATTATATTTGCTAAAACATACTTAAAGGAAAAAAATACAAATTAGGTTAAGAACTGATATTTTTTGTATTCAGGTAAGCATTTTCCAAACATAGGTCGCAGCATGCGTCTTTAGTATGTACGTGAGATTTGTAGCACCCAAGTTTTTTTCTGGCTTTAAGTAGGAAGTTTAAATTTATTTCAAAGACTAGAAAAAGTCTTTCATTTGTCGATGAATTTAATGTTTTAGCTCTCACTTAAATAAATTCTCAACAAATATAGAAAAATATTTTCGGCCTATTTTACACATTTTTGGAGATATTTATACGTTTTTAAGTACTTAAAAGTTATCATTTCTCTAAAAATTAAATACGCACAACAAGTAAGTTTAACACACTTTTCGTTACAACCCTTAAATCCACCCAAACCCTTTTATCTTGGTTACGACGAGCGTTAATCTCTAAAAACTTTGCAAAAACCTTATAGTTGTATTTAGCTTAGCAAAGCAAACTTTCTTTTTTAAAAATTGTGTATTTGGTTAATTTTCAACGTAAACAATCGGATAAGAGTCATTAAATAACAGGAACTAGAAAATTTTTTTTTCCTGGACCGGTTTTATATGGTGAAATATTAATTTTTAATTAAGTAACTAAAAAATTAAAAGCACAAAAATTTTTTTGGTAAACTTTGCAAGCTATAGTGTAAAAAAGAAAATGACACCTCAAAAACAAAAATCCATTCACTATTACAATTTTCGGAGGTTAAAACCTCTGGCGACTGCACTAATAGTCTATACTCTATACTAACGAAGTTTGCTTAACTTTGACTGGCATATTGAAAAAGTAAAAAATAGTCAAAGGTAGCATTGAACCTTGAATCATTTTACGCTGCACAAATATTATGTATGAATCGTCGCAGTGCAAACGTTACGTCGTCGTTGCGTCGCGTCGGAGCAACTCCCTTGCAAGTTGCGATGGATCGCCGCAGCGGCAGTGGCCAGTGTGCCCTCACTCTAACGACAATAATAAAATGATTGTAAACATTTTATATTACCTTTGTCTACACTTGGCACAATACAATGTTGTGGTTTCTAATACGCGCCTGTATCAATGGCGTATCACAATGGTTCGCACAACCACAGTTCGGAGTTATTTTACCCATATCATAACCTTTATGTTCCTGGCATAAGGATCAATTTAATGGAAACTTTATGCATACACAATTGCATTTGACGTGCGAAAATGTGTCTCGATTGTGACACTTAACAATGGACGAAAGGGAAAATACTCGGGAATTGCTTAAGCTAAGTTAAAAATTAATTAGCTTTAACTGCTTACCCAACTGAAATAAATATTTTCCCAGGCAGTTACTGTAAGAATTTTCTTTTTTAAAATGAGATACCTTTAAAATACCTCGGAATTCCCGCACTCGCTAGAGTGGCGCTGTTCTTAAGGGCCTTCCCTATGGAGATTCCGTAATTTACCGTATTTAAAGCCTTATAAACTCATAATTTGAAAGCTACAAAGTTATAATAAAAATACAGCAATAATCTTCAGTATATCAACATTCCTTTCCCCGTTTTAAAATTTCTATTTTCGTTTATTATACTCATCAGCTTTCAAAGTAAAACCAATTTATTAAAATTCAAGCATATATTCAGCATCTCCTTAGTATTTACAAATTACTTTTATTTGAAACACACGCCAATAGATCGACAATATCATAAACTACATATTCCCTGTTTTACATTTTTTTTAGGTCAATTTTGAACTAAGATAAGTAAAAAAATAGGGTTTTGGTGCGATCTCGGCAACGCGGCAAATGTATGGCCAAGGTCGTTTGCTCAAGGGACGGCCTTAAAAACCGCCCAAAGCTTTAAGACCATCTCGGCAAAACTGGAAAGGGAATCTGCATTATAATGTTCCATTCTGGCGTCAGCTTATCCATCACTATCTAAGAATGTTAATAAGCAGACGACAAACCTATTTAAAAACGTCTAAATCTGTTTAAAAACGTGAGTTGTGATTTTTGTAGAAACACAAACCTACCAAATTTTGTAGGTCTGCCATAAATTTCTCTGATAACAGGCACTGCAAGATATATTTTCACTAGAACGTAACTACTCGTATTATGCGCGACCACTCCCTTCGCTCTACTAACTGCGTTATGTGTATTGTATATTAAGGGACATATTAGCCGTGTTATATAACAGCATTGTAAGGACATATTCGTTCTAGATATAATATTGCATTATATAATGGAAGCCTCGTTGCAGTCAAAGTAATATCTCCAATTACGTTGGATGTTGAGAATTACCCGCACGCCTGGACCTAATTCTCGTGTCTCGAACTTCGAATAGTAGTTTACAATACAGCACTGAAGTGGGCCCGAAGGGATACTTTGAACGTCGCTTCAAGCGCGTCTGTATCTTTTGAGACATTCATGAAGTCTACGAGCTACTCGTATTGAATTATTTGAAACATTCTCAGATTAAAGCGAAATTAAAACGGTCCATACTGTGTGGGTGTCGCCATGTCGTGTGTGTCTATCTTTTACCTTATTACGTCCAAACCGCTGAGTCGATTTGGCTAAAATTTGGTATGGAGATACTTTGTGTCCCGAGAAAGGACATAGGATACCTTTCCGAACCGGTAGTAGGCAACGTAGTTTCTTCGTTCGACTTTCAAAAAGTGTATCATGATACCTATTTTGAATAAAAAGATATTTATTTATTTACTTTTATTTCGGAAAATGTACGGTTTCCGCAACGAATTTGCGTAGCGGGCGTTATGCAGTATGCTTATAATTTCAAATGTAACTTTTTTAACACCCACACTAACAACACTTAACTGTTTTAAAATCGAATGAAGAAATACGAGAATTAGGCCCTGCCAAAATTTTCCGTGTTCCAATTATTCTTTGCTAATTGAAAATAATTGGATGAATGATATCAGATGAGTTATTTATTTACCACACGTAAGTTCCACTTGCGCAGATCTAGGTTAAACTTAAAACTGGATTTTTTTTAAGTTTTTTTCTTGTTTTCTACTGCTATTGAAGTGCAGTATCTTTGTGTACTTATATAATATGTTTTTTTTATAACTTTTCTTATGTTATGTTCTGTAAATATTGTGTATGACTAGACCTGTTTTAAATTGTATTTTTCAAATTTAATCCGTGAAGACGGATATGCTAAAATTATAGCTTCCAATTATTTATACTCGTAATAATTGAATGTTATATAATGTTGGGAAAACCCATTCTCAATATTATGATAACGAGTATTATGTTTGTAATAACTAATAATTGTAAGATAAAATATTGTTGTAAATAATACTCTATAATAATCTTTAACCACTAAATTGCCGAAGGATTCTACAATGTAAGTAAGATTGTAATTGGGCACTGCGTTGCGCATGAGACATTGAGCTTTGCTCGAAGTGTAAGGAAAGGAAAATCATCCAGGTGATATACCCATATTCCTACCACCTATTTTCTTTATTTACCCTAAAACCCCCTTCTTAAAGACATGTCAAAATATGACATCCCTCTCTCGCCGGGGCCGGGGTTAAAAAAAGAATCTTAAACGCAAGTCGGGAGACAAAGGCTACTTTAGAACGTGTATCACAAGGTTGCTCGTCGGATATACAACTGAAATAGTTTATAACCTTCGTGGAAGGTGTTTAGTATGTCTGTCCGTCTGTCGCAACTTGTTGCGTGGTGTTGCGACAGACATGTTCCGTTTTGACATGCCCGTTCCGTGCGAGTGACTCATAATCCCTCCTGTCCCTTAATGGGTCTACACTTGTAGAAAGGTCTAGAATCTAGATACTATCAGAGTTGATTCCTTGGCAGATGGTGGACCTAAGTAATTAAGTCGCGCTAAGAGCCTCCGCAGACTGCAGACTTATAGTCGGCCGATAGTTTGATAGAAAGCTTAATCAGTACGAAGACGTATGAAGGTGCGCACACTAAACGATTTGTATCGGCCGATAATAATGTACTGAAACCCCAATTTGGTCAAACTATCGGCCGATAGAAAGTCTGCAGTCTGCGCGGGCTCGTCAAACCCATCCTACCGATCACAGCTAACATTGAATTGACACAAGCCGACCGCATGACGTAGGTCCATCAACTGTCTAGGAATCAATTTCCTCGATGGTACATCCGCAGAAACTCTACATTTGACTCTATTCTACTATATCGCACACATCATTAGTCGTTTCCTCGAGATTTCTTACCCTTGGCAGTCTTGATCTTGACCATAAAGTTAGTATACCTATCGGAATAGAGAAACAAAGGCCTGAGCAAGCGAGATGTCACTATCAGTAACACTGCGTGGTAGAAAGAGAAGCGTGATTTGAGGTTGCATAGCTTTTTTTTCATCTGTTTGACAGTCTGTCTGACCCTGTGCCGATCGTTGTCAATTTGGGCTCTCAGAAAAATTGTGATTTTAAGTTAAATAATGAATATTTTTTTAGAAATACTGCTCCAGAAACATGGTTACTTGTTCGAGGATTGACTGTGGTACCACACATCGAAAAAAACCCGGGCAAATATTCATTTCACAGGTGAATATTCTACATCGACAGGACCTAGTTTTAAGTTTATTTTTGCCAATTCCCTACGAGTTATTGGTATTGATTTTGATAATTCACTTCTATATAATATGTTTAATTATATGGAAAACATAACTTGACTAGCCAAGGTGCACAATTTAAGGATATTTTGTGTAAACAAATTTCATCTATTTTACACTAGGGCTGCATCAAGTTATCGATAAGTAGTATCGATATGAAAATATTTTTTAGTTAAGTATACTAATTATCTAGGAATGTTGAAATGATAACATACTCATCCGTAGTTTATAATTAGTTTAAGTATATTAATATACTATCATACATAATTTATCGTTTTTAAGGGTCCGCACCCAAAGGGTAAAAAGTCCTAGTAGTGGGGTCCCGCTCTACTACTAAGACTTCGTTGCCTGTCCGTCTGTCCATCCGTCCGTCCGTCTGTCTGTCTCCAGGCTGTATAACAAGAACCGCTATAGTAATAGACTTCTGAAATTTCCACAGATGTAATGTCATTCTACATCCAATATGGCTGCTCATCCAAGATAGGGGAATAGTTAAAAGCACTTCTGCAAGATGGGCATCAAAATATAAAAGGGCTCATTGAGAGTGAATTGACTGTACTGATCGTGTACTGATGTGACGTGACGTAACCTGTCGTGTCGAATCGTGTCATGACATCTCGTGTCGTATCGTGCCAGGTTTTAGAAAATGCCCGGTTGAAACCGGTCACCCTTCATGCGCGAGTCCGACTCACACTTGGCCAATTTTTCAGATTTCCTACTGACCTGGATACCAGAAATTCATGGCTTAAAATAATTAACCGTCCAAACTGGACTCCGAAGAAAAATTCATGCATACTTAATTATGCAGCAAGCATTTTGAAGAAAAGTCATATTTTACTTCAAAATTACAATTTTATTATATATCTATGCAGTTTTATTTTATCTCATTTTATTATTTTTACAATCTTACAATTATTATTCGATATATTTTGTCGAATTACAAGATGTTTGTACATCACTGACACGCACACGTAAACATAATTGTATACACAGATGTAAATCAAATTTTGGTTAAGCTTGACAGCTCAGGATTGTTTCTCAATTCCGATAGGTATATTGCCTTTATGATCTTGACACAACCTCAGTGCTCAATTGTAATTTCAAAGTCAAATAGCCCGCAAAAACCGAGCATTTAGCTGAATAAGAAGTAGATTTGTCCTTATTTCTGCCCAGCTCTATCTAAGTCTGTGTGACAAAGCAATGCAAACAATCAAAAGTGGTTGTCAATAAGTCACGCGTTATGTGAAATCCAATACATTTCTATTTCTAACTTGAGTGTCAAATTTATGGAATGCAAGTTGCCTAAATACCCAAGGTCGTTGACACACGAAATAAATAAATGTTGATTTAGAATATCTATTTTTATTTCTCCACCCAGTTTTTTATTATGGGGCGTTGTCACTCCAGCAAAAAACAAAACACTTACCGCAACAGGTTTCGACATTAAGGTGAGCGCACACTCGCTCATCAGTCATCAGAGATATCCATTATGAAGTCATTGCACCCGTAATGACTTTTCACTGATTCCGCGATTGAGCTCCAGCAAATAACATTAAGAAATCATACGTATGATTGACTCGAAACCAAAGAAACATTAAGTCGAAATGACGCTTAAGTTTTTGTGGGAAACCGTTTTGCAGTTAATGTTTGCACATAATTCTGTTTACTTTTATAAAAGGTATTTATTTTTTACTGTAGGCTTCGCTCGCGTGAACACCAAAATTATGTCTATAATAATAATTATCGTTTAAACTTTAAACCTGTCTCTTGAATCACTATTAGGTACCTACTCCTACTCTATTTAAAATAACCACAACAAAATCTATTGCGCAGTTTTAAAGATTTAAGCGTATAATATACAGTTAATATATTTTATTTTATACTAGCTGTCCCGGCAAACGTTTCTTTGCCATATTATTATTATAAAGTATATCGCCCGTATTATTTTATTGAAGTGACTAAATAAGTATGTCACCATGGCAACGTCGATCGCTATCCCGTCGCACAAAGTCTCAGGTTGTAATAATTTACTAATATTTATTCAACAAATGCACTTATCAATATATAAAGTATCCAGTAGCCAATCGGATAGAAAATCCTCAGACCTACTGAATATGCATATAAAATTTGGTAAACATCAGTAAAGCCGTTTCGGAGGAGTTCGCGGACTAACATTGTGAGACGAGAATTTTATATATAAGATTATGAAGTGTACGAGCGACATTGCAATTGACTCGTTGATGTCTTTTCTATGCGCCGAAAGAAAGAACATTTTGTAAACAAAATGTTCTTTCTTTCCTCCGCGTGTTTATTGTTAATCATGATAATATAACAAAATATTACATTTAAAATATTTATACTCAAATTATTTCTTTTTTGTTCTAGATGCGCGTTATACGTGTAATTTGGTTAATTAAAGCCATATTTTCCTGTCTATTGTTTATATATTGTATCAAATACTAAAGAAAAAAAAATATTTTAAAATTGTTTACTCATAATATCTTCAGACCGAATTTTTCGTTCATGTTTGAATTAAGCTACACTGGAAGGTCAGTTGACCAATCCCGTCACACGTACTTTATTGGAATGGCGTAGTTTTCTGCATGTGTGTGAAGCGCGTACTGAAATGACTTCTTATACCGTGCGCTATTTGTTTTATGTTTCTCTCAGTAATTTTTGATCGAAGGTAGCTCAATTTGTAATCACAATCGAGGAGTTTGGCGTCTGGTCCATAATGTCGATTTTCATTTAAGTTTGTTCGGGAGTACCATGATCGCAATTCGCAACTGTATCAGTTTCGGGAATTAGGCACCTGAGCTCACATCTTTTATTTTATTGTTATTATTCATTAATTCAAACATTACTTAGATAAACATTTTGCCATTAAACTGTCAACTGT
This sequence comes from Polyommatus iphigenia, assembly GCA_963422495.1. Taxonomy (NCBI): domain Eukaryota; kingdom Metazoa; phylum Arthropoda; class Insecta; order Lepidoptera; family Lycaenidae; genus Polyommatus; species Polyommatus iphigenia. The sequence continues at coordinate 8,471,326 of OY730187.1, forward strand.
AGTCAACTACAGCTTGTTGTTACAGTTGTTTCTTTTTGTTCCAGATTTCACACAACAGTTGAGCGATCAACTCAGAAGGTGATATGCCACGAGTGATGCGACTCTGAAGTCTAAGCCATGTCGACTCACGAATACCTGAACGGGGGCCGGCCGGGGCCCCTCACCCGCGAGATCCCGGAGTGCATGCGCGACAAGTTCAGCACGGTACAGAGGATATTAGAGTTCCTCTCGCTGTGTATATTCGCCGCGGGGTGTGTTATACAGGTATGTGTCTTTATAAATTTAATTTGCGCTTTAAGCGCAATACACACTAAGCCCGCCGGGCTGCCGACATATATCGGCAACTTTTTGTCGGCGGTCTAGTTGGCGGCTTCACATAATACAAGTCGGAAAATTTGGTCGGCGGCATGTCGGCGGCTTGAGATGAGAAATTTATTTGGCATTTAGTGATTGGTCAGTGATTGCCGCGTGTCTATAAGGTTGTGTCGCCGGGCAACTGAGCGCAGGCGTACCCAAACCGCCAACATGTCGGAGGGTAACACGCGCGGGCGCATGTTGCCGACATCATTCTTTTCATACAGGCCGCCGGGTTGTGTCGCCGGGCTTTGTCGGCGACCCGGCGGGCTCAGTGTGTATTGCGCTTTACTTATACATTATCCCGTTGTATATTAAATCTCTTGCTAATTAATAAATCAACATTCAAAACAATGTATTACAATAAATGATTATTTTTATGAATTATCATCATAGGAATCGTTATGTGAGTCAGAGGACATGTAAATTTTTTCTACTAGCTCTAGGATCTGTCCCTGGAGCTCAGTAACAAAAACACAAACATATTTCGTCATTTTCTTATAGGCGTCACTTTGTTTTTTCCGATGTTATATTACTGTTTTGATCTGTTGCAAATACCTACACTGCTATAATTTTTTTGGGTTTCTTGTATTTAGTTTAAAACTGCAGAGAAACTAGTTACCTTCTCGTTCACTTGCAATGGATAGTATCACTCTAGAGTTTAGGATTTTTTTATGATCAATTGATTGTTTGTTCCAGGCGATATATCGTAGTATAGTGGGTTACAAGAAAAAGGATTTGAGCGACAAGATAGCGCTAGTGACGGGCGGCGGCGGCGGGCTGGGCAGCCTCATCGCGCTGCGGTTAGCGCGCCTTGGCTGCGTGGTGGTGCTGTGGGATATTAATAAGCAAGGTCAGTGCTATTATGCCATGTGAACCTACCGAGTATCGACCAACGCCTCCGTGGTCTAGTGGTATAGAGCGCGGCTCTTGACTCGGAGGTCGTGGGTCGATTCCCGCGTTGGAAACATGTTATTTCCAAGTTTAGTTAGGACAATGCAGGCTGTCACCTGATTGTCTGACAAGTAAGATGATCCATGCGCCGGATAGGCATGTAAAAAGTCGGTCCTGCGCCTGATCTCTCGCCGGTCGTGTCGGCCTGCCGTCCCACTGGGTTATGAGAGTAAAGGAATAGAGAGTGCTCTTGTGTACTGCGCACACACTTGGGCACTATAAAATTACCCCTGCGCAGGTGGCCTGGTTTCAATGAAACCGGCTACTGTCACCGAAACCGGTGTGGGATATATTATTATTATACACCTACAAAGTAGTGGCGAGTGTGACGTGTCACGTGGGTCGCGAGACAGTGCTCTCGTTCAATTGGATTGGCTCTGTCGCCTTTCTAGTCGATTGGTGTAATCAAGCCCTTATGGTTAGGTTAGCAGTATTTACAGGTTTGTGGGATTAAAGAGGTATCAAAGATTACGAAATAGGCATATATTAGTTCGGTAGATATTCGATTATCCCGTCGGGATGTCAGCCGCAAAGAATGATCTTCCGACCGAGCGAGCTTGTATGCTTGGTCAGAACTCTGACCGAAGCCCAAGGACGTCATTTGCCGATGCCCAAAAGGTTCCAGCGTTTTCTAGTCTTGGAATATAACATTTGCACATAGATAGTAAGTTTTATTCCAAGTTAGGAATTGTATTTCATAATTCATATCATGAATCTTACTCAGACATGCTTACTGCTTATTGCTTGCTTAGGTACTAAGAACATTACAAAACTTCTTAAATTAACACCATAAACTAATACAATAAACACTTAACTACAATAAAAATCGGCCAAAGTACGAGTTATACTCGCGCACGAAGGGTTCCGTACCAATACATAGCAAAAATAGGCTAAAAATTGTATTTTTTGTATTGGAGCCCCCCTTAATTATTTAATTTTATTAAATTTTATTATTAATTATTAAAGTACAAATACAATTAAGTAGTTTGTGAGCATTGCAACCGTTGCCGTTATTGATTAAGAGCAAAAAATAGCAAAAAAATCACGTTTGTTGTAAGGGAGCCCCCTTAAATATTTAATTTATTTTGTTTTTAGTATTTGTTGTTATAGCGGCAACATATATACACAATCTGTGAAAATTTCAGAAGTCTAGCTATAGCGGTTCTTGAGTTACAGCCTGGTGACAGACAGACGGACAGACGGACAGACGGACAGACGGACAGACGGCCAGACGGACAGACATCGAAGTCTTAGTAATAGGGTCCCGTTTTTACCCTTTGGGTACGGAACCCTAAAAACTAGTACTTATTATAATAAGTAAGGTACTAAGAAAGATTTGAAACTTTAGAACTCTATTTAGTAAAGATTGGGGCCGTTAGATGACACCCAAAGCTATTTCAATACATAAATTAGTATGGGTGGAAACTATATAGATAGGAAATTCTCAGGAGTTTTGGACATTTACGTATATTTTTGACCGACTTTCAAAAAGGAGGAGAAAATACTTATCTCTATTTAAGTTACTAAGTGTAAAAAATATAAAATCAGCTTGTAACTAAAGCCAAAAGAACTAAACCCTTAAAACAATAATAATATCACCTTTATATCATCAATTCATCACCTGTTTAAACAATTACTTACACAATCGCATGCCACATATAATATTTGGTTACTACTTACTATAATAGGGCAGAATACATTCACTTTTGACAAGCAACCTTCTTCTTGTGAATTCGGAGAGAATTTACCTCCGCAACACCGTTATATCGACAGCATATGGGTCAATATCATAATAGTATGTGTAAAGTTACGGTGACACACAATTTAAATTATATACAGTAGATTAGCTATATACAACGCCCACGCACGTGCACAGATCAGGATGATTTCAGATATCTTGAACTAGCAATCAAATTCAGTATCTCCCGCGTAAAATGTTTCTCTGTTTCTATAGTTAAGCAACGCAAAATAATAAACATTAGTTTCAAATGTACGCATCTTTTAACATTTTAAGACTTCGTTCTATGTTCAATCTAGTCAGTTTCCTGGAAAACAGCAATATCTCAAATACGTCAAACAAATGGCAAACGACTGAATTTTAGAAAAACAAATGGTAAACTTTAAGCGACCACACGTTTGAATTAATTGGTTTAACATTTTATAAAAAAAAACATTATTATAATTGATAGGATCAGCATCGAATCGAAATAGTAGATCTACTATTTCGATTCGATGCTGATCCTATAGAGATTTAATGAACATTTGAAACTAATGTTTATTATTTTGCGTTGCAGTAATTTCTAGTGAGCGCTCGCCCTTAATGTTAAATTATAAAAGTAGAACTGCGATAAACTTTAACATCTTTGATTTTAATAACACATCATAAGGCCGAGTTTTTTTTAATTTATTTTTTTAAACAGGGGATTTTTCCCAATGGAAAACGAGGCCGAGTAATCTACTATATAAAGTTTACACTATGTCAGAACTGTGCATAGTGAGCCACGGGACCGGTTAGACAGAGGTCACACATATTGTGTCGTTAGTGGTTTTCGCATAAAAGTGCTAATAATAATGTTTATTACGTTGCAATAGTGGGTGGTGGTCTGGTGGACCAACACGACTTTGACTTTCTTAGGAAATTTTGACAGTCTAACTGCCGTATTCACTGACAGATTTTTAATGATAAATTAACGACATGCGACAACTGCAGACGACGTGTCGTCGCGACACTACTGGTTTCTATGTATTTCTATGAATAAGTGTCGCTAGCTTCGTGTCGCTAGCTGCAGAGGGTGTTTCGTACTATACTCGTATAATCTGTACGGTATACTTTTCATGATACGAGTAACTTACTAAAAATTAATGAAGATTTTAACTTAAACTCCATAAGTCCATACATTATCTATGAAAAATCTTCATTCAATTAAAGTTAAATAATCATGAAAAATTTCTAAGTAAGGCCGTTAAAACTTAGAAGACTATTAAAAGACAACTTTACTATAAAACAATATTAATATTATGTACTATAGTATTATAAGAGAATAATAGATGTACAAAATATTATTGTACTTTTAAAATTTTGCTTTTCAAATAAAGCCATTTAATATTTATATTATTTAGTAAAAAATAAATATTTTAATTATTTTTCCGTATGTAAATACGGAAAAATAATCATGAAGTTAACATCATGATAATAAAGATATAAAATTTTACATTGAACATTACTGCATAAAATTACTAAATAATAATTACCCTTAGCTGAGTGTAAAAAAATTATAAAAATAAACCATAAAAACCACATTACACATGGAATTGTTTTTTTTGCATAAATGACGTTATATCTGAGTTTTTTTGGCATAATATTGTCATGTCCATAGAGAAATATAAACATACACATACTTACATGGTCACACTGGTCATGTCAATGGTCTTGAGACTTGAAAGTAATAAAGAAGATGATAAAAAAGCCATATTATACGCTCACATTGAAAAAGAAATGAGTTTTTCTGCATAAATACTAGAATTTGTGTCTTATACCAATCACTTTAATATGCTTGGTGCATAATTGAATAATTTTGGTGGCTTATTCCAAAGACCTTGGTTGTGACCTGTGTTTTTTGTGTCCATCTTGTAAAAAACTACAAAAAACTCAACATAGTTAATTATATTACTCGAGTTATTAATTTTTTTTAACGAGACGATGTTTTTTTTTTGTTTTGAATCATAAATTTAGTATCTAATTATAGTTGAGGTATAATGTAAAACTTAGTTTCATTAATGAGAAACTCTCTATGGAACATTATAGATGACGCCCGCAACTCCGTTGCACCAAAATTCGTTTATCGCACAATTTTTCCGGGATAAAAAGTACCCTATGTCCTTTCCCGGGAATCAAAGTGTCTTCGTACCAAACAGCAAAATCTATTCAGCGGTTTGGGCGCAGACAGAAAGACAGATTGTGTGTTCCCATTTTCTGTGTAGTGAACGTCACTTGGCTAAAAATTTTGTAGTGAAAGCTTGTTACTATGTCAGATTATTTATCTGAATAAGTACAGCTTGGAGAAAAGTGTGCGTGGTAGGTGAGTGGCAACCCTACTCTACTTCTTCTTTTTAAATCCCTACGCTACCCCTGAACTCTGAAAATACTTTTAACACAAAATGTACTGGTGTTGACAAGTAGATACTGTAATATTGCCGTAAATTAAAACTTTTAGTCCCAGCTGTCACTGAGCCAAACCCATTTTTGCCAAGCTATGTATGTATGCTTATTATAACAGCGACCCCTGTCAATAACCAAATATGTATGTAGTATGTATGTGCTGAGAGAATAGTGTTTGAATTGTGAGTATATTTTGTATAAACTCACTTAACTGTGTATCGGTAAAAATCAACCTATACTCTTACCTTCAGGTAAAAAATTATAGTAAGTAATCCGTTTTAGAATTGTGACGATTAGCTTATCCGGAAGATTTTTCTCTGTCGCTGAGCAAAAGAGTTGCAAATTACAAAATAAACAATAAACAACTCACATTTACCGATGAGTACAACGATGATTGCTTTTAAATTGCGCTTAAGTGAAAACCAAATACGACTTAATGACCCAACGGTTCAAAACAATCAAATAGTAGCAGCGATTGTGATAATTACTCTTTATTTTCCCTCGGTAATGCTAATTAAATAAATTATTTTTTAAGCGTCCAAGTCATCTTTTGAGTTCCGCAATGCAATTTCTTATTTTCCGAGTGAATTTTAACCTTCGATATATTTTTTTGTTCCTAATGCCGAATGCGGGATATAGGAAGCCTCTAAAATCTAATGAATATACCGAAAGAAAGGAGAATGGAAGAATCGGGTTATACTTGTTCAGGTTTAATCCCAATTCTCAATGTATCGATTTCAGATGTGAATATAATGGTCTGCCTATTGGCTTTTAAGTAGGTAATTAAATCGCGGTCATTTGATGTTATTATTACTCGCTATGATTCTAAATTTGTTATCACTTCTTAAAAGTAATAGGGTCATAACTCATAGCTCACATCTGACATCTCAAGCTATAAAACGGCCACTTACTTTTTAAATTTTATACCAAATATAAAAAAATAAAACAAGTTTAAACTCACGTACCGCACGAGTGTACTTAACAACCGACTTTCGAGATGTTTATTTAATTATAATAAGTACATTACTGTTAACTGTTAACGCACGCAACCGGCAAGCTGTAACGGTAATGATGGGGTTGACACTGCTACTTGGAGATTGTTTTATAATAACTACAAATTCGTTATTTGCCTTTGGAAATTGGCTCAAAATAATTAGTATACTACAGTTAAGATAGACGAAATAAATTAGGCCATAAGCTAACGGTCCATGTCTCTGGTGAACCAGTCGGTAGTTTTTCTATTCATTGCTTTCAAATTTCAATTCGATAACGCGCAGTCACCAAGCGCGCTAATGAATAGAAAAAACCGCAGACAAATTCACCTCAGATGCCACGAGTTTTCTACAATATAATAATTGATAAACTAATAATGTATCTTAAATTATATTTATAACTAGCGACCCGCCCCGGCGTCGCACGGGTATAAAATATATAGCCACTGAAAAAATGATTAAAATCGATAGCCTATGATCCTTCACGTGGTCTACTTCTTATCTATGCCAAATAACATAAGAATTGCTGGATTGGCTGGTTGGCTTCGCGAGAAAAGCCCTTTCAAATAATTACCCCCGTTTTTTCCACATTCTCCTATTAGTATTAGCGTGATAAAATGTAGCCTTCCTCAATAAATGGGCTATCTAACACTGAAAGAATTTTTCAAATTGGACCAGTAGTTTCTGAGATTAGCGCGTTCAAATTACCTCTTTCAAATAATTTTCCCAGTTTTTTCCACATTTTCCTCTATTTCTTCGCTCCTATTAGTCTTAGCGTGATAAAATATAACCTATAGCCTTCCTCGATAAATGGGCTATCTAACAGTGAAAGAATCATCAAAATCCGTTGCGTAGTTTTAAAGATTAAAGGGAACAAAGGGACATGAGGGAAAAAAGCGACTTTGTTTTATATTTAACTAGCGACCCGCCCCGACGTCGCACGGGTATAAAATATATAGCCACTGAAAAAATTATTAAAATCGATAGCCTATGATCTTTCACGTGGTCTACATCTTATCTGTGCCAAATAACATAAAAATTGCTCCAGTAGTTCGCGAGATAAGCCCTTTCAAATAATTTCCCCCGTTTTTTCCACATTCTCCTATTAGTCTTAGCGTGATAAAATATAACTTATAAGCTATATTTTATCAGGCTATCTAACACTGAAATAATTTTTCAAATCGAACCAGTAGTTCCTGAGATAAGCGCGTTCAAGTTAGCCCTTTCAAATAATTTTCCCCGTTTTTTCCACATTTTCCTCTATTTCTTCGCTCCTATTAGTCTTAGCGTGATAAAATATAGCCTATAGCCTTCCTCGATAAATGGGCTATCTAACATTGAAAGAATCATCAAAATCCGTTGCGTAGTTTTAAAGATTAAAGGGAACAAAGGGACATGAGGGAAAAAAGTAGTGTCCGACCGAAGCTTCGGCTTCGGCTTCGGCTTCGGCCGCCTTCGGCCAAAAAAACCACCTTCGGCGAAACCTTCGGCTTCGGCCTAAAACCCGGCCGAAGCCGAAGCTTGGCCGAAGGTCCGAGCAACCGTCGAAATTGAACGAACTGTAAACTGTTTCGAAAGACTGAGTGAGTCGTGACTCGTGAGAGAGCGACGGAGTCGTGTATTGCAGAGGCCGCTGGGAGTCACTGTCAAATACAATAATATAACAAACACTAACTTCTTAACCCGGCGACTGCCAGGTTGGGTCATAATGACCCGGAATGTTTTTAAAAATAACAGTGTAACGTTGCCACGCTTCTCAGTAGCTGGAGTTAGAGCCCTGCCCCCCTTGTTTCTTATGTCAGCTTAGACGGTGTGCGCCTGGAATGGATGATAAACGTGGTCAAACATACAAAAGGGTAAATATGACCCAACTATGTATTCCATGATGTCATTTCGTGCCAGTGACGTTGAGTTAATTATTTGATTTTTTCGTTTATTTATTTGTACTGGCAGGTGACAAAATGTATATTACCATTCTAGATATTACGTCATTTTCGCATTTGATCTTATAAAAAACCTCTTGAGGGGTCGTACATGGATGTAGTTCATCTAGAGATATGTGCAAAGGAATAAGGTAGTTTACAGGAGAAACATCAGAAGTTGCCTCCCTGCCATAGTTTCTGATTTTCATAAACGATGCCAGATAATATTTCTCGCAAAAAAAGACAGGAATACAACCCATACCTCTCAAGATGAAAAAATGCCCTGAACATGACATTTCTTTCTTTGGCGGTTCCGTGGATAACAGGGCTCATTATAGTGACTAAAGCTAAGATTATTTATCATTTTTACTTATATTTATTTTAAGATCTAACATTGGTCATTCCAAAAAGTAAAATACAAAGTGTGGATTAGTCGCATAAATTTCGAGTTGCAGTTGTAAATTTCACTCTGTCTTTTTAAGTAGGAAAAAATGAACATTATAAATACTTGTTTTTAATATATCTCCTCAAAATATTATAAATTAAGAACTATCCTATAAGTTGAAGATAAATTTGCATTAAATATCGTTGAAATAGTAAAAATTGACAACAGTTTAAAATCGGGTAATTATGACCCACCATGCAGTTGTCGTTCCTATTTTCCACCAGGCAGACGCCGGGTTAATAAATCATTTAATTATTTATTAAGAAGTAATGAGTGTTTGTTTATTTTATTTATTAGTCTAGTTTCAGTCTAGTCGAGTAAAACAAAGACTGATTGATTGGTCTAATTAAGAAATTATTATTTTTACAATAGTTCAGTCAATAAAGTAGTTGTAGAATGCGTGAGCGGGAACTTAAGAGATTTCTGCTGGAACTTATTCAGGGTGCTTAGGGATAAAACATACTAAACGTCCTGAAGTCTAGGAGGTGAGCCGGAGTGAGGGGAGAGTGCCAAAAGTCTCAATTTTTGGTTTTTGTCTAATAACTAAAAAACGATGCGTTGCAGGACTTGTAGCAAAAAACATTCTACGATGAAAAAAATCTTATTAAATTCTCTATAATTTTGATTCTATACACTTTTCCGAATTCTCATCCGTTTTCGAACTACACATTTGAGTCATTCCTTAAACTTAATTAATTATTTATAGTCCACAAATTATTAAGTAAGTAATAAATAAATCACTTAATCACAAACTTTTATTACCATCTCTAAATCAACTTCTCTATGAGACAGTCAATATAGAGGTAAACCTTCAATATTTAAATTTTGAAATACTTAATTTTAATATTAATTGTAGCTTGTAGACAATATTGAACATAACTATTTAAAAAAGATAACACCGACTTCAAAATTATACGTACCTAATTGAGAATTAAAACTCCGTATCTCCAAAACTACTTAACCGATTTTGTTGAAACTTGCACTATTCCCTAAGTCAGGGGTTCCCAATCTTTTTCAGCCTGCAGCGCACTTACAAGTCAATATTTTGTCACGGCGCCCTACTCTACCTAGCTATTACAAAAATATACATAAATAAACATCTTTAATAATGATTAAAGTTAGGTTAAGCAAGTAAATAATAATAAACTAATATTTAATCATCTCCCTGCTTTGTATAATAATTCATATTATAATTTTATTTTAAAATATTTGTGGTTATGGATAACGATGGAGGATTGACTCACGGCGCCCCTCTTGCCTTACCACGGCGCACCAGGGCGCCGCGGCGCACAGTTTGGGAACCCCTGCCCTAAGTTGAACAGTACCTAGTACAACAAAAAAGAATTACTGAAATCGGAATGGTAGTTCCAGAGATATGCGAAGACAAACATAGAAACATACATACATACATACATTTGCAATTTGGCACATTTGTTCAGACACTGATACAGATTACAGACTAACATATACTAAAATTGGGCAGTTCTGGAAATATTACATATACATACATATACGCGTCGAATTGATAACCTCTTTTTTTTAAGTCGGTTAAAAATTAATTACTGAGAGTCGAGCGATTAAGATTATAAACCTTCGGCTTCGGCTTCGGCCGAAGGTTGTGGCGATTGCCGATTAATCGGCTTCGGCTTTGGCCAAAAACAGACCTTCGGTCGGACACTAGAAAAAAGCGACTTTGTTTTATAATATGTATAGATATGTATAGAAGATATTAGATAAATCAAATTATATATACAAAATTCGATTCTTGCATGGCAACCGCACATTTTTCCGGGATTAAAAGCATTTTACTATGTTAAAAGTATTCTTTGTCCTGTCCCGGGACTCAAAGTATCTCCATACCAAATATCAGCAAAATCGGTTCAGCCGTTTGGGCGTGAACAAGTAACAGACATACAGAGACACTTTCGTATTTATAATATTAGTATGGAAATATGCATTTTCCTTAACGTGCATCCTGAAAGCGACACAAAAAATCAATCTCCAAGTAACAGGCTCTTAAAATAATATTTTAAATGTTGCTTATACGCAAAAATTTTCACTTAACATAACGGACCTCAAAGCTAGTTTCTTGAACTTTCGCGTACCGAAATTTCATTAAGGCAAATTATTCTGTCTGGTGTTCTGTACACTGTACAGTCAAACACACTTATGTTTAGCAATTTGGTGACCTCCATAATTTGTTTGTTTTGCAATTGAGATGAAAGAAGTTTTGTATTTTTAACCGACTTCCAAAAAACGAGGAGGTTATATGTTCGGCTGTGGATATTTTTTTTTTGTATGTTCAACGATTACTCCGCCGTTTGTGAACCGATTTCCGAAATTTTAGTTTTGTTGTATTAGGTTTCACTCCAGCTTGGTACTGTTCACAAAAGTGCCAAGTGGTGACCTGATGATGGGATCAATGAGTAATCGAGGGAACTCCTCGAAATTTATATGGAAACATAATATGGTGATTTTGGTTTTATGAGAAGCATCCTAAGCATATGCTACCAAAACGCAAGATTTTGCACCGAGGTATACTATGGTTCCGAAGATACTAAGAGAACTCCGGATTTCTTATAGATACAAGTTTGGGAGTTTAGGCGCTGTTTTAAGAACTGAAAGCATATGCTACTATGCAAATTACATTCATCATCATCATCATCATTACCACGTCAGGGTCACCAATGTCACCAAATTCAACCTTATCTCCAGAGCATAAGGCACGCATTTGACATTACTTCTGAGAAGTTAAAGTTGCTTCGATAATGTAAACATTCTATCTAACTTCGCCGAGATATTCTGGCAAACAACCTAATTTCAACCTTTTGCATTGCGCTTAGCGTTCATAGTACAATAACTAACGTCTCGCATATCTGCCAGGGCTGTCAAGCGAGCGGCGCGGCGGCGCGGGCCGGGTACTATGTGCGCTGCGTGTGCGACAAGTCGAGCGAGTGCCAGCCTATTGAAACTAGTCCGGTGACCGGCTACTTAGCACGTCACACGTGTTCACTTCGATTTTTTTTAATGTATTGTTTAAAATTATCTGCAGGCTGCAGCTGGTATTATATTTTGTAAGTGTGACTGTAATAAGATACGTAGAATAATATACAGGTGTATTATTCTACGTATAGTGCGCGATGGCTTACTAGGTAACTAAAAAGAGTGAAATTATTATTTTTAACAAAAAATTAAAACCGACTTCCAAGGTAAAAACAATAATAACATCCTTATAATTAATATGAACTAAAAAGTATTAAATAATTATTCCTATCTAATAGTGCCTTTTTCCGAATTCGGCTAAAACTCAACTATTTCTGTACTAAATCTTCATAATTTTGAAGTCGGTGCCAGTTCCAAAAGTTTCAAATATTCTGTCAGAGAACTGAAGATTCATCTGGTACCGACTTCAAAATGATGAAGATTGAGTACAGAAATAGTTGAGTTTTAGCCGAATTCGGAAAAAGGCAGTATTAGATAGGAATAATTATTTAATACTTTTTAGTTCATATTAATTGTAAGGATGTTATTATTGTTTTTACCTGGGAAGTCGGTTTTAATTTTTTGTTAAAAATAATAATTTTTTTAATCTAGAAAAGAAAGGACTTTATCGTAGAGCGATAATGCCGTAAGTTTTGCATTTATTTGGGTGTATCAAAACTTTAGTGGAAAATCATTTAGGGTGCGTATAGGTGGCCCTTATACAATATTTAGATTTTATTGTAAAAGTAGCAGCTCTGAAAGAGTTACTCTTGAATCTTGATTTCTATATTTCTATGGGAAATGCCCTTAGGCCTTAACGAAATACAACAACTATAATATCAACTCTTTCAGCGCTGCTTCTTCCACAGTGAATTCTATAATAAGTAATAAGTGACACACACACCCTAACATATTAATACCACTTACGTTTACACACCCTATCATCAGAAATTGGGAACTTAGCCAAACTTAGGAGTATATCAATCTGGTAAAAATTTTATTTCCTAGGTTGTACATTACTTCAGATTTTACGGTACATGCGTTTGTGTAGTAATCAAGGTCATTATCATAGTCACAACTATCGAACATTCTACTATACTCTGCGATTGTTATCTAAAGTTTTGTTTTTTAAAATGGTTTTTATAATGAAGGAGAACAGACACGTCTGCTTAGTTTTTATATTGATTGGCTTATGGAATTTTTCATAAGTATGGCTTAAGTCTCGTAGAATTAATGTTTAAAGGTATTTTCCATTAAACTATGATTAATAACGACGTTAAAAAAACATCCATGATTTTGGAGCGTTTTGGCTTAAGACGGTCTCCTGTGTTGAAGCATAATGAGAGTACATATTATTATCACAATTTTTCAGTTTTTTTACTAGAATTTTACTAGAATATTACTAGACGACTCTCGCAACTCCACTGCGCCAATTTTTTTTATTGCATACTAACCGTAAATTTTTCCGCCATAAAACTATCCTATGTCCTTTCCCGGGACTCAAAGTATCTGCATGCCAAATTTCATCAAAATTGGTGAAGCAGTTTAAGCGTGAAGAGTTAACAGACAAACAGACACGCTTTCGCATCTATAACATTAGTATGGATTTTCTATTTCAATTTATAATACATATGTTGGTATAAAATGTTGTAAACCATACAAATACTAATTTAGAAACCGATTTTTCAGAAATTGTAGGGTTAATAAAACTAATAACTAATAAGTAATAACAATTCAAGCTGCAAATGATATAAATTGTAACGTATTGTACGTACTTAATGAAAATTAATTTGCACATAGCGTGCTTAGTACGGCCAATTGTTTATTGTATTAGTTGAAAAGGCAAGCGCAACCGTGACCTAGTAAAGTTTGTTTTTAAACAATCACAATTTTAAATGTGGTTAAAATGTGGTTGAGACAAACAAAATGCTTACTGACAATGTGTCATGTGTGGGAGATTTTTACATTATATTCATACAATGTCATAATAGAAGATATGAGTGAATGAAGTAGGTAACTTACAATTTGAAAATTGTAGATTTTGTGCATAAATGGAGGCTTGAGGGCCGGAAAAATGATTTGAAATCAAAAGAAAGTAGATTTTTTGTATATGTATTGATTGTACCGTGAGTTCTTGGTGGAAATTCATGTTAAACACTAATAAAACAAAAATTTTCGTGCACTTTTTCCAATATATTAAGAAATTATTATAGATTTTTACCAATTACACCTCCCATCACGTCTTTCCATAGAAACTCGACGCAGGTAACTTTTAGATCTAGAACCTAATGATATTGTTAGGCATCATGTAGGACATTCTGAAAATGTTTATTTTAAATTTATTCAGAAATAAAACAATTTTGATTTTGTAATTATAAGTAGGTATGTCATTTTCTTATTTTATCTTGAACCTTATTCTGACTCTTGTCTCGACAAAAAACATAAGGTTAATCAATTAATGCTTATCCAATAAAGTTCAATGATAATTGTATTTTAATTGATTTACAGATATAAAATATATCTAATAAAGCCATGAGGTTAATTAGGCACGTGTTTAATAGATTGAAGTCGTTAAAATTCCTAAATAAGTAGGTATTATTATCTTAAATCGTTAACACTATTGTTAATTACGAAATCGTTAAATTCTCAACCAAGTATTTATTCAGGAACTGTATAGTATTATACTTATTATTATTTCAATGTGGTTAAGTAATTACTAATTGGGTTTTTGTGTAATAGAAACTTTGTAAATATTTTCTTTGTCCCGACAAAAAAGCTGACAATAAACCAATGAGCTTATATTGTAAGCACTCAAATCCGTGAAGTTTTTATTACTATATTGCCGACATTCATAATAATTATATCTGGCCTATCCCAGAGTTTTAAATATTTTCAGCTTTTTTTCCGACCTCCGGGAAATTTGGAAGCGATACTAATAAGTATTATAAATGCGAAAATTCGTCTGTCTGTCTGTCTATCTGTTACCTAATCACACCCAAACCACTGATTTTTTTTTGCTGAAATTGGGTAAGAAGATACTTTAAGTCCCAGGAAAGGAGATAGGATACTTTCTATCCTGGAAAAATGTACGGTTCCACCGCGATGAACGAATTTCTACTATAATATTATAAATTGTGTTGTGGGCGTCGTCTTACGTCTAGTTTCTAGTGATATTATAATTCCAGCCTAACCGGTGAACAGACGTAATGGAATCACCTGCAAACATCAATGCTCCGAAAATAGCATCGATTGTCAATATTTGTTCCTCGTGCTCACAAAATATTAAATAACGTTTAATTAAAAATTTTAGAAAGCACGCCCGCCGATCGCCATTATGAAAAACAAATCATTTATTTTCGACATCTGAGATCTGTCAAGCTTTATCTATTTATTAGCGCTTATTAGCTAACGTAAAAGTTAAAACACATTTTAAAGTGTTTAATCTACAACATTTTTGAATAAATTTACTCCTGTAAAAAACTTCAGAACCATCGATTAAGATAATTTCTTCGTTATAAAAATTATTTCAAAATGTTACCTACTTAATCGTATATTATGTAAAAATTACAGCAGAACATAGAATATACAACAATACACAATATATTATAGACTTACAATAAGTATTATATATAACATAATAATATATCTAATAGACTTTTTGGAAGTCAGACTTTATTTTACAGCACTGGTAAAGTACAGTTATTAGGTACCTAGGAAAAAAGTAAAATGATTATTCGTAGATTATAATAAGTCATATTTATAGGTGCATTTAGTTTGAAACTGTTTCAAGATGGGGCCGATAAGGTGTCGTAACAATCCTTTAGTTCCAATCACTGAAATTATTAAATTATGGTAATTAGAACGACTATAAATGTATTAAAACCCTAAATCATTATCTGTTAAGTAATTTAATAAATAATGTATATATGCAAGGTTTATTTTTAGCTCGCATTCATTCTTTGGAAATAAGTTGCATACGCGGTAAACCTTCACAAATTATATGCATTTCCTGTAACATTGCCTTGCTCCGAAATCCGTATGGATTTTTTTGCTTGTTACTTTTTAATGTGAGTTTTTAAGCTAGCAAGGCGAGAGATCATGCAACCTATTTGAAAATAAATAACTTTACACTTATATATTCTCGATTGTATCGATCTCTAGGATGGTATCGATTCCCAGAGCGAGTCACGATGCACAAAACGCTCCGTGCATCGTGACACTAGAGAAGGCGGGCCCAAGCAAGCCCCAAGTGGGGCCTCTGTCGGCCTGCGGGGCGAGAAGCGCCCCCAAATTAGTGTGGTCTGACAAAGGTCGGACGGCCACTGACGGAGTTGCGGTGGGTGTGTCGTGCCCGTGGCTTCGTCTTGGTTGGCGAGAGGAGCGTCGCAGAGTTTTAGTGGGTAGGATCGCGGCACATACCATCTTCGCCGCGATGAGCCCCACATATCCGCAGCGGGAGTCCCCCCATCCCCTGCGTCGAATGCGTAATGCATTTCTCTGCGTGAAAAAAAAAGGATGGTATCGATACAATCAAGAGCATGGTAAACCCTAATTTAATGCTTCAAGCCCCAAGCGGTAGGTACGTGTGTTTGACGTTAAATTTCATCATCGCGATTTTTTATAAAAGTAACTTTAAAACTACGGATCACGATTGAAACTAAAATACTTTTGACTGCGAAGACAGAAGTTAGAAATCAATAATGTTAAATTGAGAAAAAGCAACCCTCTAGGCTCGCTCTTACCCTAATACTTTGTTAGGCATCAGAATGCAAATATTAAACCGATATGATGGGAAGTTTCTTAGTTTGCAAGTTACAAGCTTTCATTGAATAGATTAACCATTTTTTAGCACTGAGCCGGTTGTCAAACATATTATACTTTTTTTAAGTATGGTTGGCATAAGACATCACAAACTCTATATTGCGAAGTTGCGATGCGTATTTCCTGTCTAATTTCCTCACTTGCCTACTAAGCACTACTTTCAGGAGTTAAGCTGCAAGGACGTCTCAAGTTTCTCCTACAAGTTTTAAACTTAATCTTACGATTCCCTACAAAAGGGAGAGGGGAAAACAAGAAATTTTTATAAAACTTTTCACGTAATATACTTTTAGGTTTGCAAAGCAAACAAGGGGTACTTAATTAGTTACGATAGTTGAACACATTAGTCATTATCTCACAAAAAACTAGGCCTTTACATCCGTTGTGGATGATTTATACAGTATTTTCAGAGCGAAGTAACCACTCCTCAAATACTGTAGTGCCTGGGACAAGATTTTTAAATGTCCGTATGGTTGTCCAAGCGTATACGGCATTCTCGTAACATAGTCGGCCTAGTCCAAAGGAAAGAACTAGTCAATACGTCTGGGACCAACTATGTGCGGGTTTCCTCACGATGTTTTCCTTCACCGTACGAGCGTCCGTATTGTGTACTTGAGATCAGAAAATGTCTCATTGGTACACGCCTTCACCCGGGAGCGAACCTGCACCCCACAGAGTACTTTTTTATATATGGAAACTGCACCCTCTAAGAGTGCGAACCAAAGGCTTACCCAATAGGCCACGGACGCTCTTTATCTCACAATGCAAGTGTAATTCATTCATTAATAAAACAATGCTAGCTGTCAACACCGAAACTGTCAAAGAAATAACGGAACTACCTACAACAATCCCTGATCGTAAAAACAAGAAGAAGACGACCTCTAAAAACACCGATACAATCTCAATGAATGCGTTTGCAAACTTTTCAAAAGATCAGGAGAGACGTTTCGAAGATCTATTGGATAAAATAAATAGCATCATACAACAAAACTAGGAACTTAAGGAGAGTGTGCAACTTATGTCCGATAAACACGATGAGCTTATAAAACGTATTCAGAAACTAGAGACCGAGAAAGCGGCAGACAAGAAACGTATACAAGTACTTGAAGATAGCCTAGAAAATTTGGAACGTAAATCTCGGTCATGCGGCATCGAAATAAGAAATTTACCTAAAGCTAACGGCGAAACAAAGGAAAATATAATAAATCTAGCGGTCAAAGTGTTCAAGGCAGTAAACTCTAGCATAAATAGGTCCAATATAAAAGATGCTTTTAGGGTTAAATCTAAGGACAACTCCAGCCCAATAATAATAGAGTTAGAATCAGTATACACCAAAAATTCATTGCTGAAATGCGTAAAGGAAAGAAAGAATAAAAAGAATAACTCAGAAAAACTTAATACAACATGTATTGGACTACAACAGACGTCTCAGCCCATATATATATATATATATATATATATATATATATATATATATATATATATATATATATATATATATATATATATATATATATATATATCTGAAACCCTAACGACTAAAACCCAAAAGCTATATGCTCTAGCTAGAGCGTTCCGGAAAAGTTACGGATACGAATTCTGCTGGACAACTAATGGTTACGTATACCTTCGCAGAAGATTAGGCGACCGACCAATTCGAGTAAACTCGGAAAGAGACCTAGATCAGTTAAGAAATAATACAAACTGACTATCTCTAATAGTAAAGTATGTATTGTCAATTAGGCTCACAAAATATTATGTTTTAAATAAGAATGTCTATAAACTAAATAATGTAATTACTTATCCGAATATTACTATCATTAAGACTAACACAATAACTTACACTAACTACACTAACACTAAACACATAACATTTACACAAATACACCCAAATACAAATTTACACAGTAACTTCACAGACACAAAAGTGTGCGACGCAAACAGGCAACGTTACAAATTTAAAATTAACATAAACTATAACACAAAAACGTCGGCCCACTACTTCCAAACCTACATCGAAATTGAAACAGTACATATAATAAAAAACTTTAAAATTCGATAACGTAAACCAAATTATAGAATCTGTGGATGCCCACACTGTTGCTGACTCCTCTAGTTGCGATCTCGACAGCTGTATTTCGACCAACTTAAATTTAAATAATCACATCAAAATTATATGTCAGAACATACGGAGCATCAATAAAAAATTTGAGACACTACTAGTTAGGACCAAGGTACCATGGGACCTAGTCGTCCTCACGGAGTGTTGGTCACAAGGAGTAAATAACATCCCTTCTCTTCCAGGCTACGACATATACTCTAACATAAATAATACATTGCAAAACGACGGTGTGGTCGTATATACCAAAAAGAATATCTCGGCATCCGTCCAGGAACCAATACTAGCAGATGCAAACTGCCTACAAATTAAGGTAGATAACCATACAATTGTACTAGCTATATATCGATCCCCATCTAAAAAGGATATAACACATTTTCTTGACTCCCTAAGTAACACCTTAACAAAAATAGACCGAACAAAAAACATTATCATTATTGGTGATCTCAACATAAATATCGATGAAAACTCCACAGACCCTAATAAAAACAATTACTTAACCCTCCTTGCGTCCCATGGACTGCTAGCTGCACACACTCTACCAACTTGTCTTACCAATTGTCTGGACCACGTAATGCTAAAATCAAATTTTCGAGCAAAAGTTTTTATAGCACCCACAACCATCACCGACCATGACACAATTATATTTTACCTTCCAAATTCCACAATAAAACCAACGAAAAATAAGATCACACATAAACTAAACTATGACCAAATATCAAATGATATAGCCAATCTAGACTTCACCAATTTATATAACACTCAGAATCCCAACACCGCCGCAGATTTCTTAGTGAACTCTATTAAACAAATAATCGAGAAGAATACAAAACTGATTAAAATACCCAATCGAAAAACAATAATAAAACCATGGATTACACCGGGCCTCTTACGTTGCCTAAAGCACAAGGACAACATGCACAAAAAACTTTCAAAATTCCCGGACGACCCCTTACTAGCAACAACCTAGCACCGATACAGAAACTATTGTTCAAAAATATTAAAAAAGTTAAAAAATGAATACCACAAATCTAAACTATTATCATCTTGAAACAATACAAAAACACTCTGGCAGACACTAAATAAAATAACAAATAGAAATACAAAAAAAAGCGGCGCCACTGACCTTCTGACATTAGCGTCCTCCCCAAAGCAATCAGTAGAGTTAGCAAATAATTTCTTCGTCAATATAGGTAAGACTCTAGCAAACAACATTACAGCCACATCCAAACAACTACCAAACACAAAAAAATCACCCTGCCATTCCATGACATTACTACCCACAGACGAAAAGGAAGTAACAAACGTGATAATGTCTTTGAGAAACGACTGTGCCGTGGGATGGGACAAAATCCCAACTTATGTTATTAAGCAAAACATACACTTAATTGCCCCTCCCTTAACGCATATCTGCAACCTATCACTCGCTTCTGGAGAATTCCCCATAGTTTTTAAAAAAGCTATAATACATCCTATCTATAAGGCTGGCAATAGAGATCAGGTCTCAAACTATAGGCCAATTGCTGTCCTATCCTCCCTTTCAAAAGTGCTCGAACGTATAATGAACAAGAGACTTGTCTCTTACCTCGAGAAAAACAACATCTTGTCAACATCGCAGTACGGATTTCGAGCCGGCAAATCGACTGGTGATGCAGTGCACGACTTCACTGATCTCGTCATTAAAAAACTAGACGAAGGGCAGAAGGTGCTAGGCATCTTCCTAGATTTGGCCAAAGCATTCGATACTGTCTCTATTGCCACCCTTATAGAAAAGATGGAGCAAATCGGTATAAGGGGAACCCAGCTCAAGCTTTTCGCTGATTTCCTCACTGAGCGTACACAATGCGTTAAGGTAGATGATTACATTAGTACAGAATTATTTACAACACACGGCGTTCCCCAAGGCAGCGCAATCGCCCCAACCCTATTCATCATCTACATTAACGACCTGTGTGCGCTCATGCTACAAAACGGGAAATTTTTTACCTTCGCTGATGACACGGCCCTCTTGTTTTACTCTGACACCCGGGAAAAACTGTATGAGATTGCTCAAAGCGGATTTGACAAGGTTTCCGAATGGCTACGGAGCAATACTCTGACCCTAAACGCTGAAAAAACAAAATACATCGAATTCGCCATACGCAACCTACTCCCCATGACCGCAACCCACCCCATCACAGCATATACGTGTTCGAGACCTTATATTATACATTGTACATGTAAGCCCCTAGAGAGAACACTAACAACAAAATATCTCGGAGTGGTCTTGGACTCTTCCCTCAGCTTTTTTCCGCACATCGAAACGCTCACAGCAAGAATCCGTAAACTAATACCAATTTTTAAGAACCTACGAGATGTCGCGGATGAAGCTCTGAGAATTTCGGTATATTATACACTTTGTCAATCACTACTTACATATTGTATAACTACGTGGGGCGGCGCACCCAAAACAACGCTTTTACAACTAGAGCGAGCCCAACGTGCAATACTAAAAGTGTCTAACGGCCTACCCTACCGCTACCCTACAGAAGATCTGTATAAAAAAGTGTGCAAAGTTCTAACAATTCGTCAACTGTTTATACTTCACACAGTCATCAAACAACACGAAGTTACCACATACAATCCTTCAGTATTTCTAGGGAAAAGAAGATTTAATCCCATCGACTCAAATCACAAAGTGCGCACACGGTTTGCTGAGCGGTTCTTTTGCTTCCTCGGGAAACACATATACAACAAAATTAATAAGCGGACAAACCTGTTCCCGTTAACAAAATCTGCCTGTAAAAGCCAAGTCACCGAATGGCTGAAAACAAAAACATACGAAGAAACCGAAAAATTAATTTTAGTTGTTAAAGCATAACTCGCACACAATCAATAACTTACTCACACACACGCACACACACAACGCACACACACACGCGCACACACACCCACACCCACTCACCCACACACACACACACACACACACACACACACACACACAATACACTTACATATTATATACACCAAACATAATCTACTAACGATACCACCACCCACACCAATATTTAAATGTTTATGAATAATTACCTACATAGGATTGTAAATTACTGCAAAATTGTACAAAATTGGGAAAGAGGCCTGGTGACCTGAAACACAGGTTAACGCCCAGCTTAGGCACCAGTCTCCCACAAACAATTGTAATAAGTATTTAAGTCTGTAATAGTATAATATAATATTGTTGAACATTGTGGTGAGAAAAAAAAAAATCGTATGTCTGTATCCGGCTGTATTTCGCCAACCTCTCATTACATACACGGGATCTTGGCTTATATTAATTATATACTTGTTACATATAATATTTGCACCGCCCCTTCCTACAGAACATGTGGTTATCGCTTATTCTATTTCGTTAAGTTTATAAACGTTTATAAGTATCGTCGTTTAGCAAACACGTTGCTTTAAACAACTAAGCATATGCGTAAATAATAAATTTATCAATCATTTTAACTGACAATCAATATTTTCTTAGTGTCTGTTAAGTAAAATATTCCAAATATAATAAAATATTCGAAAATGGATGTAGCATATCGCAGGAAAATCATAAATTATAGGGTTCCGCAGCCTAATGGCAAAGAACGGAACCCTTATGTATTTGTCATGCATGTTGGTCTATCTCCATATTATATCAGAGCCACTTTTCATTGACATCAACAGCTATCGTATGATCTTTCCCGAGACTCTATATTTAAATCTTACAATGTGCATCAAAACTGATTCAGTGGTGTATGTAAGCAAAAGATAAAGCATATATTGCTATCGAAGAAACAAACAAATGTGCTGGCTACGAATAATAAAAACTAAGGAAACGTAACACCCATACTTCAACCGTTTTAAATTTGGCTCCTTTTCGTACACTAAAATATGACAATTCATATTTTCGCCAAGGTCGTATCCCAGGTTTTGCTCGTTTCTTCGTGATAGTTATAGATGTGCTTGGTGTATGATGTACTGCATAATACTATCCGCTTTTGACAATTATTGTCAACGGCTTTGTTTCATAACTATGACAATGACAATAACCGCGCAGACGTCGTAGAGAAGACGTTTTCAGATTACAAAAATCTATGTGCTAAATGATTACACAATTGAAATAAAAAACTCGGTGCAAATAGGCAATGCAGATTGTCGTATCTTTTTATTTTTCGGTTATTACTCATACAAATATCATGACTATTAAAGTGTATGCTAGATAAACGAGTAATCTGGCTCGGCATCCAATTCGGTTCGTTTCTTTCTAAACGAACGGCAGTTATCCACTTATTTTGTTGGATTGCATTAAAATACTTCATACTATATGCGTTTTATGATGATATGCATGACACATAGTAATTGATGGAGGTAACTTACCTATCAAAAGTTAATCGATTATTTAAAAATATCGAATTACTTCATAAGGGAATTGCAATCGAAATTATCGATTTAGTACTGACGTTTCAGTGGCGCGGGCGATTTAAGATAGCCGCTCTTTTTTATCGATTTGAATGGGTCAATCTTAGTCCTTAGAGTATTAATAACATACTACTGTTATTGATACTCAAAGGGGTCAATGTATTGACATACATTCCGTTCCACGCATCTGACATTTTCATGAAATGTTTTCGTAATATAATTTTGTACTTATAACTCTCAATTAATATAATATATATTATCAGTTAGCAGTTTTTTATTTTTGTTCATTTACAATAAATAAATATGTATTAAAGGAAATATTTGTTTTTGTCGATTGAATATTATAATTTATAATTTATTAATATTTAATGTCGGCTGTACACTCTCGCCGAGAGCTCTCGGGCGAGAGTCTCGTGCGAGAGCCCAAGGGCCCGAGTGCGACCTCAATAATCCGAATTAAAAAATAATCCGAATCCTATTATCCGAACCCCCGCTAATCCGAACACCTCTATTTTCCGAACACCTCTATAATCCGAACACCTCTATAATCCGAATACCTCTATTATCCGAACCCCCGCTAATCCGAACACCTTAATAATCCGAATACCTCTATAATCCGAACCCCCGCTAATCCGAACACCTCTATAAACCGAACACCTCTATAAACCGAACACCTCTATAATCCGAACCCCACTAATCCGAACACCTCTATTATCCGAACACCTCTATAAACCGAACACCTCAATAATCCGAATACCTCTATAATCCGAACCCCCGCTAATCCGAACACCTCTATTATCCGAACACCTCTATAGTCCGAACACCTCTATAATCTGAATAACTCTATAATCTACATGTAGGTTTGAAAAGGTTGACAATATCTGATTTGAGGCAAGGCCGGCAATGACGGCCTTTCCTTATGCAACCTAGACGGACTTCCCAATTATTGCAATTTTAGGTTAGACATAATATCTTGCAGGTGATAATAACGAAATTAAAGCGATATTCACGAATTTAACACCAGTAATAAGTAAAAGGATCACTAAATTACTTACGTAATCCAAGAAACTCCAAAAACTCCTTCGTATTCCCACTTTTTTTTACTGACGATTTAAGATAGCCGCTCCTTTTTTATCGATTTGAATGGGTCAATCACTATTGACATACATTCCGTTCCACGCATCTGACATTTTCATGAAAAACTCATGAAAAATCAACCTTCCGTATTTTCTAGATCGGGATGCTGGAAAACAAAATGTTTTGATATCATATGGACCGTCTAAGTGGGAATTCTTCAGCACGGTTTGGTCGGTTTCTAGAGACTCGTTGCTCTCCTGGAGCCTTTTTACTGATCGCATCGGCTTAATTTTTGGCTGATTTAACCACATTATTCTGGTTTTGAACTGGTCTACAGGCTGTTCTGGCATAAATTCGGTCTATTGTGACTAGAACAGGCATTTAAAAGATTTTTTAGTAACTTAGATAGCAGGAAAAATGATTACTTGCAATTACAAAGAATTTTGAGCCTCATACCGCAGAAAGACTCAAAAAATTTATTTTTAGGTAAAAATAGTCTGCACTAACCATAGATTAGGATTCATTATTATTAACTTGACCATTGGCAATAAAAATGTTGAAGATTTTTTCTCATGAATTTTCAGTTGAATTTAGAAAAAATTTTGAAAAAAATTAGAATGAAATTTTCAGTTTTATAAAACGAAGTAATGATTTGTTGGTTACATACGAATTTATGGCCATTGAAAAATCAATGATTTTTCATAAAGACAAAAAATCCAGAAAGGTTTTTTATGTTTTATTAAAGACCATAAAATAAGCTATTATTTATCTATTTACTGTCTTCAAAAATTCCTGATATTTCAGAAAATACAAATATCCTTAGGACGTATTGATGTGTGTATTTGAAAATCGACCAATTTTAGAAGCTCATAGCTAGGCAACGATTGGAGATAGATACAAAGTGTAAAGGACAAAGTTGTAGAGAATTTTATTAGCTTTTCTTATGTAGTACAATAAAATTTCGTACGAAGCACCGTTTTCGTAAATTAGTCTAAAAACCAAAAAATGGGTCCTTCTTCCCCCCCCCCCCCTCCCCTCCGGCGCACCTCGGAGGGGTCCTGACCCTGACTGACTTTTAGTATGTTTATCTCCTAACTAGTCCAAACAAAGTGGCAGCATGGTAGTCATAATTTCTGCTTTCGACTTTTCCAAGCACACCCCCATTTCGAGCATTCGTTTACTAGGCTAAAACACAAAGAGACCAGCTTAATTTTACGCAAGTACCCTAGCATCCAACTTAAATAAACCATATTTTTTGGGTTGAAAAAAAATTACAAGAAAAAGCTTAATTTTAAACAATTCACTTACAGATTATTCTTTCCTTCAGGTTATTCCGGTATTAAAAGTCGTATCTGTATGACTTCTACACCATTTCACAGGGCATTTAGGCATTTTAACAACGAAAATGTTGTAAAAAGCTACGCAAAAAGTAAGTAAACAAATTTTATAATGAGTTTGACAATAATTATCATGTCAACCTGGTTGAATGTCACTCGAGTATATATACACGAAAAATGTGTACCGAACACATGCATAAATATGCATGTATTCGGGTCACATTTTGTAGCCTTTTGGTGCACTTTTTTTGACGGAGTTACTCTTCCTTAGTTTTATTATTCGTAGTGTGCTGGTCAATCTTTTTTTTTTTTGATGCGCAGGGGAAACCCATCATGGGTGCCCCGGGTTGGGGATGTGCCTCAGTTCTGAAGCACTCCGGGGGTATGTGGGACTCCACTAAAACCACCTGCGGTTTGCCTTCAGTGTGCTGGTCAATCTAGTCTAAGTCATCGTAGCCTGAAATAAGAAATATTTAACTTAATTAAAGTAAATCTATTTTAAACAAGTATTATCCAGATAAATAATTATAATATTCCGGATCTGGTAACCGCCAAATCGGAACATAACTTGTACATAAAGTTTCGCCACATCCGACCGTCACAGCCTTATAACTTTGATCCTCACTCCTCAGGCGTTTCACAAGTTATCTACAATCTTATAATTATAGTCTATTCGCGTTTAGATACACGCTAATTGGTGATTGTAAACATACGTTAAACATGATACGTATTGGTAAATTTTGGCATAAGCGCTACCAGGGAAACTGAGTTATAGACAGATGTGAGAAGACGGATCTATGTTATTTAAATTAGATTATTTCAAACCCAGCAGATCGAACCCGACTAAAATTAACGTGACACATGACCTGACTAAATAACGTAGGTCCTGTCCGCAAATTGCAATCCTTAATCCATACAAAATTACTAATACTATAAATACGAAAGTGTAACTGTCTGTCTGTTACCTCTTCACTCCAAAACCACTGAACCGATTTTGCTGAAATTTGGCATGGAGATACTATGAGTCCCGAGAAAGGATATAGGATATTTTATCCCGGAAAAATGTACGGTTTCCGTGTGATAAACGAATTTTGGCGCAACAGAGTTGCGGGCGTCATCTAGTGTGCGGTGTGCCTATAAATCTATTTATCTGATAGTAACTACCAATTGACCCGGCTCCCAAACTAGTGAATAAATAATGGAAATGTCTATTCTCTATTGTATAATGACATTGACTAACGCCACAAACTATACTACATATTATGTCTGTCTAGCCTGGGTCTTAATCTACACTTTTTTAGGCTGCTGTACTTTTTAATTTGACCTAGTTCTATAAGGTGAGAAACTTCTCGAAATAGCCTTTTTCACGGTAAACGGAGAAAAAGCTAGTTTATGAAATGTGGCAAATTCATTGTGCGTCAAGGTGAGCTAGGTTGATATCACGGCCACTGTCCCTTCCACCTGTCAAGTGCACTGGGTCAAGTGCAGACCACTGACGAAAACTATGTTTATCTACTTTATATTAGTTATTATATAGCTCTTGATCTTGGTTTGTATAATAGATGGGTGCGGTTTCGTATAGGTAGATCCATCCGAAATATATTTTTAACATCTTGAGATATAAAATAAAGAGTTTGAACCATCTTCAATCTAACTTAACACAATCATCTTCCAAAATTACCAGTACTATAAGAGCTACGTGGCATTATTAAAAGTACAAAATCCCTCAAATACCAAAGCCGTCATCGGTCATACTTAATGGTCCTGTCGCCGGTAAAAACTGTATTCCAATGCCGAACATATGAACTCCTTTTCTGAAAGTCGGTTAAAAATAGGCTTAAATATTATTATAGAGAACATAGAGTAACACTAGTCACTACCTACAAAATATATACCGACTCTACTTGCACTACTAATTAGGTACTACATATATCTTATTAGTTATTAACTTATTAGTTATTACTTACTCTACTTATGATACTAATATTAACTTTAGTCCTAATATCTCTATTCTCTTGTTTCAGGGTTAGAAGACACTGTAAAGTTGGTGAAGGGGGTTGGAGGGAGATGTTACGGGTTCTACGTAGACCTGGCCAGCAGGGAGGACATCTACCGCGTCACCAAGAAGGTGCAGGAGGAGGTTGGGCGAGTAAGTAATGCTTGGCTGTTAAGTGGCAATAAGGTGGCGCTTCAAGTCAAGATTCACGCTAAAGCTGAACGCACATTTGTCAGCAACGTACGCACCGTAGCGCGTAGGCGCCGCATAGTTCACGAAATGAGGTGCAGACAAACGTACGAGGTTTCACGTCATAATTTCATATAATGAATTGTAAAATGCAGCCCATACGGTGCGTGCTGATAAATGTGCGATCAGCTTTAAGGCGATATATCGAAAATAAATTATACCGCAACGGCAATTTTATACTTAATTTGTATGACTATAAAGTCGTGAATACGCTGCGGCCAGAAGCTATTGGCTCGCTCGGAAAACACGCGACAAAACGTAATTTTAATTATTTAAAAAATAACTAGGAGCATTTAAGCAAAATGCTTCTATACGATTTTGAGTTGCAAAGGTGTCTATTAATTAGACTAATTTCCTACAATACATCTATTTTCGTTTAAAAATAATCTTCAAATTTCGTATTTCTTAAAAATAATCTCTAAAAAGGTCATTTCGAAAATTAAATGTATCGAGGCAAAATACATTAATCGTGTTTCTAGTTCTTCTCAAACCTAGATAAGGCTATGAAGATATGTATATCTCATTACCAGATTTGTAACATTTCTGAGGGTCCTATAGTATTACGTCAAAAAGGACAGTTTTTTCAATATAGCGCCTTAATGCCTCGAAGCGCCACTTAACAGGACAAAAGGTTCTTGTCCAGGAACTGGTAAACATAACCTTATGTTTGCCAGTTTTTAAAAGGGTTTTTTGAAGTATTTACTTCAACATAATATTGTTTAAAGTTAATAATGAATACCTTAAAATGCTAATCTAAGAGCATCAAGCGAATTTTCTATTAGAGTGTAATATTACTTAATGAATAAGTAATTAAAATGCGTCGAATTAACAACACTTCCAGTGTCTCTATATCTCAGTCTTAAATTCTGTTTCCAGGTTTCCCTGCTGGTTAACAATGCGGGAGTGCTGTCCGGACACTACTTCCTGGAGACACCCGATAACCTCATACAAAGGACTTTCGACGTCAACATACTTGCCCACTGCTGGGTAAGTACCAGGCCCTGGGGACCAGGCCCAATTTTTGGGCTACAAACAACGGACTATTCCTAATCCTACCTCTATATTATATCCTATTAATTCTATCCTATAGGCTTCTAAAGAGCTAAGAGTGTCAGCCTTCAGTCCATATAAACTATAACATCCCCCCTATAAACTTATCAAAGAAAATGTGGAAAATCATATTTAGTTAAAAACATTTATTTTAAACAAACATACTTTATGACTTTTTAAAATATTCACTTGATTATTATGATAACATGAAGCGTAAACCATAAACTACCGCAATTAACTTGAAATTCAACGTAAATCTAGGGCAATTGGAAGTGGCTTCTTAATTTCGTAAATGAACCGACTCACGCTTGACCAATTTCTTAAATTTCTAAAATTTCTGAATTTTTTGATAATCTACATGTAACACCCGACCTGTGTGCCAAATTTCATAACGCTAGGACAATTGGAAGTGGTCTAGAAGTTTTGATTACCGGTCAGTGAGTGAGTGAGTGAGTGAGTAAGTGAGTGAGTCAGTGCCAAAATCAGCTATTTTTACAGGGAGATATCTCAGGATCTACCGAAGCTATATCTATGAAATTTGGTATACTGCTTAAATACTAGTATATAATTACGTAGGTATAATTTTATCTTTGTACTCGCAATAGGCATTGAGCTACAGGGGGGTCAAAAGTGCGTCGAAACGGTTCGTGTAAATAGTGCACGGCAAGCGCGCGGCCTGCTGGAACTTGGCCGCGCACGGCCGTGCACTTTGATCTGAAAAAGCAACGGAAATGACGTACTATTTTGGAGCAAATAGCTGGTTATTTTTCGATTTTACCGCGTTGCGCTGCCCAAAACTTTAGTCTTCTTTCAAAGTCCAAGGATAATTTACACGAAAACAATAGATATGTTATTAGTTATTACATCATTTATTTATTTAGGAACTGTACCTAAGTTTTTTCGCCGGCGCAACTGCATAATTAAAATGTTTTTATATTATTTTACATGTAAAACTATTTCTACTAGTTATTTATAGCATAAACGTATCAATGTTTTGTAGTTTGAACATTAGTTACTTGTAGTTACAAGAACATGCGGCAAAATATCCTCCTAGCTCTATGACCTAGAGATACTCGCTCTATGACAGTGAAATACTCTATTTCCTTTTGTGACCCTTCGCACAATAATCGCTATAATTAACCTGCAATGTAGGTACTACACAAATAGTCTTTATCCTCTATGTACTATCAGAGAAGTTGATTCCTAGGCAAATGGGGGACCTATTATACCTACGTATGGTTTGGTCGCGTAATGTCAAACTGCAAACACAGCCGACAGATCACAAATAACATTGAATTGACATGATCCGACCAAATGAAGTTGGTCTGCAACGGCGTAGGAATGAATTTTTTCGGATGTACCTTTGTACATCCGAGAAAATTCATCAAACATCTTTAAGTTTTACCATATTAAATACCTATTCCTGCATACACATAGTTTTATTTTGTTTTTTTATAGTCCATAAATCTTTTATCTCATCTCTAGTTATGTTTATCTGCTCAAACACATCACAATGAGTCGTTTTAATATCAGCCCCATTTCAGACCGTTAAGGCGATGCTGCCAGCCATGATCGAAAACAACGACGGACACATCGTGACGATCGCGTCAATGGCCGGCCACGTCGGTGTGTCCAAGCTAGTCGACTACTGCTCGTCGAAGTCAGCGGCTTGCGGCTTCCACGACGCACTGTCGACGGAGCTGAACCAGATTGGAGCGACCGGGGTCTACACGTCGCTAGTGTGCCCATACTTCATCCGT
This sequence comes from Polyommatus iphigenia, assembly GCA_963422495.1. Lineage (NCBI taxonomy): Eukaryota > Metazoa > Arthropoda > Insecta > Lepidoptera > Lycaenidae > Polyommatus > Polyommatus iphigenia. The sequence continues at coordinate 8,501,971 of OY730187.1, forward strand.
GCCACGGGAATGTTCGAGACTGTTAATTCTAGGTAAGTGTCCATCGTTTTTATTAAAGGGTGCAGGAAGCTTGAGTAATAGTTAATGCTAAACGACATTTTTCATACAAGCAGGGCCCCCGCTACCATATGTGCAATGTGTGCATTGCACACGGGCGCCATCCTCTAGGGGCGCCAAATCGCCATCTTTAGGGGCGCCAAAACCAAGGACCCAAAAAATTTGCCTAAAGGGGCGCCAAAATCCTTTTTTTGCACACAGGCGCCAGTAGCCCTTACGGGGGCCCTGCATACAAGTCTAAATACACGTACCTATGTTTTGGTTCGTCGATATCATTGTCTTGGGGGCGTGGATACCTACGAAGTATCAAGTAGCAACTAATCTTATGCCAGTGCCAGGTTTTATTTGGGACTCATGCAAAATTGAAGTGATTTAGAGGTCGTGACTGTGAAAATGCTGTCTTTCAAATTACATTTCACACTATGACGGTGACTTTTCATTTTAGGAACGTTCTAAAACATCTTTGAAAACTTAGCATGCTAATTGAAAATCAGTTACTGTTTTCAGGACCCGCCTCTGTAAAGTTTAAATTTTGTATATTATCATGATTACATCCACCATAAATAAAATAATGTATTACAATAAATAGCTAACATTACATCCGTTCTACGGCTAGGAATGTTAAAAGGCGTGAGCGGCCATCCGTCCCGCTAGGCAACGAAAGCGAGATGACTGGACCACAGTTAAGTCATCTTACTGTGACTGGACTGTAATTTGCTAGCCATCAACCTGTCATCTGTTTACAGAATATTATCTTCATGAAAGCTACCGTTAGATAAGCTGAACTACAAATACCTTAAACTTAAACCACTAGCAGGCAAATAAATACTAAGATTCCCATTATAAAACATTTTGAACCCAAGAATATATCAAATTCAACCCTTGTTTAAAACTTTTCAACAAAGTCAGATCAACATTCTTGTATCTTACTCTATTGAAATTCAATTAAAAAATAGGTTTGCATAGTCCATATATAGAGCATAGATATAGAGGGTGTAACAAAACAATTAGTGATAATACTCCTGTATAGAGTTCACAGTAAAAGTAGTAGCGCTGATAGAGTAACTTTTTAAACTTTTGTATGGGCACTCATGACGCTAGGCGCTTGCACATACGATTCACAGTAAACTCTATATTATAAGGGACACATACACATTACACGCCCCAAAATGTTATAATTTTTCTTTGTTACAACTTACACCCTGTAGAATTAACACTATTGCCTTCTAATAGTAATTATTAATGTTGTAGATATAACAAAATGTGCAATTTTCCAAGTGACACTTCCATCCAAAGTACTTACTTCCATCCCAACATTAACATGTCCTAGTATTGTGCTCTCCAGGCTGGTGCCGACGCTCAGCTCCAACGAGGTGGCGGACCGCGTGGTGCACGCCATCCGCACGAATGAGCCGGTCGCCATCATACCCGCCTATTTCCGCTGGCTTATGCCGTTCAAATGGTGAGTTGATTATTTAAAGCTGGGCAAAGGCCTGATTATGATGTTTTCTTGGGAAAAAAAACAAACAAAAGACAAAGATTATGTACTATCAGATAAGTGAGGGTGTTTGAAATAATTATTCTATTTGCCACCAAGTGCCGTTATGTAGCCTAACTTGAAACTGCTGTCATGTCACGATATAGCTGTCATATCATGTGTCACGATAATATACCTATTTGACACGATAGACCCTAAGGCTACATAGCGGCACCTGGTGGCAAATAGAAATTTCAAACGCTCTCTTTGTTTCATAGGCAGATGGTGTAAATTCACGTAGTCTGGTCCGGTTATGTCTAGACTTGACATTTAAAGTCGACCAAGAAATGTGTGTTTATAATCTGTCTGAAAATTTATCTGTTGCTATGAATTTTTTCTTCGGGATTTAATGAGACGAGAAACTTGAAGTCAGCGCAACGCATTTGACGTCATTTAAGTAACTAACGCCATCTATTGGTGACGCAGCAAGACATCAACTAGCATTTTAATTTAGAAAGGTTTTTAAATATCATTAGTATACTTAAACCTAGTGCCATTTCAGATGCAGGAACAAGTCGCCAATGGTATTTACTAAAGTAACTAATAATCGAGTTAATCACCAGAATGTCACGAGTCGTGACGAATTTAGCATTCGATATTTAAAAAATCATACATACGCAAATATTTTCTCGGTCGTTCATGTGTTTGTTCTAGTCCAGTAACATCTAATGTGTAATTCTAATAGATGTTACGCAAGCATACAGAATTAGTCTTGACCTAGTAACAAATTGAGAAAGGCAAGGTCCGTTCACACTAGTGGATTCGCCGCAAACATAAAACAGTAAATATTGCCCTAAAATGTTTCTGCTAAACCATCACTGTGATGATTTCTCCTACGTCACTTTTTAGATATTTGTAGGTATCATTAAGCACCTCGCACACTGTAGTCGTATTTTCTACTTTATTTTAACGCAATAAAAAATATGTCCATATACTATCCTTACTAATATTGTAAATGCCACCGTGTGTCTGTCTGTCTGTTGCCACTTTACGGCCGAACCGCTTAACCCGTTTTTGCTGAAAATTGACATGGAGATATTTTGAGTCCCTGGAAAGAACACAGGATACTTTTTGTTCCGTAAAAGAGTACGGTTCCCGCACCATAAACGATTTTAGCTGCAGAATTGCGAACTTCATCCTGTAATTAACATAATTTATTATTATTATTATACCTAAGCACAGTAACGTTGCTAGTTATTTTTAATGACAGTAAATACCCAAGCTAGTCCGCTATTTACATTCTTCGACTGCAATCATTGCAACTTTGCAAAAGTTAAGAATTACTTTGTAATATCTTAATAATATACCGAATATCCTGTTTATGTAAAAGAGGAAAATAACAATATCCTTTTATTGTTCGTGGCTGAATACATTAGAAATAGCCTCTTTATGGTTTCTAAAGATAACAATATGCACAATCATGTAACCATGTTGGCACTTGGTTATTTAAGTTTAATTATAGTCAGTACACATACTAATGATCCTTTCCTGCGCAATCTTTGTCAAGTAAATACGAAACAATCATAATAATTATGCATAATAATTAGAAGTACTCTAATTATTATGAACAAATATGATATGCATAGCGATAATGTGTCAACACTAAAGTGTGCGGTGTTCCTTATAAATATAATGTTGCATATGCAGTGTTTCTCAAAAAAAAAGAGAAGCGTGATTTGAGGTTGCATAGCTTTTTTTCATCTGTTTGACAGTCTGTCTGACCCTGGGACGATCGTTGTCAATTTGGGCTCTCAGAAAAATTGTGATTTTAAGATAAATAATGAATAATTTTTAGAAATACTGCTCTAGAAACATGGTTAAATGTTTGTGGAATGATTGTGGATCCACACATCGAAAAAACCCGGACAAATATTCATTTCACAAGTGAATTATTCTACATCGACAGGACCTAGTTTTAAGTTTATTTTTGCCAATTCCCTACGAGTTATTGGTATTGGTTTTTAAAATTCACTTCTTTAAATGGTTCATTATATGGAAAACATAACTTGACTAGCCATGGTGCACAATTTAAGGATATTTTGTGTAAACAATTTTCATCTATTTTACACTAGGGCTGCATCAAGTTATCGATAAGTTGTATCGATATGAAAATATTTTTTAGTTAAGTATACTAATTATCTAGGAATGTTGAAATGATAACATACTCATCCGTAGTTTATAATTAGTTTAAGTATATTAATATACTATCATACATAATTTGTCGTTTTTAAGGTTCCGCATCCAAAGGGTAAAAAGTCCAGTAGTAGTGGGGTTCCGCAGCCTGCTCTACTACTAAGACTTCGTTGTCTGTCCGTCTGTCCATCCGTCCGTCCGTCTGTCTGTCTTCAGGCTGTATAACAAGAACCACTATAGCAATAGACTTCTGAAATTTCCACAGATGTAATGTCATTCTACATCCAATATGGCTGCTCATCCAAGTTAGGGGAATAGTTGAAAGCACTTCTGCAAGATGGGCATCAAAATATAAAAGGGCTCATTGAGAGTGAATTGAAAATTAATAGGGTCTAGTGAAGTCGTGTCGTGTCGTGTACTGATGTCACGTGACGTAACCTGTCGTGTCGAATCGTGTCATGACATGTCGTGTCGTATCGTACCGGGTTTTAGAAAATGCCCGGTTGAAACCGGTCACCCTTCATGCGCGAGTCCGACTTACACTTGGCCAATTTTTCAGATTTCCTGCTGACCTGGATACCAGAAATTCATGGCTTAAAATAATTAACCGTCCAAACTGGACTCCGAAGAAAAATTCATGCATACTTAATTATGCAACAAGCATTTTGAAGAAAAGTCACATTTTACTTCAAAATTACAATTTTATTATATATCTATGCAGTTTTATTTTATCCCATTTTATTATGTTTACAATCTTACAATTATTATTCCATGATCGATATTTTGTCGAATTACAAGATGTTTGTACATCACTGACACGCACACGTAGGTAAACATAATTGTATACACAGATGTAAATCAAATTTTGGTTAAGCTTGACAGCTCAGGATTGTTTCTCTATTCCGATAGGTATATTACCTTTATGGTTGAACCCCTTGTTGATATTATTAACAATCATAATAATGAAATGTTTTTTTTTTCTTTTTCAGGCTTTTACCATCGGCTGTGACAACAGAAGCGATCAAAAGATTGGTACCAGATGCCGTACCAACGCCATTGCCAGCGAAAAATGGCAAACCTGTCGAACTTGATACGAAAGAACAACATCAACCGAAGAAAGATTCCCGACCGATGCTACTTCATACGGAAGGGTACGATAGGCAAGTCAATAGACTTTAAAATAATAGTGAGGGTAAACTATCAAACTTGAAGTAAAAATCTTGCAAAAATTTTATTTTACTATATTTGTATAGAATAGCATAGCGTTTGAAGGTGTGACAGAAGCGCGTGTTTTTATTTTCTGTACCAAAAATCTGTAATAGAGTCGATATTTTCCCTACCTCACATTGTTTATGTTTAATTTATGTTACCTATCGCGCAGTTTCAAAATAGAATGGCATTTATAAAGCTTATGTGTTATAGTATTTTTGTTATGATTTTTTAAGTTTCTATATATAATATGTACAAAGAAGTGGTGGTTAAACATTTTGTAGCCATTTTATGTTGATTTAATAATATAGATATTTTGTGTACATATTATTGAAACCACTTCGAACATCACTTCTGTGATGCAACGTATCGCCTTACTATAAAAAATAAATCAAGATTATATTTTGAGTGAATTAATATTAAGCATGGATGTGAAAGATTCTGTGATATGATATTAAATAGAATGCCCGTCGAATTAAAAATAATATCGATAAGAATGTACTGAAGTTTGAGAACCACTGTCTTCTACGACGGGCGATAAAATCACAATTTTATGGAAAGTATAACACAAAAGTTATACGCAAGTAGGTAATGCATTAAATATAATTTTTATTATAAGTAAGTAGTCATTTGATAATTTTGCGTACCTGCAAAAAAGGTTTTGAATTTAGTATTTTTAGAAAAATCACAAAAATTTTGGTAGAAGGTTTTGAATATAATTGTACAAAATAAGTATTTGTAATGTAAATAGGCGTTTTCACACTGCGACGATAACGACACGACACGATACTGTTGTGTCATCTGCTCGGACGACAACGATATCGTCCGACGATGGGCGTTTTCACACTGCGACGGTAACGACACGACACGATATCACAGAATAGATAAGGGCCACCGCACATATAATACAATTTCAAGTTGGCCGACTATCGTACAAACTAAGTTGCGTAGTGTCACAATTTAATTGGACAACTTCATCGTGTACGCTGCCAGCCGCAGACTTTTAGATTTAGTTGGTAACGGTGTTGCTAGCCTAGCGACGTGTGTGTTAAAATGCGTAAAAAGCACGCTTTTATTGTGGCACTAATAAAACGAAGGCGAAAAGAAAGGAGGATATTTTGGGTGCATTCAATATTAAGTGACAATATTAGAATTAGTACGATAGTCAGTTTGTACGATAATCGGCCAACTTGAAATTGTATAATATGTGCGGTGGTCCTCTATTCAGTGGTATCGTGTCGTGTCGTTATCGTGCAGTGTGCAAACACCCGATATCGACACATGCGGTTAGGGGGCGTCCACAAATTACGTGAGGTGTTTTTTTTTATTTGTTGACCCTCCCTTTCCCCCTGGTGGGATTTTGTGAGATTTTATTCAACCCCCCCCCCCCCCCAAATCTAACAAGATTTTTCAAAATGTGGGTTTCTTACGTAAACGTTTGGTTTAGTCAGTAGATTTTCTTTCGAACGAAGATCTTAATCGTAATACTAATAACGAATAAGCATACGTACATTGTACAATCTGGATAAATGGACCAAAGTAGTATTTATTTTGTTGAGAAAAAAATTGCATGAAATTTTCCGAGGCCCCTCTCTCCCCAACGTGAGATTAGATGAGATTTGACTCGACTCCCTCCCCTCTAAACACCTCACGTAATTTGTGGACGCGTGGCGTGGACGATCCCGATATCGGCGCGACAATCTGTCGGCGACGATATCGTTGACTGCAACGACACAGTGTGAAAGCGTTTAGTAGTGATTCTATGAAACTGCTAGTCGATATCGTGTCGTGTCGTTATTGTTGCAGTGTGAAAACGCCCAATGGGTAAAGAATATGTTGTGTATTTGATAATAAAAATATAGAAACAAAATTATTGTGATGAAAAGTGCCTAACCTTTTGCCTTATCAGAAAGAAAATGTTTGCAATCATGTTTAAAACAGGCGTTATTTAAAAATATATCAATTATTATTTCTTACCATTAGCAATAGGGTGGATCGAGTGGGATCTTAAATTATTTTTATCTGGATTATCTTTTTGTCTCTAGCGATCCAGAATCATGAAGACCTATAATATACCTGACATATTGCGAAACTTAGAAAAAATATTTAATCGTCTATATAATGTTTAAAAATTAGATCCATAAAAACAAGATTTTTCCTGCTATCTATTTGTATGTACTTGCCTTTATATGTTGGCACAATGATTGTTACAAATAATAATAATCAGTTTATAAAAATGGGTTGGTATAGCAAGACAATAATAATTTGTGAGATACAGTTTACATATCAAAACCTTTGTACTTAATCTACAAAATATGTTAGGTGAAATTTAAAGTTACCATAGTGTTTTGTAACAAATTTTCTATTTAGTGATAAAAGTGAAAATAAATATAGGTATTCAACTATCCATTATTTTTAAGTGTTTTATTCCAAAGTCCGGTCGCTGAAAGCATGAAAATTCGTACATGCTATCTTTCATACACGCGCGTAAAACTGTAGCTATCCTTCTAGCACAGTGACAGGACAGTCCTGTCAAAAGTTCTAAAGGTGCCTCCACATTGTGCCATGATGAATATTAATTATGATTTATGAATGCCACTATGATTGAGAATGTTTGTAGCACACTCAATACACGTCCGATTATGGGCAATCATGGACGAATACCTTTTCTTCTCTCTACCTTCTCCCAGTGCTACTATCTATTGGTTTACCATAGACCAACGTGGGGAGGCCTTTCAAATTTGAATGTACGAATTTGTTCATGTTCCATCATTGGGTTTACTGTATCATTATGTCATTGTAAGCGTTTATCTAATTTTAAGATATTTTTAGATAATGTATTTTGGTAATTTTGGGCGGGTAAAGATGCAATCGAAAGAAAACGATTTGTTTTATTTCAACATTTTTAGTTTTATTTAAATTTATAAGAACACGTCTTTAAGTACAAAATTAGTGGTAATAAATAGGAATCAAGATGAAGAACATGGTTTGACTATTTAATTAATGATTGATGAATTTGAAGGTATTTCGTCAATAGTTTATCAATATTCTAACCAATCAATTACTTACTCACTGTCTTACTCTATAGCTTTGTCCACACTGGGCCTTTTTTTGTTCAAGGGCATGCGTTATAGCGCAGTCAACAGCGAACGTGAGGCATGCCCGTGACGCGCGTTTTAATCCTAGCGCTCGCTATGACTAATGACACTTTTCTTTCAACGCGGGTGGATTTTGACGCATTTAATTATTGAATATGCCAAACGAAAGTTGAATAAGATGACGAAAATTGAAGATGAAATTGCATAATGTGGACATAACTTATAAAAAGATAAACTCCTGACAAAAACGTCAAGTTACTGGGCATCAGTGACTGTATAGTTGAGAGCTCATAGTTTTCAGTCAAATTTTACTGGCCTATTATAGTTATGTAAAATTATTTATTTATTTATAAAATTATTTTATAAAAGTTATACACAGAACTACATTAATTTTGTGATTCCGTTAGTAAAAGTTCATACAAATATTTTGACTTATCCTAATAATCATAAAATATATCATAAGAATTAGGTACTATTTTCAAAAAGACTAGCAAAAGTATTCATAAAAATTAAGTACTTTCATACACAACAATGAATCAAACATTCATAAATATATCTCATACTGAACACTTATTTGTCATATACTGGTAACGGTGGTTTTATTATAAATATTATTTATTTTACACAAAGCTTGCACTCACATAATATAGTTAATACTTTATGTCCCAACACAAAATATAGAATGATTCTAAAATGGCGGTCGTACGTTATCTCGCTCGCCTCGCTCGCTACACTAAAGACCGCTACATTAGATCAACTTGCACTGTTTTGTTGCTCCATTACTTACACTTTAATACGCTTCTCTAGGGTAAGCATCAGGTAACCTAAATTCTGAGATTGGCGATATGTACAGTGGATTCATTTCTTGCATATTCTTCCTGCTCTCTTGCGCCTCTTGAAGGAATTTTGCGTATGCGCGTTTATCCGAAACGATCTGTGCACATTTTATCGCTAAAATAATAATAATTCCGCCCGCTATTATACACACCATAATCACTATACTGCTAAACATTATTTTGGCACTGGTAGGCTGAAAACACTCTTTGGATCGGATGACTATTTCCATGGCTATCATGGACTGCACTCCCGCCTTGTAGGTGTATCTGTATTCACATTCGTACCCATTTTCGGCTCGTCGGAGAATGCAGGAGGTGTCGTCACTTTGAATTTCTGAAAAATTGAAAAAAAATAACATTTTTAACAGGATTGTGAAAAGATGAAAACAATTTAGCCATAACAGTTTGAGATGCGGTGGACTCTATGATATTTATTAGCATCGGCTAATAAATCTACGGAAAATAAGCAAAAAAATGGTTTGTGGTGCAATATTGTCACATTCCTGAATTTAGTGCAGCTACAAAGTAGATTACGCGAGTTATGCAATACTGACCCAGTAAGTCTTATCAGCTAATCTTTCTGTACACGTCGACCTATATTAGACACTCATACAATATAATTTTATTGTACCTATGTGTTTAATATAGGCACTATATAATTAGACGAACTTTAAGGAACTAATAACAATGAAATTAAAAGAAAATATCGACGGTGGAAAGGCAAAATGTATTAACCACCATATTATGTATTATTTTTTGCGATATTGAGTTTCGAAAGAGTTTGAAGTATGGCGGTTATTACATTTTGCCTTTCCGCTGTCGATATACTCAAAACTAAATGAGTAAGTCAAAACTAAACATTTATACCTGCATTATACTTCTCGCTGACTGTGTAGTTCATGTTGCCGATGGTGCACAGATCTGTGCAGTTGTTGCTGAGGTGGCACAACACACACGGCTCGGCGTTCGCACAGAGCGGGTTCTCGCAGGTAGCACAGGTTTCACAGAACACACCAGAGTACACCGTCTCGCCTTCTAGGGCTGAGCACTGGCAACGACCTGGAAATATAGAATAGGTGATTTATAGGAGCTCTGTTAAGAGTGGCACACCTAAGGGAACTTACTGGCTTAATTTTACTAAGTAAGTAAGTCTGATGGATGTTGTAAAAACCAAAGCAGTTGTATACAAACTATCCAGAAATCTAAATTTCGCTGTTTGAAAAATTCGTGGGATATGTGTGGTAAGCCATAAAAGAAGATTTTCCGCCCTAGCAGAATGCTATGCTCGATAATCTTTTCAGATGTTGTCCTGACCTCAGAAGCTGATGTGACAACGTCTGCTCCGGATTCATGTTACTACTCTCTGCACTGCCTATGGCTGCTATGAATTGCCCGTTGCTGCTCTGCACTGCCTGTTACTCTCTCTGCAGTAACATCTCACCTACCGCACACTTAGTGCCCGCGGCCGAAGCTGCAACGTCATGACGTCTGCTCCGGATTGGTGTTGCTGCTCTCTGCACTGCCTGTTGGTGCTGTCTACAGTAACACCTACCGCACACACAGTCCCCGTGGCCGGAGCAGACGTCGTCGGAGCCCGGCGGCTTGCAGGTGTCGGTGTTGCCGGTGCAGTCGCACGCGGCGCCGCTCCAGCCCGCTGCGCACGCGCACTGCCCGCACACGCATACGCCGCGACCCACACCACCGCATTCTTGGTTGTTCTCGCTGAGAATTTCAGGTAATAAGGCACCATAAATTGATACTAATGATAACATTTTCATGTGTGAGTGATGGAAGCAAGCAGAGTTAAGTTGGCTGTAACCATGGGCGCCGGCAGGAGGGTGCCAGGTGGTGCACTTGCATCCCTTGGGAATCTTGGGATCAACAAGAATTATTGAAATAAAAAGCCGTCTGTAACCCTATTATCGTTAACCCTAAAGATAATTCGTAATGTGTCGGCCCTAAATATATTCTGTTGACGTAAAAAGACAGTCACTATTGTTCGTAAAAAGTAAAAAGAAAGAAAAGATAGAAAACTAAAATCTGCACCCCTTGGAAATTATTTCTGCCGCCGCCCATGGCTGTAACTAATACTAGAGTCAGATACATAATATAAGCTTGCATTATTTATAAACACCCGTTTTATAGGTTCTGTAGGAGCAAGGAGCTCTTGTTACGTAATTAACTTACAGGCTGAGTTCGCAGCGTTTACACTGGCAGTACCGCCCATTGAACCCCTGGTCGCACTCGCAGACGCCACATACACACTCTCCTGCTCCGGAACAGGCGTGTGTGTGGGTGGTGTTAGGCATCCGGCACTGAGACGCCAGCGCCGCGGACGCCGCCTCGTCCTCTATGGAGCAGTCGCATTGAGGACCTGACCTGGGAATATAGGGCCATGATCAGTGACGGCGAAGGAGCTTTAGGGGTATCTGTATCCCAAGAGTCCGTTTCGGGGTTGTGATCATGGTAGCAATTGACTTATGAGCTTTTTTAATAGCCCAAGAACCTATTGTTGCATGAAATATATATCTTATATCTTTAAACGAGCAATTCTTGTATATATATAATTGGAATCTCGGAATCGGCTCCAACGATTTTCATGAAATTTAGTATATAGGGGGTTTCGGGGGCGATAAATCGATCTAGCTAGGAATCATTTTCATAAAATGTCATTTTATGTGTGTTTTTTGAATTTTTTGAATACCGAGCGAAGCTCGGTCATATGGCTAGTATTTAAAATCAGTGGAAGCTAAAGCTGCACCTGGTCATAAAATGATTATGTTAGGAGCAGGAATATAATTATCAGTTACGGATATTTTTTCCTATGCGTCTAAAAATAAGCAGCAGTATAATTACTTACTCCAAAAATATTCATTGCAGTTGATTTTCAAGTCTCGTACTCTCGTCTCAAGAATCAACAAAATTATTAAGAGCAAAATCTTTAGCGCAGATGCATTTCCATCTGTTGTAGCGCCTGCCTGGATATGATGGTAGCTATCTTCTACTAGACTTTTAGTTGTGTTTGATCCTATTTATAGACAGGACAGGAGTCCGTGATAGTTTTTAAGTACGTAATGGCTTTGGTATGAATGATAGCTGTAGCCTATACTAACCAGCCCTTATTGCACTCACAGACGCCGCAGGTCAGATGTGAGTTGGATGGGCACGTCAGAGCTGCGTCAGACTTCGCGTCACCGGCGTCACAGTGACACCCGCACTGGACTTCCACCTCCAGGGTCAGAGCATCTTGACCCAATTGGCTCTCCGATACCGTGATCGTTTGGCGCGACTGTAACGTTAGGAAATCATACTAAATATAACTGTGAATGTGATGAATGGTGCGCCTGCGCAATCATTGTCAAATATATTTGACGTGACAGATTGCTTGTATAATTTTCACAGTGCAAAAATCGTGACTTCTAAAATTACATTGTTTACTGTTAAATTACTTCCATACTTCAACTATAATTGGTTCCGTGTGCCTCCTACACATTTACCTTTCCAGTTCATAAACTCCTAACCACTTATTTCAGTAAATCTGTAATGGCAGCACGTAATGCACTGATGTAGCCGGCGCGTGCGACACGAATCTTAAATAGCGCCCTATATACAGCCCAGACTAGGAACACATGAATATTCAATTAAACATGAAAGGAAGACTATTTTAAATATTTCCTCATGTCACGCTAGAAATTGTCAGTGGCGAATTCACTTTATGCGGTACCACGACGCCCCAAATAGGGTTGCCACCCGTACTTTATAATAAAGTATTGGACGTTGTTTAAGCGCATCACACACGGTGAAGATAATATAATATTTTATCTTAAGATGCCCAAATATAAAATATTATAGTATCTTAAGCTATCACACACGGCTAAGATACGATAATATTAAAAATCTGTACATTTCCTTACGAGTCTGCGTTGGTGCCACACGTATTCCTTGTTAGAGTTCTATGTACAGGGTGATTGACTATGAGTGATAACTGATACTGCCTTAAGTATAATTTACACAGAGCCAGTACTGGCTGCCAATAAGACTGGCAGCCAGTATTGGCTTGGTATATGCCGCGTGTGAACAGTTTTTCAAGCCAGGCCAAACTGTTCACACGCAGCATATGCCAAGCCAATACTGGCTGCCAGTCTTATTGGCAGCCAGTACTGGCTCTGTGTAAATTATACTTTACTTCTTGATTTGTTAGACAACTCCTCAGACGATGATTCTAATATAGAATGTGAAATGCAGATTGCAGTAGCACATTCCAAAAGGAGAAACATTTGGATAGAGCCTCACATAAAAAAGAGAAAAACCTGCGGCGAATTTAACCTTTATCAATATCTGTCAACGAAGAAGTTTCAGGAGTATTTCAAAAATTCAAGAGAAACATTCATTTCGATTCATGAGCTTTTTAAGCTAGCAATAAATTATAAGTCAATTTTATTTAAAATTATCCGAACTGTTACTTTTTCCCTCAAAATGTTACTTTTCGAATGAGACTTGAGAGTATGTAACTTTCTAACATACAGCACTGGCAACACTGCATCCACTAGTGCGTCCGATCACCGATGAGCCCGCTGCCCGACACAAAAACACCCTGTATTCATAAATCTGTATATATTTCGCATCTTAAGATAACATATTAAGATACGAAATATATATTTCGTATCTTAAGATAACATCTTAAGATACGAAATATATATTTCCATATCGCTCGGTATCTTAAGATACAAAATATTAAATATAAATTAACTTCGTCGTGTGTGATGGTTCATAGGATTTGTATGGTGAGCGATATTCTAAAATATGCTCTAAGATAATATATATTTTATATTATCTTCACCGTCTGTGATGCGCTTTAAGGTAATTGTACTCTGTACTTTATATTAATAATAAAGTACGCGAAAATACTTTATTTCTCATAATTTGATTTGTGTTGAAGTCGTAAGTATTTTTCGTTAAACGAAATTTATCGATTGATGTTGAATCGATGTCGCCAGTTATCTGGTTATAGCCCTCCGTTCCCTTGACATTATAGACTGTAATTCTTTAATAAAGATACTCATTTACTGCAAAAAGCAATAAAAATATATCTTTAAATATAACAATAAAGAAAAATAAATTGTACTTTATTTTTATACTGTGTACTTTATTTTTCTTCCTTAGAGTAACCAATGTACTTTAAATGCAAAAAATAAAAGGTGGCAACCCTAGCCCCAAATGACTGGTATGTATGACTAAATTATTTTATAAGCATACTTAAATGTTATTATGAATTTATAATTTTGGATAGAATAACATACCTTTTTGTATTCCGGACAAGACTCCAAACTGATATGGGCTTCGAAATTCAACGTCATGCCATATTCCACGCCGGTGCATCGTTGTGTCTCAGTCAGCGAACCGCCTTTGACGCCACAATCAGTGAAATACTTTATCTTGATGAATTCCGAATTCAAATCGTCCTCGAAACTGACAACGCTCACGAAATCTTCGTACCCCATTTTGACTAACTTCAGTATGTTGGAACTGTCACTCTCCAACTTCGCTACGTAAGTGTAGTCGTTGAGTAGTTTGTGTAAGCTGTCATAGTGGCCTTTCACACCTTGCGTTACAGCGAAAATTACGTTTACCTGAAAGCAAACAAAGCCTGTGTATTAGGTACCATCAGAGAAATTGATTAAGGCAGATGGCGGACCGACGTAATTTGGTGGTATTATGTCAAGCCCAACCGCTATCAAATCACGAGTCACGACTGACACTGACGTAACCCAAATCCCAACCAAATAACGTAGGTCCGCTAGCTGCCTGTGAATAATTTTCTGTGACGGTACCGGTACTTTGATAATTTGATTACGTTTATGTTGCCCACTTTCTGGAATATTCGTGCTAATACGCTACTGCTACTTTTAAGTTTTATCGCAAGTGAAGTCATAGAATAGACCATAGTCAGTTAGTCACCTGTTACAACATTATAAACAACCCTATTTACCTTATGCTTATCTAGAAGCCTGTACACTTGTGCGACTGACGGGTAGTCATATTTACTTGACTCAGAGTAGTAGCCGTTCTCATCTAGGTGACACGTTTCGTCATTCTTCAAAGATGCACCTCCTGAAAATCCAGGAAAAACGAATTAGTAGTTTCGTTAATAACGCAAGCGAGAGACAAAAGCTACGCAATATTTTCTTTTGCTTTAGAATGTTGGGCATAATTATATTTGTAAGAAGAAATAGGAAGAAATCCAGTTTTTTATTATTTAAGACGTAATATCTCGTCCTTCATTATTATAGTGATAACACGATCCTATTGACAAAGATATCCCGATTCCCGACTAAGACGTTTACAGACGCCTATGCTATCCTTATTACGAATCTATTGACATCTCATTGGCACACATAGTCTGCTAAAATCATTTCTCTCTATTTACCTAGCCGTAGACTTTCAGATATTTACCTAGTTTCCCATCACCAGCCGTATGCATCAATCCATCAGACAGTAGTATGACGATCTTGCGGCTGTGCGGCGACCACCCCACTGTTGTACCACAAGTGACAGCTTGCACCAGCGCGTCCAACTGAGCTTCAGCGTTGTCCAGGTTGGCTGTCACCGAGCTACTGTTCACCTTCTCTATGAACTTGCTTACCTGGAAATTGTAGGAAAAAGTTAGGACCCAATTGACAACTAACATAGTAGAGACCCACATACTTGCGGATGGGAACCCCATCCCCCGCAAGATGCTTAAAGGCATTTTCTCGGCGCAAAAAAGGCTCATTGCTAGTTATATTGTTAAGATATCACGCTTTTTTTATATTCATAACACTTACGCCAAATACGTATCTTTAATCCGAGATCAAATTCTAGTAAACGTTGTTGTCTTGATTTTATATGAATCGTTAATTATTATTTATTAGTAATAGATTTCAAACAGTTTGACTCGGTCATTATCAACTTCTAATCTAGCTTAAAATATTATGTTTCTAAATAAAATTTAATGCATTGCATTATTTCATAGTTATCCGGAGAACTATTTGACTAAATGCTTAACGTGACATTATTATTTTTTTGTCAGAGCGGGACAAATACAGAATCCGCACCCTCCCCCCCCCCCCCCCCCCAGAAGAAACAGAAACAAAAAAACTTTCACGAACTACTGCAGCAATTTCTATGTTATTTCGCACTGACAAAAAGAACCACAGAGCACGTGAAGGATTATTATAGGCTATTTTGTGGGCTAATTTGTCGGTGGAATTTCTAATTTACGCGGGCGAAGCTGCGTGCAACGTCTACTTATAATTGATTTCGAGACAAAATATGGCAGAATAATTACGTTTGTTGTCTGTATGCGTAACTTCCAGGCATTGCACAAGCATTTCAAACATAAAAATACTTTCAAATTATTGCCGTTTGGTCTGTTTGCAAAAGCGGGCCAATTTCGGCCTCGCGGGGGACAGCGGGACAGACTGCCTGAAAGCGGGACTGTCCCGCCCAAAGCGGGACGTATGGTCACGTTACTAATGCTACACAAACAGATGTGTACCTACACTAGAGTACAGTGTGTACTTCGTATGCAGTCCACACATAATTATTTGCCTATGTTAATGACACAGTGGAGAAATTTTACCGTAGAAAGGTTTAGTATGTATATTGTATTGAGACAGTATGCTTTATTAGTTTCTGGTATAACATGACAAAGAGAGAAATACTTAAATCGTCATATCTTACTAGTTGACAGTCTACTAAATCCATAGAAGAATAAACTTTAAAAAATTATAAAACACTATTATTCACTTTTGATATTATATATTGTCTCTTCCATTTATTAGCCCCTGTTTATTATAGGAGTCCGATATTGGATGTTGCTGAATTGCTTCCAACTTACAATAACGCAATAAGAACAAAAATTAGCCTGCAAGTCCATTCAAGTCCAGCGTCAGAAAGGCTGTCGTATCCTCAAGTACATTTGAGTAGGTACCTACACGAAAGCCTTTCTAGCACTCTCCCTTGGTAATAAGTCTCCCTCCCTACTCCTCTTCTTTATAAAGTGCCGGATAGGCTATCCATAACTTATTTGACAGATTCTCCATACTCTATCTGTCGAGGTATGTGGTGGATAGCCTATCAGGCCCTTTAAATCAGGAATTGGTGAAGCAGGCCCTCAGAGTAGAGTTTTTCCAGGTCAGATGGTAACCCACCTCGTTAGTAAGCGACAAGTGATGTTTGTAGCTGTATGTGGATTCACAGGCCTCCTCCTCCACCGTGCAGGGGTTGGCGAGCCGCCGCGCGTCCGTGCTGATGAACGGCATTATGGGCTTCTCCGCGAAGCTGCCGAACCCTAATCTAAAAGAAAAATAGCAGCATATTAAACATAACTGTATTTTAAAAAGATAAAACCGACTTCAAAATTGTACGTTGTAACTCGTAATTGAGAATTAAAACTCCCTATCTCCAAAACTACTGAACGAATTTTGATGAAACTTGCACTGTTCCCTAAGTTGAACAATACCTAGAACAACAAAAAAATAATTACTGAAATCGGACTTATAGTTCCGGAGATATGCGAACACAAACACAAAAACATACATACATGCATACATACATACATACACTTATGAAATTTGGCACATTTGTTCAGACGCTGATGTAGACTAACATATACAAAAACTGGGCAGTTCTGGAAATATTACATACATACACGTCGAATTGATAACCTCCTTTTTTTGAAGTCGGTTAAAAACAGATCAAAAGCAGTCTTGTAGCACTTAAAGTCTTATGACTGTGCTACAAGACTGCTGCTATGGGCGTGAGTATCCGTGTCTTCCAACAAACGGGCCGCAACAGCTATGTAGTGACAATTCAAAAAAGGCCACATTTACAAAAAGTTAGTTGTAAGTGTTTAAGAGGACCTTAAAATTCAAATCGTTTGCCAAATTGTCAAGTCATCTCTTTTATATAAATACGAAGAATGAAAAAGGGTAACATATTATTTGACGACCTCTGTGGCTCAGTGGTGAGCGCGTTGGTAGCTCAAGCCGGGGGTCACGGGTTCGAATCCCGCCGACGGAACAAAAAGTTTTCAATGTTCCGGGGTCTGGATGTGTATTAATTCATGAAGCCCCAAGCGGCCACATCCGGCCGCGATAACAATGAAAAAGCTATTGTGTCTCGTTTTGCCACGACTGATGGGTTAAATATGTGTATGATATAATAAAAATCTTTAATATATGTATAGTATAAAAGTATTAAATATATTTCCGTTGTCTGGTACCTGTAACACAAGTCCTTTAGGTACTTAGCACGGGGCCAGACTGACGTGGTGTGAAGCGTCCATAGATATTATTATTATCATTATATTTGACGACAAGGGATACATTTTGTCCCAACTCCCAAATACTGCAATGCGACTGCAAATTAGGGGCTTCGGCATTATTTTTTAAAATCTCTTAATTAAATGTCCAACATTTTAGTGGGTTAAAATGTACTATTACAGACTACAAAGACTTACCTAAAGTTATCAGTGAGATTTTTCAGCATGGACGGGAGATCATCACGAAGAGATACGAGAGTTTCCTTGTCGTCCTTCATGGACCACGTGAGATCCATGAGATAGTACAGGTCCAGGGGGTAGTTCCTCGCCGGCCGGAATGAGAAGTTGATCTTCTTGGTTTCACCTGAATGAGAAGAAAAGGGTTTTCAGTCATGGAACAAGTGACTAAGCCTTCTTCTTAGGTCCCTTGTATTTTTACCCGACTACGGCAAGACAAAACGAAGGATAATAATGCTTATGTATTTACTTGTGTGATGTCTGTAAAAGTAAAAAAATACGCTGATAATTATGATAAGTGATAAAATAACCAGGCCATTATAACATGAATTTATTGATACCCCATTAATTACAATCCGCGATTTGGAAGCTATGTAGAGCTTGTCTAATTTGAAATGACGCGCCCCACCACTTCAAAGTTGATATAAATGAAACATTTTTGTACTGTGAATACGAGGGAGGGGCGCGTCATTTTAAGTTAGACAAGCTCTACGCACAAACATATTATGGACATACAAACAAGCAGTGTGCGAAAAAAAACACGTATGTAACATTGTTTTAGATTAAGTTTGCCAATTACATATTATATGCCTATTTTCTTTTGTTTTTAATAAAATAAAATAAATTAATTTCTAGTTCCCTCTTAGCATAATAAACTCTACATACGCGGTTTCAGCGACAGTTTGATCCTCTGCGGCTGTATCTGCACAGCTTGCAGGCGGTCCGGCTGCACATCCTGCAGGGAGCTGTTCTCAGCCACCTCCCACACCGGTCTGTCCGGCCGCTGGATCGCCTCCTGGCTGCAGCCGCTCGCTACAAGGCTGGAAAAGAAGAGGTTTGACGTCTAGCAGTTTCTGTAAGCGAATTACTAAAAGATATTTAAGATGCTTACAAAAGCATGCTTACATCAATATGTATAGCAATCTACTGAATGATGGAGGTGTTAACAATAATAAAGTGCTAATCAACTGCCAGATTTCAGTATTAATACAGTATACTGATGCCTTGATACATAATGTCGTGGTTCTTCTTGACAATGTAGGCTGATTACCCAATGGCCTGATATTCCATGCGTCAGATGATTATTAGACACTCAGTCCCGATATTATAACTATGTGTCGGCCATCCGTAGGCCCGCGTATCCCAGTAGACTATAATAATAGCTCCCACACCGGTTTCGGTGACGGTGGCCGGTTTCATTGAAACCAGGCCAGCTACGCAGGAGCAATTTTATAGTGCCCAAGTGTGTGCGCAGTACACAAGAGCACTCTCTATTCCTTTACTCTCATCACCCAGTGGGACGGCAGACCCAAACGACCGGCGAGAGATCAGGCGCAGGACCGACTTTTTACATGCCCATCCGACGCATGGATCATCTTACTTGTCAGACAATCAGGTGATCAGCCTGCATTGTCCTAACCAAACTTGGAAATATCATGTTTCCAACGCGGGAATTGAACCCACGACCTCCGAGTCAAGAGCCGCGCTCTATACCACTAGACCATGGAAGCGTCGCCCAGTAGACTATGAGAGTAAAGGAGGTAGAAGTTATCTCGGTCTCGACCCAGATAGGAAGATAGAGTATGCCTCCTAGCTCTATCTAACCTCATTAATTGCCGTAGTTATTCAAGTTCATTAGTTATGAAAGATATTAATTGACGTACCAAATGCATTGACCTCTCGGAACTCAATTAATACGATGTAGAATAAATTAAATTTTACATCCATTAATTACTCATTATATTTCATAACTATAATACCTACAGTAATAGGTTTTGCACTAGTACAGGCCAGGGACGGTAAACTTACTTAATAGTTGGCAGTTGCACGGACACACTCCTAGTTTTCCAATATTTTGATTGTTGGGAAAGTTACAGATAAAACAAATTTCTATAATTTTGTTGTATAAGTATGGTTACATTTCTCAAATTAAAGAAACTTGAATAAAGAAAAGTGTAAGCCAACCTCACAATTTTATTCAATTAAGTTTTTATTTTATTTTGCTTTAATTATTGTAAAATGTTCCTGTTTTATGTTTTAAACGTGTCAAATGTGCTACTGTATGTGAAATATATTATTAAACCATGGTGCGTCTACGTCTCTACTAAAATTTTGTTTAGGAAAACCGCACGATAATGTTTTACCAACCCTGGTATAGGCTGTAATGATGAAATGACTTAAGAGTTAGGTGTCAGGCAGGCTATAGGTCAAATGTTTATTACATAGGTTAGGCACATAATAAACACTTCGAGAGGCCTTCAAACAACCCGCTTGAAGCTAAACTAACAATACGCCATTAGAGATATTTTATTTAAGAGATATTAACTATAGTGTACGTGCTTAGTGCAATACTTATATTTGTGAAGACTGAAGTCAAAACTTATTTACGTCTTGTTTGTCGTTGAAAATTATGCCTAATATTGCATTTATTACGCGTAAGTGAGCTTTTCGCAAAGGAGAAAAAATTGAGTCAGGGCTTAAGTATTTGATGATGATATAATACGTCCCTCGAGAATACTGTATTTTTCCAAGCTAAAATGTCGTCTGTGCACAGACATACAGATCCTAAACCACAACCATGCCTATAAAAATCCATTGAGTAGTTTTTGCGTGAAGAAGTAGCAAACATACTCACCCACTTTTTATGTTAAGTCGGAAGAAAAATATTTACGAAGTCGAAAAGTTTGAAATAAAATATGAAGTCTTAATTAATTATTTCCTACGATTGTATTATAATTGAGTAGATGACGGTCCGTTAGATGCAGCCTTCTAGCTATCAAGCTAAATTAACTCTATGAATATAAAATGCTGTTAAGCAAAAATGCACTTTCACAACATTAAGCACAGCCGATGACCATTATAAATTGTGCCATTTCGACTTTATTATAATAGCAATAAAGTATAAGCCACATCGCATATCAAACTTTATAAAACGGCGATTGAAGTGTAGTACTCGTATTGTAATTTAAAGCTCAATGAATGCTATTATAGTACAAGAGACACGCGTTCTTAGCCCATTCATAGTACAAGAGCCGCGCGTTTCTCGGCCCACGCCAATACTTACAAAGGTCGCATCAATCACGGGCTACAGCTAGGGTTATCGAAACTTATAGCCGGACAAAACGGCCTGTTTAATTGTTAATCCGGACACGTTGGCCTTAAATAAGCCCTGACATTGTATTGCGTTTTAATATATTATAGCAGACCAAACAGCCCAAAATCCTGAATCGCACTATAGATTTTTTTTTTTAAGTACGACAGCTGAAATTTTATTAGTGGGCTTCGGGCTCACCCGAGCATAAATGACACAATATCTTCTGACAAAACGGCCTGTTTAATTGTTAATCCGGACACGTTGGCCTTAAATAAGCCCTGACATTGTATTGCGTTTTAATATATTACAGCAGACCAAACAGCCCAAAATCCTGAATCGCACTATAGATTTTTTTTTTAAGTACGACAGCTGAAATTTTATTAGTGGGCTTCGGGCTCACCCGAGCATAAATGACACAATATCTTCCTTTGGAGCCGTCCAGTCGTATTCCTAAAGACGATATTATAATATTGTGCGTACTTTTCTATTTAATGAGGTGTAAAAATTTTTAACGTATAGGATGTTCATAAAAGTTTAATTCTAAACAGAAAAGCTTTACAGAAGCCAGACCCTATTTTGGCCAGACATGCAATCAAAAACCTATGTCCGGATTATTCCGGACGCCTGACAACCCTACAGCAAACACAACTTTTCCATTTTGTGACTAAAGACCGCACTTGGCGATTTTGTAACTATATAAATAACACCAATTCGGAAACTAGTTTTTTTCTAGGCAGTGGGAATAGTCGCCTACAAATTGAGTGTACAATAGCAATGTTCAAAACTCACGTTCTTTTTTTTATTATAAAATTAGGGCCGGTGCGTTTCACAAGGGCTGATATCACAACGCGTTAATTTTTTTTTCTGTTATACAGAGGAATAAGAATTTTCAAAATCAGCTTCCCTTTTTGTTTATGTTTTATAAGGAAATCCCTGGATTGTGTATAGTACGTTCCTATTATTTTTGTCGCTGAAGCAGGCAAATGGCAAGCCTTTAGTTTATATATTTTCATGAAATCCCTCGACAAATGCCATACAATTTTTGCTACCCATCAGTATAATCCAGACTCAAGAACATGTGCAACCCGTGGGATCTATTAGACAAGCCCAACTTCCTCCTGAAAGTAGAGTACGGCCACAGCGACAGGCAAATGAGCGGCTATGCATTGTGCTCCATATTGAAATATTGTCTGGGTATGCCGATTGGCTCGATGAGGACAATCTGAAATCTCTAACTATTTGAGTTACGTTTTACCTGAACAATGTAACATACAGATAAAGAGACGGACCTCCTTTCACATCTATGGCGGCCGTAACTTCATTGCGTCAAAGTCCGTTTATCGGGTGGATACCGTACATTTTCCCGGGACCAAAAGTACTATTTTTCCTTTCCCGGGACTCAGTGTCTCCATACCAATTTTTTGCAAAATCCGTTCAGTGGTTTGAGCGTGAAGAAGTAATTGACAGACAGACAGACGAACAGACTTTCATACTTATAAAGTTATAATATTAGTTGTTACAATAGTACTATGTAATATTGGTAAGAATTTTAATTTTTTGAGGTCATTTTTTGTTAAATATTAAATTAAAATACCTTATTTTACAATAAATAAGAAAAATATATGTGAAAACAACAATTATTTATAATGTTTCCTATCTACAATACCAATTTTAACCAAATGTCAATCAAACTTTGCTTGTCCAACTACTGGTTTTGGATGTCCCAACTACTGTAATTTCGTCCCATGACTGTGTTTTACCTACCATAGTTTACTATATTTTTTGAGGTCAACCTCAACCTCAAGGTTGAGGTTGAGTTTGAGTTTGAGGTTGAGGTTGAGGTTGAGGTTGAGGTTGAGGTTGAGGTTGAGGTTGAGGTTGAGGTTGTGGTTGAGGTTGAGGTTGAGGTTGAGGTTGAGGTTGAGGTTGAGGTCGAGGTCGAGGTCGAGGTCGAGTTTGAGTTTGAGTTTGAGGTTGAGGTTGAGGTTGAGGTTGAGGTTGAGGTTGAGGTCGAGGTCGAGGTCGAGGTCGAGGTTGAGGTTGAGTTTGAGTTTGAGGTTGAGGTTGAGGTTGAGGTTGGAGGTTGAGGTTCCTCCATGGAACCTCAACCTCAACCTCAACCTCAAACTTAACCTCAACCTCGACACAAGTCAGCTGCAAATTAACTTTCGTATTGAATAATACTCTCATCTTTCGAATATTAAAATATATCAAGTAGATCAGTATTATTTCATCTAATAACGTCCAATAGCTGTTTTTCAGCACTTTTACAATACCAGTAGTAGGACAGGTCAAAAAAACCTTTAAATGAGATAAAAGATTATTAAGAATGTACAAAAAATACTTAATAGATTGTTATTTATACAATAACAAGTTTATAATAACATACACAATGTGTATCATAAAAAATATTATTAAAAACTTTAGCATGTTTCTAAATTTTTTCTTTTCATTTGCAAAACCAAGGCGCACGTGATGACCATGGCGACAAAAAGATGTTTTATTTTGGTTACACCGCAACCTGATAAAAAATACTCTATTTTTATTGTAGCGTGAATGCCCCTCAATATTAATTCCATTATTATTTACATCGTATAAAAACCACAAACTTTTATTTTTACGATCAAAGTGTAAAGTGTCCCTCTACTAGAAAAATTCGAATGACTCGTATTTTTTTCTACAAAACACTCATTATTTTTGACCGACTTCCAAAAAGGAGGAGGTAATACGTTCGGCTGTATGTATCTTTTTTTTTTTGTATGTTCAACGATTACTCATCCGTTTGTGGTCCGATTTTCAAAATTCTTTTTGTGTTGTATAGGGTTTAAATCGAATTTGGTACCATGTTCACAAAACTGGTGATCTGATGATGGGATCCTTGAGGAATCGAGGGGACTCCTTGAAATTTGTATGGAAACATATAGTGATTTCGATTTTTTCTGAAGCATTCGAGGTAAATGCTACCAGAAAGTTAGACTTCGCACCAGGTTATACCCTGGATCCGAAAGTACCGAACAGAACTTTTGAATGCTTATAAGTACAGTTTCGGGGATTTCGGCGTTGTTTAAACCACTGAAAGCATAAGCCAACACATCAATTTGATTGATCATCATCATCACAACCATAATTATACCACGGCTTATCACACTATGACCCAATTATTGGTACTTTTCGTGATATTTTGCATCGAAGCAGATGTTTTTGATGATGATTTCGCTGTTTGTGGATCGATTTTCAAATTTCTCGTATTGTTGTATAGGACATAATCTTAATTTTTAACCGACTTCCAAAAAACGAGGAGGTTATATGTTCGGCTGTGGATATTTTTTATTTATTTATTTTTTTTATTTTTGTATGTTCAACGATTACTCCGCCGTTTGTGAACCGATTTTCGAAATTTTTGTTTTGTTGTATTAGGTTTTACTTCAATTTGGTACCATGTTCACAAAAGTGGTGACTTGATGATGGGATCCATGAGTAATCGAGGGAACTTCTTGAAATTTATATGGAAACATATGGTGATTTTGGTTTTATGAGAAGCATCCTAAATATATGCTACCAAAACGCAATATTTTGCACCAAGGTATACTATGGTTCCGAAGATACTAAGAGAACTCCGGATTCCTTAAAGATACAAGTTTGGGGGTTTAGGCGCTGTTTTAAGAACTGAAAGCATATGCTACTATACAAATTACATTCATCAGCATCATCATCATTACCACGTCAGGGTCACCAATGTCACCAAAATTGAACACAACAGAATATTCAACCTTATCTCCAGAGCGTAAGGCACACATTTGACATTACTTCTGAGAAGTAAGTTGCTTCGATAATACAAGTAACATGCTAGTGCACTGTCACACTTACCAATCGCGGCCACGGGCGGCCGTAGACTTCTCAAGCGATACTATGTATTACAATAATAAAGATAAAGTTTAAAATCATATGACACTGAAAGCCTCGCCGCTTGTAAAATTCCGGTTTGGCGCGGCCCTAGCACGTGTCCACTTCGTTTTTTTTTAAATGTATTGTTTAAAATTATCTGCAGCTGATATTATATTTTGTAAGTGTGACTGTTAACAAATTGTAAGATACGTAGAATAATATACAGGTGTAGGGCCGATTCACACCGGAATGGCGGAGGCGAGGCGAGCAGTTTCAGTGTCATATGATTTTAAACTTTATCCACATTGTTGTAATACATAGTATCGCTTGAGAAATCTACGGCCGCCCGTGGACATTCGTGGCCTCTTGCGGCCGCCGGCGGCGTCGATTTCTTAAGCGATACTATGTATTACAATAATGAAGATAAAGTTTAAAATCATATGACACTGAAACTGCTCGCCTCGCCTCCACCATTCCAGTGTAAATCGGCCCTAATCTACGTATAGTACGCGATGATTTTACTAGGTAACTAAAAAGAGTGAAATTATTATTTTTAACAAAAAATTAAAACCGACTTCCAAGGTAATTATTATTTTTAACAAAAAATTAAAACCGACTTCCAAGGTAAAAACAATAGTAATATGAACTAAAAAGTATTAAATAACTCTTACCCTTTAATAGTGCCTTTTTCAGAATTCGTCTAAATCTCAATTATTTCTGTACTGTATACTACAATCTTCATTATTTTGAAGTCGGTACCAGCTAATTTAATCGTGAGTTCAGTAATGTCAGATTATCTGAAACTTTTGGGACTGGTACCGACTTCAAAGTAATGAAGATTGTAGTATACAGTACAGAAATAGTTGAGATTTAGACGAATTGTGAAAAAGGCACTATTAAAGGGTAAGAGTTATTTAATACTTTTTAGTTCATATTACTATTGTTTTTACCTTAGAAGTCGGTTTTAATTTTTTGTTAAAAATAATAATTACCTTGGAAGTCGGTTTTAATTTTTTGTTAAAAATAATAATGTATACTAAGGGAAAAGACCTAACGGCAGACACTTTAAGGAAACATGAAACATTTGAATGTTATAAAATATATATTTATGAAAATAAAGGATTGATAACTTCTTCCATGTCTTCAGTAACTCTTACAAAATAAAACTATTATAATTATTCTCTGACAAATCAATTAAAAAATATATTATTGGTCTTTTTGTAAACTTAGTCATAAGTACTAACTACTAATAGATGACATCACAAAAAACGAACATCACTAATAGTAGACACCAATATGAACTAATAGTTGACATAGAACATTACGTAACATTTTACATTTTTCCTATTAATAGGTATTTATTTGCCATTTTTCAAAAGATTTCATTTACTTCATCACAGTAACTACATGCATCAGAAATATTATCCACGTTGTCTCCAGATTCTATTCATTCTTCTTCCATGCTGAAACTATCTTTCCTTTTATTTTTATTTCTCATATTTTTTTCCTAGCAAATTTATTTTCAGTCTTTAGTCTCCATGCTTCTTTTGCCTCTTCTTTTTTCTTCTTTCTTTTCTCAGCTCTCCTTTTTCTTCTTTTTACTGCTAAAAAACTAAAGCAATCGATTTTTAGATCAATACAAGGTCTAATATTAGACATCATGTCCATTTTTAGGTGCAGTAGTTCTAAGTTCTTAGATTGTTTTATATTTTCAGAGAATAGTGATGATTTTTGCAGTAGAATAAAGTACAAAATAACTTTAGTATGTATTGCAAAACTCAAAGATGAGATCCATGTCATCTATTAGGTTTTTTACATTTTCAAGAACTAATAGTAGACACCCTTTATATTGTTAGGGAAAATGGATAAAAAATCTTAAATAAACATTAATTTGTGTACACAACATGACCATTAATCCAATGAAATCAATAGAAATTACTAAAAATCAAATAAATGTATTCAAAACTTACGTGCAAAATTTCGCCTCTAAGAAATTGCCGAGCGCGTGTTGACGCGATCATATTATTTACGAAAACTGATCCCATTTTAAAATTTTGTTCCCGAAGGCGTCTCTAATATATTTTTTCAATTCAACAGATAGCTTGAGAAGCTTATAAAATTTACAGTGGTGAGAAATAATTAGAATAATTCTTATTTTCATGGTATTTTTGTCATAAGTGTCATCTATTAGTTCAGTGTCTAGCATTAGGTCTTTTACCTTATACAGTAGTACCTATGTAATATTTTGTCAAAACGGCTTCTGTAACAAGCAATAATTATAATTCATTTGAAAGCGATAACCATCGCTCATGGATATCCGCAATACTGTAAAGTGTAAAGGTCAAAAGTGCTTGAGAACAGTGCTTAATTGGCCAAATTTTCGACTAATTGCACTATCGAGAAATTGATTCCTAGGCAGTTGACGGACCTTCGTCATTTGGTCGGATTATGTCAATTCAATGTTAAGTCGTGATAGTATCACAGGCTAGATTTGACATAACACGACACAATTATGTAGTTCCACTATCTATACCATTGACATAAGAAACTAGGTTTAAGAGATCTTTGCTATCTACCATATTGTATCTACCTATAAATCAACTTCTCTGATTGTACTATTGTAGAGTCTATTTTAATCTTAAACTTTACCGTCTCATTAAGCAGATTTACCAGCTCAGTCAAGCTGTATCCGGGTCGGTCTAAATCTCCGTTTATGACTGACTTTTACTGCGCACGGTTCTAGACCAAATTAGTTCAGCTAGTTTACAGATCCTTTATTGTTACTGACTTTTGTTCTGAAATAGATAGATAGATAGATAGAGGCCTTTTATCTGTCTGTCCATATTTTGTTCGTCTGCCTATCTGTTACCTCTTGATCTCCACAAAAGGATAAAAGATAATTTTAATCCTAGTTGATAATAAAGGTGGGTTGCAGCAACTTACTTTAACTAATGACTTTAACAGCTTTAACTTTAACAAAATATCAAATTA
Organism: Polyommatus iphigenia; assembly: GCA_963422495.1. Lineage (NCBI taxonomy): Eukaryota > Metazoa > Arthropoda > Insecta > Lepidoptera > Lycaenidae > Polyommatus > Polyommatus iphigenia. Next base: position 8,530,352 of record OY730187.1, read on the forward strand.
TCTGTCAAATCCATAGTAAAAGTCAATTAAATGGACGCCATATTTGACGATAACCTTAACCTTAACTTTAACCCTCCGTGTACTAGGTGACTAATCTCACCATGCTGTACTAGGTGTGACATACCCCAACAATAAAAGGCAGTTAAATCCGAAAAATTGTTCCTTGTGATTGTAAAATAATAAGTAATATATTTAAATATCTAATAATGAATTGGTTTAAGTGAAATAAATTCAATTTTACATGATAAAATACATTTTATAAGCAAAAGTACAAAAACTTGACTTTTTCTTCAAACTATAAACTATGAAATATTTTCTTCAGTACAAAAATCAAATGACATCTATTACAATCAAATTCTTCTCAATTTCTAAGACTATAGTTAATCTAGTTTTAACCTATTTCTAATATCAATTTAAAATAAACAATATAAAATAGATCTTGGTCACTTAAGTTAAGTTTCCGTCATATTGACAGTTATTTAGACACAAAAATTAGTATGGAAAATACATAATATGGACATATTTTATTTTTTTGCAAATATGCCCAGTACTCCTATATATTAGTTTAGGCCATATCCGGTATCACTGATTTGTTCTTCATTACCAGCCGATTTTTGTTCGGAATTCATTAGCTGAGCGTCACAATCATCATCTTCTTCAGTCAGTGCTCGTAAAATATTTTTTTTTTCGATAACTGAGACATTTTTAGCAAAACTTATACCAGAAAATAATATAACATCAAGTTAAACATCAAATTAAATATGAATAAATAAAAACAAAAGAAGTTACATTTACTTTTTTAGCTACGTGCTGTACTAGGTGGGGTATGTGATACCCAGACGCACTTTAAGCATATGTAGCAGAATTGGTGATAGACATAGGACTGAATATTTGGTAGGAATTAAAGCAGCAACGTCTTATTTGCAGCTATTGAGGAAACCAACTCGCATACTTTTTTCGTTTAATAATGCTATCAATTTTTTTTGCGCTGGGGTATGTCATACCCCACCTCGTACACGGAGGGTTAACAAGTAACAACGCCTCTGGTGCAACCCACCCTAAAAATTGCGGTTTCCAAGCTAAACACAAATTAAGTAGGCCGCGCAATGAAGTTGCAGCAACACTAAAACTGTATTATAACTAACTTCCAAAAGGAAAAGAGCCTATTTTATAGCCCACTATAAATTATAATTTAGTAGTTTGTTACTTGATTAAATCTCATTTCTCATCTAGTACCTTGATAGATCTTGATTTTACGAGACAATTAATCAAATTATTATCTCTTCTTCCATCGCAAAAAGTAGCTCAAATCATGATTATCTTTATAGGCCACTGGAAGTGGCATAGCCGCTATTAGCCCGGTCTAATTAGACGCAAAAAAATCGTAACCTCGGAATAATTCGCATAGAGCTGAAAATTGATAGAGACGTTAAATACACCATTACAAATAAAACCTCAAAAGTCTCCGGTGATCCTCCATGTGCAAAAAATTTTATTCAAGGTCAAAGGTATGAAAATGAGGTTTTTCCTGGATTTTTTCCAAACTGTACATTTTTTCACAAATATAGGTAGGGCAAGAGATTATAGAATTACCAATAGATCATAGAATTCTCTACAAAAAATATTCAGACACTTTTTTCACACGACTTACCATTCCTTATGAATGGCGGGCTTAAAGTTTGGGAAAATCATATCTATGCTTATATTATAAAGCTAAAGAATTTGTGGAACTACTGCTTTGAATTGAAGAATTCGTTTTTTGTTGGATAGTCTTATTTATCGAGGAAGACTTGAGCTATATAACATCACGTTGGCACCAATAAGAGCAAAGAAACAGAGGAAAATGGGGAAAAACGGGGAAAATTAGTTGAAGGAGCTTATCTAACAAACGGCTGAGGCATTTTTTATGTTATTTGGCACAGATGTAAAGCAGACCACGAGGAAGGACATAGGCTATTGTTTCTCGGAAAAATGTAAGGTTTCCGTGAAATACATAATTAATAGGGCGGAGCGGAACTTCTTGTACTACAGCATACGAGGGCTGTTCACAGCCAAACATACTTCTGTGTGACTTATTACCGTTACCAAATCTAAACTTTTCGAGTCTCGAAGAGCAACAGTACGCTTTTCAAGTCACTCAGAAGTGTGTCAGGCCGAGAACATTTCAATTTTTACAAACAACCCTAGTATGTAGGACTAGATGTTAAGCGTGGCTCCGCCCGCGTTAATTATAAATTTCACGGAAACCGTAAATTTTCCTGAAAAACAAAATAGCCTATGTCCCTCCACGTGGCCTATTCTATATCTGTGCCAAATAGCATAAAAATTGCTTAAGCCGTTTGTGAGATAAGCTCCTTCAAATAATTTTCCCCGTTTTTCCCCATTTTCCTCTGTTTCTTTGCTCCTATTGGTGGCAACGTGATGTTATATAGCTCAAGTCTTCCTCGATAAATAAGACTATCCAACAAAAAACGAATTCTTCAATTCAAAACAGTAGTTCCACAAATTCTTTAGTTTTATAATATAAGCATAGATATGATTTATAAGGAATGGTAAGTATTTACAGCAGACAAAATAATATTGTGATAAGTTATTGTATCGCTTATGATAACGTAGATAACTATTGTTTTTAAACTTAAAATAATATGTGTGTCATTTTAGTTTGTATTGCACTTATTCTTATTATTAGTTGTTCTTCCCCGTGAAATATGTATTACCTAATTAGTTAAAAGATTATTGTATAAGCATACTCTGTGTTACCAAGGATATAGTTAAAATGTATTAGCGCGTGGTGAACTTTCTAAGGTGTACCAGACAAACCTTGCAGGTTTAAGGCACATTCTCAAATAGATATAAGTTAAAATTGTATTGCTTAAATAAATAAATAAAATAAAGTCGTATGAAAAAAATGTCCGAATATTTTTTGTAGAGAATTCTATGATCTACACTCTTGCCTTACCTATTTTTGTGATAAAATGTACAGTTTGGAAAAAAAAAACAGGAAAAACTTCATATTTTAACCGACTTCAAAAAAAGGAGGTTATCAATTCGACGCGTATGTATGTAATATTTCCAGAACTGCCCAGTTTTTGTATATGTTAATCTATGACAGCTTCTGAACAAATGTGCCAAATTTCAAAAGTGTATGTATGTATATATGTTTTTATGTTTGTGCACGCATATCTCCAGAATCACAAGTCCGATTTTAGTAATTCTTTTTTATTGTACTAGGTATTGTTCAACTAAGGGAACACTGCAAGTTTCATCAAAATCGGTTTAGTAGTTTTTGAGATAGGGAATTTTAATTCTTAATTACGTACAAAAATTTGAAGTCGGTTTTATCTTTTTAAAATACTTTTATATACCTTTGACCTTGAATAAAATTTTTTGCACAAGGAGGATCGCCGGGGAATTTTGAGGTTTTATTTGTAATGATGTATTTAACGTCTCAACCAATTTTCAGCTCTATGCGAATTATTCCGAGGTCGAATGTTTAATTTTCCTGGGGTATATAGGCCAGGCGTCATAAGAACCATGACGTATCATATTATGGACTCTATTATAGAGTACAGTGGTTTTTGTTTAGAGTTTGGCTGTGGACTTAGAAGTCATGGGTTTGACTCGCGATGCTGCTTCCAATTTTGGTAAGAAGGTTAGAACAATGAGAGCTGTTCATTTGATTGCATTGACAAAAATTTTTGATGAGTGTATAAAAAGACAAAATATAAAAAGTCGGTCTGTCGCCTGATCTATCGCCAGTCATGTCTTTCTTCGATTCCGCGAAGTAAGAGAGTAAAAGAAGACATCAATTATATTTATAGTACTGTCATGTACTGTACACCGTACAGCGTCATATTACTTCTGGTGGCGTGGTTCTAGCAGCCACTCACCAAAACCGGTATGGTGGATACTATATATCTTTATAGGTCGAAGCTTTTCATAAATCAAAACAATCTGTGTCCATTAATAGGCTTATCTTATATAAACCGTCATGTCACATCATCACGACAACTCACGACGTCTTGATTGTGGGCTCTCGCTGGTCGCTTGTGGGAAAACTTCAAAGCTCACGCCAGGGTTGTCACTTGCACCTTAAAAGTTCATTCAAGGCAAATTCATTACTTTTTAAGGTAAATAAGTACCTAAAAATCTTATGACACAATAATTATATTATGTAAGGTATCAAGTGTAGAGCCTGAGACAACTCACAAGAGTATACAAAGCGAATAATCTTAGATACTTTAAGAGAAGAAACCAGTCGATTTTATCAGAACTTCCACTTTAAAATACCCTACACAAACCTTATTCTAGTGAGCTAGTCTTATGACTTATGAGTTTTCGTTAATTATATTTCCCGAAGAGTAATCTTTTGGCAACCCTAATCTTAAGCGCGTAGAGATTCACAAAGAAATAGTTTACATTCCTCTCGTTTCGCTATACTTTTACCGGAGGGCAAAGGGCTCGGAACCGGCTTCGGCCTCACGACTGTGGGTTTAAAGGGACGTGTGTTGTTTTATTAGCTCTGTGCATGTCGATGAATTACTATTAATAACGACCATTAGTTATTCTGTTGTGTTGTTTATTGTAATTTTGTTGAATTTGTAGATAGCGGAGATTTCTGATAGATATAAAATACAGAAAAGACGAAATAGATTTTGATTTTTGATAGATACTTAGCTTCTACTCTTTGTATATTATATCGTTTGCAAACTCTATCTTTTGCAAACTTCCGTAATATATTATACAAAAAATTCAAAAGGGTATAATTACTGGGTAGTAAGTAGTCTCTTGGACTAAAACTATACAATAGTACAATAGTACCCAAGCGTACAGTTTTCTTCAAGGTCAGCTGTTTCTCACCTTCTTAAATAAAATGTAACTGGGAGTTGGGACTTGTAAGCTTTTAAGTTAATGAGCCATGACCTATATCATACGTTACCACACTGCGGTATCAAGACGATCTTAGTTAATGGAAATGTAGAGTAGGCTTTACGTGTCGTCATCAATAGATCAGTTTATAAATTAATTAATTTTATGTTTATGGCTAATTAATTAATGATAAGAAGCTACAGCAATTAATTTAATGATGGTTCTTAATTTTAACAAGTTTTATGTTTTTTTTAGTTTCTCTATGTAGTTTTAACGTGGTAGGTAAAACGTAGAGCTGACCTTTGACGACTTTAGGTGTCGAACTTTGTAAAATACGTACGAATAAGCTAATTATAGTTTTCTTTCTCTGCTTGGATGCTCTCGGGTTTAGATTATTATAATGATTAAAACCAGTATCTAAAATTTCTAACTGTAGCACCAGTCCATTTCAGAAAACCCCCAAAACTTTTTTGGAGCAAATGCCTGAAGCTGTTCAAGATGTTTTAAGACCACAAGCCAACCGTCTAGACTTTTGTCGGAAAACACCTCAGCTAGCTGCTGTTTTAGCACCACCAGCAGCACAATACACACTAGCATCTGCAGCTATATTTTGTAGATGCACTCGACCCGCAGTTTTTTACAAATAATAGGAAAACTTCATAGATGGCTGCTGTTGCTGCAGTACTATCACAAGGTGTCCAATACAGACCTGCAACTTCTGTAGCTACAACCATCAGCTGGACAATACATGTCAGGCTCTACAACTGATGTAGTTGGACTGGACATCTGTAGAACCTGTAGCTACTGCAGCTCCTATAGCTACTGCAGCTCTACAGCTGCTACACTGGACCCTCACCTCTGGTCGTCATCACAGCGGGGGCGGGCGGCGCTGAAGTAGGGATCGGCGCACCAGCGGCAGTGCTCCGCCGCCGCCAGACACCCCCCGCACGTGGAGTGCTCGATGCACACCAGCTTCTCCCGGAGCTGATCGTGCACTGGAACAAGGAAACATCAAAATTGATAAAGCTAATTTAGTAAGCAGCTACTGTAACTTGTAAACCACGCAGTAGCCAGTAAAGATGCGTCAAAAGATCAAAGTCACAGCGCATCTTTACTGCGCGCATCTGCGCGTAATAATTCTTAAGTATGATTGGCACTGTGAGGTTGATCACAAAACCGAATTCAAATTTTGACATTCGATATAAAGTTTAGTGACTTGCCTCATGGCTTGAACCATTACACGTCGTACTGTTTTCGTAACGTTTTTTTTTCTGTGATCACTGTTAATGGTTTTTTCTGTAATTACTCTTTAGGGGTCTGCAATGATTATAAATATGCACAAATAGTTAGCTACTTTGAGTTTATCATCACTGGTTAGCTACAAAAAAACTGCTTTTATCACCACTCGCTTTATTTATTGTCTTCAGTAGGCAATTTTAGAGACAATTTGCTCATAACTTCGACTGCTTTATTCTATTTTCATACGCCATATCACTTCTATTTCCCTAACCGTATGATTAAATAAATATTGATGAGAGAATAAGCCAATATCTTTCCCTATTATCTACACAGTATTATTTACTCTTCATAATTAAGCACAAAGACACCATCACAAAGTGCAAAAGGTCAGCGATTGACCTGAAAATATAAGGAACCCATAACTTAGCCCTCAACATAGCCCTAATTTGGCCCAAACAATCGATAGTCAGCGGGGGCCCTTAGGGCCGAAACACATAACCGCGTTGCGGCGCCGCACCGCCAAAATCGACGGCTATCATTCAAAACTTATAATAAAAACTATATAATTCCGCCGATTTTAGCGTTGTGGTGCCGCAACGCGGTTATGTGTTTCGACTTTCGGCCCAGATAGAAGATAAATATTATATTATGCATCAACGCGGCAATATGATGTCGTATGCGACTGCGACCGACCAAAATTCAAACAAAATGCTACTATAACCTAGGCTATAGGTTTCATTTTCTAGCGACCGATGCCTCCGCTGCTTTGTAATGGCGTAGAGCAAAATGGAATCTAATATGGTATGTCATAAAGTGGCATTTTATTTGATTTTTTGTCAGTCGCAGTCGCTTGCGGCAAAGATCGGAAAGCCACCTTTAGAAAGTATCCGCCATTGTCCGATCAACTTTCCTTTTAATTTTATCTTTGATCTCAATAAATTGATACAATAAAGGCGAGCTAGTAGATGAGATATCATTTATCAATACGTGTTTATTGGGATGAGTTTGTTTCACCGATTATTATTATTTATTAGGTAAGTCTGGAAATTAGGCATTTGTGATGTTATTATAAGAGTAAATTCTACATTCTATCTACTCTATGTTCTGGTACTCTATATTCTGGTAAAATTGTAATAAGTAATGTAATAAGTTGTAGATAGCTGTTATTGGCCTTATGTACTCATTGTGTATTTCTATAATATTTAACACTGTAAAATTGATGGCTGTTGTTATCCCAAATAAATAAATGAATCTGTCAACGCGCTCTCTTTGGACAATCGTACTCAGCAAACGTTTTAGGACTAAAAAGCTACAGGGCTTGGCTGTAGATTGCTATAGGCTAGGTTAAAGGTAATAGGCTGTAGGCTAGGCTTATAGGTTATCCGTTATAGCCTAGTCTAGAGCCTAGCTGCTAGGCTAGGATAAAGACTACTGGCTACAAACCGTAGGGTATTAATAGGTATGTATTATGATTTATGCATTAGTGGGCGTTTTACATCACAATGGATTATGAAACCAAATATCGTTAACGCGCGAATTGATTAGCATTTAGCAAGTGCCAGTGCACAGCTATTTATACTACAGCAATATTACATTGCTAATATACAATACAATTATGTGACGTTAGTGTAAGGGTTGTCAACCAGAGTGGTAAAGAAATAAAATATGTAGAGCATAATGTAAAAGCAGTAGTGAAATATATGACATCGATAGATAAACGTTGTCAGCCTTTGAGCAATTTGATTGTTTTGGATATTAAGCAATCTTTATGAAAATATTCTTCGTTTTCTTTTAAAAACGTACTATAGGGAAACTATATTTTAATGAGGAATCAACATAATTACATACCTAATAACTAATAAGTACTTATTAATTTATTATGTTAATTAATTTATCAGGTGACATTTTATTTGTTACATGCATTACAGCTGCTTTACTTTGAACTTTTTTTTGGTTTACTGAATAAATCAATTTTAGCTATTACTTACTAACAAATTATCTGTTGTCGGCTGTTAAACAGGTTGCTTGATTGATGTACGGAATGTACAACATAAACTAACAAAAAACGTACAAAAAATAAACAAACGTCAATTACACGATTGATGAACAGAACGCATAAAAAGGTTGGTGAACCCTGCACCGTGACGTCACAATACGAGTGTTGACAGTGTACCCGTGACCCAAATACGTAGACCTGTCGCGCCCAAGTGGTTGAACTACTCAACCACTCCTCAGTGGTCTAGTGGTTGGAACCACTCAACCACTGTTGACCACTGATTATATTTGCCTTTTTTAATTACTGAACATTGGCACCGCTTTTGCGTAGAAAATAAAAACCGCCATAAAAAACATAACTAGATACATACATACTTAATATTGTCCTTTTCTGGGACTCAAATTAACTCCATAGTCCATACACATCTTGGATGGGTGGATCGAAGCGGTGTTAGCATAGCATAGCACACTTACAAGTTAAGTACACATAAATTAGTATAGTAGTTAAAAAACAGAGCAATAAGGTGTGTGGGCTTAAACAAATACCTACAAGTTCTTAAGTACCGACAACACAATATTTTAAGCCGTATGCTAAAATTCATAAAAATCAATTCTTTATGCCTACTTTGAAAGGCCTGTTAAGATTATGCTGATTTTAAATTGAAATGGCTTTAATAAGCTTACGGCAATACAATACGCGTTGTAAAGTAACGGATATAAGCGCGTCTTGTGGCGACATAAACACGTCGCCAGCTAGAGAGTAGAGACAAAGTTATTAGAGACGAGATCTACATAATATACTGATATTATAAATGTAAAAGTGTGTCTGTCTGTTACCTCTTCACGCCAATACTTCAGCGGTTTTGGCGTGAAGAGGTACAGATTACCTTGTAGTACTTACCATGATACTTTTGATCCTGGGAACGGACATAAGATGTTTTTTTCCAAAGTATTGAAATACTTAGAATAAATTCCGTTTCATATATTTTAAAGTACACTTATTTTTAAATTGCAAAACTGAAAACTGAATGCTCTATCTTGGCTCTATCTGACGATTCTGTTAACTGTTTAACAAGTACGAGTTGTACTCGCGTACGAAGGGATCCGTACCACTACAGAGCAAAAATAGGATAAAAATTGTATTTTTTGTATGGGAGCCCTCCTTAATTATTTAATTTATTTCAATTTTATTATTAATTATTAAAGTACAAATACAATTAAGTAATTTGTGAACATTTCAATTGCCTATATGTTGCCGTTATTTATTGATTTGAGCAAAAAATAGCAAAAAAATCACGTTTGTTGTATGGGAGCCCCCCTTAAATATTTAATTTATTTTGTTTTTAGTGTTTGTTGTTATAGCGGCAACAGATATACACAATTTGTGGAAATTTCAGAAGTCTAGCTATAGCGGTTCTTGAGTTACAGCCTGGTGGCAGACAGACGGACAGACGGACAGACATCGAAGTCTTAGTAATAGGGTCCCGTTTTTACCCTTTGGGTACGGAACGCCTAAAAATTAAAGATCGAAGAGCTAGAAAGTTTTGAAACATATTATAAACAGCCTGAAAAGCTTTCTCACTAACTAGAGTCAAATTCAATCAACCTCGCAAAAATAAATAGAGCTAGATAGTTTTAAAAAATAATACCTAATAAGGTCAAAATAAAGAGCAAAAGAAAAACAGCTTTCTGTACCTACTTATATTTATGTAACTCACGAGCCAGAGTCAATTTCAATCAATCCCGCAAACATGTGAGCGTGAGTTTATTTATTAATCTATCTATCTATCTAAATATAACCGTTTTTAGGCCGAATAGTAACATCTATATTCTAAATCCGTAATTCGTTTCCTCCCAGTTTTCCACAGATTTACAACATCCCGTGGAATTTATGTTATTAGTTGTGGAGTTTATTAAATAAAGTTATTTTGGTTGATTGGCTGAAATGTTAGACTGTGAGTGTTTAGATATGAACTAAATGACGCCAGCAACTCCATTGCGCTGAAATTCGTTGAATATAACGCGGTAGCCGTACATTTTTACGGAATAACAAGTATCTTATGTCCTTTCCCGGGACTCGAAGTATCTCCATACCTAATTTCAGCAAAATCGGTTCAGCGGTTTGGGCGTGAAGAGGTGACAGACAGACAGACATACTTTTGCATTTGTAATATCAGTAAGTATTGATACAAGGTTTATTTAGTTGTGAAATAAGTTAGAGGATAATAAAAATATAGTAGTTATCCAAGTGTCTCCATGATAAATTTCACATACTATTAGTAGCGATTATAGGCGTGAAGAGAAGAAACAGACAGACAAATTTTATAATATTAGTACTAGAATTTAAATGTTGCCCGCAACTCCTCTAGCTAGGAAATACATTTTTCGTGCGAAAACCGTATATTTTCCGGGATATAAAGTATCCTTTGTCCTTTCCCCGGACCCAGAAAAATAAAAATCTTTGTGCCAAAAATTTCATAAATCCAGTTTTTAATTTTTATCAAAGGTCTTTAGGATCATGTTTATTTCTTAAAGGCCCTGCAGGACCATGTTTAATTCTCAGAGGTCCTGCTTGAGTCTTCAAAGGCTGTACGCGTTATTAACTCTATTTATTCGCTATTACGCCTCCGTGGTCCAGTGGTTTACTGCGTGGCTCTTGACTCGAAGGTTGTGAGTTCGATTCCCACGTTGGAAACATGTTATTTCCAAGTTTGGTTAGGACAATGCAGGCTGATCACCTGATTGACAAGTAAGATGATCCATGCGTCGGATGGGCATGTAAAAATTCGGCCCTGCGCCTGATCTCTCGCCAGTCGACGTGTCGGTCGTCCGTCCCACTGGGTTATGAGAGTAAAGGAATAGAGAGTGCTCTTGTGTACTGCGCACACACTTGTGCACTATAAAATTACCCCTGTGTAACTGGGCTGGTTTCAATGAAACCGGCCACCGTCACCGAAAACGGTGTGGGCGTTATTATTATTATACTCATCATTACATGTTATTGCAGTTACAAACTTGTTTATTTTCTCTTTGCATAAAACGTAACAGATAGACAGACACACTTTTTTATTATTAATAATCTATACTAATATTATAAAGCGGAAGAGTTTGTTAGTTTGTTTGTTTGAACGCGCTAATCTCAGGAACTACTGGTCTGATTTGAAAAATTCTTTCAGTGTTAGATAGCCCATTCATTGAGGAAGGCTATAGGCTATATTTTATCACGCTAAAATTAATGGGAGCGAAGAAATAGAGGAAAATGTGGAAAAAACGGGAAAATTATATGAAATGCTTATTTAGTAATAGTTTGAACGCGCTAATCTCAGGAACCACTGGTCCGATTTGAAAAATTCTTTCAGTGTTAGATAGTCCATTTATCGAGAAAGGCTATAGGCTATATTTTATCATGCTAAGACTTATAAAAGCGAAGAAATAGAGGAAAATGTGGAAAAAACGGGGGAAATTATGTGAAAGGGCTTATTTGAACGCGCTAATCTCAGGAACTACTGGTCCGATTTGAAAAAAAAATTCAGTGTTAGATAGCCCGTTTATCGAGGAAGGCTATAAATTATATTTTATTACGCTATTACTATTAGGAGCGAAGAAATAGAGAAAAGTGTGGAAAAACGGGGGAAATTATTTGAACGCGCTAATCTCAGGAACTACTGGTCCAATTCAAAAAATTCTTTCATTGTTAGATAGCCCATTTATTGAGAAAGACTACAGGCTATATTTTATGAAAATGTGAAAAAAACGGGGGTAAATTATTTGAAAGGGCTTATTTGAACGCACTAATCTCAGGAACTACTGGTCCGATTTAAAAAATTCTTTCAGTGTTAGATAGCCCATTTATCGAGGAAGGCTATAGACTATATTTAATACGCTAAGAGTAATAGGAGCGAAGAAATAGATGAAAATGTAGAAAAAACGGGGGAAATGCTATGAAATTGCTTATTATCTTAAGAACTACTGGAGCAATATTTATATTATAAATGGCAAACATGAAGAATAGACCACGTGAAGGGACATAGGCTATTTTTTGCGGAAAAATGTACGGTTGCGTGAAATTCCTAAATTACGCGGTCGAAGCCGCGCGGAACATCTAAATTTTATAATAAATCGTAGGAAGGTCAATTCTGTACATTGAATATTTTTGTACAATAATACTAGGGACGTGATCTACTATTTTAAAGCGGACGAAGTCGCGGGCAACAGCTAGTATAAGTATAAATTAAAATTAAAAGTGCAACGACCACTTGACATTTAACATGCATTACTAGTTACTTACTACATTGTCTACCGTTGTCTACTAAGAAACGCATTTCTATTATACGAATACATAGATAACACGTGTTTCCTAATTTACATAGAATTAGTAAGCATGGTAAACATCAGCCGAAATAGACCTGTCACAGCCATTAAGAATATTTTGTTTGGAGTAAAATATATGAAGCGTTTGGAGTTCAGTTTATTTTCGGTAGCGGAGATAAATCTTCCCTTTGGAAGCTTATGGCCTGATAAGGAGAATCCCGTAATGGGATCGTGACTCTGTGTTATAATTACATATTACATTAAATGTAAACGTATTATTAGTTACACTTCTTGCTTACAAGTTACAGTGTAAAGTTCTAACTTTTGGGTTATCACTATATTTTATTACATTACTAAGTAAGCAAAAGTTTAGCACCTAAGCTAAGCATATTTCTATTCCAACTTACGAATTACGAAAATATAGAGTTAGACTCTACAGATTAGTGCACTGTGCAGTGGCTATGAAACATCAAAAGTGATAAATCTGTTCCGACGACACCTTTGGTATCTAACATAATTTGTCTGACACTTCCTGTAAAAACAAAAAGGGTTTCTACAGGAAATAGCAGACCTGCAGACACAATTACTATAAATATCCACTTCTACACACATACTGTTAGCATTGTATCACTTTACTGTACCATATTTTTGCAAATAAAGAATATTATTATTATTAAGTCTATACTTATCTAGTAATATTATGAATGTGAAAGTGTGAATGTCAGATGTCTGTTACCTTTTCACACCTAAGCCGCTTGACCTATTTATGTGAATTAAAAAAAGTTTAGTTTAGGTCACATAAGATATAGTTTTTTATCACGGAAGATAATAAGTATATCTATTCAAATAAATCGAATAATTAGATTAAAGGGTCCCACACATTAACAGTCTGCCTGCAGGCTCTGGTCGGCAGGCCACCTACACAAAATCTACAAAATCGTCCGGGGAACTGTGCGTCTGTGGTCTTTTCCGATTAACGGCCAGGCGACGGCCTGCCGGCGAACTGTTAATGTGTGGGGCGCTTAAGAGCTTTCTCTGTAATCCCTGTTAAATAATCTTGAACTTATTAAGCATCAACAACTTCTAAGAAAAAGCTCTTCATACATCGGCCCTCCGTTTCCTGCTAAGAAAGTAGAGTACTTGTGGTTCTCCGGTCGTGCATGTATAACTGAAAACACTCGTCTTGAAAGTATGTATAATATTTTAAGAAAAATAAATTTTGAGGAGTTCCCTCGATTACTCATGGATCCCATCATCAGGTCACCACTTTTGTGAACAACCAAATTGGAGTGAAACCTAATACCTGCCTACAACAAAACAAAAATTATGAAAATCGGTTCACAAACGGCGGAGTAATCGTTGAACATACACAAATTTAAAAAAAAACCTCCTCCTTTTTGGAAGTCGGTTAAAAAAGGATTGACCATAATCAAGTGTAGAATCTAACTCATCTAATTGTAACCTAAGCTTGTGCATTTACCTACTGATACTACTTACTTATTGTTTTTATTTGGATGGCTCCGTGTGTAGCGTATGGCAAACCATAGCTACAAAATTAAAAAAAAAGTTATTCGATATTAGAATTTAGAATACCTACACTTTGCAACAACACTTTACGTGAAATTTATTCTACGCCAAATCTTTACGACATTTAAAATTCTAAAAGTAACATACTTTAAAGTAACATAAAAAATATTATCCTTATTTTTGTCTTCGCCGTAGTCGGATAAAAAAAATAAACCACATTAAATCCGTAACAGCAGTGTCACTATAAGTGATGATTAATATGTTCATGACATCATTTAAATAACATTATACTTTTTTATCACTACGGCCATGTTGACTTCAACTAATATGGTATTAATTTCAAAACAAGAGATATCCTTGTTGACTAGTATTGGAATTGACTTTAATCGTTTAAAGGTAATAAAATACAACTTAATTTAATTACCATTGCAACTGGGTTTCCGCCCACTTCCAAAGTACCAGAGAAGTTGCAGGTGCATGTCCTTCTAACCTTTCAATTGTATTACCGTTTCGTTCTGTGTAGGCTGCGATAAAAATGCTTCAGATACTTGAAAATTTTCGCGAAAAATCGTACATTTACTGAAAATTAAATGCTACAGGTCGATCCAATTCAACAAATCTTTATTTGATTTTTTTTTAATTAAATAAGGGGGCAAACGAGCAAACGGGTCACCTGATGGTAAGCCGCGTTGCCGGCCTTTTAAGAGGGAATATGCTCTTTTTTTGAAGGTTTGCAGGTCGTATAGGTCCGGAAATACTGCTGGTGACAGTTCGTTCCAGAGTTTTACAGTGCGCGGCAGAAAGTTACGCGAAAAACGCACTGTGGAAGACTGCCACTCATCAAGGTGATGAGGATGGTATGTTTTTCGCGTGGGACGATGGCGAAAAGTTGCCGGTGGTATGATTCCGAACAATTCCTCAGAGCACTTCCCGTGTTACAACCGATAGAGGATGCAGAGTGAAGCTACATCTCGGCGTAATTCCAAGGGGTCCAAGCTGTTTGAAACACTATGGCAGTCAACAATTCGAGCGGCCTTTCGTTGGATACGATCCAGAGGGAGCAGTTGATATTTAGGCGCCCCTGCCCAGAGATGAGAACAATATTCAATATGAGGCCGAACCTTCGCCTTGTAGAGTTGTAAGCGTTGGTCCGGACTGAAGTACTGTCTCGCTCTGTTATTTTGTTAGCAATATATGATGTCATAGTCTTGTGAAAAATGACTACCTATACTTCGTACCTACAGTATTGTTTGGTTTATTTTTGCGATAACAGTTTACCTGAACTAAATTTTCAGTTACGCTGAAACTTGTATGAATACATCTGATAAGATATTCATAACATACACCCAAGCTAAGTCCACGTATTAAAGGTACTAGCTTATTGACCGAGCTTCGCTCGGTATACAAAAAATTAAAAAAATACACATAAAATGACATTTTATGAAAATGATTCCTAGCTAGATCGATTTATCGCCCCCGAAACCCCCTATATACTAAATTTCATGAAAATCGTTGGAGCCGATTCCGAGATTCCAATTTTATATATACAAGAATTGCTCGTTTAAAGATATAAGATATGGTTTCGATGTCCGCTTCAATAGTAACAAGTATTATATTTTTTTTAAGATTAATTTATCATATAAACATAATACTGTTTTCATTAACAAAACCACAAATAAACAAGAAATCAAAAAAATATGGCGGAAATGATATGAAAATTACAAAATATGCATAGAGTTCTAGAGAACATCACTTGTGAGTCACTCGTATTTAAACAATTGATTTCTACTCAAAGCCTATTTTATACTATTAAACTATTTTATTAAGTTCCTATCATCTTCACATCTCACAAATCCAAGAGAGCAAGAAAACGTGGCGAAAAGGGTATGAAAACTACAAAATAAATATGTAGAGTTTGACTCATGTGTTATACCTGTTATACAATCGATTTCTTATCAAATCCTATTTTAATTTCTTAAATGGTTTTTTATCACGTACCCTCCAATAAAACAAACGAGAGAGCAAGAAAACATGACGAAAATTGTATGAAAATTACAAATGTAGAGTTTTACCTTATATCCAAATCGAAACAATTGATTACTTATCAATTCTTAATTAAATCTCTCAATCTATATTTATTTCCTATCACCTACCTTCACATCTCACAAATCCAATAAAACACAGGGTCACAATCACAAGCCTCATGTTCCACATTCGCGCTCCCGAATCAAATGGGTCGCGGTTTTCGCGAGGGCTGATAACTGATAAGGGCTGATAAGAGATAAGGATAGCGGGCGCTCGAGGCGCCGCACGACACCTCCGCACCACATCTGAACAAACTCTAATCTACCAACTTACCAACACCATAAAACATAAGCCCGTAGAGAACCGACGCGACGGTGGAAACGATGTTGAGTTCATTGCGTAGCCGCTTCAAAGGTAGTTTCCTGCTTGGGAATACTATCGTCGATGGATTCGTCTGTGTTAAACGTACCGAACGATGGAAACGATGTTGAGTTATTCATCGCATAGCCGCTTTAAAGGTGATTTCCCGCTTGGGAATACGTTCGTCGATGTACGCGTGTGTGTTTTCAATCTACGTTTGTCGAAAGAACATGCTTGATGTCCATACATCCATTGCGTAGTCGCTACGAAGGTGACTTTCCGCTTGGAAAAACTATCGTCGATGTACGCGTTTGTGTTTTCAAACAACGTTTATCGAAACAACATGCTTGAATTAACGATAACACACTTTCAGGCGGGAAATTTCTTCTGTTTTTTATCCGCCATTGTAAACAACTTGCCAAATTACATATGGATGAAAATGAAAGCTCGTTTTTTGCTTATCTTCATTGTTGAAATTTTTATCGCGTTTCTTGTGGAATTAAATATCCATATAAAATATTCGTTATTTTGTAAAAAGTTGATCATGAATCTTTGAAGTTTTAACTAAATTTTATTTTATTCTCTGAAAAAGCTTATTAAACTTTGTTTCAAAATCAAAAATAAGTAGGTCTAGACTCTGGAGTCTAGACTCTAGCGGTACTCTACCTTAAAGTATTGAACTATTATTTACTTATTACTTCATTACTTTAAGGCCAGTACTAATCAGGGCATAGCGAAGTTGTCTTCACACCATAAAAACGATAAGGTTTTTTTAAATTTCAATGTTGTTGCTTTTGCTTTTTAGTTTTTATTATAATTTGAAGTTGGAAATTTCGTACAAAACCATCCATTTTTCTTTCACGTGCTACATCACCACACTTCAATTATTATTTGTTTAATCCATCACATTAGGTTGTTGTCTTTCACTAAACGCCTTTAAAACTACAACAAAAAGCAATTACCAAATGAACATCGTCTTTAATGGAAGTCGGTTGGAAACAAAGAACATTTATTAAACTTTGACTAGGCCGATTTGGTAAAAATTAATATTCATAACAAAACCGTTCAGTCACCGATGACAGTGACCCTTATACATTACGAAATAAAGATCTAGTTGTAGGTAAAATAAATTTGAACGGTTTGTAGTGGGTGTAACAGCTACCAAATGTGGTCACAGTAGGCAGTGTTGCAATTATCTTTTTACTGTGGGCAGGCTATTCTATAGATGGTGTCATTACCAAATCAAGTGTTTAAATATTTATTACAAAAATCGTACGGAGCCTTTGAAGGAAATTTTTATATCTAAGGACATTATTTTAAGCCTTATTTGAAAATTAAGTATAATAATATTTTTATGGATATTATGAGAATAGGTAAGTAGTAGGGATGGATTTATATTTTTATGAGTAAGTATAGTCTATAGGCCACTTTTGTTTTGCCGCCTCTATGTACGAACTCTGCCGCTATCCTAGAACGCTGCCGCCCCCCCCCCTAAGATGCCATAGGACGCTGCCGCCCATAGGCCATGGCCTATACTGCGTATACATAAATCCAGAACTACTAAATAGTAAGTGGCTGAAGACCCCTAAGCCAATAACATTTTTAATAACAAGAACTTAAACTTACTTCGCAAAATTTTCATTACATATAGGCACTGATTTCGGTGTTAGGGAAACTGAATCAGCAACGCAGAAGTAATTTTTGTAGTGACCAATTTCATGCGCAGTCCTATAAGAATATTTTTATTGCTTCAAACCCACGACCTCGAGTCGAGAGCCAAGCTCTAAAGTCTAAACCACGGAAGCGTTGCAAGAATAACAACTTGCTTGTCGCATCTCAGCCATGAGCCAAGCCCTTCCAAATCGTGTCATAAGACTCATCACGTACATGATTTACAACATAACCTAAAAAATACCACACCTCACAACGACGTCTATAAACAAGAAAGCACATGTAAAATATACTGATTGATGTCGGGTCTAAAAAGTTAAGTGTCACCCGAGTGTTTAACGGGGCATTTCACACTTTACAACCAGTGAACAAACGAAGCACTGTTTGCTTTCCTATGATATTGAGTAAGTGCTGTAGGACAGCAGCGTGTAATAGGGTAAAGATGTTTGTTTTTCATTGTTCATTTTCAAAGGAGTAAAGGAGAGAAAACTGAAAAGGAATCTCAATACAAGACCCAAACAGCGGTCATTAAAAAGTTAAAAACCATTCAATAAAGAACGAATTGTGCAATAGCTTGTACGTCCATTATTTCGTCATTTAGACGTTATTAATTATTATTAATAGCGATTTGGAAACACCCAAGGAGATGGTGACAGCGCCTGGTTGAATATAAAAAACCCTGAATGTAGTTTAGGTATCTATGAGTAATTGCAACACACCATAGCTAACATTACTCACACAGGTTCTGATAACTTCTAGGTAGAGATTAGAGTAGGTACGATTAATAGCTCTGTGACTATACATTTTAATTAATGTATGAATCATGAATGATTCCTTACTTTTTCTAAGGATTCGTTTTTCTTCATAGAAAAACAAGCATCTTGTGAGTTGTGTTAGAGATCCTATTCTTATAATACATATTCTATGCGTGTATAGCCCACCAAACATTCTCACGGCCCACCGCTGTATCTCCTGTGTCGCCAGCATCGACAGCGGTAGCCAACCACGAAAATCTTTTGAAATGATCTATGGGAGCCCGAGGGACATGCTAAAGCAGCTGCTACTTGGAACCCGCAACGAAACTAATCAGAAAAAAATAGGAGTAGAGAGACTAGAGAGTGTTCTTATTTTCCCTCCCCATAAAAAGCGGGAGCGGGGAGACAGCACAAAGTTGCAATAGCCGAAAGTCAAAGAACTAAAGTGGACGGGGAAATCTATGCTTGTATGTTAATTTTATTTATCTTGTCTTTATATCACATCTATGGAACAACTTTTTGGGAGGTTTACGGAAGTCACATAGTCGCGACTATTCTGTGCGGTGACTATTTTGATAACTCCGCTTCCCGTCACGTCTCAAGTTTAATGACCTACTTACGGTCACCGTTACTAGAAGGGCTAGGGCACATGCCCTAGGTTACATAACCTACTTAAACTCAATTACTTTTACCCACAATTCAGGGCTATTAGTTTTGACATTGCTAAATGAACTTCAGAGCCAATGTAATTAAAGTTCACTGTATAGATTCCAAATGAGGTACGTGAAGTCTTCACTCTACACTTTAAGCGTGGCATACTCATATTATTATTTTAATGTAAAGATTAGTCTGTCTGCCTTATTACCTCTTCAAACGGCAAACCGCTGAATCGATTTATGGCAAATTGATATGAAGTGAAGATATGTATACTTACTGTCCTTAGGAAAAATATAGGATAGTTTATATCTCGAAAAATAAATACCTTAAAACGTATTTCTGAGCGGCTAAAAAACTTACGAACATGATTTAGGGCGCATTTTCATTAGTCGTTAACTCGTACGGTATACAGCATGCGGGGAGTCTATGACAACTAATTGACAACTAATGGCGCATTGTCATTGGTCGTGGCGTGCGTTTCAGAAATCTCCCGCACCCCGCATGCGGGCCCTATCGACCAGTGAAAATGCGCCATTGGGTAGGTATAAACTTGTGTCAAAAGAAAAAATAATGCAGCATAACACATGCTGTGACAATTTTAATACACACTGGAAAATTAAGACATTAGTAGCTGCAGGGGCCCAATTCCATTTTACTAGAATTGTCCCCAGTTAAGTACATCGATGTTACAAACGTATAAAAAAGCTTAATTAAGTACTCGAAACAAGTTATAATTAAAACATCTCAATTCAAGGCCTACTTTTCCGGGTTTTCTTGTGAGTTTCACAGGTTTTTGGGAGCATGTCATAATAATAATTGACGGGCTCAAACCAGGCGTAGCCTCGTTCTGACAGCCCCCACCATTTGTGCCCATTTGGGTCCACCAAAGTCAGGAATCCTTTTGGTGTGTTCTCTTCGAAGTTCGCCTGAAGAAAGCAGCCATCAGGATATGTGTAGACTCCGATGCCATTGTAAGCGAAGTTGTTAAGTCTACCCTCGAATTTGCAGCCATCAGCGTAGATGATTGTTACGTCATTGGTGAGATGGTCTGCCTCCCAGATGCCGCGGTATTTGTCACCTTCAGCTGTGGTGTATTCACCGTAACCTGAATTTAAAACGTAACATTTAGATTTTTTATATTTATAGCAATGTATTATGTAGGTGATGGTATACCTAATCGTATAATATAGGTAGGTAGTATTAGAATCCCAGCACCTTTTGAGCGAAAGTCGAGATGCAGCCCAAAGATTATTGCATAATAAAGTCTTAAAGGTAAGTATGCCGACTCTACTAGGTGTTTATTGAGTATTGATTCTCTGATGGCAATTGATGGCAATAATTCCGATTGGGAAGGTCTTGAGTCTAATTTATTGGAATCTCACATTATGGAAGTCCTGTACCTCAATTCTACAAGATTATGTAACAGTGACATGTTGTAATGTAACATCAATGCAGCTAGGTGCCCGAGTTCTACCCAATTCGCGTTACCTATCAAACAGCTATTAAAAACAAACGCTTCTAACGTGTTTACATTTTATCAGAAAGATGTAGAGAAATAGAGAGAGAGTTATATAGGTCTAAATTATTGCATTTGACTGAATTAAACAAAGAAAAGATGCTGCATTCAAGTTGCTAATTTAATAGAATAAGGTCCAATTTCATCAATGACTGTTACCTAAAGTTAATGCTCGAATTAGTATCAGGTTTCTACTTTCATTTTTCATATGAATAAAAGAGAAGATATTACATTTTAACAAGCTGTTAACACTAACACTTAACAGACGTTAGTGAAATTGGGCCTAAAGGTTATTTTTAAAGGCAATGACTTTCAACTGAAGAAGACTACAGTGATATACGAATTCAGATAATAATGGTAATGTTAGTTGGAACTGGGGCGTGACTGAACGCAATATAGTCCGGATAGAGCACGCTCGATTAACTACCAGTTAGAAGATGTCGTTACACTCTGATGGATCCAACTTACCTACTTGCTGGAATTTCATTTAAATTTATTAAAGTAATGTGCCTAATTACCGCTAAACTATATAATTAGATACCTACTGGCAAGTGGCAAGTAGGCGCGAAGCGCCGTTGCCTGATTCCTTTAAAGGGATGTTAATGTTATTTAGATTTTATTCAGAATTGATAATTTACTATATTATGAGGCCTGCAACTCTGTTGGCTCCAAAATCCTTTTATCGAGTGGGAAGCGTAAATTTTTGGGGATCGAAAAAGTATCCTACATTTTCCTTTCCTATGACTCGAAGTATCTCGCCGTACCAAGTTTTAGTAAAATCGGTGCAGCGGTTCAGTGAAGAGGAGACAGACAGACAGTCACACTTTTACACTTAAAATAATTAATAATATCCATCATATTATAATATTATGTATGATTTGGTGGTGTCCTATCTACTATAGGTGTACCAGAATCTGATGGCAAAAAGTGAGAAAACTGTGGTCTCTAGCAATACCGGGGTAATTGAAATAAAACATTTTGATCCTTTTCTTTTAGCAGCTAATCTGTGTATTAAACATGCAAATATAAAAATTTATCCAATGATTTAGGATATTTTTTGAAAATTTGCTGTCAATAATTGCCATCAGATTCTGGTAGACCTATAATATCCCAACTGTTATATCAATTATCAACTCCTGACAGTAGAAATCAGCTGATAATGCAATACTCGTAGCTAGCTGTACCATGAACCAGTGCCGTAAATAGCCTTTTTTGCGCCCTGTGCGAGTTTCTATAACTACACCCTTGTTTTTTAACCGACTTCCAAAAAGGAGAAGGTTGTATGTTTGGCTGTGGATATTTTTTTACTACATTGGGAAACATTTCTGGGGCGCAGCGGGAACTAATTGGGAGCAGCGGGGTGATTCACTAAGCGATTCCGCGCGGAATCTTCCCGCTGGCGGAAACTATTTCACTTTCAAGCAAATGACAAGTGAATACTTTCCGATTTTGCTGTCATTTTGACAGTAGTGACATTTCTTTTGTATGAGTGAAATAGTTTCCGCCACGGAATCGAGAAGATCTCACCGCGGATGGGAGTTTGACATCCGACGGCGGGAAATTATCCGAGGATTAGAGTCGATTTTGCGGAATGTTCCCGCCACCTCCGAGACTCGTGAAATCTTTTCACTACGAGATCCGTGTCATGGCGGATATCGTTAGATGAAATTATTTAATGATAAGAATAAAACAAAGCAATTATTAATACTTAGTTAGTCGTGTCTTGTTTAAAATATTAAATAAATGTCGTACTGTAATAATTATGTGTTAAATCTTTAGGAAGTATTCATTGAACAATAAATATTTTTTATTTATAAATGCAGTATATGTATTAATATTCGGTACTTAAAGATTTAGAAATAAGTATAATAATTTTTAAATTTTGTATTAACCATTAATCCTTCAATCGGGGATTCTTGGAAATGATATTGTATTCTATTGTCATCGCGGTCACTGCACCGGTGTCCTTATGGGGCTTGAAGGATTAATACTTAAGTATTATGTTAAGCCATTATTGTGCTTTTACAATAATTTTAAATAGTTATTTAAGTATGTATATAATATTATCATTATAATTCCAAGGTCATACTCACCACCGTGGAACTTCCATAGTATATATTCTAATAAAAACTAATATTAAATGAAAAACAAATTTAAAACAAAAGAAACTTAAGTATATAAAATTTAAAGTAAGTAATAAGTTTGTTTTACACATAAATAAAAGGTATTCTCACACAACAAGATTTACCAATATAATATAATAAAGTACTCTGTGATTTATCGGAGCTCAACACACTAGTCAACACACGACTTACAGATTTGACAGATTGTCATTGTCACTCGGCAGTCGGCACATAAACAATATTTTTTGTTTTAATTCCACTCAAGCCCCAAGCGGCCGCGGCAGTGGGCAGCCGCGCTATTTGTACTTTGTACTGCGCGGTACGCCATTCACTAAAGACTCAAGCCCCAAGCGGCAGCCGGTTACCACGCTCTTTTATTCAATTATGTAACATATTTCGCTGACTTACAGACTACTTTTGTATAATCCTTCCATCGGGGATTCTTGGAAATGCTATTGTATACTATTGTTGTCGCGGTCACCTGTGTCCTTGTGGGGCTTGACGGGATAAAGAAGTTTCATTAGACGTACGATCTTTGATATGTTGGCTACATTCTGAATGAAAAATACTACAATATAGACTATGGGCGATTAGTATCTTTTCGGCTATTGTGCGTTATTTAGTGTGTGTTGCTATAACGTGTACTTTTTCGAAGTTTTTTTACTGGATTTCACGAATGTAAGTTGTAGTGTTTTGTATTATTTTTTTTAATGAGTAGCTTTTTAATATTCAATGAAATACTCAAAATCATTCGTTGATTAAAACGCAGCTGAAATATATTTCTTTGTAAGGTAAGACTAATCTTAGTTTTAAAAAATTTGTTCATTAAATTAAGAGGTGTAGGAAAAAAAGACAATTATTTTCCTGTCTGATGAATAACCAAGGCTATATATGCCGTAGCACTTATTGCCAAAAAAAACTAGTGTCAATTATTCTCTTTGGTTTCGGATTCATTCCGTCGCGGAAGTTTGTGAATCGCTGTAATACTGACAGAATGAGATTTTTTCACGTGAAAACTTTCCGACGATCGTGAATCCGGCAGCAGGGATGGGTAAGCTACTGAGTATTTACTCAGACCAGAGTAAATACTCAGTAAAAATGAATTTAGACACTCAGTATTTACTTTTAATTGAGTATTTATGTTTTACTAACCACAATTGAATTATTTAAGGTTTTTCTTTATTTATTATTTATTTGTATTATATTTTAAGTAGTTATGTTCTTTTTAAGTATTTAAACCAGTATAAATGAAAATAAAATTATATAACTGAATGCAAAATGTTGTTTTAATATTTTTTGGACTCAGTAACGAAAAATTAGGTAGGTACCTCAGCTATAGAATACCTAATTTTGAGATATTTAGGTAGACGATTTTCACAGTGTCGGCGTTATCAAAAAATGTCATAGGTAGCTGTATACATATCCTACTAATAATATAAAGGCGAAAGTTTGGATGTATGGATGTTTGTTATTCTTTCACGCAAAAACTACTGAACGGATTTTAATGAAACTTTACATTAATATAGCTTATACAGGCTACAATTTTAACCGACTTTCAAAATGGAGGAGGTGTTATGTTCGTTTTAAGGGTTCCGTACCCAAGGGGTAAAAACGGGACCCTATTACTGAGACTTCGATGTCTGTCCGTCTGTCCGTCTATCTCCAGGCTGTAACTCAAGAACGGTAATAGCTAGAGAGTTGAAATTTTTACAGATTACGTATTTCTGTGGCCGCTATAACAACAAATACTAAAAACAAAATAAATTAAATATTTAAGTGGGAGCCCTCCTTAACAACAACAAACGTGATTTTTCAAACATTTTTTGCTCGATATCAATGATAACAACAAGTAGGCACTTGAAATTTTCCCAAAAGCCTTAGATATGTCTACTAATATTTAATAATAATATTCAAATAAAATAAAATTTAAGGGGGGCTCCCATACAAAAAACACAATTTTTTGCCCATTTTTGCTCTATAACGGTACGGAACCCTTCGTGCGCGAGTCCGACTCGCACTTGGCCGATTTTTTATGTTCAACGATTACTCCGCCGTTTGTGAACCGATTTTCAAAATTTTTCTTTTAGTGTAAAGGTTATCATACCAATTTGATACCGTATTCATAAAAGTGGTGACCTGATGAAGGGATCCATAAGAAATCGAGGGAACTCCTCAAAATTTACATGGAAACATGTGATGACTTCGGTTTCGTGAGCAGTATTCTAAGCATATGCTACCAACAAGTAAGATTTTGCACCGGGTATACTATGGTTCGGAAGGTGCTGAGAGAACTTGTGACTCTTTATAGATACAAGTTTGGGAGTTTCGACGTTGTTTTAAGAAAGGAAATCATAATATGCTACTACGCAAATTACAAATTCATCATCATCATCACCAATCACTACCATAAACCCTTAAAGAACCATGTATCGTCCCGTTTTGACCCTATTATTGGTACTTTTCAAAGTTTTTGGTGCTATGAAGAAATTAAGAGAAGCGAAGGGTTGACAAATTGACAACCTTCAACATGAAACTACATTAGACCAAGACAGATAATTTTAAAACAAAAAAAATATGGTAGGATGAAACCCATTAGAAAAGGAGGAGAATATTATAAAAATTAAGGGAAAAATTATTTACGGGCGATCTGAGGTCTTCAGGGGGAAAACGGTTTATATCTCGATTTCAAATGGCAAAGTTGTAGGTAAGAAAAAAATCTAAAACTTTTGTAGTCAAGCCTTTTTCACATAACCTCAAAATTTATGTGAAAAATTCAAAAAAACATGTTTTTGGTTTTTTAATGATATCTTTCAAAAAAAAAATTTTTTTTCACGGAATTCGGTGAAAACTTACCTTTTTATGTACCAAATACGCTGTAATTTATTTTATAAGAAATATTAATTTTTTCACCTTATTTCGAATTTATATCGAAAATATACCCTAATTTTCAATCGAAAATTCACCCGTCTAAATATCAGCTTTTTTAAATAAAATTGGTATGCTTTCTATTCGATGAAATCTCTACTATCCAATGGTGAAAAAATATATATATTAAACTATAGTAAATCTTTTCAGAAAATGCAAAAATCGAAAAAAACTCAAATTGGATAATTCTTTATTCATTTTATTAAAAAATGTGATTGCTGCAATTTGTTGTAATTAAAAAGTTGATTTATTTAATTATAATTACATTTCTGTCATATAAATTCTCATCTAATATATATAAATCTCCTGTCACGATGTTTGTCCGCGATGGATTCCTAAACTACTTAACCGATTTTAATGTTTTTTTTAAATGTGTGCTTTTTTCCAACTTGAGAGATAGGATAGCTTAGATCTTTAATTATAGTCGCAATTTTATTTTATTGCAAAACAAGCGACCATTGGTTATGCGATGCGGGTCACGGGATAGCGATGGACGTTGCCATGGTGACATACTTATTTAGTCACTAATTCAATAAAATAATACGGGCGATATACTTTATATAATAATATGGCAAAGAAACGTTTGCCGGGACAGCTAGTTATATATAAATATGAATTTAATTGAATCTTTGAACCCCAATTTCACCCCCTTGGGTGTAGAATTTCCAAAAGCACTTAAATGCGTATCCAATTATTTTTAATCAGCATCCAAAAATAAACTTTCATGTTTCTAACTTAAGAAATAACGGACTTTCATTTAAACTATCAACCCCTATTTCAGCCCCTTGGGGGTAGAATTTCCAGAAACGCTTAAATACGTATCCATTCATTTTTAATCAGTAGCCCAAAAAAAATGAATTTTCGATTGAAAATTAAAATTAGGGATTTTTTCGATATAATTTCAAAATAAGGTGAAAAAATAAAATATGTTTCTTATCAAATAAATTACAGCGTATTTGGTACAAAGAAAGGTAACTTTTCACCGAATTTCGTGAAAAAAAAAATTTTTTAAAGATATATTTTATAAAAAACCAAAAACAAAACATGTTGTTTTTATGAATTTTTCACATAAATTTTAAGGTTATGTGGAAAAAGCGTAACTACAAAAGTTTTAGATCTTTCTATTACCTACAACTTTGCCATTTAACTTTTTTCCATAGGACTTTTAGTTTTGCCGGAAATCGAGTTAAATCGTTTTTTACCCTTAAAATCAGATCACCCGTAAATTATTTTTCCCTTTATTTTTATATTATTCTTCTCCTTTTCTAATGGGATTCATGCTACTATTATTCTTTTTCACTTTTTATAATTTTTTAAAGGTATCAGCACTTTACATTGTCTAAATTTTACTTAAAATTATGAATCTGTTAAATTATAAGTATTTTTTATTATTTTGTAATGTTCTCGATTTGTTTACGTGTAATTAGAACCTAAGATATTGAATAAAACGTTTTTACTGTGTCCAATGAGTAAATACTCATGCAATAAAGTAAATACTCAGTATTTAATGAGTTTGAGTTTTTACTCTGACTCAGTTTTTATTGCCTTAAGGTGGGTTTACACCAAAAGAACATAGAGCAAGAACAGCACAAGAACATTCTTTCGTATTCGTTTAGTGTAAACTATAATTCGTTACAACATACTTTAGATCGTTTACACCAATCGAATCAACAAGAACATCAAGAATAAGAATTTTTGCTCTATAGATGAGAATCATATAGCTCCGTTTAGACCAAACGAGCGAATGCTCATTGCTCATTCGTCAACGATAAGTAGTTAATTTATTTTTATAATCATCAAAGGTTGGATCCCATAAACATATTTTGTTATGGTATAATTCTATCATTTGTAAACATTTTTCATTACTCCAATCCATATTTACGAAATAACCTTTGATAAACTACCTAAAACCAGCCGCCAAATAGTAAAAATATTAAGAACACTAGAATCCCTTAGAAGAGACCGCCTCGAAGAGCGAGCACGTCCGAACACGAAAGAACGCTCTAGGCAATTGCTCGAGCGCTCTTGCGTCGTTTACACCAAACGAGCGAGATTCTTAGAGCATTCTACCTATTTACCGCCGAACACGTGGCGAACACACTAGAACAACGAAAGAATGCTCGTTGTTAGTTTACATCAAAAGAGCTTTCCTAGAATGAGCATTCGCTCATTTGGTCTAAACGGAGCTTTACCCATCCCTAATTGGGAGTGACTAAAAGTCACAGGCTACACGGTCAAATTTTCATCAATCTCATCCATCAATCTGATTGACGGAATATTGACGGTTATAAAAATTTCATATTAAAAATGCGATCAATCCATCAATTAGTGGCGTACACGATCAAATTTTCGTCAATCCGTACCAGATTGATGGATCAGATTGATGAAAAATTGACCGTGTAGCCAGTGACATAAGAGTCTGCCTGGTCTGGCCATTCTTGCGCCCCACAGTGGATCGAAAATCGAGTTTCATGGACATAGGAACTTAAGTTTCCAGATGTCATTTTTTTGGGCTGAAATATGTTCTCATAGTTGTTATTACATAACAAAATGTAAAAAGACTCAGCTACGTGTCATAATAAGGGAGTTATATTTTTTTAAGAAATTTTTGTATGGAGCCGACAGGAAAAATGAGCATATCTCTGGAATCGCATGGTTGGCCGTTATATCCTCACACACTATTATAGTACTAATTATTACTCACATTTTGGCATATTTCGTATTACGGCACCATTTGCGATTTTTTTTTTCTAAAATTCATAAAAATTTAAAATATTTTTTCTATTTGTATTTGTTGCAAAAGTTTATGTTGTGGTTAAATGAGGTATATTTCATAATATTTAAGGATTTAGGATCACATAATTGGCCAAGTGCGAGTCGGACTCGCGCACGAAGGGTTCCGTACCAGTATATTAAAGCAAAATTAGGCCATAAATTGTGTTTTTTTTCTATGAGAGTCCCACTTAATTTTATATTTTAGTGTAATATTACAATTAAATATTAAAGTACACATATAACTTAGGATTGTGTAAAAAATTCAAGAACCTATCTGTTGCCATTATTGATATCTAAGAGCAAAAAAGTCCAAAAAAATCACGTTTGTTGTATGGGAGCCTCCCTTAAATATTAATTTTGTTTTGTTTTTAGTATTAATTGTTGTTGTAGCGGAAACAGATATTACAAAATCTGCGTCCTACGAAAATTTCAACTATCTCATAGCTATATTACACTCAAAGAGTAGATGATTAAGAAAGCTAAGTACAATGTTATTGTACGGTGGTTTGGTCCCGTACAGAGTAAAAGACAAGTTAGGTTCAATAGGTTTATTGAATCCTTAACTTATGTTAAAATGGTTTAATGGTAAAATGGTAAAGAGAGCACGCGAACCGATTGGCGGCTTGACGCGAACTGGTTAATTAAAGTAAATTATAATACCGCGTGGCGGCGTATACGCTGACAGTGCGAAACGTGATGTACTGTCGACAAACTGTTGACCGTACATGCTGCCACCGCGAGAGAAGAAAGAGTGATGGTGAAAATGGTACAAAAAATAAATGGTGAAAATGGTTAGTGAGTGACGTGAGACAAGGTGATAAACAATATTCGCTTATTCTAAAGGCACCCTAGAGTCTTTAATCACAATAATCACTAAAATTATGCTTTTGCATTTGCATAGGCTGCTATTTATGTATCCGGAATTAAAAAAAGAAACAAACATATATCATTTAATATGGTTTTATTGGTTTTCAAAATATTCGCCGCGATGATCGACACACTTTTGCATACGCTGGAACCAATTTTCATAGCACTTTTTCCATTCTGATTGAGGTATCTCCAAAACGTGCATTTTGAACGCATCAACAGCCTCTTCGCGGCTCGAAAAACGTTGACCACGTAATTTGTTCTTCGCGTATGGAAATAAAAAGAAATCGTTAGGTGCCAAATCAGGGCTGTACGGCGGATGACCAGTCAATTCGATCTTTTGACCCTCCAAAAACTGAGTTGTTTCAGCTGAGGTGTGACAGCTAGCATTGTCGTGATGTAATATGATTCTGCGTTGTCGGTTGTCCTTTCTTATTTCTTCAAAGACTTCTGGTAAACAAATGGTCGTATACCATTCAGAATTAACCGTTTTACGATTCTCTAATGGCACTGTAGCCACATGTCCATTAATTCCAAAAAAACAGGCGACCATTTGCTTCAAAGTACTTTTTGCACGAGTAACTTTTGTTGGTTTCGGCTCATCTTGGAACACCCACACCGTTGACTGTTGTTTAGTTTCGGGGTCATATGCATAGATCCAAGATTCATCACCTGTGTAGATATTATAAACGGCTTTTGACGTACCACGGTTGTATTTTTTTATCATTTTTTTGCACCAATCGACACGAGCCCGTTTTTGATCGATTGTCAAGTTGTGCGGAATCCAACGCGAACATATTTTTTTTACAGCCAAATGTTCGTGTAATATCTTATGTATGCTCGTCATACTTATGCCTAAGGACGCCTCTATCTCGCGATATGTAACATGACGATCACGCATCATTAGTTCCCGCACAGCATCTATATTTTGTGGGACAACAGCTGTTTTTGGGCGACCTTCTTTATTTTCATCCGTGAGCATAGACCGCCCACGATTAAACTCACTGTACCAGTGATAAACAGTGGTTTTTGATGGTGCTTCATCTCCAAAAGTTGCGGTGAGTTGAATAAAGCACTGTTGTTGATTTAGCCCACGCCGAAAATCGTAGTAAATCATTGCACGAAAATGTTCACGCGTTAAATCCATGGCAAATGAAGACACGCAATTTTCAAAATGACGCCACAATGGAAAAATAATTGACAGTCACATGAAACAAAATGTATTCTTCAACCAAAGAGTTCTATTTTCAAATGTTGTAATTACTTTTTAAATATTGTTCTTGTAAGTGGCCAGTTCCGGATACATAAATAGCAGCCTATGTATTTAGATGGTTGGAAAATATTTGCTCTCCACAGATGATGCGCACTGGACACGAGTCGCAGCAAAAGAAAAAGTAAGTATTTACATCGTTCAACTGAGACCACCAATCTTGACATCTTGCAGTTTTGGTTCTGCACCGCTTCGTCTCCTGGTCTTTGGAGCACAAGACGTCGTCATGACTCATGTGTGAAATTGGTTTCTGCAGTGAACAAAGTTGTATTTCAGAATCTAAGTGAATACACTTATGCAATTCTAATTGCGATATGGTCATAAATGAGTCTCTTCGTAAGTTGATCGCGATGAAATCCGAAGCTGGAACTAGGGTAACCATGGTTTTGTCGTTCCGTCTTGGGATAGGATAAATTCGATATACTTGGTAACTATCTCTACTTACTAATGGTATTTTAATTTCAAAAATAAAATAATCTTTCATCATCTTAGCTCTAACCTTAAGTAAATGGTAAATTTTGGTAAATTCCGTGTGAGGATTTTCAATTAAATTTTCAATT
The DNA here is from genome assembly GCA_963422495.1 of Polyommatus iphigenia. Taxonomy (NCBI): domain Eukaryota; kingdom Metazoa; phylum Arthropoda; class Insecta; order Lepidoptera; family Lycaenidae; genus Polyommatus; species Polyommatus iphigenia. The sequence goes on from OY730187.1 coordinate 8,561,797, forward strand.
AAAAAATTAAACCTTCCAAAGTACACCTCCGAAACTGTATCTAGTAGAACATCCTGCATATTCTTCAAATTCGACTCCAAGCTGTTAGCTGCCATGGAGCATAACAAAAAATCACTGGTCGCTTCCACGTCTTTCAGTTGACTTTTTACATCGTAGGTAGTATTCTCTAAATGGTTAATGTAATGTGTGAATATCTTATGCTGTCTGTCAATATAGAACCTTGCATCCTTTTCAGTACATTATATTCTGCCTCTACTACAGAAGTCTGGTTTTTCCATAGAGCAGCCAGATGGTTTTGGTTTTCTGTAATTAAATCGATGTCCTTAATATACTGTTCAGCGAATTGGTCATCGAGTACACCGAACAGCGCGTGTGCAACATTACCCATGACGTTGATAAGGCCGCGTTTGCGCCGCGCGTGCCCGTGTGGGAACTGCTGCGTCGACAGAATACTATTGTAATGCATTAGCTCTGTATAGCTGTGCCGTAATTGTATTAAAATAGATTCACAATGGTTTCTTACTGGTGATTGTTGACATAGATGTTCCATGTGATCTATATACTTTGATAATAGCTTACTGCCCTGCCAATATGGTCCTAAATCATAATATACTACCAGCTTCCATTCGTCTTGCACTAACCGCATGGTAGATATTTTGTTAAAATATAAGCTTTGACTATCGTTAAAGTTTATTACGTTGTATGCACACGAGGCTGGTGAAATTAAAAACGTAAACAACATAAGTGCCATGGTAAATAAATGATAAATGCCTTTTCTAGCTCTCCTTTTTGGTTTTGGTAAATTGTCATTCGACTGGTTATTCGGCTGGTTATAGTCAATAATTTGGTTACTGTCTCTATCTTCACTGTTATGGTTAATCGGTAAAAGTGATAACTTAACTATTGGTCGTTTCATAATGCCATTTTTAGTTTTTACAGAGACTACTCTAGTTAGCCCGTCTTGCCCTGGATGTAGCTGCACGATTCGACCGAGAGCCCACTTACCCGGTGGCAGGTTAGCGTCGTGTATAATAACAATGTCTCCTATATTTAGATTAGGTTGTGAACGTTGCCACTTTGACCTAGTGTTCAACTGTGTAAGGTACTCAGTTCTCCATCTCTTCCACACGTCTTGGTAAATCTTCTGTACTAACTGCCATCTGGTTCGCAGATCGTGTTCAGACTCAACAATGGTTAATGTTGGTCCACTGGCTAGAAAATGGGATGGGATCATTTAATATTGATTTTAAATTAACTATCTCTTCTTGCAGGACTCTATTTGCTTTTATAAAATTCGTCCCGTTGTCACTGTAAATGTGACCGGGCGATCCTCTCCTGGCCGAAAGTCTTCTTAAGGCTACTAAAAATGCCGAAGCGGTGAGATCGGAGACCAACTCCAAGTGTACGGCTTTGGTCACCATACACACAAAGACGGCGATGTATCCTTTGGTACATCTCACTCCTCTACCCTTCGCAGACTTGACGTCAACAAAACCGGTGAAGTCAACCCCTGTTTGGTAGAAAGGGCGGGTCCTGTTGACTCGGGCTGGTGGTAAATCTCCCATCAACTGGTCATGTTTCAGGGGGTCGTGCCTTCTGCACAGCACACATCTTCGAAGCTGCTTCTTTACAGCGCTATTTCCTCCTAAAATCCAATATTCTTGACGTAACCACGCGAGGGTCAATCTTGCACCCCCGTGGAAGGTCATTTTATATGCCTGATCAATTATCATGTTGGTAAGTACATGGTTATGTGGTAAAATACACGGATGCTTCATCCTATCTTCTATTTTGGCGTTGGTCAATCGCCCCCCAACCCTCAAAAGTCCTTGGTCATCAATAAATGGTTTTAGTTTTAATAAATTACTCTTAGGGTTAGGTTGGTTATGGTTTTTAATATATTCTATATCTTCTAAGAATTCTAGTTGCTGTACATATTTTATAATTAAATATTTTGCTTTTCTTATTTCTAATATAGTTAAGTATCGTTGTTTATTTTTAGACTTAGGTGTAAAGCGTAATACCCACGCAAGCACTCTTGAAGCTCGCGTAAAATCGCTGTATCTGCTAATTATATTTTCTATAACTTCGTTTTCATATTTAATAGTTGTAACATTTATATTTAATAATGGTTTTTTCAGCTCTTCGTTCGTGGTATAAGATGAATTGGTTAATTTCGACTCCTCAAAAGATTGTAGCCAGTGGGGTCCCGTGAACCACATGGAATGGTTAATCAGCTGTTCCGTGGTGATGCCTCTACTTGCTGAGTCAGCTGGGTTGTCCTTGGTTGACACATAATGTCAGCTGCTCGGTGGAACGATGTCCGTCACCTGCTTCACCTTATTCGCGACGAATGGTTTCCACTTGCTTGGGTCGCCGTTGAGCCAACCTAATACTGCGGTCGAGTCGGACCAACCGTAGATTTTGATGTCGTAATCTGATAGGCAATTGCATGTGATCTTCATGACCTTGGTAAGTAGAACAGCTGCACATAATTCTAATCTTGGTAATGACACATTTTTCTTTACAGGTACGAGACGAGACTTTGCTGCCACTAGTACTACAGAAGACTGGTTGTTGGTGGTATTGTTGACTCTGCAGTATACAACACAAGCGTAGGCATTTTGTGATGAATCACAAAACCCATGCAACTCGATGGTGTCGTTCTTCGAGGACTGTAGCCACCTTGGTATGGTTATATGGTTAATTTTTGCTATGTCAGCTTCTATGGTTTTCCATCTTGTGTTGATATCAGCTGGCAACTCGTCGTCCCAATGAAGATTTAGGAGCCAAACTTCTTGGAAGAGTAGTTTTAACTTGGTGGTAACTGGTGAAAGCCATCCAAGCGGATCGAATATTTTCGATATATTCGATAGTAAGCTTCTTTTGGTGAGCTTACGGACTGGTTCAGATTTCAACTGAAAAGTAAAATAATCCTGGTCTGGATTCCACTTAAGTCCTTGGTTGATTCTTGGTATTTAAATATATATGCTTGGTCTTCACATGGTGACTGGTTATCTGGTAATACTACATGGTGAATGGTTTATTGGACGACCACTTCCTTAAATTAAATCCACCTAACTTAAGAGGATTTATGAGGTCAGAAATAAGTTTTCTTGCAGATTCTAGGTCATGCTATCCATGGAGAAGATCATCCGTGTAGAACCTGGTAGCCAGAGCTTCTGCTGCTTCTGGATAGCGGTGACCTTCATCCTTAGCCAGACGTTTCAATGTCGTCATGGCTAGGAAAGGTGCGGCCTTGGTGCCGTATGTGACAGTGGTAAGTTGGTATTCTTCCAATGATTGCTGTTCAGAATCTCTCCACAAGATCTTCTGGAGAGGCTGGTCATCTTCATGAACATCTATGAAACGGAACATCTTCTCTATGTCGGCTGTGAAGGCTATTTGGTACTGCCTCCACTTAAAGATGAGAGTAAACAAATCTTCTTGCAAATTTGGTCCAGAGTACATAAGGTCATTCAACGAAAATCCAGTCGAAGTTTTCGCTGAGGCATTAAAAACAACCCGCGTGGCCGTGGTCGTGGAATCCGTTCGGATTACACAATGGTGCGGCAAATAGCACTTCTTCATATGGTTTAAATTAATATATTCATGTATAAATTGTTTGTAATTCTGTTCGATAATTTTATTTTTAGAAAATCTTTTTTCTAACTGACGAAATTGAGCCACAGCTTTGGTTTTCGAGTACACCCAATTTTTCAGTAATCTCTGGTTTGAGTGGTAAACGTACGACGTAACGTCCATTTGGTTGACGCGTCGTATACTGCTGGTAATGATGAAGGCAATGGTTATCTTCATCAGAAATATTGATAGAGTTATCTGAGATATCCTCAATCTCCCATCTCCCAGAAGCGCTGAATATCTTGCAAGTCGACCATGACGACGTTGCAATATTTTTGTGTTGTTTTATGGTTCCACTTAAAATCCATCCGAGCTTGGATGATTTGCCATTACGAATTAACCCTGGTAAAATAATTAACTCGTACACATCTACGCTTAAAATTAAATCTACTGGCTTACTTCTGTAAAATTCTGGATCGGCGAGTGGTAATTGATCCAGGCATGGCCAAGATGGTTTTTCAAAAGATTCGTTTGGTAAATTTCCGACAACATGCTTCATGACATAGGCTTCGGTTTTAAATGTAACATTATTGTGAAGAGAAGATACGTCGATCTGTACGACTCCCCTACTGTTATTGGCCTTCGCGCCAACTCCAACAACCACGCAGTGGCGCTTAATCCTTGGTAGGCCTAAAAGCTGAGCAGCGTTCTCTGTAATAAGAGACGTCTCTGCACACGGGTCTATGAGGGCTCGCATGGTATGGTGACAGCCATCCACAGACCTAATATTAACTTTAGCTGTTGCTAATAATTTGGGCATTGTTTCTTGCGGGGTATTGGTAACGCATATTTTAGATTTTTGGGCAGGCAGCTCGATGTTGGTGTTGCTAGAAGTTGAGGGAGCAAAAGTAACGAGGGCATTGTGCAATAAAGTATTATGGTGCTGGTTACAAAAACGGCATGTTTTTTCCGAAGTACATTCCTTGTCATAATGGTTAGTTAAGCAGTTTTTACATAACTTGTTTGTTTCAATAATTTTAAGTCTATACAGCTGCGACGATTCCAGAAATTGTTTGCATTTAAACAATTCATGGCAACAGTTTTTACAGAGCATGCATTTCCTTTGTGTTGCAATATGCATTGGTTTCGTATTAACATGGTTTATTACAGCTGGCCTTGGTTTAAAGTTTCTGTTCATAAAATTATGCAAATGGTTATTCGGATGCTTTTCAACCCATGGTTTTAGGAATTGCTTTTGAGATGAACTTGGTTTACTTGGTAAATCCTGTTTACGACGAGAGCTTTCTAAAGATGTAAATTTCATTTCTAAAAACTTCAAAAATTCTGACAAAGTAGGCAATTCTTTTGGGTTCTTAAGACTCTATATAATCATGATGTGTTTCGGTATCTAGTTTTTGGCACAAAATATAGACAATCAATGGGTCCCAGTTGGAAATATTGATACCCATTGCCTTTATAGAGTTAAGACACTCGTTGGTGGTGTCATGTAATTTCTTAATGACTGCTGCAGATTGTTGCTGAATAGTGGGCATGGTTAATAATAATTGTATGTGGGAATTAAATATTAATCTGATATTATGGTAGCGTTGGTTTAAAATGTCCCAGCATACTTGATAATTCTCGGAATTAATGCGTAAATGGTGAACAAATTTTTCAGCCTCTCCGCGGAGCTTACTTTTCAAAAACAGCATTTTTTGGGCATTTGGTAACGACTTATTACTATGTATGGTTTCGGAGAACAAATCCTTAAAACATATCCAATCCTGGTCATTTCCGCTAAAGGTGGGTATGTCCATTTGTGGTGTTGAACGTTTCCGGTATGATGACGGTGGTCGTCATCATACCGGGAACGTTCTGTTCACTGCCTTCTTCATGGTGTTGTACTTCCTCTCCATCTCAGCGAAGGCTGTCTCGTACTCCTCGTTGTCTAGTACCCCTTCGCTGTCGATGTCCCAGTGAAGGGAATCGATGACCGACCATCTGGATTGGATAGTCCTTAAAATGTCTTCAAATTCCCAGCGTTCGGAGCAGCTTTCAAGATCGACGGCCTCTACGGTTCGAGAAAGCGCCTTGAAGTTGCTCTTCTGCTTACGAAGCATTTCTTCCACCCTACTGGAGTTACCTTGGTTCGACAGTTTCGGCGCAGGGAAACTAAAAGAGGTACCCTCCTGGGCGTGAGAAGAAAAATCGCGCCTATCTGATGAGCCCTGCGATAATGGTGTAGCTGGTCTCAGTAATGGTTTTCCTGGTTCGCTGGTTACGCAATTAGACATCATGTTCCTAACTTCCTCGTAAAAATCTTTTGTCCGCTGGTAATGGTTTTCAGTAAAGTAGCGGTGGTTGAGATCTTCGACCTCGGCGCAGAGCCTGGTATGGTTGGTCTGGAATTCATTCCAGTACGAGTCCAAATTATTAAGGCGTTTTTCGATAAAATATATATTTTATATATATATATATAAAATATATATTTTATATATATATATATAAAATATATATTTTATATATATATATATAAAATATATATTTTATATATATATATTTTTCGTTTTTTTTATATATAAAAATATATATAAAAAAAATATATATATTTTTCGATATATATATTTTTTTTATATATTCTTACAATCAGGCCCGTCCTTCTTGAAATTAACACACTGCGTGTTAATCGCAGATATGATCTGGTTCTGGGTGGTTAATAGAGCCTCCATGGTTGCGGGCATCATAATGGTCAAAAGAGAATGGTAAAAAGTGGTAAACAGAAAAGATCTTACTTGAAGACTGGCACGTGGTGACCTGGTTGTCCTCAGAAGTCGTCCCCGGTGGTAGTCGCTGGTAGCGTCGCTGGTCTGGTGAACTGGTTACACTCCACACAAGCACTTTGGTCAAAATTGGTACACTGGTTCAGTTCTGGTCAATTGGTTACACCGACACACACGCGACGTAATTGGTATAACTGGTTACAACGCAACCGACACGTGTTTGGTATCTCACGTTGGAATGGTTAGAGAGAAACCACAATGGTTAGGGTTCCTTCGATTGATTAAACTTTTGGTCACTGGTTCAATAGTAACTCGAAGGACCACAATGTACGGTGGTTTGGTCCCGTACAGAGCAAAAGACAAGTTAGGTTCAATAGGTTTATTGAATCCTTAACTTATGCTAAAATGGTTTAATGGTAAAATGGTAAAGAGAGCACGCGAACCGATTGGCGGCTTGACGCGAACTGGTTAATTAAAGTAAATTATAATACCGCGTGGCGGCGTATACGCTGACAGTGCGAAACGTGATGTAATGTCGACAAACTGTTGACCGTACAGTTATTGATCGCTTAAACTATTTATTAGGGTTCCGTACCCAAAGGGTAAAAACGGGACCCTATTATTACTAAGACTTCGTTGTCTGTCTGTCTGTCTCTGTAACTCAAGAATTTTCGCAGGACGCAGATTATGTAATATCTATTTCCGTTACAACAACAAATACTAAAAAAAATATAGGGTTCCGTAGTGACGCTAGTTTTTGAAAATTTTTGTATGGTCAATGAACGTACATTATTTTATAACGTGTTTTACACTACTAACGACATCATCTTAGTTACTTTCAAAGGAATTTGAACGGAAAGTTCATTTATACTTCGCCGAATACATTTTCCTAAGTTAATTGACTATTACTCAATAACTTATATGAAGTCTTTTTAGCCGTGATAGTTTTACTTTTAAATTCAGCATATTTCTAACTCCCGTGAATTTTTTCATATTTTCAGAAGCAACCGTTTAGCTGGTAGAAGGGGGGGGGGGGTGACACAAGACCCTAACGTTTTTTTTTCTACTTTAAAACTTAATACTTCACAAACAGATCCCTAAATCGGATAATGATCTATGAATAATTGAATATTCATTATATTTTTTAAAAAACCTATCCAATGACACTCACACACGATGGAGTGGACGCGAAAAAAATAATCATCCCCGCTTGATGTGTAGGGAAGGTACCATAAAAAATATTTTTTTAAGATTTCATGTACCATTTTGTCGGCATCATTAATATGTGCATTCATGCCAAATGGGGGCCGTGTGAATTTTCTGCTAGAGGCGCTAGTGTCGCGCGAGGTCCAAAAACGTCTATTTTGTACTAGTTTTAGTGGTTTTCGTGTCATCAATTATTATTTATGCAATTTGCCTGTTGAAAAGCGATCTCCTTCGTAAAATTATCCCAAAAAGTATTATTTAACGATCAATGTAAATGCTTTGAGAGTGAAATTAAGAAAAGAAATAATAATCTTATAAAAAATATTCGGTTATTAAAAAATAGCAAAATATGATATATTATTTAAATTTAATTAAATCAATAAATGGGATTCTAGATTATTCTAAAGTCGACTTTAATAGCTATACTTAGCGGTAACTAAAAAAACGGTAGCCCCCATTACAGCATTGTAGGTCCTAGTCTCTGAGCAAAACCGCGGACAGACAGACAGACAGACGGACAGACAGACGGACGGACAGACCGAAACTTTAAGGGTTCCTTGTTGAGTACGGAACCCTAAAAACAAAATAAAATTAATATAGGGAGGCTCCCATACAACAAACGTGATTTTTGGGCTTTTTTGCTCTCAGATATCAATAATGGCAACATATAGATTCTTGAATTTTTTACACAATCCTTAGTTATGTGTGTACCTTAATATTTAATTATAATAGTACACTAAAATATACAATTAAGTGGGATTCTCATAGAAAAAACACAATTTATGGCCTAATTTTGCTTTATACTGGTACGGAACCCTTCGTGCGCGAGTCCGACTCGCACTTGGCCAATTATGTGATCCTATGGTATTAAAATATTATGAAAGAGACCTCATTTAATCACAACATAAACTTTTGTAACAAATACAAATAGAATAAATATTGTTAACTTTGATGAATTTTAGAAAAAAAAATCGCAAATGGTGCCGTAGTACAAAATATGCCAAAATGTGAGTAATAATTAGTACTATAATAGTGTGTGAGGATATAACGGCCAACCATGCGATTCCAGAGATATGCTTATTTTTCCTGTCGGCTCCATACAAAAATTTATTAAAAAAATTATTACTCCCTTATTATGACACGTAGCTGAGTCTTTTTACATTTTGTTATGTAATAACAACTAGGAGAACATATTTCAGCCCAAAAAAATGACATCTGGAAACTCAAGTTCCTATGTCCATGAAACTCGATTTTCGATCCACTGTGCGCGTCCCCTAGAGTCTACGCCCTGTGCCTGGGCACCGGTGGCACCGCCCTATTTACGGCACTGCCATGAACCATGACTGTTCAATGTAGTAAACCATAGCTACATTTTGTCAAAGTAAATGAAACCTGATAATATAGGCTCAAATGGTATGGATACTGCGGTGTCACAGAAAACGGCATGTTTCGACTTTCGTATGCGTCGACGAAAACTTATTTTATGTCTAGGAAGCATCTCATTTATTACCATGCATTTTGACAGCTCCAGTCTTTTTGTTCTCTTCGTAAGAGCCGTTGTAAGTGTCTCCAGTGTCATGTTGGAAGAAGCCTTCATCTTGCATTGCAATCGGTTCTTTGCCACTCTTGGAAGTTTTGGCTGTGGGTCTTGTGTTCATTTGAACTACAAATTGCAATACTTCAACTTCTGTTTAAAATTGTAACACTTGTGTCATTGTGGTGACAATGGAGGCTGACCTATTTATAAAGGTACAATTCCGTGCATCGCGATCGATCGCGGCCGCGCACGACCTACGACTGTCGTCGGCCGCTCGCGACCATAGTCAGTGTATGAAAATGTGGCACCGATTCCGAGGCCCGCGACAGACGCGCGCGGCCTACGACTGTCGTAGGCCGCGCGCGTCTGTCGTAGGCCCCGCGCGACCATGTCAAAGTTAGGGAGATCGCAGACGACACACTTTTGTGCGATCAAAGTCTGCGGCTTACGTACATTCCGCATGGCGCGCGCCATCAGATTGTATGGAAGCTGCAGACTTTGATCGCACAAAAGTCTGTCGTCTGCGATCTCCCTTATATGACACGGTCGCGCGTGGCTTACGACAGTCGCCGGCCGCGCGCGTCTGTCGCGGGCCTCGGAAGCGGTGCCATACATTTTCATACAATGACTATGGTCGCGAGCGGCCGACGACAGTCGTAGGTCGTGCGCGGCCGCGATCGATCGCGATGCACGGAATTGTACCTTTAGGGTATGCGCGCACGGGCAACTTAGTTGCTCGGCAATTTATTTGTCTCTTTCGAAAAATAAATAAAAAACCGAAGGAAGCGTCGAAAAATAAAATATTGGGTGCATCCATTATGGAGCGATCGGCTGATTCTCGGGAATTTTCATACTATGTATATGAAATTTAGAGCATACCCAAAGACTTGATCGAGAGACAAATAAATCGCCGAGCAACTAAGTTGCCCGTGCGCGCATACGCTAACTGCACAATTAAGCTGGGAACAAATTATCGGACGAACGTCCGCGGACGTTTTCATCGGATGCGGCTTGTTTCTATCTGATCAATACAAAATACACTAAACTGTGCACATTGTCTGACATAAGTCGCGGACGCGACCTTGAGCGTTCAGACGTCCGAACAGAATCTGGCTAGCCGGATGTTTTTGCATCCGCGGACGTCTGTCATTGACATATGTATAGGTTCGGTCTTTGACGTCCGCGGATGAACCGTGCACATTGTTAAGCCGCATCCGTCAGCCGCGACTTATGGATGCGTCCGATAATTTGTTTCTAGCTCCTTTTGTAGTACGTGAACTCTATAATAGATAATATAGTGAGTGTGGCAAAGTGCGCCTACCCGGCAAGTGCGCCAATATAGCTATTTTCGATTGGAGATTTCCAATCAGCAGTATGGAAAAATAGCTATACTTAATATGTTGTTGTGGCCCCAATGGAAGCTGACGCATAGAGAAAAATAATACACGGAGAGCTGACCTAAAAATACCTGAACATAATATTTCAAAGGTAATTTTCCAAGTATAATAGAATATGACAGATCCGTGTCATAATATCCTTGACTCGCCCATGGACAGCTTGTTAATACTTTTTAGCACGCAAATTGCAACAATGTCCCTGAATTTATAAAATATTGACCTAAAAATAATGGCCCAGTTTGTGTCGTCCAAAATTGCGTCATTCGATTTAAAGCATAATGCCGTCATATTTAGCAGTGTATCTAGAAATAATATTATGCTGTAATTAAAGTAATTAATTTAAATACAATTAATTTTAGATAATAACTAGCTGTCCCGGCAAACGTTGCTTTGCCATAATATAAAGTATTTCGCCCATATTATTTTATTGAAGTGACCAAATAAGTATGTCGCCATGGCAACGTCGATCGCTATCCCGTCGCACAAACAATGGTCGCCGTCAGTCTCAGGTTGTAATAATTTACTATTATTTATTCAACAAATGCACTTATCAATATATAAAGTACCGAGTAGCCGATTCTCAGACCTACTGAATATGCATATAAAATTTGGTAAAAATCAGTAAAGCCGTTTCGGAGGAGTTCGTGGACTAACATTGTGACACGAGAATTTTATATATAAGATAATATAGTGACTCGTAGCGCCATCTGTTATGCAACTTGGACATCTTTGCGGGACTTTCACTTCTGCATGTGAAGTGATGGGAAAAATCAGTGTTTTTATTATTAATAATCATATTAATAGAACATAGGTCTACCAGGATATAATGGCAAATTTGGATGGAAGATTTACAAAAAATATCCTTGATCATTGGATAAATTTTTATATTTACATGTTTCAAACACAGAATCAGCCGCTATAAGGAAAAAAACCGGCCAAGTGCGTGTCGGGCCACGCGCAATATAGGGTTCCGTAGTGCCGCTAGTTTTTTTTTTTTTAATTTTTGTATGGTCAATGAATGTACCATCGAGGAAGTTGATTCCTATGCAATTGACAGACCAACGTTATTTGGTCGAATATGTCAATTCAATGTTAATTGTGATCTGTCGGCTGGGTTTGACATTGGTCCCCGATTTGCATAGGAATCAACTTCTCTGATAGTACATTTTTAACGTGTTTTTGACCGACTTCCAAAAAGGAGGAGGTAATATGTTCGGCTGTATGTATCTTTTTTTTTTTTGTATGTTCCACGATTACTCAGCCGTTTGTGGTCCGATTTTCAAAATTCTTTTTGTGTTGTATAGGGTTTAACTCGAATTTGGTACCATGTTCACAAAAGTGGTGATCTGATGATGGGATCCTTGAGGAATCGAGGAGACTTCTTGAAATTTGTATCGAAACATATAGTGATTTCGATTTTTTCTGAAGCATTCGAGGTAAATGCTACCAAAAAGTAAGACTTCGCACCAGGTTATACCCTGGATCCGAAGGTACCGAACAGAACTTTTGAATGCTTATAGGTACAGGTTCGGGGATTTCGGCGTTGTTTAACCCTGGAGTGGTCGCGTGGACTACATATGTAGTCCACGTAAACAAAATCAAAAATTTCTCAAAAACTGTAAGCGTGCGATTCTTGCGCCTGTAGTTACTTTCAAATGACCTATCTAGCTACACATTCAGTGCAGCGCAAGCCCCTGTCGCATATTTTCGTAACGCAATAGCCCCTCAAATATCGTGGACTACAGGTGTAGTCCGCGCGACCCATTACGTAAGTATTTTTTTTATTCAATTTTTTATTATTTCCGTATAAGTATTTAAATATTATATTAGTACATACTAGTAAAATAAACTCTGTTTTATAATTTTGATTTGTTTTAAAATAATATTACTTTATATTTTTAGACAAAAAATAGCCGAACGACAAGCTGCATACATTGAGGCGTGGTTGAATGAAGTTGATGGCGATAGCGAAGAGTATCAAGCGCAGTCAAGCTCTTTATTTTTGTTATTTTAATTACTTTTAATACAGAGGTCGTGCTTAATTTTTGTTGATTTTTTCTGATTAAGATGTATATACTTATTATATTTTAATAAGTAAAATAGATAAATTATAATTTAAAATGTTTTTATCTTTATTTCAAATTGGACTACGTATGTAGTCCGCGCGACCACTCCCGTCACATTCAGGTGCGCGACCACTGCAGGGTTAAACAACTGAAAGCATAAGCTAATACATCAATTTGATTAATCATCATCATCACAACCATAATTATACCATGGGTCATCACACTATGACCCAATTATTGGTACTTTTCGTGATAATTTGCATCGAAGCAGACGTTTTTGATAATGATTTCGCTGTTTATGGACCGATTTTCAAAATTCTCGTTTTGTTGTATAGGATATAATCGTATGGCGCATTTTTATTGGTCGATAGGGCCCGCATGCGGGGTGCGGGAGATTTCTAAAACGCATACCACGACCAATGACATTGCGCCATTAGTTGTCAATTAGTTGTCATAGACTCCCCGCGTGCTGTATACCGTACGAGTTAACGACTAATGAGAATGCGCCCTTAATTATGTATAACAATTACGAAAGTGGTGAGCTGATGATGGGATCTATGAGCAATCGAGGAAAATCCTTGAATTTTATCAAAACACTCATAGTGGTTAAAATGTTGTTTCTAGTAAGTTAAACATATGTTATGAATAAGAGAAATTTTATACGAAGGTGTCTCTTGGTCCAAAGGCACTGAACAGAACTCCTGAATCTTTAAAGATAAAAGTATGGAAATTGCAGCATCGCTTAGATAACTGCAAGCATGTATATACCACAATTTCGCTAACAGTGACATAATGTGAATAGTTAACATTCGTATTGGTTATTTACGCATAAAGCCTAATTTTGTAGATACTTAACTAAAAAGAGTGAAATTATTATTTTAAACAAAAAATTAAAACCGACTTCCAAGGTAAAAACAATAGTAATATGAACTAAAAAGTATTAAATAACTCTAACTCTTTAATAGTGCCTTTTTCAGAATTCGCCTAAATCTCAACTATTTCTGTACTGTATACTACAATCTTCATTACTTTGAAGTCGGTACCAGCATTTGAATAAGGTATTTAAATACAAATAGTAGATAAAAACTATACAAACATAGCAAATAAACCAATTTCATACGAAGAAACACACAAACTACACAGAAATAAACACAAGTTACTATGTTTGAATTGTAAAAGTTTCCTGCAATATTATAATCCAATATAGAATATAGGTTAATCTACTATAAAATATAGGTTTTTTACTAAAATTTGATATTACTATAAAAAGGTTTGCTATTCATACCAATAGTAATTTAAAAAAATATTTTGTTTTCTAAAAGGCGAAAACCTTGATTTCTTAAGAAAAGGTACGCGTTATGCGATAGAAAGTGAGCGCACTTGTAGGTAAATTTATCCGCAGGCAATTTAGCATTGCGCGTCGGAATTTCAACTTTATAGTATCGTAGCTTGCGTCGTTGTTTCTTTAAACGGGTTTCGGGAGTGAGAAATCTGTTGTTAAACTAATATGTATTCTGTGGTACCAGTCCCAAAAGTTTCAGATAATCTGACATTACTGAACTCACGATTAAATTAGCTGGTACCGACTTCAAAATAATGAAGACTGTAGTATACAGTACAGAAATAGTTGAGATTTAGACGAATTCTGAAAAAGGCACTATTAAAGAGTAAGAGTTATTTAATACTTTTTAGTTCATATTACTATTGTTTTTACCTTGGAAGTCGGTTTTAATTTTTTGTTAAAAATAATACACTACTAACAACATCATCTAAGTTACTTTCAAAGGAATTTGAACGAAACGTTCCTTTATACTTCGCCGAATACATTTTTTTAGTTGATCGACTATTACTCAATAACTTATGAAGTCTTCTTAGCCGTGATAATTTTCCTTTTAAATTCAGCATATTTCCTACTCCCGTGAATTTTTTCACATTTCCAGAAGCAACCGTTTAGCTGGTAGAAGGGGGGGGGGGACACTGGACTCTTAACGATTTTTTCCACTTTAAAACTTAATATTTCACAAACGGATCCCTAAATCGGAAAAATGTTCTATGAATACTCATAATATTTTTAAAAAACCTATCCAACGACACCCCACACAATGGGATGGACGCGAAAAAAAATTTTCATCCACGCTTGATGTGTAGGGAGGTAAGTACCTACCATAAAAAAAAGATTTCTTTAAGATTTCATGTACCATTTTGTCGGCATCATTAATATGTGCATTCATGCCAAATTACAGCTTTGTAGGTCCTAGTCTCTGAGCAAAGCCGCGGACGGACAGACCGAAACTATAAGGGTTCCTTGGTGACTACGGAACCCTAAAAAGGATCAAAATATTTTATTCCAATTACCCCGGTGTTGCTAGAGTCAATTTCTTTTCTCACGTTTTACCATCAGATCCTGGTAGAGTGTAGACCACAGATTTCTATCTAGTTAGATAGGCCATGTGTATGTACGAGTACTTCGCGTGCCATCGCGTTCCCAAACGATCACACATTTCAATCTTTCGAAAGTCTGTTCTTTACTCTGCGCTCCACCGTTATCGGAATCGGACGTCAATCGTAATTCTAAAAATGCCTAATTGTGCCGTATTGAGCTGTGGAAATTCGTATAGAAACGTTGGTATAAATAGTGGACACGTTTCTTATCATCGGTAAGTAATTTTATTATTAAATCATGTGTCCTTTATTTTAAAATCAATTATTTAAGGATCAAAATATTTTATTCCAATTACCCCGGTGTTGCTAGAGTCAATTTCTTTTCTCACGTTTTACCATCAGATCCTGGTAGAGTGTAGACCACAGATTTCTATCTAGTTAGATAGGCCATGTGTATGTACTTCGCGTGCCATCGCGTTCCCAAACGATCACACATTTCAATCTTTCGAAAGTCTGTTCTTTAGTCTGCGCTCCACCGTTATCGGAATCGGACGTCAATCGTAATTCTAAAAATGCCTAATTGTGCCGTATTGGGCTGTGGAAATTCGTATAGAAACGTTGGTATAAATAGTGGACACGTTTCTTATCATCGGTAAGTAATTTTATTATTAAATCATGTGTCCTTTATTTTAAAATCAATTATTTAATGTAAATCGTGTGTGGCTGTAGTTTTTACCATGAAATCTACGTAACTGCGTGTGTACCGCATGATTCATAATACATTGCCGCTTTAGTTAGAAAATTATAGAGCCCGTTCTGTTTGTCCGCTATTAAGCGCGCAGTGGAAATAAAACAAACGATACTTTCACTCATCGCTTAGTTTCGAGGTACAGTCAATATTCTCATTTTTCTGTCAAATGAAGCAAATAGTGTTGTACATATTCTCGATTCTAATTAATCGATTTTCGAAACAGACATGAAACAGAGGAATGATAATGTTCGCTTTGGGATATTTTGTGACTCGGTAATTATATTTCTATACATTTTCTATACATATAATAAAACTGTAGAAATAAAAATTCTGTACATTAAAGGTATTTAAAAAAATAATAAGCGGGGGGTGTCACTACATCGCTATAGAAGCCAAAACTTTAGTTAGTTTTTTGTCTACTGTCTGTCTGTCTGTCTGTCTGTCTGTATGTTTGTTCCACTATCACACGAAAACTACTGATCCGATTTGAATGCGGTTTCCTCAGATATATTTGTCTTCTTCCAACTTAACATCTGGTGTATAAAAAAATTTCCCCCCACCCCTCTAAGGGGACCAAAGAGGGGGTCAGATTTTGTATCAAACTTTTTTCTTTAATGGACTTACCTCATATTATTAACTGTTTTTTTCCAACTTAACATCTGGTGTATAAAATTTTTCCCCCCACCCGTCTTAGGGGACAAAAGAGAGGGTAAGATTTTGTATCAACTGATGAAGTACAAATACTTTAAATGGCAAAACAACTTTGCCGGGACATCTAGTTATGTAATATGTATTTATGTTCCTGTTTAGTGATTTAATTTAGAACAATATAATATATTACTAGCTGTCCAGGGCCCGTAGACAACTGGCAAAACGCTAACGCTAACGCTAGCGCTACAAAATGTATGCGATTTGACATAAGCCATCGCTTCGCTAGCGAATACTAATGTCAAATCCATATATTTTGTAGCGCTAGCGTTAGCGTTTTGCCAGTTGTCTACGGGGGCTGGCAAGCACGTATCTTAAGATTTATCATTCCTCTGTCTATGAACTCGAATAATAATCGATTAAAAAATCGATATACCTATTGAAGTGGCAAAAGAGGCGGGGCGCGGCGATTGCTTTGAATCGATTCCGCGCGTACGGGTATTCCCATCACTAAAGCGCTCTTGTGACGTCACAGTAGGTATGAAAAAAGTGACACGCTCGTGTTCATACAAATGGAGCGACATAGCGCTTCTATCTAGATCTTATTTCTGTGGTGTAGACCTATAGTTGCGATAGGAAGCGACACTTATGCTAAATTGCCTGCTGTTTCTTGTTTTAACACAAAAATGACCACGTAATAAAACAAAATTTATTTTATTAATAAATAAATATATTTAACTAACAATCTTGTACTTTATCAAACATGACCCCTGGCAACACTGGAGTTGACCTAATATGTACAACGTAAACCCAGTGACTAACTGAATTATATATTGTGTATAGATCTTGTTTCCAAACATGAACTACGAATACATACTCAAATGCATACTCATAAAATATTCTAATATATAAAATCCTTTAGGCTCGGCCTCAGGTAACTTTTTGGAGCGAATTCTTTTGATGGCCAACATTTTTAACGCCTTAGAAGGGGCAAAGCTAATACCCATGTTAAGCAATAACGAAGAAGGAGAAACATAAGGGCCGCCATTTTAAAATCTCCGAATGTTTAAAGAAATATCACGTATTCAATAATAGTCAATTCTCACATACATAAATAATTTGACTAAGGTAAACAATAATTTAATTTTTTTAAAAAACTTATATTGTACTTCGAATACACTGCGTTTGTTATAAATAAAAACTTAATATTCAACAATCTCTTATTACTAATCAATTTTATACTTGAATCTTAACAAAATATAATCGTATTTTTTAAGGGTATGCCAGACTAGTGTTCCGAATTAATGTTCTACCAATTGTTATAGTTTACATTTCAAGTTCAAATATCGATATTCCTATATATCGGATCTTGAAGTGTAGTAAATCTCAACAATCGCTGGGTTTCGTAAAACGATAGACAAAAATTAGTCAAATGAAGTAAAACTGTCAACTAATTTAACCCATCAAGCCCCATAAGGACACTGGTGACCGCGACAACAACATAATAACAATATATTTTCAAGAATCCGCGATCGATGGATTAAAAATGGAAAAATACGCGTTTACACGGCAGTGGGCAAAGGTAAAAAGGCGTAACATTATTCTAATAATTTACAGGAGCGAAGTTAGCTACGCCGCAGTGTGTTTGGGTATAAGCGCCTAGCGCCGCACTGGAGTGAAGTGAGCTGTGCTTACCCCTTATTAACTTTGATCTACACTTTGATGAATATAAACTTCATTGTCCGACGTCCGTGGTAAACTCTTCAAAAGTCAATGTACAGTACCCGGCGATAAATATTGCACATCGACCTTTGGAAAGTGACAGTCGGCTAATTTCGGTTTTGTAGAGCGTTATCTCTAACGTACGAAATACAAAAAGTCCGGTATATATTAGGAGCTGTTAAAACAATTATTATGGTTTACTTCTTTTGACAATTTTATTATTCTTTGTATAAAATACACCAAATTTTCTATAAGTTATGACTTTAGGTTCGGGTAAAATAAAATAAAAAAGGGTGTTCAAATTATGTTTACGTATTTAAAATTCTTTTGGAAAATTACAGCTGTAACAAATTTAGGGGTGTTAACAACTCTAGATATATATTTTGAACTGGACGCGACTGCACTCTATTGAATTTGAACAACGACTGACATAATGTCAAAAAGGGGTGTGCTACAAAGATGAAACTCTATGAAACCGAAATTAACCGAATGTCTCTTTCCAAAGGTCGATGTGCAATATTTATTGCCGGGTATTGTAAAAAGTTTAAACGTCAAAATGTTGACATTTTAACTTTTTAAATTGCGTTTTAAAAAGTTCAAACGTCTAAAATTGCGAAGTTCATCAAAGTTATATATTTAGGGGCCTGAACCGGAGTAAAGTTAGAGGATCATGTTGGCGGGATCTTCGAGATTGGCTCGGAACGCCTTCATCCATTCTGCGCCGACCGCGCCATCTACAACTCTATGGTCAGCCGACGCCGTGAACGACACGAACTTCGCCACGCGGAAACTGTGAAAAAAAAAACAAAATTAAATACAGCTCAACAAGACTTTATGCTAAGTACTGACATACGGTTTTGCTCGATAGTTTTACTCCAAATCGAGCAATAACCACCGTGTGGACCGCAAAACTGACAGCTCGAAAGCTCGCTTCGAGCCGGGCTCGATAGAATTAAATATGTCAAATATGTCATTTCCTTCGATTTGGAGTAAAACTATCGAGCAAAACCGTATGAAATGAACGTGGCAAATAAACTTACTCTGCCATCATACAAAAACGAAATTTTTGACATGTTTTTGACAGTTCTCCTTTACCAGCAGCGCCCCGTCCACGTTCATTTAAAGCCTTGTAGCACTTTATATAATAATTAATAAGCCAATTATTTGGCAAACAATGTCAAACAATGGAAACCACTGACCTCCATTATACAAGTACGCTGGACTTATGATACCCACATGCTTTTTGTGCCTATTTGAAGCGGAATCAGCGCCCCCAATGCGGGGGAAGAGAACTAAATTTGACGTAACCACAATCAATAACAACAACAGTTGTCATCACTAGTATTAGTTTCAAGTACTCTCACTACTGCTATCAGCGCCAATGGCGACTTTCAAACGTCATTTTTACGTCAGATTTAGTTCTCTTCCCCCGCATTGGGGGCGCTGATTCCGCTTCAAATAGGCACAAAAAATAGCTGTCATTTCAAAGGGTATCATAAGTCCAGCGTACTTGTATAATAGAGGTCAGTGTCAGTATAGTAATATGCTATATAAACTGCACCTTTTATCGCGAAAAGTAACAAAATCTACACTCAACACTTGCAATAGAAAGTACGATTTAAATTTCATAGAATTAGTTTTCAACTGTTTGCCACTAGGGGCGCTGTTGTAACCTAATTATAGTATTTTAAAAAAAAACTCTTCTAATCTTTAAAGCAGCCTTTCCCAACGTGGGCGTTAACGCCCGCTTGTGGGCGCTAAAAAAACGGGGGCGTTGTGTAGAGGCTTGGGGGGTGATTCATTTCATCTGGATGCGTTACAAATTGAAACAATGGGGGCGCTAAAACATAATTTGTTCTCATAGTGGGCAGTAGACAAAATAAGTTTGGGAACCTCTGCTCTAAAGTAACAATATTTACCCTTGGTTCTCGTTCTTGTCCGGTATAACGAGGTCCTGAAGACCGCCGCACGCCAGGATGAACGACTGTGGCGGGTTGATGATAGCATTGAACATCGTGATGCCTGGAACGAGAAAATCGCGGGTTAATTATTTTTACCTAAGCAAGATCAGTAGACATTTAGTTGTTTGGCAAAATACACTCCCTAAGATCAGTCGATTCATCTGGGTTTAAATTAACCCTGGGTTAAGTATCTTGGTCTTCAAAGTGAACAATACAATATTATGATATTTAAAGCAGGCTTAACTTTGAAATGAAATGAAATTTTATTTTTTCCAAATGAAATGAAATTTAATTTTTTCCAAATAGAAAAACAAGACTTTACAACTTTACCCAAGATCTGTGCAAAAGGTATAAGTAATGCAAATGGCTCTAAATGCACTTCGGCACAAATAGGGCCTTTTGACGTGACGTCAATCGTGACAGTAAAATACTGGTTACGTTAAAGTAGCAAAAACATCTTTGGATCTCTCTAAAGCAGCGGTTCCCAACCTGGGGGTTATTACCCCTGCGGGGGTAAAATAGCTATTCTAAAGGGGTAACAGAGGTGGTACGGTGGTAGATTAATTGGCAGAAAAAAAATATAAACTCTGTACATTTTGGAGAAAAACAGCTACAGCCTATCCTTGCCGACAGAGATCTGAAAATGTTGGTACCGTTAGCTACCACTTGTAAATGCGAGAGCGGCCTCTCAACTCTGTTAACATTAAGGGAGATGGCCGCCGGCCATGCAGAATGTATGTGCGCCGCGCAAAAAGTGTGCCGTCTGCGATCTCCCTTAAAAAAAGGCAAGAAACCGTCTGAACGTGGAGCATGATATGAGATGCGCGTTAAGTGTAACTAAAGTCTGAACCTAATTATATTAAAAAACTTGCGAATGTATACAAATTTGTAAAGTTGTTTTTAATTGGGGGGGGGGGGGGGGGTAAAATCAGTTTTTCTAACAGGCCATAGGGGTAACAGCTCTAAAAAGCTTGGGAACCACTGCTCTAAAGGTACAAATTGGAACCGAGCGACATGGTTTCTATGTAGTTCTATGAGATTATATGACCTTTGATTTTTGACGTCAAATGAAGCGGCCGACCAAGTTGAATATTTTTGAAGTGAAAACTTCTTTAGCGGCGTTGAGCACTTTTGTGGGATGGGTAAAAACTGTGAAACTCGCGTCAGATTCTCGTGCTGATCGAAAAACCGTAAGACGGTTGGAGAGTAGTGTTGTAACATCGAAATCGATTAATCGAACAATCGATTGTTTTTTTTTCGATTGTCGATATTTTTTAATGGATTGTTAGGGTTTCGATTAATTAAAAAAATCGATTTTTTTAAAATCGATTGTCATAAAAAATGGGTTAAAAATTTATTTTTTTAAAAATCGATTTTCATAAAAAATGAGTTAAAAAAATTGTAAGGGTTTCGATTACTTAATTAAAAAAATCGATTTTTTAAAAATCGATTATCATAAAAAAATGGGTTAAAAAAATAATGCACAACGTTAATAATCAAGTTTTCACTTCTGCCAGCACTCCCGGAGTGCAACCCGTCTTTTTTTTTTGTAAAGGTGGCATATCGATCTCTAGTTTGGTTAGGCTCTTGTACAGGCACAGGTACTACAGGTACTCCAGCTCTTCGATTATCCTAGTTTTTACGGTTCCGTACCCAAAGGGTTAGTCTGTCTGTCTGTCTCCAGGCTAGACGAGCCGCGCCAGCTCGAGCGACGCATTTGTTTCACTCCCACTAGTGCCCGTGTCACGTGTGGGAACTAGAGCGAGCGAGAGAAATGAGTGGCTCGATTTTTATTCGGCGGTATCCGCGTTTCTGACATTTCACTACATTTAGTTTAGTGAAATGACATATCACTAGATATTTTTAGTAAGAAGACGTAACAAACAAGAATATTCGGCATCTACCGGGAGTTCGTGATATCCCTAGGGATATCGTGAAATCCCTGATATCCTCTTTTCCCTGCGACATATAGATATGGTCACTCACACAACTAAGGGCGCCGCGCGCTCTTAGGCCCGTATTTTTGGTCAGTACTCAAGATGCATCTCGGTCTCAAGACACGGTTCAGGCTCTGTGATTGGTTGGCTGTCAAAATTTGGACCAATCACAGAGCCGAACCGCGTCTTGAGACCGGGTCGCATCTTAAGTACTGACCAACTGACGGGCCGTAGATTGCAAGATCTGTATCAAGACTCACCGAACATGCCTAAGTTGGACACAGTGATGGTGCCGCCTTGGTACTCGTGCGGCTGCAGTCTGCCCTCCTTCGCCTTAGCCGCTAGCTCCTTCATGGACTTGGATATGTCGATGATGCCGCGAGAGTCCGCGTTGAAGATGATAGGGGTTATGAGACCGCCGGGGGTAGCTACAGCCACACTCACGTCCACGTTGGAGAATCTGTAAGTGTTTCGTAGTGATTAATAAATGAACAGTTTAAGGAGCAGTTTCACCACTTTCTGCTATGTGCCGGATAGGCTATCCACCAATTAACTTGACAGATGTACAGAGTACGGAGAATCTGTCAAATAAGTTGTGAATAGCCTATCCGGCACTTTATCTGGAAATGGTGAAACAGGCCCTAAATAAAGTGGCATGATCACATCAGCGGCCGGGACAGCACAAGATCATAAAAGAGACAAGCAACATTAGGTCAATGAACGAATTTCTCTCTGTCCTGCGTCCGGACTGTCTTGTGACAACTGTTATGGGCCTCACAGAACTTTAAGGCCGGTATAAATAGTCAGTACTCAAGATGCATCTCGGTCTCAAGACGCGATTCGGCTCTGTGATTGGTTCAAATTTTGACAGCCAACCAATCACAGAGCCTGAACCGTGTCTTGAGACCGAGGTGCATCTCGAGTACTGACTATTTATACCGGCCTAAGATCTTTTGGCAAAAGCGAAGTGACGGAAGAGCGCATGTGTACCTCTGCCAGTATCGTGAACAGTGGTCGCCTGATCTAGCAATAACAACCTCTTTGATCACTGGTCTACATAATATCCTGCATGCGCCACCTTCACTCGGCACTCCTCACTCCAAAGTAAACTCAAATCAAACACTGTCTCTTCCCCTTCCATTTTAGCAATTAATCTTACATTTTAGCAATAATTAATCTTAAAGGTATACCCGGCTTAGGCTGCGTTTCCACCATAGTTTTTGAGAACCAATAGAATTGCTTTGTTGACATGAGCTTGCCATCACATCGCTCAGCGCGGCGATGCAATTGGATCAAACACATTCCTCGCAACACATCTCTGATGGAAACACAGCCTTATAACAACTACTTACTCTCTAATGTACGTGTCCATCCAGTGCGCGTTGACGGCCGGCACGCGTTTGCACGCCGCAGCCACTGCCTTCACGATAAAGTCGTTCACCGATATCTGCCGGAGAAATGGTAAATATTGTACTTACAATTATTGTAAAGTTAAGTCTAGATCAAAGAATTGTATATAATGTAGTAGTCGTAGTTCATAGTCAGAATTCAGATGGCTTACCTACATACTTTGGTCACGTTTTGTCAAACCCAGCCGACAGATGACGACTTACATTGACATAATCCGACCAAAGACGTAGATCCGTCAACTGCCTATGAATCAATTTTTTCGACTGTACAATTGTAAAATAAAGTCCCTTCTCTAGATGAAAAAATGTATTATTGTTGTATTAAAACGAAATATACATAAAACAAAAAAAGTAACTAGATTGCGTAAATTGTATGAATTTGCAAGATTTGTTTCACATTATCAATCACGCGCGGATCACGTTTTCGTCATAGAACATAGTGATCAAAAATTTTGAAGGTCATTTTAATTAATGTCAAGACATTATACAAGAAATAGATCTCGAAAGTAATAAAGTATCTTCATTGACCATCTTGTAGGGTACAAATCCAAAGCACGATCTCAGGCCAAAAATGAGGGGGGCAAAATTGACTTATTCCTATCTTCCAACCTAGACTGACGGAGCGGAGCTTAGCAGTGCCGAATTGACCAATCACCATGCTCGAAATTTTCGCTCCGCTTCGCTGTCATTCCGCTAGAATAGCACGATTGGTCAATTCGGGCACCGCTAAGCTCCGCTCCGCTTCAGTGGAAACGCAGCCTTAGCCTAGCCTATTATCCACCACCCAAGTTTGACAATTTTACCTTCTAACCTACTTCAAGTTGGATAGTGGCATTAACTATTTTATTTCCATTCCCAACAAAACTAGCTTATGACTATGGTTTTCTGTATGTAAATGGCGGCGAAAATTATCTTTGCCCGGAGCGGCTAAATAGCTATATCGGGCCCTGGGTGCAAATTGCAATACTACATCAGCTGTATTGCTCACTTGCAGTCTTAGGCCGTGTTTTCACCTGCAAGCAAACTCGCGGAAGTCTTGCGCGAGTTTCTTGCAATATTGTTTTACATTTCGCTCGCGGATAATACTATCGCAACTTATCGCGGAGGTATTTACACACGAGAGCTTACGAATGTCGCGATAGGAACTATATCATTATTTTAAACAAAAACACAAGCCGTGCGATAACTGTCGCGAGTCCATGCAGACGTGTTTAGACATGCTTTCGCAACTACTCGCAGGAAGCGCTTGACAAATTATAGCGACAGCACTTGCTACGCTGTTTGCACTTGCAAGCTGCTGTCAGATATTCCTCGCGACAGTTGTCTTGCAGGTGGAAACACGGCCTTAGATCAGTCAGGACACATTACAAAGTGACGAAGCGATCTAATTCTCTCTGTTTTTCTCTCACATTTCGAAAGTCATGCACAAAATGCTGATAGTTTTAAACAATTTAAAATTTATATGATCCATTCATAACTATATTTAGCACGCAAGATACGCATAAATTGACAGACTGCATAAACCAATTTTAAGAAGCTCAGTAAAAAGGCACATCCCTCCAAAGAGATTTAAATATTACTTAGATTCAATTAGACCGCAGATGCATTTCTAAATTTGTATGGATTTGACAGATTTGCAAGAAGTAAGAACTCCTCTCACGCTCGCGAAATCTGTCAATTCAGTAGAGATACACTACGATAACATGGCGCGCCCCTCCAAATTACTGTTTCAATGTGTATAGTCACATCCTTATGAAATAGACCGATAGGACTAGGTTTTTTGGTTTCAAAAATTCTAAAGTTTTTAATTTTTTGCGTATAGTTTTGGGACCACTAGGTAAACCTAAAAAATGATTTTGTGTCATTTTGGTCGACAGCTTCCAGAGATATTTAGGGATTTTGATTTTTGGTCGCTATAGGCTGAAAAAAATATTAAAGTTTAAAATTTGGGTTTTGGGATATTGCTAGGGCAGTAACTGATGTGCAGACACTTTTTGTGTCAGATTCATCTACGGGTTTCCTAGTAATTAGCAAATATTAGAAACGTCGCCTAATTGCGTCCAAAAAATATTAGAGTTTGTAAAAACGGTATAATATGGTTTAGATTGTTGATGTCTGATACTGTTAAAGTTTTGTGTCATTTTCATCCACGGGTTTTGAAGAAATTTATATTTTTGCTTTCAACATCCCGTAAAAGCTACAAAAGGTAATTAAAGTTTTTAGAGTTTACATATAAATTACAATAAAAAGGTCTATGCAAACCACATTTCAAAATTTAGTTCCATTTCAGCCCCGATTTTTAGAGAAATTGACGGATCAAGTAAAGCGAAATTGATTTTTATACTTGTTAATAGGCCACAAACTATTTTATTTTTAAACTTTAAAAAAATTTTGTAAGAGAAAATACGATATTTTATATTTTTTTCGATGGAAAAGAAATAAAAAAAAATTGCATCTTATTTTCACAAATATTCAACTTAATTTCGAAACTTAAAGCTTAGTCAATATTTTAATACTTACTAAAATTTTTACCATTATGATTTATTTTAATTACAGCAGATTTTAAAAAGTTTATGTATTATTTTAAGTTGTTGAAGAAAACCTATTTACTACGTAATCCGCATAAAATCCTTTTTAAGGTGAACGCAGATTTGGCCGCACCGCACGCACCGCAGTCGCCGCATTCGCAATTCTTTATATGAAGTTATAGGCAAGCTCGCATACCTACCTACCCGCGCCGCAGTCTTCGCAACTTCATAATAATATGAAGAATTGCGAATGCGGCGACTGCGGTGCGTGCGGTGCGGCCAAATCTGCGTTCACCTTTAGTGTTCACTGTTCGATGATATTTTGAATTTTATTCTATTTGTAAAATAAAACTGACAAATTGGTTGGAGTACCTTTGCAAGTAGGGTTGCCATCAGGCGTTCGGACAAAGATAAGTAGTTTTTTTAATACGTCATAAATCATAAGCCGCAAATCGCAATTTACCTATTAAGTTTTACGGTCAAAGCTGCGCGTCCACTGGATCGGAGCGTACGCATCGGCATTTCATCATTTACGAAACGCCGATGGGGTGCGTCCACTGCATTCGGATTCATCATAGGCAATTTAGTTATTTTTAGTCCGTCATAGCCTGTTAACGTGCATTAGCATTATAGAGTATAGTGGCGAGGATATTGTTGTAACTAGCTGTATTTTATCAGAAGAGGAAAAGAGAAACAAGAGAAAACGAAATTCATTATTTCCCAATTTCATCCCAAATATTGTCTCTCCTCAGTTGGTTATGATGATGTTGAAGTTTTAGACTATAAAGTTCTTCATATTTTTCTACAAAAGGAATTAAAATATCGTCATTCATCGTGAATAAGTATCTATGTATAGCCGTCGCGTCGTTAACTTGAGTAACACCAATTGTCATTGTTGTCCTTATAGCTTCTACAGACAGTCCAAAGTGAAGATAGGCGTGGAATGTGGATTACTGTGACAGCTGTCAAAATGGTCCACCGCTATGTATAACTTTGTACAAATTAGACAGTTTTGATGGTTCACCTGGACGATCGAATTTGACACTTGGGCATTCGAAGCTTCCATCAAATGGGCTCCCCGAGAAATTACGCAAGTGGGTCCCAAGTTTCTTAGCAGAAAGAAGCATAAAGGTTGACGGCGAATGCTCGGAAACTCAGTCTGTTGATGCTGGTGTCCCTCAGGGCTGTGTGCTATCGCCTATCCTATTCATACTGCATATCAGTGACATGTTACAGACCAACGGCATTCATTGCTATGCGGATGATAGTACAGGTGATGCTGTATATACCGGCTCCCCCAATATTTCTCGGCTAAATGTCATTGAGAGTCGAAACGAACTTGTGTCCAAAATATATAATTCATTGGAGAAAGTCTCTGAATGTGGCAGTCGTAACTTAGTCCAATTTAACCCCGCCGTGACACAAATCTGCGCGTTCACCGCTAAAAGCCACTTATGGTCGTATATCCTCGTTTTGAGAGCACATCTTTAACCATCTCCCCTAGCATTGAAATACTTGGCGTTAGCATATCGAGTGAAGTCCAAGCGCCAAAATACCAACTGCTCTCTCTGGGTCGTATCCAACGAAGGGCCGCTCCAATTGTTGACTGCCACAGTGTTTCAAACAGCTTGGACTCCTTGGAATTACGCCGAGATGTAGCTTCACTCTGCATCCTCTATATCCTGTATCACGGGGAGTACTCTGAGGAATTGTTCGGAATCATACCACCTGCAACTTTTCGCCATCGTCCCACGTGAAAAATATACCATCCTCATCACCTTGATGAGTGGCAGTCTTCCACCGTGTGTTTCTCGTGTAACTTTCTGCCGCGCACTGTAAAACTCTGGAACGAACTGTCACCAGTAGTAGGTATTTCCGGACCTATACGATCTGCAAACCTTCAATGAAAAGGATGCTTTTTGGCATTTGGAACTATTGCAATCGCATAGAATTTAAACTCCGAAAACAATTATTTTACTAATATCATTCCGGTTTGACATATTTTGGTTGGACTGACGGGGTTCGTTCGCGTCAGGGATCTGTAAGTGTGTATAGTGCTCCAAGGCTTTAAATAAATGAGAACGAGGCGCTGCTGGTATAAAAGAACCGTCAAACACATGTCAAAAATGAAATTTTTGTATGATAGAAGTGTTAGTTTCTTTTCTCGTCACGTTCATTTAAAGCCTTGTCGAACTGTAGCTGGACGACGAACCGTCAAAAATGTCAAAGTACAACCTGAGCACGAGGCACATGTCAAACTTGCGAAAACCAACTTCACTTGATGGACCGGGTTTGCGCAATCTGTAGAAGCCTTTAGGCCAGATATCCTAAATTCGCCGCTAGGGGCACATGAGTATAATTGTCAATGAAATTTTTGCGTTTCCTAGCTGTTAGAGTGTGTAATAAATATCAAATTAACATGTTTTATTCTTAATGGTAAAATAATGCAATCGTGAAAAAACATAGGTCTTATACTTAATACTATTTGTAATAATATTATTTAATTTGTAGGTAACAACCCTAGGGACGAACTCTATCATACTCGTACCACCGACCACGTATAATTTTTTCAAGATAGTATTATATTCAAAATTCATATTGCTTTTGTACACAAAAACTGCCGATTGGATTGAGATAATTTGATTCCTACAGTACATCTAATTAAAGTATTCCATTAACACATAGGCTATTTTTATTACATTTTTTTTTTTTAATTAAATATGGGGGCAGTCAAATGTGAGGCGGTCTATGGTATTCAACGAAACTTACGTGAGGAAAGCTGCTAGAAAGTAGCAAGAGTAGCTTATTTCAATAGCACATAGTTCAGCCACCTAAACTGCGAGATTTGTTTCACACCAATTCTGATTGTTTCAAAGCGCATTCGTTTGCCACAATCAAAATTTTTACATATATACGCATATGCAAGCAAAAATTAATATCAGCAGACAGGTACAGATGTACGGTGTACCTACAATTTTACTCTAACTGCGCCTAATTTTATCTATTTTTTTGCGGTTTACTATGTTCGGGCGAGACGGGGATTACGAATTATTACAAAATTGAAAATTTTTGACATTTTTGAATGCGTTGGGCGAGTGCGGGGGCTGGGGTGTGAAGTGCGCGGGTGAAAACTATCAGTATCACTATCAGCGTAGCGCGCGGATAAAATATTATTATTTTGCTTTTGCGAAATAGATAATACACAATTTAAAAAAATCAGAAGTTTATCCATAGCGGGTCTGTATGTCTATCTAAAGGCTGTATCTCAGACAGCCTGAAGACAGACATACAGACAGACAGACATCGAAGTCCCAGTAATAGGGTCCCGTTTTACCCTCTGGGAACGGAACCCTAAAAACGGTAGGACAGAACTACGCAGAGTTCTGTCTCACACTCGCACTCGTCCGGTTCTTTCATACTGTTCATATTTTTGTATCTAATTTTTAAAGCAATTGGTGAAAAGGATTCAAAATGAAAATATATATTTCTTACTTCTTTAGGGTGTTGAATATGTAAATGCCTTTAATTAAAAATATCTTTTTCGTAGTGTTTGGAGCTTGCAAAAATAAAAATTATTAAAATCTCGAAATATCGTGGATGAATCTGACACAAATTTATTCTATGGCTTTATTTAATAGACCTGAGCCCAATTATTGCGATTTCAGAAACTCTATTTTTTTTTAGATAGTGTTTTAAATAACTGGCAATATTTCGGGTTCCAATGGGCTAAAATGGTTCAAATTAGGTACCTACAATCCGAAGACTAATCTAGATATGATGCTATTGTTATTTTTAAGTTAAGTTTTTGCTGGCTAGTTTTATATAAATTTTAAAAAATCAACTACTAAATTATGATTTTCTCAAAAACCTATTATCAGAAATGACACAAAATTTAAAAATAACCTAATAAGACATCACTCCATTCATGTGCAAAAATTCAGAAACTTTAGAATTTTTGAAACTTAACACCTCAAAACAAGCTAGTCCCGCAGGTCTAAAAGAGTTTGTATGTAGTAAGTACAAACCAATCAACCAGTACTCGTAATATTTCACTTAATGTCACTTATTACCAAGATTTATTGGTCAACTAATCATAACTAGCCGACCGCGCAAGACAACGCACTTCAAACATTTTGACAACGCAATTCAAACTTTTTGAATTTTGGAGGGGCGCGCCATGTTATCGTAGTTTATCTCTACCTACAGAAATGCATCAACGCGTCGCGTTACAGTCTGAATTGACCCTTAACTTTAATTTAATGAACATTTTGACAATCAACACTCACCTTGACATCTAACTTCTCGGCAGCCAGTCTTTCGTTGACAGCCTTCCTCATAGCCAGGGTCTTTTCCACATTGACAGTAGTAGTCAGCTGATAGTGCGGGATGTTCTGTTTGGCAGCCGTCAGCCTGCGCGCGATGGTCTCCCGCATGCCGCTCAGGGGCACGTCGCGGTAGGTTGCCCCCGGCGCAGGGGGCGCGGGCGCCTCGGCCGGGGCCCCGCCTGCGGCAAGGTCACTGCTCTTCAGGGCCCCGTACAGTCCGGTGCCCTGGCCTGGTCGAGGTTAACATGTCGAGAAGACGATTATGTGGAGTGGAATGAGAGGGAAGGGGGTTTTGGATACAAGTATTAATGAATAAAACTAGTACCGATGTCTGCATTGAGTGATATAGACATTGGTAAAAGTTTTATCTATTTTTCAGTATTTTCTAGATGGAAAATAGAATAAGATACGTCAAACTTACAACACGTAAATATGACCTATCGCCGCTTAGGTAACAATACCGCGTAAGTCATGTTTGTCAAGTTTTCAGGAGAGACAAAAAACTTTGTCCTAAGCGACGCTATGTAAATGGATGGAAAGATTTATTCAATTATTAATGACATCACATCACATACCTCCAAGCCTTATGTTCTTCAGTTCTGCCAGTCTCCTAGCCATGGGGCTAGCGTAGATCCTGCTGTGGGCGTCGACGGGGGGCGCAGCGGGGGCGGGGGCGGCAGCGGGGGCCGCGGGGCGGGGCGCGGCGGGGGTGGGGGCCGCAGCGGGGGCGGGAGCCGCGGCGGCAGGAGCGGGGACCGCAGCCGCTGTGTACAGAGTGTCGTTTATGAATTATGTATTACGAAAGAAAAAAATCATTAATGAGAGTTTTTTTTTGTAGCCGTAGGGCCGTAGAGATAAACTACGATAACATGGCGCGCCCCTCCAAAATTCAAAACGTTTGAAGTGCGTTGTCAAAACGTTTGAAGTGCGTTGTCTTGCGCGGTCGGCTAGTTATGATTAGTTGACCAACAAATCTTGGTAATAAGTGACATTAAGGCTATGTTCCTAAATGTACTGCGACCACTGCACAGTGCTATCACTGTAGAAAAAATCGTTCCGTAATGGAGTTGCAGTACATTGCCGCAGTACCCTAGTGAAATATATGACGTCATCAATCGTCGCCATATTGTACTGTGAGCACTGGCGTTTTCGAGGTAAGGCACTCGCAGTACTTTGATCACGTGATCAGTCAACTGTCAAGTGTTAAAACCACTCGAGTGTCTAACGTTTTAAAACAATACCTACAGTTTAATCCCAAAGTTATACATTTCTGTAATTAATTTGGATTAATAATAATAAAACACTGGAAGAATTGCAAAAATTAACCTTACTAGACTGTGTTGAAAATGTTCAATACGAGCTGTCAAATATGCGGCTGATAGTATACTGGATTGCGTTCCGTTTTAAATAGTAACCAGTATACCAACAGTATACTAACTATAAAGGAACGGCTTCGCGGTATACTAAAATGACGTCACACTCTGCAGTGGTCGCAGTACATTTCGGAACATAGCCTAAGTGAAATATTACGAGTACTGGTTGATTGGTTGAATACTTACTACACACAAACTCTTTTATAAGGATGTGACTGCACACATTGAAACAGTAATTTGGAGGGGCGCGCCATGTTATCGTAGTTTATCTCTACGTAGTCTATCGTGTCAATTTTCGTGTCAAACAGCTGTCATATGTCTGTCTGACACGATATTTGACAGGAAAGACCCTACTGTCCCTCTGGTGGTAAATGATAAATCGAAAACCCTCATTAATAAATTAATATGGTAAGTATGATTATGGATTGAGTAGCATTAAAAATAACATAGTCTAGTAAGAAATAAGATCTTTTGACAGTATTTTTTAAATTATTGCTTGTTAGCAGTTAGAGCCAATAAAGAATGCCTTTTTAATTGAATCCTAATGAACAAGTTGTCTGCTGACTGCTGTAATAATTATAAGATTATCTTTATTTACGCAATGATTTATTCATGCATTATTTATGTTTGATATGAATTCCCTTATAGAATCATTGCATTCTTTATGAGCCCAGATAAAAATGTTTAGCAAATCCTTGCTATTGTGAGCACTTCTATGCATATTATAAAATAAAGTCGCTTTTTTCCCTCATGTCCCTTTGTTCCCTTTAATCTTTAAAACTACGCAACGGATTTTGATGATTCTTTCAGTGTTAGATAGCCCATTTATCGAGGAAAGCTATAGGCTATATTTTATCACGCTAAGACTAATAGGAACGAAGAAATAGAGGAAAATGTGGAAAAAACGGGTAAAATTATTTGAAAGGGCTTGAACGCGCTAATCTCAGGAACTACTGGTCCGATTTGAAAAATTCTTTCAGTGTTAGATAGCCTACTTATTGAGGAAGGCTATATCAGTGGCTATATATTTTATACCCGTGCGACGCCGGGGCGGGTCGCTAGTACTTTATAAATATTGAAAACTTGGTAACAGTAGTTTTTTATATATAAACATTAAAAAACTAAAAATATATAAAAAGGAATGAAATGAACCTTTTTTTGCAGCAGGTTTCGGCATGGATCCTGTAGCTGTTGGATAAACACCCAAATTAGTTAAACATGCAGTTAATAATATTAACACACACACACACATTACAACTGACGGTTTAAAGTAGGTTCAATATCTATTAGCCAAGGTAGATATTGAACCAAGTTAGGTAAGTCAATGTTGGTCACAGTGAGGTGGGCTGTGCTTGATATCATCCAACTAGACCAGCTATGCCCAACCCGCGGCCCAGTCGGGACTTAATCAGTGGCCCGCGTCATGTTAAACCATTTTGAAATTCACGCCTACTCGCAAAATAATGTAAAGGCGTCGTAAAATTCCACTTTTAAATCGTTATTTTTAAAGAACATTAATTGTAGCCGACAAAACCAAGACCAAGTGTTTGTGGCCCATATGAGCCACAAACACTTGTGGGCGAACAACATAGTCTAGTTTAGTGGTCCTCAACCTTTTTTTCATATTAAAAAAAAAGGTCGAGGACCACTGAACTACCACAGTTCATATGAAAAAAAGGTTGAGGACCACTGAACTAGACTATGTTGTTCCCCCATTGGTGTTTCAATAAATTTCTTTGATTACTGTCAACACACCCTCTTCTCTCTGATCTACTTCTTAAATTAATTATTACTGTTTTTTAAATTAGTTACAGTCCCATGATCATGCTAATAACTATTAATGCTATGAAACACATTAAAAAAAATTGTGGTTTACATTATGTGAGTTTGTGAATCCCAAGAAATGTTAAAGATTGTTAATTTTTACACTGTCAGATAATATTTTTGATTATTTGAACCAGAATTTGGTGTACAAATCGGCTTTAAATTAATTCCTATGGCTACCAAAAGAGTACAACACAAAAATTTTAGCATTAATGTTAGACATTGTATAAAATATACTTACAGTCATCCTTGAAATCTTTGAAAGCTGCCACATCGGCTTGATTTTCAACTATGATACACAGCAGCTTACCCACAGGTACACCTTTAGTACCGGCGGGAATTAAAATTTTAGCTAAATAACCCTCTTCCGGAGTTTCGAATCCCATTGTCGCTTTGTCAGTCTCAATTTCACAGAGAAGATCACCTGGAATAGTGAACATGGGTTAGCTAACAGTTTTTTTGTTTTTTTAATAAGGGGGCAAATGGGTCACCTGAGAGAAAGCAACTACCGTCACCCATAGACAATCACAACATTAGAAGAGCTGCAGGTGCATTGCCAGCCTAGTTTATATTAGTGGAAATAAGATTAATAGTGACTCAAAAATATTATAATTTTCATTATTATTTCTTTTCATTATTGTCATCTTGTAGTCTTAATTTCTAAAATTAAAACACCATTATAGCTGCGCAACTGTTAGACAGATTCTTGGATTGGATTCTACAATGTGAAGGTAAAATGATAAGAGCACTATGTAAACAAGATAAGGGCGATTCCATTTCGTGGGTGCACCAGTTTGACACAAAGCTTCCTACAGGCAAAATGAAGCATATTTATTAATAAAATATCCCATTAAGGGATACATTTTAACTAGTTTAACAATGATTTATAAATGAAAACCTTCATCAAATGTATGAAGAGCCACAAACTGGTCTGAAGTGCCATCGCCGGTGCAACCAATTTGACCCTCCATTAAGAACTGTAATGAGTTCATATGTGAATACTGGTTATTGCGAAACTTTTACAAAATAACTTGCCTATATTTCAAAAGAGCATAAAACAAAGAACCTATGGAACAAGATAAAAGTGATTATAGTAATAAGTACTAGACATTATTAACCATTTCTAGGATCGCGGGTGCAACATCAAAATTTTCTAATCTCTTAAACGTGAATTAAATCATAATTCTCTAACAAATTTTAAAATTTTCGATATGGAATATATAATTATACTAGTAATTTGTAATAAAACTACACCAAATTGTAGTTTTTTTTTAAATTTTCAGTTGTTTATTGGCCTGACAAAATTAATGGTCTAAATCACTAAAAATGGTTGAATAGTGTAATTTATACAAAAAAATTCGACATACGACTGTATAACTATACTACAACTAAACATTAATTTGAAATAAATGGTATTTTATTTATTAAAAAATATGGGAAAAAACATCGCGTCCCTCAGATGATAATGCTTTAAAACGCTCTAAATTATTCGAATTCCATTTTTTACCCATAAAAGTTGTTTTGTTAGTAAATACACATCTTCTTACGTATATTCCAATTGAAAAATGTAACTAATAACACTTTTAAAAAATTCTCGTTAATTTTCTCTGTAGCGGAATGGCCCATAATTAATTGAAGGGTTTCAGTATTAACTCAATAACTGTTTGAATTCATTTTGATAAAAATAATAAAAATGGCCGTTAGTTTGGTTATGTTCAATGAATAAGGAAACTTAAGTCAATGGTTATGTTACAATTAAAATGAATTGACTTTTTAATAATTTTATCATTAATTATTATTGGTACACATCTTATGAATGGAGATTTTGTATTGTTTCTTGGTCCCAAATAGCCTTTCAATATCCAATTTTATGCAGTTTGTCACTACATTGAAAATAGATGAATAAAGCATAGTGCTGAATAAAAAACCTGGTAGACAAAACCTGGCCACTAATATAATTTTGAGATAAGGTAAAGAATCTCTGTAAATATCATTAACATACCTTCATTTAACTTGTCCCCCTCTTTCTTTTCCCAGCTCACAATGGAGCCATTCTCCATAGTGGGTGACAGGGCCGGCAGATTGACACGGGAATGTGACGGAAGGTCCGAGTAGTATCTGGTTTGTATGCTCCATGGTTGTATTGTTGCTACCACTTTTTTGTGTCTCAATACCCTAAAAAGACAGTAAATGATCAAAGTAAAACATTTAAACAAAATGATAATGATAATTACTAGGTATCAGAAATTGATCAGTTTGGTCATGACAAACTTATGTTGTATGAGGGATTGTTGTGGTATGGTTCTGTTTGTACTCTTGAATACTTAGAAAATGCAGGATGTTTTGCACATGGGCACATAATATTGACAAATACGACGGCATAATAATTGACATTTTGGTTATGCAATTTATGTGGCAAATAATAAAATGTTTCAGGATAACTAAGAATTCGACATGAACATAAACAAGTGTAAAAAGAATTTGAAAGATTATCGAAATATAGATCGAAGCGCGTAGTTTTAATCCAGTAAGACTCACTTGTTTTCTTGTTTCCTTCTCGCTAATTCCGTGCTTAGGCATCTGGTTACATTGGACCGGATAGCCTTTTTAACACTATCGGTTAAGAGTTGGTTTCGTAAGAATATCGTTCGTAGCATTTCTGTTATTTATTAATTTAGATTGCCGGCCGTCCAAATAAATAGGGACGGTTTTTAAAACCAAAAGATCGACCTTTACCGACTTTTTGTAGGTCGTCCAAGAGATTTCCTCGCCTTTGCTGATATTGACTGTTGACAGTTGACACTGACAATTTTTGACATATTATCTTTTTTTTCTTTCACACATTCACAGACATGTTGGAAAAGCATAAAAACTTTTATCGTTTTCGGCATCTGCCCTGCCCCGGGACAGGGTGGGCTGACAGGTTAATATTATGTAGGCACTTCACAGTTCACTTGGCTATTTGTATTTGCGTATTTGATGTATTCGCTAAATAATCACCATATGTAGACGGTATGTTTGACAAGACGTATTGGCCTTATTTGCCTATTTGACAAATATGACCAATACCAAATACACGTATCCGTACCTTTTATGGAGTGTAGATAGAGGAGAACAGCTATCTTATATGGGGGATATTTGAAAAAGTGTCCAGCTGTACGCACTACGCAGTAAATAACAGTTGAAAAATCCTCCGAGAGTGGCGCTAGCTGGCAGCTGCAGCAAAGGGTATGGAATGAATTATGGAGTGTAGGAATGAATGTAGCCGTTGGTGACAAAATATAAATTATTACTGCAATATAAATTATTACTAGAATTACAGTTATTTTGGGTAACTTTGAATTGCGGTTTAGCTTTGAACAATAATACATTTTTGTATTATTCAAAGTTATACTGCAATTCAAAGTTACCCTTTAAACAGCTAACCAATATATTTTGAAAAATATAACCTAAAATAGCTGAAATAAAAGTTGCTAAATGATTTAAAATTTACCTTGTTGCTATTGTAGCGCCACCTTAGGGTGAATTAGTTTCACCCTAATGTTTAGAGATCTTTGAATTTAACGCATTTCCGCGGACACTTTTTACATACAGAGATATTTCTCCTCTATCTACACTCTATAGTACCTTTGTCGGTTTTTGACGCCCATCAAAAGAGTCAAATAGGCAAGTACAGCCACAGACTAATAAGAGATACTACAGATAGTACAGCTCACTGATCTCCATTATACAAGTACGTGTATAATGGAGGTCAGTGGTACAGCTCGACAAGGTTTTAAATGAACGTGGCGAAAAAAGGAACTAACGCTGCCATCATACAAAAACATCATTTTCGACAGTTCTCCTTTTTGCGAGCAGTGCCACCACCCACGTTCATTTAAAACCTTGTCGCACTGTAGAGATCAACTACGATAACATGGCGCGCCCCTCCAAATGACTGTTTAAATGTGTGTAGTAACATCCTTATGAAAGAGTTTGTATGTAGTAAGTATTCAACCAATCACAGTACACGTAATATTTAGTCAACTAATCATAACTAGCCGACCGCGCAAGACAACGCACTTCAAACGTTTTGACAACGCACTTCAAAAGTTATGAATTTTGGAGGGGCGCGCCATGTTATCGTAGTTGATCTCTAAACAAAATCAAGTAAAAGTTTGGTATTTGACGTCCATGTGTGGAAGGCCGTATTTGCCTTTATTTCCTTGTTTGTGTTTACGTCAATAATTTTGCCAAAGGCAACAAATAGCCAATAGCAAATACAAAATTTGTATTTGCTATTGGCTATTTGTTGCCATAACCATATGAAGTGCCTCCATTATATTGTTCATGGTTTGAGGTTTCTGCAAAATTTATTATCTTTAAAGTGCGGCTTGGCTTTTGCCCGTTAAAGACCTTTATTTAAAACCATGCGTCAGAATGCCGCGGGGCCGCACATGCATCTATCGTCATTCGTCACGAAGGCGCTATAGCCTATATAATTATGATGGAGGCACTTCACATGGCTATTTATATTTGCTATATATTGGCTATTTGTTGCATATGGCAAAATTATTGACGTATACGCAAACAAGCAAATAAAGGCAAATACGGCCTACCACACATGGACATCAAATACCAAACGTTTACTTGATTTTGTTTTCAGTGCGACAAGGCTTTAAATGAACGTGGTGCTGGCGCTGCTCGTAAAGGAGAACTGTAAAAAACTGTCAAAAATGACGTTTAAATTGTATGATTGCAGCGTTAGTTCCCTTTTTCGCCACGTTCATTTAAAGACGGCTGTACACTCTCGCCGAGACACAGCGAGGCGGCCCGAGTGCGAGAGTGTAAATGGGTGCGCTCGCCTCGTCTCGCCTGTCTCGGACCCTCTCGGTCCGTTGTCGGTATTTTGCGCCCGAGACAAAGGGTCTCGCGAGGAAAACGAGCGCACTACTGTACACTCTCGCGTCTTTCAGTACTAGTCCCGCCGTTGGACAGTGTAGAACAGAAAAATAACAATAATAAACGTCATTATCAATCATTATCTGTGAGAAATAAAATTAAATATGATTATAGATCTTTGGATTACAATGATATCTTTCGATGCATGGTGAATGGTGCATGGTCGTTTTCGTCCATCTTCTCTGAGTTCTTAACTGCGATTGAACTAAGCGAGAATGTACATGATCGCACTCGGGCAAGGGGCTCTCGCACGAGACTCTCGCCCGAGAGCTCTCGGCGAGAGTGTACAGCGGGCATTAAGCCTTGTTGAGCTGTACTACACATAGATAAAGTATTATAGTATAGATGTAATCTTAGCCCGTCATCGCGTGGCCATTTTGTGCTTATTTTCATACAAGTAGTGTGCGTGTATTTTCTTGAATATTTCTATTTGTCGATCATTTTGAAGCACATTATAATCCAGAAAAGAAAGTAATTTAGTTCATTATATCGATAAACTATAGTTCAAGTAATGAGAATCCGTAAACACAAGTAAAAAGCTATGCAATTTTTGTAGCCAAATTATTAATTATTGATGTGACATTTTTAGCACTAATGCCACAGAATATATTATATTAGTAGTACCAACAGAATTCCCACTCGTGAAGCCCGTTCAAAGAAATAACGACTCATGCTACAATACTATAAAGTTTAAATTCCGTTCGCGCAGTGCTAGGTGCCTACAATTATATTCACCTACTCATGCGCTCTCTTTCTATCGCATAACTCGTACATTTTCTGAAGAAATCAAGGTTTTCGCCTTTTATAAAACAAAATATTTAATATTTTTTAATTACTATTGGTACGAATAGCAAACCTTTTTATAGTGATATAAAATTT
This sequence comes from Polyommatus iphigenia, assembly GCA_963422495.1. Taxonomy (NCBI): domain Eukaryota; kingdom Metazoa; phylum Arthropoda; class Insecta; order Lepidoptera; family Lycaenidae; genus Polyommatus; species Polyommatus iphigenia. The sequence goes on from OY730187.1 coordinate 8,601,045, forward strand.
TAGTAACCCAACCTATATTTTATAGTAGTTTTATATATTCGATTAAAGTGCAGGAAACTTTTACAATTTAAACATAGTACCTAACTTGTGTTTATTTCTGTGTAGTTTGTGTGTTTCTTTGTATGAAATTGGTTTATTTGCTATGTTTGTATAGTTTTTATCTACTTTTTGTATTTTACTGCCTTATTTATATGCATATTTTTTTGGCCTTTTTTTAATTTTTCTTTTTTATAAGATTTATAACGATTTTGTCACAGCGGTTAAATCAGTATCATGAATTAAATTCCTCTATGATCATTGATCAGTAAACAGTAGATACGCGACGAAAAATCTTGCGCGTGCGTCACCGCTCGCTTGTGAGTCCCTAATGATTTGCCACCCGCGGGTGGTACTTCAGTTCGATGCCTACACGCGCGAGTGGGACAGGCCTGCTAATGCCTTTTAGAGGGTAAATTACGAGTTATTAGAATTTTTCAGTAGATGGACACTTTACACTTTGATCGTAAAAATAAAAGTTTGTGGTTTTTATACGGTGTAAATAATAATGGAATTAATATTGAGGGGCATTCACGCTACAATAAAAATAGAGTATTTTTTATCAGGTTGCGGTGTAATCAAAATAAAACATCTTTTTGTCGCCATGGTCATCACGTGCGCCTTGGTTTTGCAAATGAAAAGAAAAAATTTAGAAACATGCCAAAGTTTTAAATAATATTTTTTATGAGATTTATATATATTAGATTATAATAATTACTACAAATAATGCTAAAATATAAAACCAGGACTATATATAAAAAACTAAATCTAAGTCAGAGGCTGCCGGCAATGTACCCAAGAGGCTGGCAGCATTACCTCGCTGTATCGCAAGACTGATACGTTGGCCGAGGTAAGCGCCAGCTCTGGGATCGTTAGTTTTCTCAACCAGTTTTTGGGATAACTCTCTGAACATTTGTTTGGCACCAGGGCCCCACGGACCCAGGGTCTCAACCCCGAAAGGTACAAAAATGTAATCATTCCCCAGTGCTTCATATTTTCTTCTTTTGTTTGTCTCTGCTTGTGCCGCCGCAGCTCCCGCTTCCCTATGATACACATTGTGTATGTTATTATAAACGTTATTGTATAAATAACAATCTATTAAGTATTTTTTGTACATTCTTAATAACCTTTTATCTCATTTAAAGGTTTTTTTGGCCTGTCCAACTACTGATATTGTCAAAGTGCTCAAAAACAGTTATTGGACGTTATTAGATGAAATAATACTGATCTACTATATAATATAATATTCGAAAGATGAAAGTATTATTCAATACGAAAGTTAATTTGCAGCTAACTTGTGTCTTCTAAATACTTCAATGAAGTGGGACTTCTGAATACTTCAAAAACCTACTTGTTGCCGTTAGTTGTATTGTATGGAATGAATAAGGGAACGTAACGCAATTTGGGGGCCTTGTAAAATGTTACGGTGCGTTGCACAAGGGCTGATATTTAAACAATGCGTTAATTTTTTTTTGTTTTATAGAGGAATAAGAATTTTGAAAATCAGCTACCCTTTTTGTTTATGTTTTATTAATAAATCCCTGGATTGTGTAGTACGTTCCTATTATTTTTGTCGCTGAAGTAGGCAAATGGCAAGGCTTTAGTTTAAGTATACATTTTCATGAAATCCCTGACTTTGTGTATCATGAATTAAATTAAACAAATGCCATACAATTTTTGCTACCCATCAGTATAATCCAGACTCAAGAACATGTGCAACCTGTGGGATCTATTAGACAAGCCCAACTTCCTCCTGAAAGTAGAGTACGGCCACAGCGACAGGCAAATGAGCGGCTATGCATTGTGCTCCATATTGAAATATTGTCTGGGTATGCCGATTGGCTCGATGAGGACAATCTGAAATCTCTAACTATTTAAATTACGTTTAACCTGAACAATGTAATATACAGACGGACATCCTTTCACATCTATAATATTAATAGATGGCGGCCGTAACTCCATTGCGTCAAAGTTCGTTTATCGGGTGGATACCGTACATTTTCCCGGGACCAAAAGAACTATTTTTCCTTTCCCGGGACTCAGTGTCTCCATACCAAATTTTTGCAAAATCCGTTCAGTGGTTTGAGCGTGAAGAAGTAATTGACAGACAGACAGACGAACAGACCTTCATACTTATAAAGTTATAATATTAGTTGTTACAATAGTACTATGTACTATTGGTAAGAATTTTAATTTTTGACGTGAGAACGTCTTATATTTCGATGGGGCCTGCGCGCACGAAAAAACATGACGCAATGTGCGGCGTTACCTCGCTCTGAGGCGTTCCATTTAAGGCTATGACGTTGTCACGTTCAACTATCGGATGTACACCGCACAGAGCACCGTACAGTCGGGGAAAATTGTGCTAAGCAGAAATGTACAGTCGGGGAAATGAGTTATTTATCAAAAATGTACAGTCGGGGAAAATTGTGCTAAGCAGAAATGTACAGTCGGGGAAATGAGTTGTTTAGCAGAAATTTACAGTCGGGGAAAATTGTGCTAAGCAGAAATGTACAGTCGGGGAAATGAGTTGTTTAGCAGAAATGTACAGTCGGGGAAATGAGTTGCTTAGCAGAAATGTACAGTCGGGGAAATGAGTTGTTTAGCAGAAATGTACAATCGGGGAAATGAGTTCTTTAGCAGAAATGTACAGTCGGGGAAAATTGTGCTAAGCACAAATGTACAGTCGGGGAAATGAGTTGTTTAGCAGAAATGTACAGTCGGGGAAATGAGTCGTTTAGCAGAAATGTACAGTCGGGGAAAATTGTGCTAAGCAGAAATGTACAGTCGGGGAAATGAGTTGTTTAGCAGAAATGTATAGTCGGGGAAAATTGTGCTAAGCAGAAATGTACAGTCGGGGAAATGAGTTGTTAAGCAGAAATGTACAGTCGGGGAAATGAGTTGTTTAGCAGAAATGTGCAGTCGGGGAAATGAGTTGTTTAGCAGAAATGTACAGTCAGGGAAAATTGTGCTAAGCAGAAATGTACAGTCGGGGAAATGAGTTTTGACGTGACAACGTCTTAAAATTCGATGGAGCCGGCTGCACGCACGAAAAAACATGACTCATGCGGCGTTACCTCGCTCTGAAGCGTTCCATTTAAGGCTTGAAGTTCAAGCGAGAGCGCGGAACGAGCGACAAAGAGGCACATTGTCACGTTCAACTATTGTCAGTAAACCGACTTTACAGACAACCGTTTTTTGAAGTCATTTTTTGTTAAATATTTAGTTAAAATACCTTATTTTACAATAAATAATAAAAATATATGTGAAAACAACAATTATTTATAATGTTTCCTACTTACAATACCAATTTTAATCAAATTTCAATCAAACTTTGCTTGTCCAACTACTGGTTTTGGGTATCCCAACTACTGTAATTCCGTCCCATGACTGTGTTTTACCTACCATTCAGTTTTTATCAAAAAATCAATATAAACTGAAAAACCATCGCATTTTTATGTTTGCATATCTTAAGTTAGATAATTTATGAACACAAATATGATATCTATTTCTATTTCTTGCGAAATTGTACACTGGGGGTCAGATTTTGTATTAAAAGACTTGCTTTAACACGGAAACTACTGATCCGATTTGCATACGGTTTTGGCAGATATATTTGCCTCCTTACAACTCAACATCTGGTGTATAAAAATTACCCCCCCCCCCCCCCCCCCCCCCGTCAGATTTTGTAATAATAATAATATGAAAAGTCCATAAAAGAAAAAAGTTTGACTTTTTTCTTTTATGGACTTTTCATATTATTATTAACTGTTTTTCCAACTTAACATCTGGTGTATAAAATTTTTCCCCCCACCCCTCTTAGGGGACAAAAGAGGGGGTAAGATTTTGTATCAACTGATGAAGTAGAAATACTTTAAATCGCAAAACAACGTTGCCGGGACAGCTAGTCTAGCATAAAATGTTCACTAAAACCTTTATTAACACTTTTATTACATGAAATATGCAGACCGACTCCTTTGTTATGTTCTAGTAAGGACATAACATTACACGCTTTTGACGCTTATACACCGATATATAATAAGGCTCTCTCGTAGTGTATATTATCTCAATGGTACTATACGTAGCATCGCTTATTTCTGTGGCTGTACTTGCCTATTTGACTCTTTTGATGTGCGTCAAAAACCGACAAAGGTACGGATACGTGTATTTGGTATTGGTCATATATTTTGTCAAATAGGCAAATAAGGCCAATACTTGTCAAACATACCGTCTGTACATGGTGATTGTTTGGCGAATACATCTAAAGGGCCCCCGAGACGGTCAAACGGTTTGACTCAAATACGTAAATTTTGGTTTGACTCAAACCATTTTGATCGTTTACAAAGCTAGTTTTAACGGTTTGTCAAACATTTACGTGTTTGAAGCTTGTTTGATGAAATTTCATATTTTTGTTGTGTTTGACGCGCCGTTTGATCGTGTTCCGAAGCGTTTGATCAAACTCGGCTTAGTTTAGTGCTGGATTTTAAAGAAGAAAAAAGAAAAAAAGAAAGAAGCTGTAGTTTCTAGCATTCTGTAAATGTTCGTCGATAAAACGATATCTTAGTTCATATACTTACTATTCTTTGGATCAAAGTCTTTTTCTTTTTTTCTCTTTTGACAGAGGATCCTCTGAGGACATAATATTAAAGTTATAAACATTAGAAAATCGCGATCCTATTTCTAGAATCTAGACTCTAGAGAGCATCAGTCTTGTCTGCATCACAAGACGTGTACTCGACAGCGCGTATTGAATTAAACTGCGCAGTATCGTTTGACAAACCGTTCAAACCGACATCAAACGGTTGCATCAAACACGTAAGGTTTGACTCAAACCGTTTGACCGTCTCGGGGGCTCTAAATACGCAAATACAAATAGCCATGTGAAGTGCCTCCATGAGACATTCCATTCCATTGGCGCAGATTACACGCATCAATATTATCATGATTCGAGTATCACTAACGTGACCATTATTTCTTTTTGTCAGAGCGGGACCTCCCCCCCCCCCCCCATTCTATTTCAAAGTGCTAATCTCAGGAACTACTGGTCCGATTTGAAAAATTCCGTCAGTGTTATTATCGATGAAGGCTATAGGCTATATTTTATCACAACAAGACTAAGGGAAAGGACCTAATGCTAGACACTGAACTAATAGATGACACTTACGACAAAAATGCCATAAAAATAAGAATTACTCTAATTATTTCTCAACACTGTAAATTTTATAAGCTTCTTATGCTATCTGTTGATGTGAAAAAATATATTAGGGGCGCCTTCGGGAACAAAATTTAAAATGGGATCAGTTTTCGTAAATGATGTGACCGCGTCAACACGCGCTCGGCAATTTCTTAGCAAATAGGTTAAGGAAGGCGAAATTTTGCACGTAAGTTTTGAATACATTTATTAGATTTTTTGTAATTTCTATTGATTTCATTGGATTAATGGTCATGTTGTTTACACTAATTAATGTTTATTTATGATCTTTTCTCCATTTTCCCTAACAATATAAAGGGTGTCTTACTATTAGTTCTTGAAAATGTAAAAAACCTAATAGATGACATGGATCTCATCTTTTAGTTTTGCAATACATACTAAAGTTATTTTGTACTTTATTCTACTGCAAATATCATCACTATTCTCTAAAAATATAATTCTATTAACAAACTAAGAACTTAGAAAGCCACTGTACCTAAAAATGGACATGGTGTCCAATATTAGACCTTGTACTGATCTAAAAATCGATTGCTTTAGTTTTGTAGCAGTAAAAAGAAGAAAAAGGAGAGCTGAGAACAGAAAGAAGAAAAAAGAAGAGGCAAAAGAAGCATGGAGACTAAAGACTGAAAATAAATTTGCTAGGAAAAAAATATGAAAAATAAAAATAAAAGGAAAGATAGTTTCAGCATGGAAGAAGAATGAATAGAATCTGGAGACAACGTGGATAATATTTCTGATGCATGTAGTTACTATGATGAAGTAAATGAAATCTTTTGAAAAACGGAAGATAAAGACCTAATAATATGAAAAATGTAAAATGTAATTTAATGTTCTATGTCAACTATTAGTTCATATTGGTGTCTACTATTAGTGATGTTCGCTTATTGTGATGTCATCTATTAGCTCTTATGACTAAGTTTACAAAAAGACCAATAATATATTTTTTAATTGATTTGTCAGAGAATAATAATAATAGTTTTATTTTGTAAGAGTTACTGAAGACATGGAAGAAGTTATCAATCCTTTATTTTCATAAATTATATATTTTATAACATTCAAATGTTTCATGTTTCCTTAAAGTGTCTGCCATTAGGTCTTTTCCCTTAATAAGAGCGAAGAAACAGGAAAATGTGGAAAAAACGGGAAAATCAAAAAAATATAACTATGTAGTTATTCATATCGAGCAAAATATGGCAGAATAATTACGTTTGTTGTCTGTATGCGTTACTTCAAGGCATTGCACAGGCATTTCAAACATAACAATACTTTTAAATTATTGTCGTTTGGTCTGTCTGCAAAAGCGGGACAATTTCGGCCTCGCGGGGGACAGCGGGACAGACTACCTGAAAGCGGGACTGTCCCGCCAAAGCGGGACGTATGGTCACGTTAAGTATCACGCGAATCCACGCGAATTACAAGACGTACTGAAGCGCCCTATTAGTCCGGTCAAATTAGACAAAAAATAGGGGTGAGGTTACAATAATTCCAACTAGGCTGAATATTTGTAGGATTGTTCAAAACACTATTATAAAGGAAATGTGAAAAGTCCTCATCGATCCGGCACGTGCAAAAAAATTTACTCGCTGTCAAAGGTCACAAAAACGGGGTTTTCGCGATTTTCAGCAAAACGGTAAGTTTTATCATAAAATTAGCTCAGACAAAAATGGTAGATCAGACAATTAGGTATAAAAAATGTCTAAATACTTTTTTTCCTAAGAGCCACCGTTTTTAAGGTACATAATATTATAAAGCCGGGTCCGCTACGCCCAAAACATGTTAGCAAAACATGTTTGTAAAACATGTTAGCAAAACATGTCCGTCTGGTGCGCTCTGTTTTGTTATTGATTTGTCTGTGGATTTTGTTTTATTATTATTATTATAAAATTATTTTAATCAATAAGTACATTTATTTCAAGTGTACTTATTGATTCTGTGATTCCAATTTATTTCAAAAATGAGTTCCGACGAAGGGGATGTATTTAAAGTACAAGCAGATATGAAATTGTATGAAATAATCAAAACATAACCTAACTTTTGAGCATCATCCTAGCGGCTAGCCTAGCTTTTGAGTAAATCACAGATGACAGAACACAAAACCCACAAAATGTGACGATTCCAATTTCCAATACCGTAATCTGTGACGTTTCCCCTCCCCACAGGCGAATGCGGGGGATGTTATTTCCATTTATATCGGTAAACATGTTATGTGTTTTTGCTAGCAAAATCTGATAAGCCACGCCCCTATTCTGTTTTACAAACATGTTATGATGTTTGCAAACACGAAAACACGGCGCAGCGGACCCGGCTTAACGATTCAAAAAGTTGAAAGAGTTGTAATCGTCATAATATGTACAAGTACACCACGTATATACATCACTAAAGCCGTAATACAAGCAAAAACATCGTTCTATCGGTCAGTGAATTAGTTTCACCCTAATTTAACGCATTTCCGCGGACACTTTTTACATACAGAGATAGTTCTTCTCTATCTACACTCCATAGTCACAGGCTACACGGTCAAATTTTCATCAATCTGATCCATCAATACGGTACGGATTGACGAAAATTTGATAGTGTAGGTACGCCACTGATTGATGGATTGATCGTATTTTTAATATGAAATTTTTATAACCGTCAATATTCCGTCAATCAGATTGATGGATCAGATTGATGAAAATTTGACCGTATAGCCTGTGACATAGGCAGAAGCAGTCAAAATATGACACCGCCACACCGTACTACCGTAGTGCGCAGACGGTAGACTGTATATATAAGTAGTTTTATAATATTTTAAACAAAACATTTTTATTACATACAGCTCTTATATTTTTTTTACTGATGCCATATTTTTATTGAGGAGCTCCAATATTTAATAAATAATAATGGTTTGTTTGGGATGACACATGTCCGTCATGCCACTACAATTTTCTCTACAATTTATTTTCAAATAAATTATTAAAATCCAAAAACGCTTAGCTAAAAGCGGAAGAAAATACTTTCCTAAGTGTTCTTCTTACCACCGATAATAATAATTTATCGAACTCCAAGAGGGGAAAATTGTGAATAATATGTGAACCGACATAATTTCCCCATACAACCGCCAAGGATTGCGAAGCGATAATATGATATGAAATTAAAGACAAAACCAAGGAATATTTGGTTTTATTCCAAATAAATTGTCGCACATATTTGTCAGTAAGAAAAGGTATGACAATAATAGTTTTTGACATTAATAGACAAACCGAGAGATGCTGAAGAAGGTTTTAATGTACACTACATTCGTCCGGCCTTTAGAATTAACGGGGGACGTAGTCCTTGAGATAATCTGGAGGTTTTCTTTGTCTTCCAGATCTTCTGGTCCGATGTCGCTCCTCATCGCCAGTTACAGTTTCCTCTGGGCTAAAGCCTAGATGTGAAGAAGGTGCCTCTTGAAGTACTTCTTCATCTTGTCGTAGAGAACCAGAATCAAAATCCTCCGTGTTCCGGTGTGATGAATCTGCTTCCATCCGTACTTCTTCAACTTCGGCATTATCATTTGAACTCAATGGTGCCGTCTCCATTTCTAGTAGTGGTTCCAGGACAGTTATCGGAGTTTGAGGGAGAGGTGCTAAATGTTTGTTAGATATAGTGGCCTCCCGCCCGTCTGCTAGTCTTACGTAAGAATATTGAGGATTAGCTTCAAACAATTCCACTTCTTCAACGTCCGGATCATATTTAGACTGTTTTGTATAATTCTTCTTTAAAACAGGGCCAGGGCTTAGGAGCCACGTTGGAAGAGATTCACCGTTAGCACTCCGCCGAGGGTGTTTAAAGAACGTTTGTAGATGTACACAGTAGTGATCGAATGGAATGTAGAGCGTTAGGAAGAACGTGTTCCCAATGGTCAATATCCATTTGTTTCGACTTTAGGATTAGTCTTATCGTCCTCCATAATGTTCCATTTAACCGCTCGACTTGTCCATTCCCTTGAGGATTGTATGGAGTAGAACGACTACATGCTACACCATTCATCACTAAGAAATCTCTCAGTTCTTTCGACATAAACGCTGCACCTCTATCTGAATGGATATAATGTGGTGTCCCATACGTCTGAAATAGATCCTTTAAACATCCTATTACAGTCGCAGCGGATACGTCTTTAGTTATGTATGCAAAAGGAAATCTTGAGTACTCATCAATAATAGTCAAAATAAAACGATTTTTACTATGAGTAGGTAAAGGACCTTTAAAATCAATATTGAGCCTTTCGAAAGGTGCAGTAGCCTTAATAAGATTTCCATTTATTCTTGCAAAGCGGGGTTTGATCTCAGCACAAATGCGGCATCCCGCAGTCATATTCTTAACATCTTCGGAAGTGTAAGGTAAGTTCTTTGACCGAATCCAGTGAGTCATGCGTACAATACCAGGATGACCCATTGTATTATGCAATTCATAAAGCTATCTCTACCTGGACGGTAGACTATATCGTATTTGTAGTTAGATAACTCCAGACGCCATCTTTCTATTTTCTCGTTCTTTATCTTACTCTTATGTGACTGATTGAACATAAATGACACAGATCGCTGATCAGTGATAAGTCTAAAATGTCGCCCAGTTAAATAATGTCGCCACTTTCTCAAGGATTCAACAATGGCACAAGCTTCTTTTTCGACAGAAGAATGGTGTCGTTCAGAATCATTCAAAGATCTCGAAAAGAAAGCTACTGGTTGACCATCCTGCGAAAGAGAAGCAGCAAGAGAATGTTCAGAGGCATCTGTTTCAACAGTAAATTTTGCATTTGGATCTACGGCAATGAGAACTGATTTCCGTATATCTGCTTTTATCCTTTGAAAAGATTCAATTTGTTCTTTAGTAAGTGGAAACTGTGTAGTTCTAGCGAGCGAGTGGATCTTCTCGGAAAAGTTTCTTATCCACTTAGCATAGTGAGAAAACATTCCAAGAGCTCTTTTTAGAGATGGTGAATCATTTGGAACGGGTAAGTTCATTAAAGGACCGACACGATCCTCGTCCGGCTGAATTGAATTGTTTTTAATTTTGTATCCTAGTAGTTTAATAGATGACTGTCTATATACACACTTCTCTTCGTTTAATGTCAGGTTGTATTTATGGACGGCGTCTCTAAACCGTTTAAGATTTGTATCGTGTTCTTCAATTGTTTTGCCACATATAGTTACGTCATCAAGATATGCATACGTACCCATTAGTTTTTCTTTAGTAATGATAAAATTGAGTGTTCTCTGAAAAGCAGCAACTCCATTAGTAACGCCAAACGGTATACGAGTAAATTGGTAGAGGTTCCCGCATGCCTCAAATGCAGTATAAAATCTCTCTGTTTTCAATATAGGAACTTGATGATATGCACTTTTTAGATCGATCTGACTAAAGACGTTGTGTTGAGCAACTTTCGATACGATTAATTCTATATTAGGTAGAGGATACGCATCTAATTCAGTGAATCGATTAATCGTCAGTGAATAGTCTATCACGAGACGTTTACGATGAGTAGTACTTGTAGTAACCAACACTTGTGCTCTCCAAGGAGAATTGGTTGGCTCGATCACTCCATCCTTTAAAAGTTTCTCGATTTCATTTTCGATAAATATTGTATCAGCTTCTGAGTGTTCCCTGGATTTAATTGCTATGGGCTTCACATTTTCAGAGAGGTTAGCAAAAAGTGAGACTTCGGGAACAGAAGCTGCTATGACATTGCATATTTTAAGAGGTTCCTTTGTACCTCCAAAGGTAAGTTCGACTGACGAGTGGTCGCTTAAGATATCATGTCCAATTATAATATCAGAGCAAAGTGAGTTAAGAATATAAAGAGGTTTACGTCTGTAGAAATGTTCATTCATTTTAAGATCTACGAAGCACATCCCCTTTACACACGAAGTGTTATTTTTGGAAGCTAAAGTTACATTTTCGTTCCAGGGAATGCGTTTTAATTTCAGTTCTTGAACGAGATTCTCGTCTATAAAGCTAGTAGAGCTTCCACTATCTATGAGAGCATCGGCTCTGTGATCATTGATAGATACGACTATAGTAGTCTTTTTCAAGCTCATGGGAGAGGCAGCAGATATAGCTCCTAGTTGTTCATTTTCCGATACGGCATTAGACGAAGTCCCGACTCTTTCACCCCTGCATACTTTGGCATAATGGCCCTTCTTGTTGCAATTAGTGCATGTGACATTTAGTGCGGGGCATTTAATGCGTTGGTGGACTTGCCCACCGCAGAAGAAACATTTCTTTTGGCGAAATTCAGTCGTCGATTTCACAATATTATTGAAATCCATACTAGTAATTTTGTAGTCTTTACAGTTATTGTTTGCCAATTCAATGGAAAGGGCTTTATTAACGGCCTGATCTAAATTGATATCTAAACTTTGTAATAATTGTTGTCTGATTTCATTTGAATTAATCCCAGCAATAAATGCGTCACGTATGTATTCACTTTTGTGAGTTTGAGCATCTACAGCTTCAAAACAGCAACTTTGGGCGCGTTGCTGGAGCGTGCGCAAGAAATCTGAAATGCTCTCATCTGGTTTTTGTACAGATTTTAACAGTATAATATATCTGGCATGAACCTTATTCTTTTCTTTAATATAAAGTTTGTCTAATAGCCCAATGGCTGAAACACAATCTTTCGCTTCACGAACGTGAATATAAACATTGTAAGATAAATTGTTTAATAGTAACCTCAGCTTGGTTTCTTCCGAAAAAGTTTCTTTTCCCATGCCTTCGCTAAGATAGTTGGAGAATGTCGTTTTCCAGTGTTCATATTTTAATTCAGCCTCCGGAGTGCCGGGTTCAACTTCGAACTTACCTGGCTTCAGTAGTTGCGCAATTGTAGACATCGCAGATGATATTTTTTTATTTGGAATAAATTGTCGCACATATTTGTCAGTAAGAAAAGGTATGACAATAATAGTTTTTGACATTAATAGACAAACCGAGAGATGCTGAAGAAGATTTTAATGTACACTACATAATATGCCTCCGAGAAGAAGTCTGCTGTTATCCGAGCCTATTGACAGGATATTCCGTGAAAGCATACGCTCAAGCAACAAGACATTATCAGCGCATTGGCTGCTTCGACAGGAGTAGTAAACCATGAGCAGCCCTTCATAGTCCGGCTACAGAAAGTGAAATTCGCTCCTAAGGACACGCCCGTTTCAAGTTTCCTTTTGATATTCTTAGTTTCTATTTCTTTTCTATAGTTTTGTTGTTTTTTAACTATCCTGACCCTATAGTTTTATTGTTATTTAGATTTAATTTAGGCTATTTTTAGAACGTTATTCTTTTTAAGTAATTGTAGATGTTAAGCACTAACCAAGATGCAGGGACATCCACTGATGATGCGATCGTGCCGCTTGAAATTTTAGTGCAGTGTACCAAATGTCCCCAACCCCGACATTTCAGAAGTGAGAGGGGCCTACGTATCCACATTGGTAAGTGCCATAAGGAGACGTTACTCTCTTCTCCTTCAGAAGCTTCAGTTTCACATTCCCAGAACTCCACCGCACGGGAACCCTTTTGGCAAACAATATCCAAATTGAAACAATCTATCCCAGTACTTAGGCGGATTCCTAGGGGTGCCAGAGTAGCCGTAGCCCAGAAGCTTGCCGAAACTGTACACAAAACAGTAAATGAAAACTCGAGGCAAGCCTGGGAAAACCTCTTGACGTTTACCTACCGCACTCTTCACGTGATTAGGGATCCCCAAAATAATACCTCCCTCACTTCCCGTGTCAAAAAGAACTGCGCCACTGCTATTGATTTAAATCAACATTTTCCTTTATGTTATTCTGCAAAAAATAACATTGTTAAAAATGTTGAAAATAAAATTAGTGAGGGAGATATTAAGGGCGCTGCGCGGTTGCTCTTTTCCAGCGACACGATTGCACCGAACTTCCCAGAAACCGTTTCGGCCTTACAAAAAAAAACACCCCCATCAACCGACATCTCAACACATTCCTGACGCCCATGACGGAGCACCACCCCTTCAAACAACAGTCGACAGTGTTCGTGGAGCTATCATGTCTTTTCCTCCGGGTTCAGCGGGCGGTCTCGACGGTATCACCCCTCAGCATCTGAAGGACCAGCGGTTGCTGTGGGGATGCCGGAGAGAAACTCCTGCAGGAGGTCACGAATTTGTGCAACCTCATGCTTCGTGGTGAGGTTGCTTCAGACATCGTAGACATCCTGTATGGAGCAAACCTCTGCGCGCTGAGGAAGAGAGATGGTGGCATTCGACCGATCGCTGTCGGCTCAACATACCGGCGCCTCACTGCCAAGATAGCCTGCAGGTCCATTAAATCCCTGTCATCATATTTCCAACCCAAGCAACTTGGTTTTGCCTGCAAAGGTGGCTGTGAGGCAGCCGTTCACTCTTTTCGCACTCATGTTCAAAATTCCAAAAACAGTATATACCTAAAGGTCGATGTTAGAAACGCTTTCAATTCTGTAGACAGGGTCGCCATGTTGACACAGATAAAAACCAAAGCCCCCACCATTTTGCCCTTCATGTTACAGTGCTACCGAGAACCCACTAAACTCATTTACCAGAACCATTTAATCCAGTCTGAAGTTGGCTGTCAACAGGGCGACCCTCTAGGCCCAGCAATTTTGGAATCTAACTCCTAAATTCCAAATTCAACGTATGGTATCTAGATGACGGGACCCTTGCCAGCGACGCATCTACAGTTCTTTCGGATTTTCAGACCCTGATTCGCGAATTCAAAATTATAGGCCTAGATCTGAACCTGGGGAAGTGTGAGCTTTTTGTCCCTGATGATTGTGAGGATAGAGATGAGATAATATCCAGTTTCAAGGCCGTCGCCCCAGAATTATCAGTGATTGAGAAGAGTTCACTTTTTCTCTTGGGTTCACCTGTTCTAGCTGATTCTTTTCCAGACTATATAAATGAAAAAGCACGAAATTTTAGTGAAAGTTTAGATCGTCTTCTCCAAATTAACAGTCACATGGCATTTACTCTGATTCGATATTGTTTATTCGTTCCTAAATTTACGTATGTTTTGCGGTGTTGTCAGCTCTGGAAGTTCCCAGAACTTGTCCATAGTTTAGATGACACCCTAAAACATACGCTTTCCACAATTTTAAACATAAAATTTGACGAACGTTTCTGGACTCAAGCTACATTACCAGTAAGGTTCGGTGGCCTGGGAATACGAAAAACATCAGACACAGCTTTACCGGCGTTCTTGTCCTCGGTCCACGCAAATCGCGCAGTAATAACCAAAATTTTAGAGCCCTCTTCTTGCCCACTCGTCATTCCCTTTGCGGACGAGGCCAAGGACGCCTGGGACATTGCTAGTGCCGGCAGCGAGGTCCCCAAAAACACATCCTCCCAAAGGCTCTGGGACGAGCCCGTATGCGAACTGGTGCGTAATAAACTGTTTAACACGTCTACCAGCGCCGTAGAACGGGCTCGACTTTTGGCCGTGGAGAGGTGGGAGTCGGGAGCTTGGCTGCAGGCACTACCATCTTAAAACACAGGAACATTGCTGGACCGTAATACATTCCGTCTTGCCACTGCCCTGCGTCTTGGTGCCCCCATGTCGTCCCCTATCAGTGTGTTTGCGGCGCGCACGTAGACAGCTACGGTCACCACGGGCTGTGCTGCTCCCGAAGTGCTGGACGCTTTTCGCGGCATCACAGCCTGAATTACCTCATTCGCCGGGCTCTTGTCACTGCCGGCGTGTCAGCGATACTGGAGCCCTCCGGTTTGGCGCGTGGCGATGGCAAGAGACCCGATGGAATGACCCTGGAATGTGGGACGGGCCCTTGTGTGGGACGCTACTTGTGTCGACACATTCGCCTCGTCCCATATTCGGGGCACCTCGAGTTGTGCGGGTGCAGGCGCCAATCAAGCAGAGAATCTCAAGCGGCGCAAGTATGAGAACCTCAGCTGCGGAGATCTCATATTTGAACCGCTTGGGATGGAAACTCTAGGCGCATGGGGTCCGGGGGCACATAAGCTTTTTAGAGGAATATCTAAGAAGCTTGTTGAAGCCACCCGAGACCCCAGAGCTGGGAGCTACCTGGCACAGCGGATAGCAATTGCCATCCAACGTGGCAATGCTGTCAGCTTGCTGGGCACTCTGCCAGATGGGAACGACTTGGGCAAGATTTTCTTTTTATAGTTTTATATTTAAAATTTGTATATATTTGTATATTTTAGATTGTATTTTTAGTGCTTAGATTTTTATCCTATTATTCATAACTTTTATTATTATGTTGTTCTCCAATAAATTTTTGTTTGTTTGTCATGGTTTGTGGTGTGTTTAGTTCATATTAATACCTATTTAATACCCATTATATAATTTATATCAATGATATTGTATGTTACTAACGTAACTAGATTGGCAGTTTACGACAGCAACGCGTCACCACTTTGAAGATGCCTGCAGGCATATCTGCCATACATAATGACATAATAACATTATGAAGTGACATTGTCTTTTGGGCTATCAAGTGGTTACGCATTTCTGAGAATCGTTTGTAAGACGTTGCCACTCTAGTATTTTAGAAACTCATTGATTTATATTTTTGTCTTACAATGGCATTATTCATTAATGACACTGTTTCTTTAATCATTGATGACACTTTTTATTTTTATTAAAAAAAAACAGTTGTCTGTGGTATGTCGACGAAATGTCAGCTGTCACTGTTACGTCAATTTCTTTTTGTGTCAAGTGCTACCTTTAGCGACTGTTTTGATTCACAATGGTGAGATTTTAATTATAAAATATCGGATAAATCCGTAAAGAAAACCATGTATGAACTAGTTTTTAAAAGTGGCATGATGTGCAATTTATATAATATACAAATATTTCTGTTGTGGCCCCCGTATAATCATAATTTTAATGATGTGAAAACTTGGTGTTCAATCTGAGTATTACTTTCAGGCCAAGCGTACCAAAAAGGTCGGAATCACTGGTAAATATGGCACACGTTACGGTGCCTCCCTCCGTAAAATGGTCAAGAAGATGGAAGTGACCCAACACGCCAAATACACTTGCTCCTTCTGCGGCAAAGTAAGTCACTTTTCTGCTTTATACTTCTGCTTTAAAGAAACCGTACTATTTTAATGTTTATCGAGGTATTAGTTCTTATAATTACAGACTTTTAAGCTTAATTAATGTCATGGTCTTATAATTTGTTGGCTTTGTTATTATTGTTTTAATAACCTCAAAGTCTAAAATATGTATGTTTCAACATAAGACTTTGTTGCTATTTGTACAAACATTATCAAATGAAAATCAAATTAGGTATATCATTTTAAGTTCCTTCATCATCATACAGTCTGACATTATCTTACCAACTTCTCGTAATGCTTCCTCTTTGCCTCTTGCCATAATCATTTTATGTTTCTATAGTGTTTCAAAACAGTACTCTTAAATACTAATATGTAAATTTCAGGACGCCATGAAGCGCAGCTGTGTTGGAATCTGGTCATGCAAAAGGTGCAAAAGGACAGTTGCCGGAGGCGCTTGGGTTTTCTCAACCACCGCTGCTTCATCTTGCAGATCCGCTGTGAGGAGGTTGCGTGAAGTCAAGTAAACAACTAGGCTAAGAAAATAAAGAAAAAACAGTAATGTTTTAGTTTTATTTCATGCATCTTTTTAATGATCTTTACAGGCTAACATACATTAGCTATACTTTATTAACTAAGAGATTTGTATCTTTTTTTTAGAAATTCATTGGTATCATCGTTGAAGTATTAACTTTATAATTTTTATACCTAGTTATTTAACACCTCGATCACGGATTCTTGGAAATCTTTTGTTCTCGCAGTCGCATGCGACAACTTGGGAATGAAAGTGTTTATTATTAGTTAGTGCTCAGTTTTAACTAACCTAACCAAAACATGTTTGTGGCCCTTATGAAAAAAAGGTTGGGGACCACAGATATAGATTGTGGTGATTTCATCTAGATAAAATAATGCTTGTGTTATAAGATAATATAAACTAGCACTAACTTAGTGTAAATAAATTACACTCATGTTGCCATAATAAATTGAGATTTGAGATCAAAGAATTCTATTTAAACAGGATAGAATTCTTTGTTTGAGATAGGAACATTGTGATGAATTCAAAACCATTTTTATCTCTTGTTGAAAATGATATTACAGATAAATTTATGATAACACTATGTACACATTTTGTCAAGATATTTCCATAAAAGTTTTAAATTATTAAAGATTGAAATTTCTGTACCAGTAGATGTAAAATTTTGAATCCTGATTAAGTATTGAAAGGGCTAGGTGGAATAAAACAAAACTTAGAAGTTCAATCTATATGTAATAAAATACTTAAAATAGTACAGTATTAACAATTTCAAAAATATATTTAATATTCAATATAGCACCAACCACTATGTGATAATAATATAATTCTTGAGCAAAAATTATATTATGCTCTCTGATATTAAAGTACATTAACCCATCAGTCGTTGCAAAACGAGACACAATAGCTTTTTCATTGTTATCGCGGCCGGATGCGGCCGCTTGGGGCTTCATGAATTAAATAAGTAAAATCTTAATTAAATATTAAGCACAGATCCGATCCAAACAGTCATGGTAAGGGAGAATAATACTTAAAATTTTTATCAAAAATTCAGTCACCTACGTCACTATCTTTATCACCTATGGCATACAAAATATGAAAAGCTATACCTAGCAGCGCTGTACCTAGTAAATCTCCTAGAGCAGTCAAATAAGGTATAGCAGAGTTGTCCGGATCCAACCCCAGCTTCCACATCCAGTTTATTAAATAATGACTAATTGTTAGCAACAAAAACACTTGGAAAACAGCGGCACACATATAAATTAATATAAATATTGGCGTAAGTGATGTATGGCCGGCCTTAATGTATCCTATCGTGTAAATAAATATTAGCTGACTGGGTATAACCATTAGCAGTAGCAGCTTTGTGGTGCTGCCTAGTACTGAGTTCTCGTAGGAGCCAGTGTGCAACAAAGTTGACAATCTCGAAGCATGCACAGCAACCATGTTGCCACCAATACCATTGATAACAAGCTGAAACACAGCAACACCTTTATAGTTCGACACTGTATAGTCAAGTATCAATCCCCCTGCGCTACTTATGACCATAGCAGACACTACTGGCACCCAACCCTCGTCTAGGGCTTGTCTAGTGAAATTATTCTTCCATGCAACATAACCACAAATTGGCACCAACGCAGCCCCAATAATGACAATAATAAATCTCAGCACGAGATTTGATGCTAGAGAGTTGAACAACATAGACGCTATAAATGATAGCAGTGCCAAAGTTGTTAGGTCACCCAAGCTGGCAGCTATCGGTGTTGCTACATTATCTGGGTTTATATTTATCTCATTAGAAATAACTACAACACCGATCATAATCAAACTGAGGAAAAAACTAGCTAGAGATGCAGTCAATACACTGGAGGCACATAACAGTATTGCATGCTGTATATCAAATTCTCCCTTAGGTATCCAGCCCATAGCTACGGCGACCATGGCTGCTAAAAATCCCACTAAATTTGCTTGACACTGTAGGAGACACAAATTTCCAACCACAAGTGACAACAGATGTGTTTTCATGTGTCCCAAATGAGCGTGAGTTGAGAGTCTAGAAGCTAAGGTCATTTCTAAATTTCCTTTCAATCCAAGCAGAGCAGGCACCAATATGTAGACCTCGGGAATTTTTTGGAACACTTGCCAATGTTGTACTTTATCTAGAAGCAAACTCGCTGCGACCATTCCGAATCCGGCTACGAGAAACGACACGAACATTTGGACGGCGGCGACCCAGGAATTCTCGCTTTTTATTATATCTGGTGGTTTATTTTCGCCAGTGCTCGAGTTGAAGTCTGCCATGATCTCCGTTTCGGTGCCACTTTCCGAGAGTCGCATCATTTTTGCTCTGTTTATTACTAATGAACTCATCAATTACTGGTTTTTATATGAACACGTATAAAAAATAAAATGCAGCTATTAACCGCTTTAAGTACTGCGTTTGCTAAGATTGCAACATGTAAACAAGCTAAAAACGAGTATCATTTGTGGTTTATTACTCAAACTTTAGTACACCACAATGTACAACTATAACTTTTTACAATTTACTTTATTTAAAATCATTTTTGGACTAGCTCCATTGGCTTGGCGACTGAACTTTTTATTTTCACAACTTGAACACAAATTCAAGGAAAATCTCAAAATTCACAAGTCAAATGTCAATTTTGACATTTTGACATAGATGACGTTCCTTAATTGACAGTGTCACTTGACGTTGAATTTTTTTCTTGGAATATGTGATAAACATTATAAGGGTTGGGTCAAACCCAGTTGGGCTAACTTCGCAGTTCGTTGTTAATGGAATTTTCGGTTTTCCAAATAAAAACTAGAAAATATACTAAAAATAACGCCAAGTTAGTTTTAATAAAAATAGCCAATATTACATTTTAAAAAATTCTAAGTCTAGACAATAAAAAGACTAAAATAGAAATTTCATTCTAGCACTAAACTTACAAAGCAAGGCAACGTATCCGATCGCAAATGACACGACATTAGAAAGCTTGACTTTTGTAATTTGACGTATTCAGTAAAGTTCATTTGTGTTGTAAGTGTGCGTTTACATTTGATTTTTTATGGCTAGTGCTCCTTTTTTTAGGTTTAATAATATAAATAGACTAGAAATTAACAAGTCATAAGCGATAAGGCCTCAGTTTTATGATTTTTGGGTAAGTCGATTTACGAAATATTTCATGTAAAACGAGTGAACAATCGTAATATATTATGACGACGGTTTTACACAGAATCCGGGAACCTACTTCGGCAATTCTTTGTGAAACATAAAGTTAAGACTATCCAATGAAAAATACATATTGTGTCTAAGATTTTACTGTAACAGTGAGTTTAAAATGTAAAATGTAAGTGTTGTACCTTTACTCGGGAATCATGTAGGTAAATTAAGTTTAAATCTTTGTTCCTTAGGTCTTGTTAGAAGTGGTTTGACATGTGGCATTAAAAGAAGATAGCCGACCGCTTATATTTTCACACAACAAACATGTTCAGAACAAAGATTAGAATACATACATGTCGAATAATTTTGCTCACATCACTCGTATGGTTACTTGTTGATGTCGCGCTCTTGGCACTCTATTCGGACTGCATAGGAGATGGATGGAATTGCAGTAAGAAACCATCCAGTGAAATTGCCATAAAGGTATGTTCATTTACAGTTTAACTAAATCTTACTCTTAAATGTTCCTAAGTTAAAGTTGGAGTAGTTGTTAGTTCAAATAGATTTAGTAAACTCAGATATATTAATATTCTTTCTTATGAATCATTCATCAAAGTAGAATCACATACTTTTACTAAGTTATGTGTCTAAAGATTCAATATCATAACAATCTTACAACTGTTAAGTTTAAATTATAACAAGATTATATATTATACTTGTTTCTAAGGGTATATTTAAAGCCTCTTACAATAAACAATTTTTGTAGCATAATGAAGAATTTGGAGGGAAAAGGGCAGCCATTGCAGCTGCTCTTAAAAATGATATAGATGATGATGACACTAATATTGAAGAAAATGAAGTGGAGCAAGACATAGGTGATGATGGACTGATGCTGCCTCCATATCCAAAGTCCAGGCTGAAGAGGTGGGCCCCAGCTCCGACTATTCTACCTCGGGGAGACGGCCCGGGTGAATTGGGTAAGTGGATTCAGTATTTTTCAGGCCATATCTAAGGCCTACTTGCACAGATATTGGTTAAATTTAACCCTGGGCTAAAATCATGATAATATCTATTGTATATCTTTCTCCATGTGCTGTAATATTATATGAATGTCATAAGTCCTAAGTCCATATGAATAACATTAAATGATAGCAGCATAAAGTATAGTAGAAAAGTCTTAAATAAATTTCTGTTATCTGGTATCTGTGACATAATGCACCAGCTACACTGGTGTGAAGGTTCCATAAAAAAATAATTAAAAAAAGATCACAAAACTTTAATTTCCTAACAGGTAAAGCAGTGAATATTCCGATTGAGGATGAGAAAATTATGTTGGAGAAGTTCCAAGAGAACCAATTCAACCTGATGGCCAGCGACATGATATCACTGAACAGATCTCTCACTGACGTGAGAGTTGAGAAGTAAGTTTTATGTTTATAGCTTACATCAGTTCACCACATCTGCTTGTAATCTGCGGATGCAGATAATACTCAAAAGAAAAAAATGCAGCTAAAAAAATATGTCCAAGATTTTCCTCAGTGTACCATTTACTCAGAATGGTAGACTGAAGAAAATCTGATTTCTGCATTATTCCATGAGTCACTAGCAGTTGAATTAAATAAAATAAGTGTATGAGTTTTTTAATTTTATTACCTAAGGTCAATGTGTCGAAGTCCGTCTGGGAGGTAAGTCCGTCTAGCAGCAATAACTTCCATATTTGAACGACTAGTTTCATATGGCTCAGTGGGTAAAACAATATTGCAAAGTTAGTTTGACCTAAGAAACAGATATGTCGCTACTAACTACCTGTTACGAAAAAAATGATCTCAATTTTTTTTCCCGTTTTGTACTCGCAGTCAGAGTGTGAGTCTCTGCCAAAAAAATAAAAAAAAGTGGAAATACGAAGGAGTTTTTGGAGTTTCTTGGATTACATAAGTAATTCAGTGATCCTTTTACTTATTACTGGTGTTCGATTCGTTAATATCGCTTTAATTTCGTTATTATCACCTGCAACATGTGTCTAACCTAAAATTGCAATAATTGGGAAGTCCGTCTAGTTTTTATAAGGAAAGGCCGTCATATGCCGGTTTTGCCTCGAATCAGATATTGTCAACCTTTTCAAATATACATGTCTTTATTGTTAATTTTAACTTCAACTTAGGACTACTAAATCATAGCATTGCCCAAATTTTACTGCACGAAAAGAGCATACAAGAGGGGCTGATAAAAATTGCAAAAGTTATAAACAATAAAGTAAAAAAAAAGAAGGGTTTGATTTTTTTAATATTCCAAAAACCAAAAATTATTTGAAGTAATCAAAATTTGAAAAAAGATCCTTTAAGAGCAGGAAATTTCGTTAAAAAAATCCTACCTCCCGGACCAACAACCCTTAAAATTTTAATTAAGCGGCGAAATGAAAATGTTTGCAACCACTTAGACTTACGATATGCCAGACTTGTCTTAAAATGGTATAAAATTAATTTTCTCTGGAATGCGAACCTTATTACCGACACCTTAAACACATATTTGAATGGCCGTTTTGCGGCTTTGCTAGAAACCGTTGCCATGCATTTTACTTCACAAGTTAGGGCTATACTGCTGCTAGACAGACTTACCTCAAACTGTAAGGGAAGTCCGTCTACATGCCGAGTTTTTAAAAAATACCACGTAAGTAAAAAAATACGGCAATTAAGATTATTTTTAGATCATTATAGGTCTCATTAATAAATAGCTTATAATTTCCGATGACACAAGTTACTTTAAAAAGCGAATCTCAAGTCAATAAATTATGTTAAACTTTGATTTTAGAAAAGTATGCCGGACTTCGACACATTGACCTTATATAAAATCCCCAAATAATATAATATGAAATATAAAATGAAAGAATATATTATTATTTTGTGTTTCTCTATTTTTAATAACATTTTCTTTGTAATTTGTTCATTGTGTATTAACTAAACTAATATTGTTAACAGATGCAAAGACAAAAGGTATCCGAAGCTCTTGCCTACTACAAGTGTTGTTATTGTGTTCCACAATGAAGCTTGGACAACACTACTAAGAACAATATGGAGTACAATCAATCGTTCACCAAGACCGCTGTTGAGGGAAATTATTCTTGTTGATGATGCTAGTGAAAAAGGTAAGAGTTGCTAATAATTATTATTATCCCTTTTATTATTAAAATAAAAATACGTATGGCACTCGGAGTGGGGGCTGTTAGGTTTATTTTCGTTACGGAATTTCTTGATTCGGTCGCCGCGCTCAAAATTCGAGATAAAAGCTATACAATTGTAACTTAAAAATATCTGTACTGTTGCTGTTATAGTCGTGTCAAGAAGATGAAAAGTATCCAATGAAAAACAACATGGATAAGTATTAGCATGGTATAAATATTTTAATTTTAAAAGCATTACTTTATTCTGCTCTACTTTTCATGTAGAAATGCAACATTACAGAAGTCACTTGTTATTACTCTTCGTCTCTTCTAGTGTTAAATGGTTGTAGTAAAGAATATTTTGTGTTTAATGTAAAACAAATACCAAAAGTTATCTACTTATCTAAAATTACGTACGATAATAAAATTTAAAATAAACATAAAAACAAAAAATGATACTAAAGTATAGTAATAAACTAAAACTGAAAACAACATTAAATGAAAGTATTAATTTTCATACTTTACAATATTTTGTAGAGTAGCAGTTTTAAATAGCGATAATTTAGTACATTCCTTGCTAATGAAATTAAGTATAACGATTATGTTTAATATTAATAACCATTTAGTAATAAGCGTCTAATGAATGCCTGCCTGCCTTGCCTTGAAGACATTATAAGCAAGGCAAGTCAATAGTAGAAAGGAGTGAATATTTTTTTCCTCGTTATATTGACCCTAGTTTCGCAATTTAAAAACGTGTTATCTATGCAAATTATTGTTTTTTACCCTTATAACTTGGTAAGGCCAAAATATACGGCAATGATTTCGCGCGGTCGAAATATTTATGTATATATAACTATGTATTTATTATGAATAGGTAATTTAGTTAAATGTCTAGTGATTCCTGGTACTCTTAATTATAAAACTCATGAATGAACTATGGCCCGGTTTCTGAGGTTTTTGGCAGGAGAACTTATCGATTTATCTGCGTTGCTAATTGGTTAATGGTTTGATGTTAGCCAATCATAAGCGCAAAGGAATAGATAAACTCCGGCAAAATAAAAAAAAAATAGTTAAAAAAAAAACACGCTTTTTTGTTTTTTTTAAATAATAACAAATTAAATTGCATTGTCATTTGTCAGTGGCTCTTAATACGTATGCAAAGTTTCGAATTAATTAGACTACTGGAGATAGGTAAAAATCGTGTTCAAAGATTCCGTTACATACATACAGCGCAAGCTTATAAAAGCGTGTAAAGAAATCGGGCACTAGACTTTTGATGAGCCATTTAACTAGATTACTAGAGTATTGTGTAGTGTTGATAAAGCTATAATGTAAGTTCACGACATCCGCGGTTCGCGGTGAGCGTTATGTCCTTGGCATTACGAGCGAGGTGCCCCGACTACTAAATGCTCATCTCGGCCGCACGAGACTAATCGGAATTCTTTTTAACCGACTTCCAAAAAGGAGGAGGTTGTATGTTCGGCTGTGGATTTTTGAAGTGAAAACTTCTTTAGCGGCGTTGAGCACTTTTGTGGGATGGGTAAAAACTGTGAAACTCGCGTCAGATTTTCGTGTTGATCGAAAAACCATAGAAAAACCGTAAGACGGTTGGAGAGTAGTGTTTTGTGCCGAACTCGAACTCGAAAACTTGAAACCTCGAAAACTCGAAAACTCGAAAACACGAAAACACGAAAACACGAAAACACGAAAACTCGAAAACTCGATAACTCGAACTCAAACTCGAATTGTAAGGGTTTCGATTAATTAAAAAAAATCGATTTTTTAAAAATCGATTTTCATAAAAAATAGGTTAAAAATTTAATCGATTGTAAGGGTTTCGATTAATAAAAAAATCGATTTTTCAATAATCGATTTTCATAAAAAATGGGTTTAAAAAATGCAAAACGTTAATAATAAAGTTTTCACTTCTGCCGGCACTCCCGGAGTGCAACCCGTCTTTTTTTATTGTGTATGTTCAACGATTACTCCGCCGTTTGGGAACCGATTTTCAAAATTTTTGAGGTATAATATGGTACAGCCGTAATTATTAATGTAGTATTCGATGTCTAACGGCAAAATTAAGGAGTAAAGTTTACTTTTATTTTAATTTTATTTAAATAATTTTATTTAATGACATTTAACAGAACTTACTTTCATACCTTCTAATCCCAGATTAGAATAGTTTTTTTTTTTTAATTTGGCATATTTATCAATTATAAAGTACTTAGTACATACTTTAAACAGAAGTAAGTCCTTATTACCACTGGATTCTGATGCAGGATCAAATCAAATTAACTTAATTCCAATTTCCAGCCCAGCATCCGCCATCCAGTAGCTAGCTCCTACTACTGTATCAATGCACTTGCTACTTGCAATTGATATCAAAAAGTAAAAACCAAAATCGGCACTATACGATATTGTTCTACGAGCACAGCTGTTTATGTCACATTATGCATACTTAATTAAATTAAGTACCTAATACATAATAAAAAACCGGTTCTTTATTCAAATGAAACTCGAAATCGTTGCTCTCTTGAGTCGATATTATGTAAAGTAAAATGTACATCTCTAATGTAAAGGATTTCCTTACAATAAAGCTTATTATTAAGTTTTTAGAGTTATTTTTCTTTGGAGATGTTTAGAAGTTTTCACCAAGAATCAACTAACGCTAAGTTTCCCATAGCGGTCTTTTATTGTTAAAAAGTCGTTTTGATGAAATCTTAAAAGATGGTTATACTTAATGGATAGAAGGCATATGTATAAGTATATCATATAGTTTTGTGAAAACGCATTATGTTGATCTCATAACAGTTGGGTTAGGTTTTAATAAATTAAGAAATTTAAAAAAACCCCCGCCAAAAAACTTAAAAAAGTAATGAAATAATATTTACTGACTTTAAGTTTAAATAATTCCTAAGAGTAAAGTAATATTTTAGTTCATAAATGTTGTCACGGTGTGTCGGGGGACCGCCAAGTAAACTACCACAACAGCGACTTTTGCATTTTGTATCGCCATAATAGTCGCTGATTGTCTCGATTCGGGTCGCTGTGAACTGACCCTTAAACTATAATGTTACGTGAAATCAAACATCTACATTAGCGGTCCCCCGACACACCTTGACAACATTTATGGACTAAAATATTACTTTACTCTTAGGAATTTTTAAACTTAAAGTCAGTAAATATTATTTCATTACTTTTTAAAGTTTTTTGGCGGGGTTTTTTTTTTAATTTCTTAATTTAATTTTATTTTATGCTTTTTAAACTTGTGCAGCATAATTTCTATCAACTGGATCATATCCCAATGAATGCCATCTATAAAATATGTCCTCTTGGATGAGGCCGTCAATATGAGCCCAAACATGAAACCTCCACTTTGGGTTCATACGGAGCTCGGCTCCTATAGAATCCAGGTGATGCTGCAGCAGCAGCATGCAAATATTTACTGTTTATCTACGTCTGACTGTTTGTCGCAATTAAAATGAATCCATATCCAAAATCCCAAACACGAAACCTTTGCTCTAAGTTGGTGAGGAGTTGGGTATCCTATTGATTACCAGGTGATGCTGCAGCACCAGGTCACCTTTCCAATAATATGTTTATACCTATTCATAAGTGTCACGAACCAGAATGCAAAATATAAAACCCATCAAACGACTACAAGTTGCTAATGGTCCTATCACGAACCAGATAAACCGCGATATTTCAGCAATGAGCAGGCTGATGATGATGAACTATAGCTAAGAACACTCTTGGTCATGTCAGCTTTTAAACAAAAAAAAAACTAGATCAAAATCGGTCCACCCGTTTGGATGCTACGATGCCACAGACAGACAGACAGACAGTCAGACAGACAGACCGACAGACCGACAGACAGACACGTCAAACTTATAACACCCCTCTTTTTGGTCGGGGGTTAAAAATCTAACGAACAGTTGCTAGCTTTTGATACGATTTTTATCAAAAGACAAGTTCGGGAGCTAGAGCTAGTCAATACAACGAATTCGCTACACACATTACGATAAAATTTTGATAAGAAATACTCCATTCATCTTTATTGCTATGGACATGTAATTAAGCTATATTTTATTCTTTTCGATTGATGCTTATTTATTACTGCCGTAAACACACGCAACACCTATGGAGTAATACAGTGCGTTTCCGATTTTCTAAAATAAAATACGGGGGCATACGAGCAAACGGATCACCCGATGGAAAGCAACTACCTACCGTCGCGATTAGAAGAGCTGCAGGTGCGTTGCCGGCCTTTTAGAGCAAAAAACTCTTGAACCTAGGCCTCTAGGCCACATATTACTAAATAGTTACTACGTAAGTCGTAACCTAGGCTCGGCTTTCTTACTAAAACCCGGTTTTTATGTTTTCTGATTGAAGTTTGTATATTCACTAATGGCGCATTTTCACAAGTCGACAGGGCCCGCATGCGGGGTGCGGGAGATTTCTAAAACGCATGCCACGACCAATGACAATGCGCCATTAGTTGTCAATTAGTTGTCATAGACTCCCCGCATGCTGTATACCGTACGAGTTAACGACTAATGAAAATGCGCCCTAAGGCTTTAATTTGATTGACTCAACGTCAATTGTGAAAATATAAACGAATCAACAACCCTGTTGAAAAGATAAATTTTTGTCGAAAAATATTAGAAACTTGGGCATAAATTCGAGGAAATACAGCACAAGTGTTATTTAATATTTTACGCCGGTTTTATATGAGGCTGCTATGTTGCTCCACAAAGTAGTCTGTGAAATTCGACACATGCGTTATTTTACATCGGTTTTCTGTGAGGCCCCTATGTTGCTCTACAAAGTAGTCTTTAAATAGGAATTTTCATTATTGGCTTAGAATGCTAACAGCATTCCGACATGCCGAACACATCATTTAGACACAGTTTAAAAATATCTTAACGGTTATTGATTGTTCTGTATCGATTTCAACGATGGAGTCTATAATTAAAGTCTGTTTCAAAACATATCTGTCGATTTACAACTTAATATAAATAATTTAAAAAAATATTAATCCTTACCTTACTAATATTATTGAAGTGAGCACGGTCCTCGCGTCGTTGCGAGGTGAATCGCTTGCCCAACTTTCTTGTTTTGAAGGTGCGAAGGAGAAAATGATAAAATAGCACACTCGATATTCCAGTTGAATTATTATAGTCTCATGACAAAATCTATCAAAAAGTAAACAAGTCAAAATACCATAAACTAAAGAGTACAAAATAATATAAAAAAGGTTTTTATAAAAGAAATTTAGATATGTACACTACATCACCCCCCTCCAGAGACCGTCAAGGGCGATAATAGTCCGGAAATTTTACATGACGGCCTGACCTCGTCGTTCTAATGATGTTATCATCAGCGGGTTGCAAGTCGCAGTTATCCGCAGGAGTGTAGTGATGGGTGTTACTGTTGAGTAGTGAGTGTGGAGTGTCTTGGCGCGTGTTAGTATTATGTTGTGAGTATGGTGTGATGGTAGGGTCACTCAGTATGAAGGCCGGCTTGATCCGGTCAATTGATACGGTAACCTGCTTACCATTTACTAAAATTTTGAAAACTTTGTCCCCTCTTTCCACAACCTTATGCGGGCCAGAGTATGCTGGCTTTAAACCACCGCCAGTACAGTCCCTCAAGAAAATATGAGTTGAGGAAGATAAATCCTTATGAACAAAAGTTTTGAATTTGCTGTTGTGCCTAGCCGCAGGTGATGGGCGGAGTTTCCTGACAATACTTCGAAGTTTTGACAAGTACTCCGTCATATCGCTAGTCTCATCAGCCTGAGGGTCAAAGAACTCACCCGGAAGCCGTATCGGTTGACCGTACACCAGTTCGGCTGCTGAAGCCTGAACATCCTCTTTGAAAGATCCGCGAATGCCTAACAGTACTAATGGGAGGGATTCCACCCAACTGTCATTTGCATGGCATATGATTGCGGCTTTGAGTTGACGGTGAAATCTCTCCACCAGTCCATTGCAGGCAGGATGGTATGCAGTGGTTCTGCGGTGTTGAAAGCCAGCGATCGTAGATAAGCTCTTAAATAATGCCGATTCGAACTGCCTACCTCTATCTGTAACGATATCAGATGGGCAGCCGAATCGAGCGATCCAACCACTCAGTAGGGCCTTTGCCACCATTTCTGCAGTTATGTCAGCAAGCGGTATTGCCTCAGGCCATCGCGTAAAACGGTCGACGGCAGTGAGACAATAGCGGAAACCTTGGCACAGTGGCAAAGGACCCACGAGATCAATATGAATAAAAGCAAATCTCGATGAGGGCAGTTTAAAGTTACCCACCGGAGAGTACACATGCCTAGTGATCTTCGATCGCTGACAAGCCGAACATGATCGAACCCACTCGCGACAATCCTTCCGAATACTAGGCCAAACATATCGCTTGGAAACTAGTCTTATGGAAGCCTTTGCCCCTGGGTGACTAAGAGAATGCAGGCTGTTGAAAATAGCTTTGCGTAACTCTTGTGGCACATAAGGTCTAGGCGTAGCGGTGCTAATGTCACAGTAGAGCTGGCTACCCGAACCCGGAATCTTAAGACGCTGTAAGCGTAGTGAGGTAGCGTCATCTAAAAGATGCTTCAGTTCGGGGTCCTCAACCTGAGCAGCTGCGATTATTTCAGCGGACACAGGCTGAGAAATCTCCTCTACACGTGAAAGTGTATCCGCCACAACATTATCCTTTCCGGATATATGCCGGATATCTGTGGTAAATTGAGCGATCAGATCTAGGTGCCTGAACTGCCTTGGGGAACAGTTTTCTTTCCGGTTTCGAAAGGCGAATGTCAGTGGCTTGTGATCTGTATAGACCACAAAGTCACGTCCGTCGACCATATGCCTAAAGTATTTTACGCTCTCATATATTGCCAGCAGCTCTCGGTCATATGGTGAGTATTTTTTTTGAGTTGGACTTAGCTTGTGTGAGAAGAAGGCGAGGGGTTGCCAGGCATCCCCATCGTGTTGCTGGAGGACACTACCTATAGCGTTGTCGGATGCGTCCGTCACCAACGACAGTTTGGCATCGCACCGGGGATGGGCCAGCAAGGCGGCCTGACATAGACCTTCTTTGCAAGCCACAAAGGCCTTTGATGCTTCGCCTGTTATGTCCACTGGATGGGAACCCTTGACCGAACCCGTAAGCAACTCGTTAAGTGGAGCTTGATGCTGGGCAGCTTTGGGAATGAAGCGCCTGTAAAAGTTTACCATTCCCAAAAACCTGCGTAACTCCCTTACAGTCTTCGGCTTTGGGAAGTTTTTAATAGCCTCTACTTTTTCTGGAAGAGGTGTAGCTCCTGCGCCCGAGATTTGATACCCTAAAAATTTTACCTCCGCAACTCCAAAAAGACACTTGGAAACGTTTATGACCATGCCATATTCACGTAACCTAGCAAAAAGTTGACGGAGATGCTCTTCGTGAGTTTTTTGGTCCTTCGAGAACACCAAAAAGTCATCCAAGTACGCGTACGTGAAATCGAGTCCCCGCAGCATCTCGTCCACGAAACGCTGAAACGTCTGAGCGGCGTTACGAAGCCCGAACATCATGTACGGGAATTCGTATAGGCCGAACGGCGTTGTTATAGCGGTCTTCGGAATATCATCTGGGTGGACTGGAATTTGGTTATAGGCTTTAACCAGGTCAATGGTGGAAAATATGGTGCTCCCTGCTAATGTATGGGTGAAATCATGAATGTGCTTGATGGGATAGCGATCGGGAATCGTGCGGGAGTTGAGCATACGGTAATCACCACAGGGACGCCAGCCGTTGTCCTTTTTCGGAGTCAGATGGAGCGGCGATGCCCATGATGACTCTGAAGGGCGACACGTACCTGCCTGTAACATGGCGTCAAACTCAGCTTTCGCAATTTTCCACTTTTCAGGTGCTAACCGTCGCGGTGTACACGATACAGGCTGTCCAGTTGTAGTTCGTATATGATGTACTGTATTGTGTTTCGGAGTGCGGTGTACTCCAGGTGGACGTGTAATGTCGGGGAATTCCTGTAGTATGTGTGTATATGCGGAATCACCAAGACTCACCTTCACCGAAGACACATCACCACAATGACGGGCAGGCGACGCCGGGGCGGAAAGGCTTGTATAGTTATCGATGAGGCATTGATTCCTGCAATCAACAACTAAATTGTAAAAAGATAAAAAATCTACGCCTATTATCGCCCTTGTAACATCGGCAACTATAAATCGCCAAGAAAATTCACGGCGTAAACCTAGATTTAAGTTTAAATTAATAAACCCGTATGTAGGTATCGGTGTCCCATTGGCCGCACACAAAACGTAGGTGGTCTTCTCCAGTCGCCTAGGGATCGCCGATCGGGGGTAGACACAGAGGTCGCTTCCGGTGTCGACCAAGAACTGCCCCTTCGACCTTCGATCGGTGACAAATATGCGACCGGTATTCGGGCAATCCTCGGCCGCCATTACAGATTGCCCCGTGAGTTTTCCGACTTGTGGTAGTCGCACGGCTTCACACACTTCCGGGCTTCGGCCTGAAGTGATGTCGGACCGCTGACGGGTGCGACTGCGACTGCTAGAACGTCCTCTGGGGCGGGACAGTCGTTCCACTTGGCTTGTCAGCTTTTGTACCTGCTCGGTCAGCACGGCAATCTCAGGGTGGGCACTCGAAGACGGTGGTGGAGCAGCTACAGCAGAAGACGACGGCATCCGGAGACCGACCACGTCGTGGATCCTGTCGGCTAGTTCCGCCAACTCAGGGAGACCAGTCTTGGACTGCGAGGCTACGATGGCTTGGGTGCCTGCAGGAAGACTACTGCTCCAGATGCTCCGCAGGAACTCTTCGGGTACTCCCGGGCCAGCAAGATTAAGTAGATGGCGGTAGAACTGCGAAGGCTTTCTGTCGCCGAGCTCCTCATGCATAAGAAGTTGTCTTATTTTCTTTTCCCGCGATGCCGAAAGTCGTTTAACTAGTTCGCTTTTCAATCTTTCGTACTTAGCCGTTGGTGGAGGGTTCGCTATTATATCTTCTACCTCAGCCGCGTACTGCGAGTCCAAGTTGCCGGTGACGTAGTAAAATTTAGTCTCGTCAGATTTTATGCCAGATAATATGAACTGCGCCTCCATCTGCGCAAACCATAACCCGGGTTTTTCAGGGTAAAACGGGGGAATACGTACGCCAACGCGAAATGTTTCTCCCGCCGCGCCGTCCCTTTGTTCGCTGGTTACATTCTCGTTCAGATTCTCCATCACGTCGGGGTCACCAATGAAGTGAGCACGGTCCTCGCGTCGTTGCGAGGTGAATCGCTTGCCCAACTTTCTTGTTTTGAAGGTGCGAAGGAGAAAATGATAAAATAGCACACTCGATATTCCAGTTGAATTATTATAGTCTCATGACAAAATCTATCAAAAAGTAAACAAGTCAAAATACCATAAACTAAAGAGTACAAAATAATATAAAAAAGGTTTTTATAAAAGAAATTTAGATATGTACACTACATTATAAATGCGAAAGTGTGTCTGTCTGTCTGTCTGTTACCTTTTCACGTTTAAATGGCAGAACCGAATTAGATGTACGGTTTCGCGCAATGAACGAAATTTGACGCAACAGAGTTGCGGGCGTTATCTAGTAACACAATAATATTTGGTATCCTAAGGAAAATCATCATGCAAATTTCAATCTCACTTATGTACTATCAGAGAAGTTGATTTCTAGGCAGATGGAGGACCTAAGTAATTTGGTCGCGTTACGTCAAACCCATCTGACCGATCAGAGCTGACATTGAATTAAAATAAGGCGACCAAATGACGTGGGTCCGTCTACTGCATAGAAATCAATTTCCTCGATTGTACATAATACAGACAAAGGCCTCTCAAGTAAAGCCTTCGTCACAGCACAAAGATGGCCGTAAAGTATACCGGAGGTACGGATTTTAGAACACAATATTGAAATAACTGTAAAATGTATGAAAAACAATACGATATGCATGAATAAATGATATTATCGAGTTTGTTACGGCTTATACTGGGTCAGGTTTGGAACGGTAGAGCTAGGTGGATTTTGAATAAATTTTACGGATTAATTAAGATACAGTCAACACTTGCAAACTCGGGCCAGTGGCGTAGCGAGCCTTATCTGTATCAAACTAACTTCGAGGCCCCAGCGCAAGTGATTTTTAAATGAAAGATTAAGATTAGCTCGCTCTTTAGATTTCATGCCAAAAGTAGGAGGCGAAGCGAGAGAGCTTGTGTAAAATATATCATTATATTATGAGCAATTTCGGGCTAGTGGGTAGCCTCATCCGTATCAAAATTATTTTCGGGTCCCGGCCAAATAAAAAGTCACTTGCTCTCTAAAGAGTGAGCGAAGCGTACCACAGTCAACAGAAACTGCACATAATATTAATAAACTCTGACCATTACTGTAGAGTGTAGCGTCGTCGGTAGCCTTAAACCAAACATAATTGTATTTGGGACAAATAAAACATAAACATATTTTTTCATAAAAGAATAAAAATTCGCTTACTTTCTAGATTTTATTTCAACAATTAAATAGAGTGAGTATAGTGGGCGAGATAATTTTTACATTTCCATGTTTTTTTTATTGTAAGAGGTCAGAAATACGCTGAGCGAAACGAGCGAGCTGATTTTTGACATTTAAATTTTTTCTATTTTTAATTTTTTTTTTATTGTCCACAGAACACCTGGGTAAGAAATTGGAGGAGTACATCAAGACTCTGCCGGTGGAGACGCGACTGTTCCGCACGGAGAACAGGAGCGGTTTGATACGCGCGAGGCTGCTGGGCGCCAAACACGTGAAAGGGGATGTTATCACTTTCCTGGACGCGCATTGTGAATGCACAGGTGAATGATAATATTTTTTTTCGGGGTGTTGGAAGCGGAGTTTGCTAAGTATAAATACAACTTAATGTCCAACTGCTCGGGTATTTTCAAATATATGGATATAAACGGCCCATGGGCGCCGGCAGGGGGGTGCCAGGTGGTGCACCTGCACCCCTTGGGAATCTCGGGATCAACAGGAACATGGAACATTTTGTAACCCTATTACCATGCCCGTACAAAGATAGTTCGTAATGTTTCAGCACTAAATGTATTCTGTTGACGTAAATAGACAGTCACTGTTGTCCGTAAAAAGTAAAAGGAAAAGGAAGAAAACTAAAATCTGCACCCCTTGAAAATTATTTCTGTCGGCGCCTATGAAAAACGCCCATAAACTTCCAAAAATGTTTGGACCTTAATTCCACGTCTATTGTTAAGATTGATTGAATAGCGATAGTATGTGCTGCATAAAAAATATTTTTTTAGTTGTTCGTTAATCCATACGCAATAGTTTTGCAATTTTATTTATTTTTTTTCCATTCTTGCAAGCTTCCAAATGAAAACTCTATTTTTTTATTTTTTCCTCAAAGTTTTTATACAGTGTTAACTAAAAGCTCTTGCGATTTCTAAAACACTGAATACATTTGAATATTTCATTGTAACATATTTTATGCCGTTGCAGTTCTGTTTATTACGTGGAAAATCTCAGATTACATTTGATAAGATGTCTGAAATTTATGACGTTCGCGTCCGTCTTAAAATTCGTAACACATTTTTCAAGAATATTTTTTATCTTTTTTTTTCTCAACAGAGGGCTGGTTGGAGCCCCTCCTAGCGAGAATCGTAGAAGACAGGACAATAGTGGTGTGCCCCATTATTGATGTTATATCCGACACTACCTTCGAATACATACAGGCTTCAGACATGACCTGGGGCGGCTTCAACTGGAAACTCAACTTTAGGTGGTGAGTACAAGACTCAAAATTGAATAAAACGCTCCACATAGTAACATTTCACCGAAAGCGATAAGATAAGAAAATCGGTTTTTCTTTTACGATAAAAGTCGAATGTAAATTTTCTTTGACTATGTTAGGATGTTAATGTAAACGACAACAGTGAATAATTGCTTTATTGTTTATTAATGTGTTCCGTGACTGTAGTCACAGTATATTTATCATACAGTAGTATTAGTATTTTGTACTAATACTACTGTATGATAATTATACTGTGTTGAAATAACTAATAACAATAATGAATAACACTGCTGAACTGTTCAGCATTGTTATTAAAATCAAACTCGTTCAACTAATAAATCAGTTTAGCCTAAATAAACGCATAATTTTATGTACTTACTCTCCATATGCACAGAACCCGCTTTTTTCATACATTCGATTATCCGGATTTTCAAATATTCGAATGCCAAACGACAACAATAAATAATTAATTAGTCCGTTTAATCGAGTTCGTAATGAATCTCTAATCATGCTTTTTATGTGCGAGCAAGAATATGGGCTACTGTTTAAAATGTATATTAGGCTACTGCTAGTACACAAGTTCTTATCCTATGAAGATACATTAATTAAATATACTATGCCTACTAATTAAAAAGCAATAAAGTAGTTTCTAAGTCGTAAATCGCGCAATAAACTTACGCACTGTGAATACAGCCTATTTGTGCATTCATTATTACAATGCTACAATAATTGTTCTATCCTTGTCTGTGAGGCGACTTTTCTAACGTACTGGATAAAGACAAAACGTTTTAACTAAATATATCATAATATGTTTGTGTGTGGATTTTTTAATCAGAAAGAGGCTTAAATTGTCCCTACCTCTGGGTTTCATTCACTTTTAAAAAATTTTTGCAAGTAGTCCTCTTTTTTGAAGTCGGCTAAAATTCAATGACATCATCAGTCTAGTGACCTAGACCAGTGGTCCCCAACCTTTTTTTCACGGGGGCCACAAACATGTTTTGGTCTTGGTGTCGCGGGCTGCAACAAAATTTTTATAGGGGTAAAAAATAATATTCTTCAAAATTAACGATTTAAAAGTGGAAATAATTTCACGACTATCACGACGACTACATTATTTTGCCGGTGTACGTGAATTTCATTGGAATTTTAAAATGGTTTAACATAACGCGGGCCACAAATAAAGTCCCGGCGGGCCGCATGCGGCCCGCGGGCCGCGGGTTGGGGATAGCGGGACTAGACTCTAGTCAGTACCCTAATGATTATTGATTACGGATTAGTAATCACTAATTTCTAAGCTTTCTTAAACATCCATATAAACCGTAAAAAAACCTCACTCTTTGGAAATAGGTTTAAAATCAAATGACGTCATGTAGTGATTCCCCTAATGAATAATTAGGAAGTAGACTTTCTAGTAGGTGCAGTCAAGGTGATTGTGTGAGCGTTGGCACCACTTGCCATTGTTTCATGTAGTTCAAGTACACCGCTAGTGTTTTCATACAGAATCCGTTGTTTTGTTTCATTTTTGGCTTGATTTCATCGTGTTTACTTTTTTACACTTTCAAATAAATTGCTTATGAAGTTGTGAGTATTCGAAATGCGTTGTTCTCTCACGCTCGAAAATGTTGCTATCGCGCTAATTTTAACCGATTCATTGCGGCGCACATTTTTTTTAACTTTTAGTAGTGGCGGCATACAATTTTCTCATGACACGTTAGCCGTGTCATACGCCATAGAAGTTGGATATGTCTCGCCATAGATGTTGCAAACCTTTTGTAGGTTTCAAAGTTAGAAAAAATGAGAACCCTGTACTTTTTTCAATTCACAGAATATTTAGAAACGAAGCCTATAGGCTTGTTTTACGTGGAAAATTAAGATGGTTTTGTTCAGAGTAGAACCTTCTAACGTGTAATTTGAGGGAGATACAATTGTTTTCTAAATGACACGGCTCCCGTGTCATACGCCACACGTTAAAAAAAATATGACACGGCTGCCGTGTCATCCGCACTGAATCTATGAAAACTAGATGACACCTGCAACTCCGTTGGGCATAAGTTCGTTTATCATGCGGGAATCGTACATATTTCCAGAACAAAGAGTATGCTTTTTTTCCCGGGACTTTACAAGTATCTCCATAACAAGTGTTAGCAGTTCGGTTAAGCGTTTTGGGTGTTAAGAGACAGACAGACATACAGACAGGCAGACAGACCCTTTAATTTATAATATTTGTGTGGTAACACGATGTGATTTTTAAATTCGCTGCAATCGTACTTTAAAGTGAGACTAGGCTCTACTGTACAGTAGAGTTCGAGACTGAAATGTCATAGTACGAAATCGTTAAAGTCGCTAGCAATAAACTCTACATTTACAGTAATTAGTCCAAAAATTGGTATAATGTTATGTCAAAAATACTACTAAAAATCAGTAACTTTCCTAAAAGCTGGTCAGTCAGAGTATCGAAAAAGTCTTCAAGAACACTGCCGAAGTCTTTAAAAAAGTTGTCGAACCCAACTTGTACGGAGTACGGACCGTAAAACACGTTTTAAATTGATAAAATCTAACGTAAACATCGATTATGTCAATTTATCGGATTACAATTGAAACATAGTGATTTATGCGATACGTTTATCAACAGTAACGGCGCGGCGGGCGAAGTGATTTCCAAAACAAACGCGTTCGCCGATACAGATAACAGCTTTATCTACGATATTTTACATTTCCTTTGACAAATGCCCGGTTTATGAGGAACTACTTTTGAAGGAGTTTATCGATTCACTAGCTTTCTTGATAGGCAGATGTCTAAAAATTAACCCATCAATCATCATCATTGACGCTGCAGAATAGATATGTTTCAGTCCGAAAACCTCAGAAACCTGGCATTTTTAAAGATCCTTTAGCCAACCTATCATCGCAAATTAACCGGCTTTTAAAAAAACAAAATAGGATTCGAATAGGCATTGTTAAGTGACATGGTGCACCAATTACATTTTCATGGGGTATGAATGCTAAGCAGCTATCACTCAAAGCCAAATTGATATTTTACAATGTGGCGGCGTAAGTTTTTGTAAGTTTGAGTTTACTCTTATAAATCGCTCTGTCAAACCACGTTTCTATCTCTTACAATATACATCTATGACAAATTAAGCCTCTCCATGGGCAATAAGTAATATTTTATATCGTCCATGTCAAATCGCAAAAAGAACACGGCTATAAAAGTAATCCCAATGTCATTAAATCGTGTATCGCGATCGTCACGACCCCAGCGCCAATTTGGATAAACGCCGTACATCTATCATTACTCTGTGTCGTGATGAGGTGCATAGGATCCATGACCCGAAAACTACGTGTCAATTAAATTATTGTGATTTTTTCCTGCCCTTTCCATGGCTGATGGCTTCGTTCACTCCAACATAATAATATTAGGCTAGTTTTAGTGTAACCGGAACTAAAACCAGCCTGATTAAAGCTATAGCGTATTCTTCGCGACCGCACTTACTATCAAGTGCGGTTTTTAGGGTTCCGTACCCAAAGGGTAAAAACGGGACCCTATTCATGAGACTTCGATGTCTGTCTGTCCGTCTGTCTGTCTCCAGGCAGTATCTCAAGAACCGCTGTAGCTAGAGTTCTGAAATTTTCACAGATTGTTTATTTCCGGTGCCGCTATAACAACAAATACTAAAATAAAATTAATATTTAAGGGGAGCCCCCATACAACAAACGTGATTTTTTTGGCCTTTTTTGCTCGTAATCAATAATGATAAAAGGTAGGCACTTGAAACTTTCACGAAGGCCTTAAATATAATTGTACTTTAATAATTAATAATAATATTTAAATAAAATGAAAAATTAAGGTGGGCTCCCATACAAAAATACAATTTTTGGCCTATTTTTGCTCTATAACGGTACGGAACCCTTCGTGCGCGAGTCCGACTCGCACTTGGCCGATTATTTGATAATAATGTTCCCATGGCTGCTTGTCTCTTTCACTCCCGCATGCTAGTGCATTCAGCAAAGTTTATTTAATTTTGATTACAAATTTCAGCAACTTTGTGATTTGTGAAGCTTCTAATAGAGTTTTGCTGAACAAAACACTAACATGAAAAACTAGACTTTTGTTTAGGGTTAATTTAACTTGAGTTTCTAGAGGACTATAACCTTAATAAATATGTCGACGGTATGTCTTGTATTTGTTAAAACAGGATCGATTCGCCTTATAGAGTTTATAATTGGTTAACCTAAACTCTAATTAAAAGTACAAAGGATTAGGAAACAATGAATATTTATGTTTAGCCAGGTGTAGGTGCCTAATATACATATTGACTCAAGTTTCGGTTACGAAACAAAATAAGGGCCACGCCACTACGCGTAATATCTGAGAAATGCTTATTCAATTTCTGATTGAATCTAACCAAATGTAGCAATAATAAGAATCGAGTAACATTTTACAACACAATTTAAAAACTTGAAGTGCGAATATTATCCAGAAGTATACTCTATTTTTTGCAATAGAAATTAACCACACTAATAATTAAACGTTTATAATAACTAAATTTTTGATGAGTTTGTATGTTTGTACTTCTTCCCGTCTAAAGTCTAAACGGCTAGAGCGATTATATAATAAAGATGGAGTTACTTGATATCCTGGATTGTTGGAAAATATAACAATTTCTTTTCCCTAGTTACCTAGTAAACCGCGGGTAACATCGGGGGGCATAGCTAGTTATTAATAAGTTAAATATGCAAATAAACTATACCATTTTAGTTGACGATTTGATGGAAAACTTTTGCTCTCTTATTTTTATAAGCGAATGAATTTTGAAGTTTCTCCGCTCGAGTTTACTGAATTTATTTTTCTCTCGATAAAATGTTGTGGAAACTTTAAAAGCCATTTCAATTTATTTATTCGGCCAATAACTCACGTGAAAATTGAAAATCATTCAGGAACACACATCATAACACACACACATTATAATTATACAACTCATCGGCCTCACAAGCTTACAAGGTCTTTTACATGAACGTAGAAAAAAAGGCGGACGGAGTCTTATTATACACAGAACTGTGTCTTCAGAGTCGGCCACGCACACATTCTTACGCACTGTCAAATGGTATGGACTAGCGTAAAAATGTGTGCGTGCGGACCGTGTACATGCAGTCAGCTGGCCGACTCTGAAAGACACAGTTTTGTGTATGGTGGGACTCCGTCCGCCTTTTTTTATACGTCCATGGTCTTTTACATAATATTTTTAAACCGACTTCCAAAAAACGAGGAGGTTATATGTTCGGCTGTGGATTTTTTTTGTATGTTTAAAGATTACTCCGCCTTTTGTGAACCGATTTTCGAAATTTTTGTTTTGTTGTATTAGGTTTCACTCCAATTTGGTACCATGTTCACAAAAGTGGTGACCTGATGATGGGATCCAGGAGTAATCGAGGGAACTCCTCGAAATTTGTATGGAAACATATGGTGATTTTGGTTTTATGTGAAGTGTACTAAGAATATGCTACCAAAAAGTCAAATATTGGGTCAAGATATACCATGGTTTCGAAGATGCTGAGAGAACTCCTGACTCCTTATAGATACACGTTTGGGAGTTTCGGCGTTGTTTTAAGAACAGAAAGCATATGCTACCATGCAATTCAAATACATCATCATCATCATCGTCATCACCATCATTACCACGTCGTGTTAAGGTCACCAATGTCTCATGGCACAAAATAGATAATAGTACAAGGCATAGGTATGGATACAATAATAATAATTATGTATATAACAACACCAATTATTATAGGCTGTTTATATACACGGCGGTCGGCGCCGCAGAGGCAACGGCGTCGCCGCGCGCTGCCGCGCGGCGCGTGCGTAAACATCGTATTCAAGTTCTGACCGGAAAATCAGGGCATGCGGCATGCCGCGCTGCGAGCATTTTACAGCACGTGTTCACTTAGATTTTTTTAAATGTATTGTTTAAATTTATCTATCTACCTGATATTTGGGCCTTGGGGTATGCCGTATGACTCTTAACAGTCTTAACAAATTGTAATAAGATACATAGAATATACGCAGTAATTCGACGCGTAGGGTGGTATGGTCACTACCACCGACGACCACTTATAAACTCGCGGACTATGACGGAGGTCAACTTAATAACAATACGAGATCAATTACCACTCAATATTATGATTTATGTTGTCAATTCAATGCTCACTGCTCACACCAAGCTCACTGTTGAGTTGTCAGTTGCTTACAAACTTTCATCAACACAACAGTAATCTGTTACAACTATATAAAACTTCTACGTACAAGCGATACTGCGATTCAGGAGCACCTCAGCGCCATCTGTTGAATACATCGTGTAACTAAATCTATATGAACAATATTCGGGCAAGCGATAGCGCGACACAGGAGCGCCTCAGTGACATCTAGTGAAGACAATATGAAACTATTTTTTTTATACAATTTAAATTGGCACTAACGGTTTACCTACTAGGTAACTAAAAAGAGTGAAATTATTATTTTTAACAAAAAATTAAAACTGACTTCCAAGGTAAAAACAATATTAATAGCATCCAATTTGAACTAAAAAGTATTAAATAATTTTTCCTATCTAATATGTGTATGTAATGTCTAACTGCGAAACTGCAATATTCTATAACAAAAGTTTTACATAAAACCGACTTCCAAGGTAAAACCAATATTGATAGCATTCAATATGAACTAAAAAGTATTAAATAATTTTTCCTATCTAATATATAGTGCCTTTTCCCGAATTCGGCTAAACCTCAACTATTTCTGTACTCAATCTTCATAATTTTGAAGTCGGTGCCAGTTCCAAAAGTTTCCAAAAGTTTCAAATTTTCTGTCAAAGAAATAAAGATTCAGCTATATCTGGTACCGACTTCAAAATGATGAAGATTGAGTACAGAAATAGTTGAGGTTTAGCCGAATTCGGGAAAAGGCACTACATATTAGATAGGAAAAATTATTTAATACTTTTTAGTTCATATTGAATGCTATCAATATTGGTTTTACCTTGGAAGTCGGTTTTATGTAAAACTTTTGTTATAGAATATTGCAGTTTCGCAGTTAGACATTACCCATTCGGTATCTTTCCGATTATGCAGCTGTCAATATATGTAAACTTTATCCTTCTGAAGTCATGAACCTGATGAAATGAATGAAAGTATATCTAAGTTATCACATTGTTCCCAGGTACCGAGTACCGGAACGCGAGATGTCGCGACGCGGCGGGGACCGAACGGCTCCCCTGCGGACCCCTACAATGGCCGGGGGTCTCTTCGCCATAGACAAGGAGTACTTCTACAAGATCGGCACCTACGACCAGGGCATGGACATCTGGGGCGGAGAGAACTTGGAGATGAGCTTCCGGGTATAGATTTTTTTTCTTTAACGGTCGTTTGCGTACCAGGGTGTAGCTGAAACGCATCCAACCTTTAAAAATGAGGATGTCCGGTTTCTGAGGTTTTTTCAACCGAAGATATAAGCTTTATTTAATAGAGATATTAAATGGAGCTTTTGATTGACTATTCGACAACGCTGTGGATAAACAGTAAACTGCGGTCAAAAACTTCAGAAACTAAGCATTAGATGCGTAAAAAATTCAGGCAGTGTAGGAAAGAGGAAAGTTTTGCCATCTGCCTATGGATCAATTTTTTCGATGATATATTTCCAAAAATTTTACGTTTTCAGAAAAGTTAAATAATATTGGAAGCGTTATTGTGACGCCCGACCTCGAACTCTTTAGTGACACTAATTTTATTTGTCATCAGTTATGTATTCGACACTTTTACGTAACTTACCATCTGTTCGATATTACGCATAGCGAATTGTTGAATAAACTGTTAGCAGGGTATAATGAACTGAAAGGTATGACGCATGAAACATTTTTTGTCATAAGCTCCATAAAATTACATTTTACAACGAAGCCTTATAGACTATCGTATTGGAATAGTACATACACCGAGAAAATTGCCTTTTGAATTTAGTCTCAGTCATACCAATAGGGTTTTTAGAATAAAAATAAAGAATTCAAAAAGTTTTCTGAGATGTAGAGGATTAATAGGAACAATACAACAGATATGGCAGTGCGGCGGTCAGTTGGAGATAGTGCCGTGTTCCCACGTGGGCCACGTGTTCCGGGACAAGTCCCCCTACTCGTTCCCCGGTGGGGTCCAAAACGTGGTGCTCCATAACGCCGCGCGCGTCGCCGAAGTGTGGATGGACGAGTGGGGAGAGTTCTATTACGCCATGAATCCAGGTTCGAAAAAAAAAAACGCGTTGCTAACGTTTTGACAGCTGCGTTTGAAAATGGAACTTGTCTTTGGTATTGCGATTTTTAAAAATTTTAAATTGTAAATTGTACAGGGATTAAAATATCATGTAACATTCTGT
This sequence comes from Polyommatus iphigenia, assembly GCA_963422495.1. Lineage (NCBI taxonomy): Eukaryota > Metazoa > Arthropoda > Insecta > Lepidoptera > Lycaenidae > Polyommatus > Polyommatus iphigenia. The sequence goes on from OY730187.1 coordinate 8,644,420, forward strand.
ATGCTTTGAGCGCCGAAAACTACAACCGCGGTAAATTACATAGAAGTTGTTATCGCTACCGTAGTAAATACCTTATCTACGTTAATGAGTATGTATAAATACTAAGAAAATGATGCTTATATTTTTCGCGTATTTCAGAAAATTACTTAAGTATTATTTAAAAGATTAGCTCACACTAAAGTTATTTTTATGAAATAAAATTATTAAGAAATCCATAACTGTTTTGAATCAGGTAGTGCAATAAAATATAAATAAGTCAGTATCGTGTCACTGGCAGACAAAACGGTTTTTCCCAACGAGATAAAATATAGCTTGTCTTAGTTCATTATAAACATTTGCGTAACCATTGAAATCACACGATAGTTTACATAAACTAATTCTTCTTCATATGCATGTTTATTAATAGTACGATGGTGAACAAGTTAATAATGCAATTTCTTCATATATTATTTTTAAACAATTGTCAGTTTGATTGAGGGTACCATAAATTATAGAGTTCAGATCGTGTAAGTCACGCATAAAATAGGTCACTTTCACACGTTCAAATTAAAACGTATGTAACTGGTCAATTAGATAAATACAATAGGTGCTAATAAATCTCGCGCCACGATTTGTCAATATAATGGAGTACAGACCAATGAGTCACCAGAGGTCACGCGAACCGGCTTCGCGCGTTCGGGACCTTTTCACTTTCCGAAATAGAGGCCAAACGCTCATTAGAATGCTTACACTGTAAAGCATCGAATGCTGTGTGCAAATATTCCGTAAAAAAAGAAATTGAGGCCTATGTTCTGTATTTAAAATGTTCTTATTTTGCCGTTGACTAAAAACTTTAAAACAAAAACAAAAATACTTTAAACTTAAAGTTCAAATTATTCTTATATGCCATAATATATTATAGAGAAGTGTATCGAAGATGTTTCTTACATAATATCACCGTGACCTATAATATTGTGATGCAAAATATATTTATTAACATAAAACTTTAATCCAAAACCCGTTTTATAAGGCTTGAACTATGAATAATTTAGTTCGTATTTGGTAGTTAGAGCGATAAAATGTTTTCGATTTCGTTCGGGTGCAACCTTAGTTTAATCGTGTTACCAAAGACAATTCATTTTTTTCATTTGCAAAATATTAGCAACGCCACACAAAAAGTTTTGTTGTGGTTTGGAATAATTTTAAATTTAACCTCAAATTGTCGAGCTTCCTAACAACATTAACCATTGCAGCTGCATTCATCTTTCCCCTCGCCTATTTATCCAGTGCGCGTATCCAATCGCCAATTTTTTTTAATCGGATACACGTAACGGAGTTTTATGCATGCACATTTTGCTATTTTTTATTGTCTATGTTTCCTTGTGTTTTTTTCAGCTTATGTTTTACATGTTGTTTACTTTTTTCACTCCTATTTTTTATTCTATTCACTTAGCTTCTTCTATGCAGAAGCAATGTTTTGTGATTGTGTATTGGGTTATGTAGAATGCCACAGCAATTCTTGTTCCTGGAAAGTTGAGGCAGATATTAAAAAAGGCTTAATAACATTATTAACAATTTTATTTGATTAAATAAGGTCTATTAACAACAATAAGTAAATTACATAAACAAATAACCTATCAGTAATATAATTAAAACATTTCAGGCACCTAAGTAAATTGTTTTACGTTTGCTCAAGTGCCGTTGATTTTGTATGGCCTTGGATATTTAATATACTAATCTACTTTAAACAATAAACATTCGTCATAAATTAAATATACAGTGTGTTACAAAAATAAGTGATAATAATTTAGGGTGTGTACGTGTTCCTTGTAGAGAGTTCACTGTGAAAGTAGCAGCGCTGAAAGACGATTTTTTTTCACTTTTGTATGGGCAAGGGCCCGAGCGTCACGAGTTTCCCCATACAAAAGTGAAAAAAAATTTTTGTCTTTCATCGCTGCTACTTTCACAGTGAACTCTACAAGGATCACGTACACACCCTAAAGTATTATCACTTATTTTTGTTACACCCTGTAGAAATATGTTATATTTTATGTAAGTATCTGCTGCAACTAACTCTCATGGCTTAATAGAATAATAGTTGAAATTTAAATTTGGTTAACCGTCACTCTTTCTTTTAAATTTTGCCCTACGTTTATCTTTTGCGATAAGATTTTTGACTTTGGTAATACAATAATAATAATTTAAATTATGCAAAAATAATTTTGTATAAAATAATTAAAAAACTCAAATCACTTTAGACATCGAGGTAAATGTTAATTAATTTAAATAATTTAAGAGTCCGTATACGAAATTTGCCGATTTCGTTGATTTAACAGACGTGATTTAACAGTTAAAATACAGTATTTCTATAAGTTTTAATGCACAACATGTAAGATCCAACTAAATTAAATAATCCAACTCAAACCCGCGACAGTTTTGTGATTTTTGCTGTAAAAGGTTTAGAATATCACCTGTTTATGGATTGTATTGACGTCTTAACGGTATGAAAAAAATACAATGTACTGTTGAGAAAGTCGTCTATAAAATGTTGGAATTACTTTTTACCACTTTAATATTAAATAGTTGAGTAAAAAAATATGTAACTCGGCAAAATTTTAGAGAAAATGGGCAAAGAATTGCTGTTAATTTCGGCAACTTGGAGCTGTAATTCATAAAAAGAAAACGACAGAAATAATCTATAGATAAAATTCTATCCAATTCGAGAAAAAAGAAAAAAAAAAACAAATTGTGCCAAAAAACACGATTCAAAACAACCTAAATCTCACATTATATTACGGCGAGTCGGCTTTCCGCGCTTAAATATATTTTAAATCTAATAATTAATATATATATTTTTTAAGTCTAATAAGGGTCTAATAAACCTAATAATATTTCTGTAGCGAACCTTTGCAATTTCGTATTCATCGGCAAAATTTCGTATACGGACTCTTAACACAGGCATACCAAAAAACTTTGTTCGCAGACTCTCCCAAATAGGCCAATTAAAGTCTCGCAATTATACAGTCGAATAATTAAATATTGGCAGCTTTATAGAGTTCAGACTCTGTGACCTACATCCGTATTGGTCCTTCGAGCGCTCTTTGAATTAGGTGAAGCAGAAAATTTCAAGCTTAAACTTTATTAAGTTTTTTGGACGGTATTTTTATAAAAATGATTCTATTTTTCCTGAAATAACTTTTCGTGCTTTTGTATTGATACTAATTCATGTAGTGGACAATTGTTAGTGATATAAATTGTCGTAAAAGTATTTTTAATGTTACGACCTGACGTAAATATTTGTTGGTTATATGTATCATTTTTAATTTTATTTATTATGTACTTAACAAATATTTCAGTGTAATATGCACAGTTTAAGTTACAGGTAGAGATAATAATATTGTCGCAATGCGCCCAAAATTATATTTCATATTCGTATAACTTTTAAAATGTAAAATTACATAATATTTAATTTAATTTTGTATTTCAAAAATATACAAGTTTGCCAGGTATCTTCGACATATAAAGTCTTTCGCTATCAAAGACATTCCTCTTTACGTCGCTTTGTAAGCCCAATTCTTAGAAATCCGTACTCGAAATTTTTGCTCAGCGTGTTAATTAAATATATTGTATGAAGTTTAATGATGACCAACATATTATAAGTAAGTCTTACACCTACAGATAGATTCTCTGACAATTGACAAATAGACTGACTAACTTCTAAAGAGAAAGTTAGCACAATCTGCTCGATGTCTGGGCCATATTGATAAACCTAGCCTTACACCTACATATGGATTCGGTTACAAATTATATTAAAAATATCTTGATGGAGCGAAAGTTATACTCGCGTGGGTGGTGTTGGGGACAGATTTCAAGCTAACGAGCTTGTTTCATGTTTGCTTGGCTCCCGATTTAGACGAGCGAAACTACCAGAATAGATGTGGGGTTCCATAATCATGGGATATTTTTAACTGCAAAAGGAAGTATTAATTGGTCTGGGATCTTGAATGGACAGATTTTATATATTTAATATTACATACAATTATGTACATACAATTTAAAATTATTTTGCACACCACTTATTAGGCAGAATGTTGGATCCATTTAAGTAATATTGTAAGACCTTTTTGTACCACATTTATGCAATAAATCATTCATTTATTTCATTCATTCAAATCATTCATTCATTCATTCATAAGGCAATCAAATGTGATTATGTGACATAATAGTCGCCAACTTTAAATGTTTGATTTAAATATTATAAATCAATCATCATCAACCCTAAATTGCTTCTTACTGCCAGGGCTTCTGTCTATCTTAAGAGGGCGACTAACCCAAAAAATCAAATATCGTCCTTCTCTCTTCACACTCACGCCCGTCTTTCATATGCCAGGTGAAAAAGGACGACGCGGATTCATCGCCAAATTAGTTTTTTCTCAATAACTCGATAAATATAATATACATTTTAAAAATCCGCTAGGTCGGATTCTCAATGATAGAATTTTATACAATGTGTTAAAATATTAACTTAGTTCAATGCACGGTTATGGCAATACACGAAAAATTCGTGAAAATTAGATGCATCTTTGTGATTTTTTTCTATCGAGAAAATTTTTAGATTTTTAAATATAATGTAGTATCTAATTTTAGAAAATGAAACAATTCAGGGCGTTTTTTCAAGTATAAAAATGAATTATAAAATTGAAAATTTAGGGTTAGTCGCCCACTTAATGTAACGAGAACAGTTCTCGTGAGAATATATCTCATACCTCATTAACCTGGACTAAAGCTATGTTACTAACTTTAAGTCAGGTTAATGAGATATTATTAGATATATTTTTCCTTATAAGAACAATCAGCACGTGCAATACAATATTTGTGAAAATAATTTAAACATTTCCTACAACATCTTTTTATATTTCCTGTCATTAAAATAACGTTAATGTGGTTAATAGTTTATCCAAATCCATTAAAAATTTAATGTATCGATTTCGGCATTCTTAAAAGATATTATCAGTAATAGATTATTTGTTTTACGTTAATGCGTTTTGTTTGTATCACTTATTAATAGCTTCAAGTATTTAATAAACACCGTCCAGAAAACTTATAAAATATTTAAGTGATTCTAAACCTTTTTAGCTGATAAATATCATAATAATTGAGCTTCAGAGAAGCGACTAATATTACTAACATAAAAATAACAATTAATAGGAGCAAAATTATTTTCGTCCACGCTTCTGTGTTGCTAACAAAGTTTGAAAAAGGTTGTAACATTTAACATGGTTTCTGCTGTGTGTGATTTAACTAACTATTGTTTTGTTTTAATATTATATAAGCTTGTTATGACAATTAATAAAAGAAGTACTTACAATGCTTCTTTCTGTGTTGTCATAGCAAGTAATTAAGCAGCTCTAAGGAGGCTACGAGTACGGTTTTACTCCAAACTGAATTTTTAGATTCATTACAAATCATCATCAAAAAATGCATTTTGTTTGTAGTTAGGTAGTCTCGTTAGAGCTGTCAACCGAACTTGTCTGGCATGGAGTTGGAATTTCGTGCTATGTTGCTACCGGTTATTTCTGTCACCTCTGCCACGCAGGTTTTGCCTTCCCACATTAAAATTTGGTCTCATTGTTTCTGCCGAGTTTTGACGTGATAACGTCTTATAATTCGATATGGGGTGCACGTCCGAAAAACATGACAGTTCATGCGGCGTTACCTTGCTGACAGCTCTGAGGCGTTCTATTTACACTCTCAAGTCTCTCAACAACCGTAAGGCCCACCTGGGCCGCGCTCTTTGTTTCGATTATGTATTACGTATTTCGATGACTTAGAGAATACTTTTGTATGAAGAAGTTTGGTTAGTTATGACATTTGATACATTGACCACACTCTGAATGAAAAATAAATAATCTGTGAGCTATTAGTATTATTTCAGCTATTCAAAATTGTGCTCTATTTCCTACATGTCAAGGTATGACTTAATATAATATGAAGAATAAAGTATTCGTTTATTTCTTCTGAACAAGTCACTAATTATAGTTTAGAAAGTTTATAATTGAGAAACTAATATCACATCAGACTAAATACTATATTATGATGGCTTGATAGATAGAAAATTTAACATATATTATAATGTAGTTCACACAAACATAAAATATGGATTGTATGTAAATTACATTAATTTTACAAAGAGGGTAGGCCTCGCGCCATTTTTTTTGCACATTGACCTGCCAACTTTTTTGCATAGATTTTTCCCGGAACTGAGGGGTTAAGGCTATGACGTTGTCACGTTCAACTATCGTCAGTAAACCGCTTTACAGACAACCGATTTTTTTACAAACCGTTGGTGTTACATTGTTACAACTTTGCGCCTTTGCCAATCGTGCCAGACAAGTATATGGGCACAGTATAGAACGGTAGAATATCTTCATACAAACGCCACGACAACGCAGGGTACGGCGTTTGCCTTAAAGACGACGTATGTGCAGTGTGCACTGTGCGTGCAGATCATCCGCACGCACACTCACATTGAAGCCGTTGACTGCGTGCGTGCGCTCGCCATATCGAACGCACACATTTAAACCTATCATTTGCGTGCGCGACGGGTTCCTTACCGCACGCACACATACAAACCCACCATTGCGTATGCGACAAGCGGACGAGTGCGGTAAGTCGTTCGGTAAATCGATCGGACGCACACTCAATCCTCCCCGCGTTTGTATGAAGACATTCCTCTATTCTACACTGTAACGGTCAGGTGTGGATGTGCGGCGGCACGCTGGAGATAGCGCCGTGCTCGCACGTCGGCCACGTGTTCCGCAAGACCACGCCCTACTCATTCCCCGGCGGCACGGGGCGGGTCGTCAACCACAACAACGCGCGGCTCGCAGAAGTGTGGCTTGACGACTGGAAGCATTTCTACTACAATATTAACCCAGGTCAATTTACATAGCAGTTTGCGTGTTGATGCTGTTTGATTTCGCATGTTTTGAAGTGTGTATAATACTGACATTACAATGATTACATAGGAATAGGATATTTAATGACAAATTGATGTATGCCGGGTTCCTGGGGTTTTGTGATAGCGTTGTTGATTGGTGATAGTTTTGAAATTAATCAACCAATAGCTGTAGTGAGAAGTTAAACTTTAGTTAAAAGAGCATGGAAGCCGAGCACTGCACGCGCTGATTGGTATTGTTTCCAAATTGCGATGGATAACGTGCAATGTCAGGCTTGGGGGATTCTGATTAAAAGAGAGTTCTCTTCGCAAAAAATTATGTCGCCGAAGGTCGCCATGCAATATCAGGCTTGGGGGAGACTGATTAAAAGAGAGTTGTCTTCGCGAAAGATGTTTAATGACTTACTTAATCATTACTTAACCTACCTTATATAGGAGGAAGGTGAGACCGTGAGATACATACTACAAACGCCCGGTCTAATGTTTTAACAGGAGTTAATCTATTGACTAACATGCCATATTAACATTGACCACTCAACAACACAGTTGAATAGATAAACTACAGTAAAACCTCAGATATCTGGTAATGGAATGGTTAAGCGTTTAAAAGCTAACCAACCCCACGGGGGTAAAAAAACGTGACACACTTAATATGACTAGATCACTAGACCATGCATGATGCAGCGAGCAAACAGTTTTCATTACGTGAATTATTGAGCTTCTGATTTGTATCTGGATGGCTGCGTTTATGCGTTAAATCTATTTAAATAGTATATTCCCTCGTGGTTGGATTCACTGAACTCGGTCCGCGATAGTTAAATTGAGATTTTTATTGCCAATTTTATCAGCGTCTTAATTGACTGCTGAAGCCTGAAATTACATTGAATGCGTATCAGCCATCCAGTTATAAATAAACTAGTGAGCTTTCGCATACACTGAAAATGCCTATCGTTGCGACTTGTAAACAATAAAATTTTGATGGAGCTAAAATTAACTCAATGCATAGAATGTAAAGATAAAGTTGACCTTTTATAAAATTCTAATTCACTTATAAGTGCAACATTTTTATTCATGAGCATACTTTTATCAATGTCTTGCCTCTATATAGAATAAACACGGTTTCTTACAATGTCTATTTGAGTGCAAAATTGATTCTGTATCACTTGTCCACAATACAATCGTGAGAGAAATAGCTATGACGGTTTTCTTGGCAACAGTTTTCGTGGAACTTCGCTTATTGTTCTCCTCTAACAGCCCCAAAACTCGGCTTTGTCGCTTATCGCACTTTGGCATTTGGCTACGTTATTACTTGAATTGGCTTCAATGTTAATGCAATGGCTTCATATATTTGTAACTTTATTTATAGTATGTTATGTTATTGGATTAAATTTGGCCTTCTTTATGTCATAGTGTAGATAGTTTTTTTAAAGAAAATATGTTACTATAATTTTTTTGTCCGTGCATTTCCGAATGTCTTAAGTTTTTTTGTATAAAATGTTATGTTAACGATGGGCATTTTCGAATGTTTCATAAGCTTTATAATTAACTGTAATTGGGATATTATTAATGCATATTCATTATGTTTTCATTCTCTATTGTGTCCTAATATTTTTCTGGATAAATTGTACTAAAGAAGCAAATATTGCATATTGGGTTTACTTTTACATCAAGTATGTCAATTGAAGCAATCTTTCCAAATTGGCATACTTTTACATCTAGTCTATTTAAAGTTTAAACAGACATTTTTAGGACACAATAATTTGTCATTAATTTTACTTTTTATGTTTGAAGAGCACATCATTATTTAAATTAATAGACGTGAAATCTGTATTTTTTAAATCTGCTGATTAATATTGTTTAACAAATGTGCATGCATTTTTAACTAACATTTTTTAACTTATAACTTTGTTTTGCTGATTTGTTTTTATGATTGAAAGGCTGTATTCTTCTACTCTTGCCTTCTCTGCTAGTATAAATTGTGTTGCAGTTACCATTTTGCTAATGGTTTTAATACCCTAGTTTTGTATAGAAATTGACAGAGATGTACAGCTTGTCAGAAAACAGTAGACGCCGAACATAATTTTTAAATCTCATAATAAGTATAAAATAAAATAAAGAATTTATCAAGGTCTTAATATTAAAAGTGTACAAACGTTGTCTATGGAAATACGAGACGTAAAAACCATCATTCAATCTTGATTACGCTTACAAAATTTTGCTGAGCATCTACTCTTTCTTGACAGACTATAGAAATGGCGTCTGGTAAAACCATTAGGAATGTGGTGGCATGTACTTTTCTTGTACTATCAGAGAAGTTGATTCATACCCAGATGGCGGACCTAGGTAAATTGGTTGCGTTGTGTCAAACCCATCCGACAGAACACAGCTCTATCGTTGAATTGACATAATACGATTAATAGACGTAGGTCCGTCAACTGCCTATGAATCAATTTCTTCGATGGTACTTACTTTTATTTTACTTTTTATACTAATGTGTGTATGTCTGAGCAGGTGCGTTGAATGTGCCCGTGGGTGATGTGAGCGAGAGGAAGGCTCTTCGGGAGCGACTCAAGTGCAAGAGCTTCAGATGGTACTTGGAGAACATATACCCTGAGAGCCAGATGCCCCTCGACTACTATTATTTGGGAGAGGTCAGTATGAGAATTGTTTTGTGTATAACTTTGTCACCAAGAAAGATACAGTACATTTCATATAACTTAACACACACAGACATATACAACGACATCTTGAAATGATTAAGCGCATATTTCTGACGTGTTTTATGGTCTACTGAGTATAGACTTTGAGACAAAAAAAAGATACTAAGTAAAATTACACCACGCTTTTTACGAAGTTATAAAATGCAGGTCATAGACCACACAATATCAGCTGATTGAATTGATTACAAGATTGTGTAACTTCTGTTGTAAATCGAGTGTCCAAGGACGACTTCTATCGCTCACCATCAGGCAATCTGTCGCTCATTGTCTTGTTAATTTTCAAAGGATAGCGAAATTAATTTTCCTACAGTACCTTAACAACTGTATGCAAAATGCAGCGTTATAATAAAACTATTGTACGGATTTTATCGAGAGGCGATAAGTCCGTGAAACGAGTTCATAACAACGACCGATACTTGCGAATACAAAGAAATCAATTAACTAAAGTAGAGCCGGCTCTTCGAACCACGAGGATAGTCATAAAATTGCATACAAATATTTAAAATTTAATATGGCATGGTTTGCAAATATGTATAAGTTGTTTATACGAGGGCTGCTATTTATGTATCCGGAATTAAAAAAAGAAACAAACATATATCATTTAATATGGTTTTATTGCTTTTCAAAATATTCGCCGCGATGATCGACACACTTTTGCATACGCTGGAACCAATTTTCATAGCACTTTTTCCATTCTGATTGAGGTATCTCCAAAACGTGCATTTTGAACGCATCAACAGCCTCTTCGCGGCTCGAAAAACGTTGACCACGTAATTTGTTCTTCGCGTATGGAAATAAAAAGAAATCGTTAGGTGCCAAATCAGGGCTGTACGGCGGATGACCAGTCAATTCGATCTTTTGACCCTCCAAAAACTGAGTTGTTTCAGCTGAGGTGTGACAGCTAGCATTGTCGTGATGTAATATGATTCTGCGTTGTCGGTTGTCCTTTCTTATTTCTTCAAAGACTTCTGGTAAACAAATGGTCGTATACCATTCAGAATTAACCGTTTTACGATTCTCTAATGGCACTGTAGCCACATGTCCATTAATTCCAAAAAAACAGGCGACCATTTGCTTCAAAGTACTTTTTGCACGAGTAACTTTTGTTGGTTTCGGCTCATCTTGGAACACCCACACCGTTGACTGTTGTTTAGTTTCGGGGTCATATGCATAGATCCAAGATTCATCACCTGTGTAGATATTATAAACTGCTTTAGACGTACCACGGTTGTATTTTTTTATCATTTTTTTGCACCAATCGACACGAGCCCGTTTTTGATCGATTGTCAAGTTGTGCGGAATCCAACGCGAACATATTTTTTTTACAGCCAAATGTTCGTGTAATATCTTATGTTTGCTCGTCATACTTATGCCTAAGGACGCCTCTATCTCGCGATATGTAACATGACGATCACGCATTATTAGTTCCCGCACAGCATCTATATTTTGTGGGACAACAGCTGTTTTTGGGCGACCTTCTTTATTTTCATCCGTGAGCATAGACCGCCCACGATTAAACTCACTGTACCAGTGATAAACAGTGGTTTTTGATGGTGCTTCATCTCCAAAAGTTGCGGTGAGTTGAATAAAGCACTGTTGTTGATTTAGCCCACGCCGAAAATCGTAGTAAATCATTGCACGAAAATGTTCACGCGTTAAATCCATGGCAAATGAAGACACGCAATTTTCAAAATGACGCCACAATGGAAAAATAATTGACAGTCACATGAAACAAAATGTATTCTTCAACCAAAGAGTTCTATTTTCAAATGTTGTAATTACTTTTTAAATATTGTTCTTGTAAGTGGCCAGTTCCGGATACATAAATAGCAGCCCTCGTAACATTATCCATTTTTTTAGGGTTCCGTACCCAAAGGGTAAACCCTATTACTGAGACTTCGATGTCTGTCCGTCTGTCTGTCTCCAGGCTGTATCTCAAGAACCGCTATAGCTAGAGTTCTGAAATTTTCACAGATTGTGTATATCTGTTGCTGCTATAACAACAAATACTGAAAACAAAATAAAATTAATATTTAAGGGGGGCTCTCATATGAGGGCTGCTATTTATGTATCCGGAATTAAAAAAAGAAATAAACATATATCATTTAATATGGTTTTATTGCTTTACAAAATATTCGCCGCGATGATCGACACACTTTTGCATACGCTGGAACCAATTTTCATAGCACTTTTTCCATTCTGATTGAGGTATCTCCAAAACGTGCATTTTGAACGCATCAACAGCCTCTTCGCGGCTCGAAAAACTTTGACCACGTAATTTGTTCTTCGCGTATGGAAATAAAAAGAAATCGTTAGGTGCCAAATCAGGGCTGTACGACGGATGACCAGTCAATTCGATCTTTTGACCCTCCAAAAACTGAGTTGTTTCAGCTGAGGTGTGACAGCTAGCATTGTCGTGATGTAATATGATTCTGCGTTGTCGGTTGTCCTTTCTTATTTCTTCAAAGACTTCTGGTAAACAAATGGTCGTATACCATTCAGAATTAACCGTTTTACGATTCTCTAATGGCACTGTAGCCACATGTCCATTAATTCCAAAAAAACAGGCGACCATTTGCTTCAAAGTACTTTTTGCACGAGTAACTTTTGTTGGTTTCGGCTCATCTTGGAACACCCACACCGTTGACTGTTGTTTAGTTTCGGGGTCATATGCATAGATCCAAGATTCATCACCTGTGTAGATATTATAAACGCCTTTTGACGTACCACGGTTGTATTTTTTTATCATTTTTTTGCACCAATCGACACGAGCCCGTTTTTGATCAATTGTCAAGTTCTGCGGAATCCAACGCGAACATATTTTTTTTACAGCCAAATGTTCGTGTAATATCTTATGTATGCTCGTCATACTTATGCCTAAGGACGCCTCTATCTCGCGATATGTAACATGACGATCACGCATTATTAGTTCCCGCACAGCATCTATATTTTGTGGGACAACAGCTGTTTTTGGGCGACCTTCTTTATTTTCATCCGTGAGCATAGACCGCCCACGATTAAACTCATTGTACCAGTGATAAACAGTGGTTTTTGATGGTGCTTCATCTCCAAAAGTTGCGGTGAGTTGAATAAAGCACTGTTGTTGATTTAGCCTACGCCGAAAATCGTAGTAAATCATTGCACGAAAATGTTCACGCGTTAAATCCATGGCAAATGAAGACACGCAATTTTCAAAATGACGCCACAATGGAAAAATAATTGACAGTCACATGAAACAAAATGTATTCTTCAACCAAAGAGTTCTATTTTCAAATGTTGTAATTACTTTTTAAATATTGTTCTTGTAAGTGGCCAGTTCCGGCTACATAAATAGCAGCCCTCGTACAACAAACGTGTTTTTTACCTTTTTTGCTCGATATCAAAAATGACAACAGGCAGGCAGTTGAAATTTTCACAGAATCCTGAATCATATATGTGTACTTTAATAATTAATAACTAGCTATATGACCGAGCTTCGTTCGGTATTCAAAAATTAAAAAAAAACAAACATAAAATGACATTTTATGAAAATGATTCCTAGCTAGATCGATTTATCGCCCCCGAAAACCCCATATACTAAATTTCATGAAAATCGTTAAAGCCGATTGCGAGATTTCAATTATATATATACAAGAATTGCTCGTTTAAAGATATAAGATAAAATTAAAATAAAATAAAATTTAAAATTTTAGCTCCCATACGAAAACACAACTATTGACCTATTTTTTCTCTATAACGGTACGGATCCCTTAGTGCGCGAGTCCGACTCGCACTTGGCCGATTATTGGTCTTTTAATGTCAGCATTCATGAGTTACCATGCAGACAAGTATATAAATATCGAACTATAACAATTTACTGACTAATCAGGCTATTGAACCAATATCTTCATATCATCTTAATTACTAGACTAAAATAAATTTATGTTGTATTCCAGATTCGCAACGCTGAGACGTCGAACTGTCTGGACACGCTGGGCGGGAAGGCCGGCCAGCCCCTGGGCATGGGATACTGCCACGGCATGGGCGGTAACCAGGTGAGGACGTGTTTTATACTTGGTTCAGTAAAAAAAGAATAATGGCATGTATTGTCATTGGAGAGTATATATTATGGCAGAAGTGAAACTTCCTTTATAACTTGAAATGTAAAATCGCGACGCAGTGGCGGCCCTAGAAGGTGGCGAACAGGGCAATCGCCCGGGGCCTCGCGCTTGCTGGGACCTCGTAAGGTGTTTTTTTTGGAAGACAAAGGGCCTCGCAAAGACCTGCTGCCCAGGCCCTCGCAACCTGCTGTCCAGGGCCTCGCAAAGACCTGCTGCCCAGGCCTCGCAAAGACCTGCTGCCCAGGGCCTCGCAAAGACCTGCTGCCCAGGGCTCGCAAAGGCCGCCACTGTCGCGACGCCTCTGTCATGAATCTTTTGCTTGTAGGGTTCCGTAGTAACTTTAAGGAAGACGTAGAGTTTCGCTATGTTCGTCTGTGTCTTGATATGCGGTCACCGGTGTCCTTATGGGGGTTGATAGGTTAAATTTTGTCCTAATAAAATCCTAAATGTTAAAATAAAAAATTAAAATTTCATTTTAAACATAAAAAAATTGCACAGGTTAAGATGCAATTAAATTCATTTATTTTTGTTCTTCGAAATTACTTTTTTAATATAATTTATCATCTAAGCAGCACTACCTTTATCTCACCTCACGTTGTTCAATTTCCAGGTGTTCGCGTACACGAAGCGCAAGCAGATAATGTCGGACGACAACTGTCTAGACGCGGCCAACCCGCGCGGGCCCATCAAGCTCATACGGTGCCACGGCATGCATGGCAACCAGGAGTGGACGTATGATACTAAGGTGAGAGAAACGAGAGAGAGATAGCTCTAGCAGATTATAAAGAGACTAGATGACGCCCGCTACTCCGTGTACCGCGCGGGAACTGTACATTTTTCCAGGACAAAAAGTATCCTATACCCTTTCCCGGGACTGAAAGTATTTCCATGCCAAATTTCAGCAAAATTGGTTCGGCGGTTTGGACGCGAAGAGGTAACAGACAGACAGACAGATACACTTTTGCGTTCACAATATTAGTATGGATTGGAAGATACTATATCAGGGATGCCCGGATGGGCGAACCTTTCCTTATCGACATGTCACGTTTCTGAAGGATTCTTTAGTGACGTCATAGACGTCATCATCATCATCATCATATCAGCCTATATTCATCCACTGCTGGACATAGGCCTCTCTCAATGAACGCCAAGATGACCGATCTCCTGCTACTCGCATAGACGTACCTTCGAATAATATTTTTCTTTGTTATCCTGACGCGTATTTAAAAATATTTTAGTGAACAAAGGCTGGGGTCTTCAAATTAAATACTGGATGCGCTGAATCACTTTATTACACGTTAAGTTAGGTAGGCGATGGGCAGACGACTGACTCTCGCAGGAGTTACTCGCCACGCCACGAATATAGCTGATTTAACAATATGCAATTACCGAGAATTATAATGCACACTACAAACACCCCCTTCTAAAAAAAATATTTACATAATTGACAAATAACAAGAAAAAAAAAATTGAATTTAGCAAACATTAACATTTGGGAGCTTATGTTGTGACAAAACACTTAAGTCTGTACCCTGATTACAATTTAATTCCTTCCTTAACATCTTCCTTGCACGTGTAACACAAACTTTGTATATTGAGATAGCACAAAACACAAAAAGGATGACTGCCATGACAGTCACCGTGATGCTCAACACTTCCAGTTTAAAATTAGTATTAGATATGGTTGCGTGATTCGCTCCGTTTTGAGCGATAACAATTTCTTCCTCCTTCTTTTCAATTGAATACGTTTTTCCCATTTTGTTAAATAATTACAATATTTAACGTTTGATGCTGTAAAACTGAGTTAAACTGATAAATAGTTAATGGAATCAGGCGTTACTTTGCGGAAATCCATAGCTTAAAATTTAGTTTGTTATTATTTTTAGCAATATTCCGCGAAATAAACTTCCACCTTTAAGTAAATGAGTGAGTGTACGCATAGGCATGCGTACAGCACCTCCCTCCTCCCACACTGCCTATGCGTACACTCGCATGCAAGAACTTGCAAACACCACCACCACACAAGCAATAATGTTGGCAAGGCCCCTCACCACCATACAGGTTGAAAACCTCGACGCGCGTTTCGCTCCAACACCGGAGCATCCTCAGGATGTGGACTCTACGAACAACGTCCGTCAAGTGCCGCCACCGGCCAAAACACCGCCTTTTATACCCTATCGAGCCCCGCTACTACCCCCACTACCCTCACCAGTACCCCCGAACATATTAATAAGCGGTGACGTAGTCAAGCAAGTTTGGTCATTCAACAATGCAAATCTGTTATTTTTCTTTTCTTTTATGATCTCTAATTGTTCCAACACGCTCAGCCGAAAGCCTTTATCGCATTTATGTAAAACTTTATAGGAATGGCCATCGGGCACGGTATGATTACTATCTAAAAGATGTTTAGCAAAATGTGACTTATCAGGATGACCATTCCTATAAGCCGCGATATGTTCTTTATACCGAGTCTCAAAGCTGCGTCCAGTTTGACCCACATATACACTATCGCATTCAGGACAATCGATCTTATAGACACCGGACTGATATTTTTCATCAATCCGGTCTTTGTAATGACATAAATGATGTTTTAAAGTATTATTTGTCCTGAATGCGACATGCATATCGTTGTTTTTCATTATTTTGGATAAGCGTGCAGATACCTCTCCCATGTAGGTCAAACTGGACTTATATCTGACTACCTCCTTATCAATAGGACCTGCGTACAAAAACTTAACCAGTTCTTTCTTGTTTTTATTTTTCAAAATATTATTAATAATTTTTGGACTATATCCGTTGGATATCGCAATTTGGAAAATAATATTAAGCTCATTTTGATAATTATCTTTACTAAGAGGGATCGATAATAATCTATGAATGTAACTATGAAAGGCCGCGAGTTTGTGTTGCCAAGGATGACATGACGATGCATGAATAGTAGTATTAGTATATGTCGGCTTGCGAAAGATTCCAAAACTGTGTTTATTATTAACTCTAGTAATAGATAAATCGAGAAAATTTAGAGTGTTATTATCTTCACATTCTAATTTGAATTTAAAGAACTAAATAAAAAACATATTAAAATTAAATTCAAATTAGAATGTGAAGATAATAACACCCTACATTTTCTCGATTTATCTATTACTAGAGTTAATAATAAACACAGTTTTGGAATCTTTCGCAAGCCGACATATACTAATACTACTATTCATGCATCGTCATGTCATCCTTGGCAACACAAACTCGCGGCCTTTCATAGTTACATTCATAGATTATTATCGATCCCTCTTAGTAAAGATAATTATCAAAATGAGCTTAATATTATTTTCCAAATTGCGATATCCAACGGATATAGTCCAAAAATTATTAATAATATTTTGAAAAATAAAAACAAGAAAGAACTGGTTAAGTTTTTGTACGCAGGTCCTATTGATAAGGAGGTAGTCAGATATAAGTCCAGTTTGACCTACATGGGAGAGGTATCTGCACGCTTATCCAAAATAATGAAAAACAACGATATGCATGTCGCATTCAGGACAAATAATAATTTAAAACATCATTTATGTCATTACAAAGACCGGATTGATGAAAAATATCAGTCCGGTGTCTATAAGATCGATTGTCCTGAATGCGATAGTGTATATGTGGGTCAAACTGGACGCAGCTTTGAGACTCGGTATAAAGAACATATCGCGGCTTATAGGAATGGTCATCCTGATAAGTCACATTTTGCTAAACATCTTTTAGATAGTAATCATACCGTGCCCGATGGCCATTCCTATAAAGTTTTACATAAATGCGATAAAGGCTTTCGGCTGAGCGTGTTGGAACAATTAGAGATCATAAAAGAAAAGAAAAATAACAGATTTGCATTGTTGAATGACCAAACTTGCTTGACTACGTCACCGCTTATTAATATGTTCGGGGGTACTGGTGAGGGTAGTGGGGGTAGTAGCGGGGCTCGATAGGGTATAAAAGGCGGTGTTTTGGCCGGTGGCGGCACTTGACGGACGTTGTTCGTAGAGTCCACATCCTGAGGATGCTCCGGTGTTGGAGCGAAACGCGCGTCGAGGTTTTCAACCTGTATGGTGGTGAGGGGCCTTGCCAACATTATTGCTTGTGTGGTGGTGGTGTTTGCAAGTTCTTGCATGCGAGTGTACGCATAGGCAGTGTGGGAGGAGGGAGGTGCTGTACGCATGCCTATGCGTACACTCACTCATTTACTTAAAGGTGGAAGTTTATTTCGCGGAATATTGCTAAAAATAATAACAAACTAAATTTTAAACTGATAACTTAAAACTTTGTGAATTGACCTGATAATCAAATTTATATATTATTATAATATATAACTAACTTGTTGAGCTGAGATTTGAAATAAAGTGAATGCAAATATTCCTAACTTAACGTCTTATAACAATTAATATGTGCTGAGATGACATTACGCAACCTTCGCGTACCTTCTTGCTAACAAAAATGCCAATGCACCATTAACCTAGTTACCATCTAAGAACTTTACAGGTCTTTTAATTTTTCTGCCACTACGTGATTTCTGTAAAGGCGTATACACATTAGCCTCACTATGCTGATCTAATCTACTGTCATGTCTAACTTCATTTTCTTCTAAAATATACGCGGACTTAAGTCTATCAATCGACACATTAGATTCTCGATTATCAATTAATATTTTAAAAACTTTACTATCTCTTTCTAAAACTTTATACGGTCCGCTGTACGGAGGCGTTAACGGTCTCCGTACTGCGTCCACTCTTAGAAAAACATGTGAACAGGAGTTTAGATCAGCATGCACAAAAGTACTATTACTATCTTTACATGCCCTTTTAACGGGCTTAATTTTACTCAAAGTGTCTCTTAAATTACTTATAAATGAATGTGGATTATCAATTTTTATACTTTTATCTGAACAAAATTCTCCTGGCAACCTTAAACAATGACCCAGAGCAAATTCCGTCGCGCTAAAATTATCATTGTCCGCTTGACAACCAGCTCTCAATTCTAACATGACCGTAGCTAGTTCTACTAACCATGATAGATTATTATTCAGTCTAGCCACCAGAGCCGATTTCAAAGACCTATGCCACCTTTCTATCTTACCATTGCATTGTGGGTGGTATGGGGTAGTTCTTGTTTTTTGAATACCTAATAATTTCATTAAATCTGTGAATAATTCGCTTTCGAACTGTCTACCTTGATCCGTGGTAATAATTTTGGGACAACCGAAACGACAAATCCATCCTTCATAAACTGCTCTAGCTACGGACTCTGCGGTCATGTCCTTCACAGGGCAAATCTCAGGCCATCGCGTTAATCTATCAATCATAGTGACACAGTAACGGAAACCGTGCTCAGTTTCCGGTAAAGGTCCTATCAAATCAATGTGCAAATGTTCATAACGCTCACTATGATTAAAATCGCTAAGTTTCGAAACTGTGTGCCGAATAACCTTACTTTTCTGACACCTCACGCACGTCTGTGCCCAGGTCCCCGGAGTTAGAGCTTCGCACGCGAAGCTCTAACTCCGGGATGAGAAACGTCATGAAATTTATGAAAAATACTTTTTCTAAACTGCGCTGGTATATACGGCCTAATATTCTGAGCTGATGTTTCACAATATATTTTAATATCGTCATTATTATCGAGCGCTAACTGTTTCCATTGCAATTTATCATTTGTTTTCATCAAATTCGCGAGCTCAGCGTCTGTCGCCTGTGCTCTCGCAACCTCCACGTATTCGCTCGAACTAGGACATATGATACTCTCGATTCTCGATAAAGCGTCGGCCACCTGATTTTCAGTGCCTTGAATATGTTGTATGTCGCTTGTAAATTCGCTAATATACAACAATTGACGCGCTCGCCTAGGTAACTCTTTATTAGAACTTAATTTACTCAAAGCAAAAGTGAGAGGTTTATGGTCCGTGTAAACTGTTAAATTTCTACCTTCGATTAAATCCCTAAAATAAACTATTCCCGAATAAATCGCTAAAAGCTCCTTGTCATACGTGGAGTATTTCTTTTGCGGTTCTGATAATCTTTTTGAAAAATATCCTAAAGGTTTCCAAGAATTTCCTTCCCACTGATTTAACACTGCCCCTATACTAAAATCTGACGCGTCAGTCATTAACCCTAATTTGGCGTTAGATATCGGATGCGAAATAGTGACGGCATTTTTCAAATTTTCTTTACACACTTCAAATGCACTATTCGCCTCGTCTGTCCAATCTATACGCGTCTTATCTCGTTTTTTAGCCCCGTGTAAATACCTATCTAAAACTCCCTGAACTCGAGCAGCGTTAGGAATATGATTTCTGTAAAAATTTAACATGCCCAAAAATCTACGTAACTGTTCTATTGTCTCCGGTTTCGGATATGACTCAATTGTTTTAACTTTTTCCGGCATCGGACTTATGCCTTTTTCTGAAACTAAATAACCTAAAAATTCTATAGAGGACTGTCCAAAAACACATTTACTTAAATTAATAGACATTTTATATTTACTCAACCTTTCAAATATTAATCGTAAATGTTCCCTATGTATATCGGGGTTATCCGATCCTATGATGACGTCATCTATGTATCCGAACACGACTGTACCTTTGCCCCCTGTACAGTCGCCGTCATAATTCAATTGTTCTATGCCTGATAAAACTGTATTATTGATAAATCTTTGAAATGTTTGTGCCGCGTTACGCAGACCAAACGTCATTCTTGGAAATTCAAAAAGCCCAAATGGCGTAATAATAGCTGTTTTTTTAATGTCATCTGGATTAATACCTATAAAGTGATACGCCCTACAAAAATCTAACTTTGAAAACAATTTCTTATTATGTAATCCATACGTCAAATCTTGTACTCGAGGTATCGGATAACGATCTGGCTTTGTAATTGCGTTTAACATCCTATTGTCCCGGCAGGGTCGGATACCACCATCCTTCTTAGATACAATATGTAAAGGGCTGGCCCACTCACTATTTGAAGGTCTACATATGCCTAGCTCTTGCATTAACTGGAATTCCTTTTTAACCCTATCGTACCTGTCGGCCGGTAACCTCCTGGCACGCGCGTGGACAGGTGGTCCAGTAGTCTCGATGTGATGATACACGGAATGCTCTGTGACATCCTTGAAGGCTGGTGGGCGCGTGATGTCCTGAAATTGTTCCAGTAAATCCGCGTAAGGATGGTTGCTATTTATACTTTTAATAGTGCCGACAAAATTTGTAATTTTAATTCCACATACATTTCAGCTGGTAACTGTATCAATTAACTTATTATTATACAAATCTACATTTAATTTAAAATTTTTAAAAAAATCGGCACCTAATATTGGCTGCTTTACATCACATACAACAAAAGGCCATTTAAATGACCGTCTTAGGCCTAACGATAACTCTAAATTACATATTCCATAACATTTAATTTCGCTGTCATTAGCAGCATACAACTTTAGATCGATTTTTTCGATAGGCTTTCTAACACACCACTTTGGAATTACGGAAATGTTAGCGCCTGTATCGATCAAAAAACTATATTTCGTTAAATTATCTCTAATCAATAAACGATGGCTTTTGGTTACCTGACCTTGAGTACATCCGTCCACCGCGCCCGCATGTACTCCATCTAGTTTCCCGACCGCTTGGCTCGCCACGCGCAGGGTTGCTCGCAGCGGCTAGCCCTCGATCTGTACCGAAAGTGAAAACGGCACAGCCAGTCCGGGTCCCCAGGTGCTCTTCTCGGCCGCGATGTCGATCTTCTCCTGAAGTCGGTCTGTCTGTCGTTGCTCCTAGAGCGCCCGCGACCCCTCAGTTCGGCGCGGAGCGCTGCAACCTCCAGCTCCAGTCTGCTCATCTGCTCGTCCGGCTGCTCGTCTGTTGCCTTCTTACATGACACGGCTGCCACATCCCCGACGTTGGTGTACTCAGTAATCTTGTCTGCCATGGCCGCCAGCTTGTCCAGCGACTGATCTTCGCAAACCGCCATGACTGCTCGAACTGACGACGGCATCTTCGACAACCACAGGCTCTTGATTGTGTTGTCTGCCATTTGTGCGCTGCGCCCCAGATCCTTCATACGTCTTAACAACTGGGAGTCTTTGCGAACCCAACTCCAGCTCCGACACCAACTTCTGCATCTGTCTTTCGGCACTCTCTTGGTAAACCTGCAGCAGTCTCTCCTTAAGCGCCGTATACTTGTCCTGGGCGGGTGGTGACATCACGAGGTCGCTGACCTGCTGAATGGCCTCTTTTCCCAGTTTGGATATGACCAAGTTGAATTTGGTCTCTTCACCCTGCTTCTGTGGGGCCATTACGGACTCGAACTGTGCGAACCATAACCTTGGCAAGTCTGTCCAAAATTCTGGTAGCTTAGTGGACACGCTTATGGATGCCAACGCCGCGCCTGACGCCTCTTCTCTAAACTCCATGTCTGATGCTGATGCTTTATCCATTTTCCTTCTCTGATTGAGCCGATGTGTCGACCGGCCGATGAGCTGATGAGCCGCCTGCCGTTGTACTCGCCACGTGCCACGCGCGTTCTTCTATTGCGTCACGCTAACTTCCTGTCGCCGCGTGGAATTCGATCTTCAACAAAAATGAAACCCACAGCCAATGTCACTATTTACACTGATTCCCTTCACTACAAACTTTCTTCGAGAGTTTTTCGTCGGGGTCACCAATTTAGTCTTCAAATTAAATACTGGATGCGCTGAATCACTTTATTACACGTTAAGTTAGGTAGGCGATGGGCAGACGACTGACTCTCGCAGGAGTTACTCGCCACGCCACGAATATAGCTGATTTAACAATATGCAATTACCGAGAATTATAATGCACACTACAATATAATGCCCCACGCCTAACTTTGCGCTTCAGTAGAATAATCACTATAATAATTTTGTAATCAGTAGCGACTAGCGTGCTCGAAATTGTATGTCTCGTACCACTTCCGGCACGCGTGCCATTGGTTCGCCATCCCTGTAATATAGACTATATAAGGCTACTCTACCGGAAGGTTAAAAATTTGTGGACCTTTAAACTTTTAAAGGAAAAAAAGAATCGCGCTATCATATTTTATTACAACTTTACAAGTAAGAAAATATGATAGTGCGATTCCTTTTTTTAAGCGCCATCTATCTGTGGCAGAATGAAATTTTCGTATTTAGAAAAACTCATGAAAATTGTACTGTATTATTACTTATT
This sequence comes from Polyommatus iphigenia, assembly GCA_963422495.1. NCBI lineage: Eukaryota > Metazoa > Arthropoda > Insecta > Lepidoptera > Lycaenidae > Polyommatus > Polyommatus iphigenia. The sequence goes on from OY730187.1 coordinate 8,667,388, forward strand.
ATGAGAGAGAGAGAGAGAGAGAGAGAAACCTTTCTGTCTGTGCTATCAAACATTGAAGAGATATTTGCGTCTATTTAAACTACTAAAGAATATTATTTGTATAATATGTATTTGTAACTACTTCCGTATTTGTAAAATTTTATAATGGGCAACTTTCCTTCCGCATATTTTAATCAGTATATTTTTGTCTTTAAGGATTGTTAAAGTACACATTTAAATGTTTCATTTGTTTAACATTATTATTAATTTCAAACTGTACTTTTTCAGACTCGCACGATAAAGCACACAAACACGGGCATGTGCCTGGACAAGCCGGCGGCGGCGGACGTGTGGAAGCCGGTGCTGCGCGCGTGCGACCGCTCGCGCGGACAGCAGTGGCTCATGGCGCTCGACTTCAAGTGGCAGGCGCGCCGGCACAGCTAGTGACCGCCATGGTGAGTACCACATACGGCACACCGACACCGACATGTGCCCGGACAGCAGTGGCTCATGGCGCTCGACTTCAAGTGGCAGGCGCGCCGGCACAGCTAGTGACCGCCATGGTGAGTACCACATACGGCACACCGACACGTGCCCGGACAGCCGGCGGCGGCGGACGTGTGGAGCCGGTGCTGCGCGCGTGCGACGGACAGCAGTGGCTCATGGCGCTCGACTTCAAGTGGCAGGCGCGCCGGCACAGCTAGTGACCGCCATGGTGAGTACCACATACGGCACACCGACACCGACATGTGCCCGGACAGCAGTGGCTCATGGCGCTCGACTTCAAGTGGCAGGCGCGCCGGCACAGCTAGTGACCGCCATGGTGAGTACCACATACGGCACACCGACACCGACATGTGCCCGGACAGCAGTGGCTCATGGCGCTCGACTTCAAGTGGCAGGCGCGCCGGCACAGCTAGTGACCGCCATGGTGAGTACCACATACGGCACACCGACACGTGCCCGGACAGCCGGCGGCGGCGGACGTGTGGAGCCGGTGCTGCGCGCGTGCGACGGACAGCAGTGGCTCATGGCGCTCGACTTCAAGTGGCAGGCGCGCCGGCACAGCTAGTGACCGCCATGGTGAGTACCACATACGGCACACCGACACCGACATGTGCCCGGACAGCCGGCGGCGGCGGGCGTGTGGAGCCGGTACTGCGCGCGTGCGACCGCTCGCGCGGACAGCAGTGGCTCATGGCGCTCGACTTCAAGTGGCAGGCGCGCCGGCACAGCTAGTGACCGCCATGGTGAGTACCACATACGGCACACCGACACCGACATGTGCCCGGACAGCCGGCGGCGGCGGACTGTGATTCATTTTATAGCACTTGTGAGCGTTTAAAGGCGTTTTGACTGTCTAGAAACAAGTGTGTTAAGGCCAGAACGCATTTAATACGGACGGAATAACGGATAAGAAATGAAGTAAAAGAGCGCTATTTGGTCGCGTGTCGCAGCAACGGAGATGTAACACAAACTGCATTGTGTGCGTTCCATTTTTACGACGACTCACAATGCAACGTAGAATTGTCACTCTACATAAAACTTTATATCTATTGATAGTGGATTGACACAACATTTTACATTAAAGTATTATCATTACAAAAAAAATATTATATAAACTATAACTGTTTAGGAAAATTTAAATAATATCAGTTTATAAGAAAGGCTAGCTATACGGAAAATCATATTCTTTTTCTCTATTTTCAGGTTCGGCAACGATAGACCATAACAGTCTTCCCCTGTCGTTATTAAAGATTCAAATCCTTTACTGTATCTAAAGTTTTATATCTATAGACTATATTATGGTGAGATTCACACATAAAGTGGGAGAGACGTGCCAACAGCAAAGATACACATAATTGCTCATTTAAACAAGCTCACTTGACCCTTCCGATTTTAATAATTAAAGAACTAATTTTATTATAAAATAACTTAGAATCTCTCTCTCGTTTTGTGTGTGAAATGTGAAGTCTACTTTCACATTTTCGTTGAGACGGCATTATGATAAATAATAGTTTATAACCATACTGTGCCCAAGCAGTCTTGGTTTTATAAAACAACAAAATTGCTTTCTGATTGGCCTGGCCCTTATAAATAGTCAGTACTTAAGATGCGACCCGGTCTCAAGACGTGGTTCGGCTCTGTGATTGGTCAAAATTTTGACAGCCAACCAATCACAGAGCCTGAACCGTGTCTTGAGACCGAGATGCATCTTGAGTACTGACTATTTATACGGGCCCTAAAATCGGCCGTTAGACGTATATATAAGAATATTATTTTGATATTTGATTGGATCCGGACTGGATCCTATAAATTATCAGAATTAAGCTTTATAGATGTTAAAATACCATAAAAGTGGTATAACTTTAGTAGAATTTAAAATAACATAACCCAATCATAATGGCGTCATAATGTAGTAGACTGACCCCAGGTGAATCGTTGACAATACAAGCGCTGTAATGTTTTATTTCCTAAAATTTGCTCAAACTTAGGTGTTTGGTGTGACGTAGAGTGAGTTTTATTTGCGATTTGGGAATTTGCGTAGATATAAACCGTAGACGGGTAGAGCCAAAGTGATGTAAGTATGGTTTAAATTTTTTTTTCTTAAAAATCACTTTTTGATTTTAGATAATTTTGTTAAATGATAATATTATTTAAGTATTCTTTGGTTTTCGTTCTCAATAATATTAACTTAAAGAACATGTCACACTATGGCTCTACCATATTTATGAAATTTGCTAGATTTTATTGAAATGTGTTGATGGCGATTATTTTCGAGATTATAATATTTGTTGTTGAGATGAAACACGAGCATTAATCAAAGTCACAAACATACAGTAGGGAAATAGAGTAAGTTTAAGTTTCTTACATTTTAATAGAACCAAGGTAGCTGTAGTACTCGTACAAGAGATTAAAACATCGAAACAGATATTTAATAGTAATTTCATAATTTATCTTATTTGCAACTGTATTAATTTTGTTTAAACTTAGAAATGAGTTCTCATTTTGGTGGTCACCTTTGTAACTTTGGTAGGCCAGTGTTTCATATTGTTTGTAAATACTGCGTTCGTGATTTTAGACATAAATTGAGATTATAAAATATGTATGAGCTTGCAAATCTCAAAACACGATTATTTTATTCCAACTTAGTTTTCCATCCGAAGTTGGCAACGTGACTAACTTCAGACTGTAGATTTTTTGAAGTGACAGTTTCTAACAGTTTGTGTTAACTTAGTTAACACGAACTGTTAGAAATTTTCAGTGCTCGAACTAGAATAAACATTATTCAGTTGAGTTAGACGTCCACTTATGTAGAATTATTAGTAATTGATTAGTTAGAAACATTTTATTGATAATTTATGCATATAAAGGCATCTTCTATAGAGTTTTCTTTGAATGAGCTAGGATATCTCTTAAATTTTATCAAGACTCCTAGTGGCTTATGTCTTCTAGTGTAAAATTATTTTATTATTCTTTTTACTACTCGAACCAGATTACTACTGAGTAGTGAAAATAGCGGCACACTAGTGCCATATAGACCAACTGCCTAACATTTGCCTCAAATATTTATTAGTTTCGTAGTTTTATTCACTGTATTGTATCGAGCAATAAAATATTGAATATCCCAAGTTATATATTTTATACTTTGTCGTCTAGACTCTAGAGTAAGGTATATATTGTATATAAATATTTAAAAGTTGTTTCTCTAAATATTAAAAATTTATAGTGTGAAGTTTTGGGTCGCATATAAGGCACGACCTTTCAAACTTCACATATTAGTTCCATTTATCAGGCCGTTAGTGCAAAATTATTCCTTTATTATCCATCAAGTGTAAATGATAACTGCAAAAATATTATAAAATACAGGTGCTCAAAAAATTGCTCCCACTTTTGCGCCAACGGCCTCGACCATAGACAATGTTGAATACTCTATATTCTAATTTTGCGATTTTATTGTACGAATTTAAATGCATTAATAGTACTGTCACGAATGTTATGTTTTTATATTAACTATTTACTATTTAGGCAAGTAAAAGGCATATCTTATACGTAGAGGCACATCTATTGCCGTAATATAACTTCCAAACACTATTTCACGATACAACCACAATAGTTCAACCGAGGTGTAATCTTATATTTGATTTGAAACTGTATTTGATGTTATTTAAACTTTTGAAAAGATTTACTTGAACATGTTTTAGGTGAAATGCTTGCATTTTGTATAATTCCTATGTTATTTACATTATGAATGCTTTCATTTTTACTTTAATTTAAGCGCTGCACATTTTATGGACCTTATAAGTGATTTGACACAACAAGAAATAAGAATACTATCACTATTTTTAGAAGTTTTTAAAACGTTTGAAGTGGACAGAGGTAAATGTGCAGCTAACAGATTGCTTTTAAGAAATTGATTATTTTGTGTTAAATATTCTTAAGTAACTGTCAGATTTTTTTATTAAAATATTTATTTAAAGATAGAGATCTATCGTATAATTATATATTTAAGAAAGAAGACATCGGCATTTATATTTTAACATCACAAATACTGATTTTAGTTTATTATACATATTATATTATGTTACAGATAATGCGATTTATTTTGTAAAATAGTTTTATTGCATAATGTTTTATGTAAATACATTGTTGATTGACTATTTCATGAGGCCGGTTGTGTTGTCTCCTTCATCTAAAGTAGAGTGAAAGAGACAAGAAATGGCTTATGAAGGAACTTAAACATTCGTCCACGTGATGATGAAAATATTATATTTATTTATGAATCTCTGGGTATTGTTTGATGTTATGTAAAGATGCCAAATTGGATAATTTTATTGTTAAAGCACATTCATTCCAATAGACAAGGTTGAGAATTAAAACTGACAGATATTCCGACTGAATGTTTTGTTTCATTTACAGTTACTTATTTATTCTAAAGGTCAGATAACAGGCCCCTAGACGATCAATTTTATTGTACAATATTATTGACTTTTTTTTTTACGGGCTTTGGCCCACCCACAGATAACCCCCAGTAGATACCGCTTACAGGACAACCGACGCGCACCACACATCAATGATTTTGCACAGACATAAAGAGTTGCCTCGCCGGCTACGTTTAGTACCGACCAGTGTTTGGAGCCGTGTACGTGTCTCGCGAGTGCGATCCTTTATTCGTTTTTGTCTCGTTTTTTTTCTTTCGTTCAAGACGAAGGAAAATGTCGACCTGTTCTATAAAATTTTGTGGAAAGAATTCCAGGACGTCAAACTATACAAAAGATGGTATTACATTTCATCGGTAAGTTGAAATCAATTTAATTTTTCTATTTGCGCAGTTCAACTTACGCTGGTTGGTAATCTTACGCGTGATCACCCGTCTCTTTCTTTTATTTTTGTAATTGGTATTTTTATCTCTCTCTGTCAACGGCACGTGTAACACTAGTGAGGTGACTAAGTTGGATTAGGCAGCCCGCGCTTTGTCGATAATATCGACACCAGTATTTAATTAATGTAAGGGACATTTTGGCGAAAACGAGTTATATATACCATTTGATTCAGGATTTCGAGCTCTATCGTTTGGTATACTTGAAACCATTAAAAAAATGTCCCTTACAGTAGACATTTTTGAAAAGTCGTGTTTTGTCCCTTAAGTTAATTGATATTTCTGGTGTCGATATGTATATTAATTCGTTAAGCCCCGGCCGCTCCGGCCGATGCTCCCATAACAATTGAATATCTATGGACGCTTCACACCACGTCAGTCTGGCCCCGTGCTAAGTGCCTGAAGGACTTGTGTTACGGGTACCAAACAACGGAAATATATTTAATACTTTTATATTATACATATGTTTAAGATTTTTATTGTACCATAAATATATTTTATACACATCCAAGACCCAGGAACATTGAAAACTTTTTTGTTCCGTCGGCGGGATTCGAACCCGCGACCCTCGGCTTGCGCTACCAACGCGCCACCAACTGAAGCCACAGAGGTCGTCAAACTCTCCCTACAATGGACGACTCATGTTATACAGGATGAAATGATGCAACAGTATTTAAGTGGGTGATTATCTCATGTTTGGCTGAACCGATTTCGATGAGGTTTGAACCGTATGCACGTACGTTTGTTCACCATTATCTCGCGTTTGGCTGAACCGACTTTGATGAGAACTGAACCGTAGATTATGATTTATGTATGTTCGTTTGGGAATATCTTGCGTTGGGTTGGGCGGAACCGATTTTAGTAGGGCTTGAACCGTATGCACGTACGTTTGTTCGCGATTATCTAGCGAATATCTGAGCCGATTTTAAATATTTATTCTGATTTTCAAGATGAAAGGTAACTTATGTCCTTTCACATGTTCTGGTTCTATCTTTGTTCCGATGATTGGATTGATACGGGACTCGTTTCATATCTAAAATAATATTTTTATTTTATTTTTAGGTTTCCGAAATGTCCAAATATAAAATTGAAATGGATAAATACTACTTGTCGTGGAGAGAAATGGTTTCCGACTAACAACAGTGTTGTTTGTTCAAGACATTTTACCGACGACTGCTTTCATATTATGAAGAATCGCAGGCGATTGATGGATACTGCTGTACCAACTTTATTCATACCACTTTTGGTAATCTAACAATGGAACTTGTATTTTTAACTACCATAAGTTAGCTACTTACAGGATGTAAGCAATCAGTATCTCTGAGACTATATTTTTATACCCGGTGAAGGCTTGGAGTAAATGGGTAGTGTGTGCATTATTAAGAGAAAGAACAAGGGGCATTTTTGTCTGGAGCCCGTACCCAAGCTGTAGCACGTCCACACATATTATATCAAATGATAGGGCTGAAAAGCTGTACATTTTATTGTATTGCTAGTAAGGAATAATTTCTGAAAAGTTATCATATTATATGGAAAACTCAAGGAAAGTGTTGTATTTCAATATAATATTGCTTCATATTTCAAAGAAATTTTTTTGTTTACTTTCAATTTGGAGAAATTGTTTATAATTAGAAATACTAGCGCATGGTGCAACAATAAGGGATGTTTTTTTTCTAAGGAAAAATAAAACACCCTGTATTATTGCACCATTCGCTAGTATTGCTTATTATAAACAATTACTCCAAGGTAACAATATACGATAAAATCCAGGAAAGATTAGATTTTTAAGGTTTTATTGTTTTCCCATACATTTCTTTAAAATATGAAACAATAATATACTAAAATACAACACTTTTCTCAAGTTTGCCATGTACGATTACTTTCTAGAAATGATTCCTTATCAGCAACACTATAAATTGATGCAATAATACATGGTGTTTTTTGTGATTTTTTTCTTACCTTCTACCCTCGTTAACTTTTTTCTCCCAGGGTTCAGAGATTTTTCGTCGTACAATAAAATGTTAAACTTTTCAAGCTCTTTTATTTGGTATGTCTCAAAGTGCTACATTAATAGGTACGATATGCCCCTCCTTCTTTATTAACTTCTTATTTACTTTACTTACTTGAAAATTTTTGTTTTTCAGGCACCACAACCAGTAACTTTAAATACAGATAAAACAAATGAAACATCTGCGGCTGATGCTGAACTAGCTAGAGAAGTAATTACATGCAAACTTATACTCAATTTAATTGACTGTTCTGATGATGTTGCTTCACCTATTTATTATTTCGTCTTACTGTATCTTCGCTAAATTATTTAATAAAACAGATTTAAACTGATGTTTTATTTAATTTCAGAAATGTGGTCCGACCTCATCGAAATTTGATACAGTTTGTGAGATCCAAGCAAGTGGTTCAGAAACACCAAAACGAAAACGGAAATTAAATTTCGATCCAACAACTCCTTCGGCATATGATAGTCCCGTCAAGAAACATCTTTGTCGTAGGGTTATTGAATTGAAAAATACTGTTAAAATAAAAAACAAAGAAATCAGAAAGGTGCGTGACAATAACAGAAGACTGAAGAGAAAAATCACTTCACTTAAATCATTACTAGCCGACTTAGAAGCCAAAAATTTTATAACAACGGAAAATAAAGACATACTTACTTCAGTAGGTGTGAAATGCCGGGAACTTATTAAAAGGCAAACGCTTAGGGGAAAATCGGGCACGATAGTAAAAAAAAAATATTCTCCTGAGCTTCGAGCGTTTGCCTTAACATTGTGCTTTTATTCGAGCAAGGCATACAACTATGTGCGAAAAACTTTTAATTCGTGTTTGCCACATATAAAAACTTTAGGGAAATGGTACAAAACAATAGACGGGAGTCCAGGGTTTACTAAAGAAGCTTTTGAAGCTTTAAAAATAAAAGCACGGCAGTCTCCGGAACCATTGTTTTGTACTATAATATTTGATGAGATGAAGATTAGGAGTAAAATTGAAAAAAACTATGGTTATGTTGATTTTGGAAGCAGTATTGATACAGATTGCAGAGAAGAATGCACTGATGCGCTCGTGTATCTAGTAGTGCCCTTACACGGCAAATGGAAAGTGCCAATCGGTTACTTTCTAATAAATAGAGTCACAGCAGAGCAGAAAGTGTTTTTGCTAACTAAAGCTATTGAGCTTTGCAACGAGGTAAATATTATAATAAAAGCCGTTACATTTGATGGGTGTCCGGCTAACATTGCCATGGTAAAAAAACTTGGATGCAAATTAGATCCCGATAATCTGAAAACTCATTTTGAAGTAAATAATCATAAAATAGCCGTATTCCTGGATCCCGCGCATATGGTCAAGTTAGTTAGAAATAGTTTTGAACATTATAGACAGTTCAAAAATGCTGAAGACAATATCATTTCATGGCAACACATAGAAAATTTGCATGAGATGCAAGAAAATGAAATGTTTCATGCCGCCAGTAAACTACGAGCTGAGCATTTGCACTTTAAAAAAAATATAATGAAAGTAAAGCTAGCCACACAGTTGTTTAGTCGTTCAATTTCAATAGCCCTTAAATTTTGTAAAAATATTTTAAAATTGAACCAATTTCAAAATGTTGAAGCAACAGCAGATTTTTTGCTACTAGTAAACGATTTATTTGACATATTGGACTCTAAAGTACATGACAAGAACTTTAAAAGAGCATTAAATATAGAAAACTCAAATAATGTACTGGAAAAGCTTGACCAATGCAAACACATTCTTTTAAATCTGACTGTAAATTTAAAAAACAAAACAGTTCGATTAGTGGATTCCCCAAGATTTACCGGGTTTGTGGGGCTGTGTGTCTGCATCGAAAGTTTGAAATTTCTTTACCACGACTTGATACAAACAAATAGCTGTAAATACATATCTTTTCATCGTATCAGTCAAGACCACATTGAGTTATTTTTTTGCAATATCAGATCGCGTGGCGGAGCAAATGACAACCCCACGCCGAAACAATTTCATGGCATATACCGTAAAATGCTTGTTCATATGGAGCTTCAGGAAACAAATACAGGAAATTGTGTCTCATTGGAAGAAATAAGTATTTTAAATTGTTCGTCTGCTGTACAGCGCATTAACGTTTCAACTGAAAGGGGAGATGTCGAAGACGATAAGGAAGAAGGACCCTCTGATGACTGCTTCACTGAAGCGGTACAACAGATTTCTCTTTCTCTTTTTTCAGAAAGTATTATAGAATATATTTCAGGTGCCGTGGTACATTACCTAATAAAAAGAATTAAATGCAACAAGTGCGTACGGTCATTGGTATCACTAGAAGAAAACTATAATAGCTTAATCTGTGCTAGAGATTATGGTGGATTGATATATCCATCTAAAACTGTTATCAAAATTTGTAGACGCTGCGAACAAGTTATTCGAAGGGCATCATCAAAAATTTGCTACAACGATAAAATGCGATTTGTAACTAAAACAATGATGACTTTCATAAATGAAGATATATTTTCTGAATTAAAAGCGCATCAATTCGATCATGAAAGCTGTAATCATATCGTGGAATTAGCTAAAAGTGTGGCAGAAAAATACGTTGACATAAGACTACTCTATTTGACCCGAAGATCAAATCCTCAAGCCGCATTGTGAAGAGTTTATACAAAACTGATCCATTTTAAAAACCAATAAAGAGCTAGAAAAATATCATTGCGAAAAATAAAAGTCAATAAATTAAACGTGTTCTTTTATTTGACTTATAAATATCGTAGTACGGGATCCCTAGATTTTTTTATTACTATCAAGCAAATTTTTTGTGAGTACTTAGCTTCATTTTGAAAAGACGAACAACATTTCTATTTCTGTTAGCTATCACTTTCAAGATTTTTCGCAAATAAAAATGTTTTTCGTCTTATCAAAATGAAGCTAAAAAAATTGCTTGATAGTAATAAAAAAAAACTATTCTAGGGCTCCCGTACTATCGCCTTCACATCATAAGATTTAGCCTAGCATTAAATTAAACGGTAAATATTATTACTTACCTGCTTACTCGACCATATTTATACAGGTGTTAGGTTTAACACCGTTATCCTTAAAACGATCAAATGAGCCCGTCAAAATGAACAACTTTTTCTATAAGAAGAGGCTGGAAACTCAAAAAAAAAAAAATGCCGTCTTCATACCTATACAATTTGCCCGGATCGGCAATTTGTATGGATATGAAGACGGATTTTTTTGAGTTCCCAGCATTGTTCTCATAGAAAAAGTTGTTCATTTTGACGGGCTCATTTGATGGTTTTAACTTTTAAGGATAACGGTGTCAAACCTAACAACCTGTATATATATAATATATAGTCGTCACACCTCGAATGACTGGTGATAACACTTTTACATAATATGAAAAAACCTTGACTGACTGATGATAACACATCTACGTATAAATAAAAATTACTATGTTAAAGCACTAATTAATAGGCATGATAGTTTTTCCGTAAAGTGTATTACAAAATGTAAACATTGTGGGATATACTAGGGCTCGCTTCGCTCGCCCTGATAATATTTTTACTAAAAAATAAGCTAGCAGAAAAAGCCTAGGACAACCAGATTTTACTCAACTCGTAACTGCGTAAAAATAAAAATATTTACGTAGTCAAGTTCAGTACGCTGGTATACGAACTAATGATATACGAGGTCATTTCAAATCAAATCCAAATAAATAAATAAAATAATTCCGTATATAAGTTTATTAAAAAAAGTTGTTTAGTTTCACGTGTAGAATCACCCCTAAAGTATTTGGATCTGATTAAATGACCTAATATTATATCGACACCAGAAATAACATTTTATAACAGCGTGAACATACGCTACAAAGTGTCAAGAAATAAACGTGTGTTTTGTTATAATTTGTAAAAAAAGGTATACAACAATGTTACCTAACGTTATATAACTGCCAGCTGTGTGGAAGCACCTTTACGGCACTGAATTTTGCAATGTAAATTATGACATATTAAAGTAAGCAACAAGTTTAATATGAAACTATGACACAAATGTACTGTTACGTCCGTTAAATCATATTTTTTACTAAAAAACCTGTCCAAACCTTAAAAAATGTGTACTGTAAGGGACATTTTTTAAACGATAGAGAAATTCCAAGTACACCAAACGATAGAGCTCGAAATTCTGAATCGAATGGTATATATAACTCATTTTCGCCAATATTTACATTAATTGATAATTCTGGTGTCGACTGTCGATATGTTACATCATTGGGTAAATATTCTGTTCAAGAGCAAATTAAAGTTTTATTTTGATATAGTCAATTTAAGAACAAACTAGTTGTACAAGGATTTTCCCGTCAAAATTAACTATAAATTTATCGATATTATTATCGACACTATGGAACTCCCTAGTTTTTATTGCATTTCTATTGCAACCTTGAGCTAGCCAATCGGAGTTCTTTTGATCCGTTCCCCGCACCCCTTTCTTTCCGCCAACTTTGGTGACTTTGAATCTTCTCAAAATTTCTAACTTGCGGTATCTACTGGGGGTTATCTGTGGGCCCACCACACATTCCCACCACTGTATCTCCTGTGTCGCCAGGATCGACAGCGGCATCCAACCACGAAAACCCTTTGATATGATCTCAGGGAGCCCGAGGGACATGCTAATACTGTCTTGGGACCCGCAACGAAATTAATCAGAAGAAAATAGGAGGAGTAGGAAGATTCCAATTTCCCTCCCCATAAAAGCGGGAGACAGCACAAAGTTGCAATGACCGAAAGTCAAAGAACTTAAGGGGGAGCACCACGGAAATAAGGTTAATAATTGTGACTCCTAAGCTAAAGCTAAGTTAATATTGGAGTTTATTGTGTTTGACTGTTGCCAATAATAATTGTGGCAAAAACGCTTGAAGGCACGGAAGTTCCTAGCGCTGTCCACGAGATCACCGTAGTATGCTACTCCAGATGTACAGAATAGGTTGTTTAGCATAGTAGTTCTTTCGTCCTGCCAGAGACTGCACTCCCAGAGAACATGATGCGCGGTTTGTTCAAACATGTTGCCTTCGGTCGAGCACTCGCACATGGGTGATGCTACTAGTTTAAATCCGTAAAGTTTAGCCTTAAAATTTCCATGACCGGTCAGGAATTGAGAAACGCAGTGATCAATATCCATCCAATGTTTGGATAGCCGTTCACGAATATTAGGGAAAAAATTATAAAGGTGTCGCCCTTTGGTGGAACAGTCCCATCGTGACTGCCATTCGGAGATTAGGCTTTGCACAGAGTTTTCTAAAGGTTCAAACAGTCTTGCTATTTTAATTTTATCGCGAGCGCTTAAAAAGAACGGGTTGTCAATGTTTTTTTTATGATAGTACATTGTCGCACGACGCTGAATCTCAAGGTCAACGGGTAAAACTCCGGCTAACACAGGTAAGGCTTCGGTGCTTGTGGTCCTGTAAGCTTTGCATAAGAATATAAGAGCAAGACATTGGCTTTGTAGCAACTTGCGACGAGCCGCGCCGATTGTTGCTCTGTCGGCCCACACGGGGGCCCCGTAGCAAATGCTGCCTAGGTAAGTAGCAGTGTAAATTAATTTTAGGGTTTTGAAGGAGAGGCCCCATGTCGACGTAGATATTTTGGTAAAGGAGTAAAAATTGCGCTTCGCTGTCTCACCGGTTTGAATTATATGTTCTAAAAATGTAAATTTATTTTCCAAGTAAAAACCAAGATAACAGAGTGACTGTTTGCGTTTAACGTTAATATTGTCAAGTTTAATGCTAGGGGAAGATATAAGGGACCCTTTTAAAAGAATTTGGTAAGTTTTATGCGCGGCGAATTTCAGGCGATTACGTTTACCCCAGCTCAATATTAAATTAAGACTATCATTGGCTTTAGATTCAATTTCGGAACGTGAATTTGCATGAACGATGAGAAAACCGTCATCGGCGTAGCCAACTAGTACGCACAGCGGTGGTAGGGGAAGACTTAATAAATCATCAAATCCGAAATTCCATAGTTTTGGCGAGATAGCAGAGCCCTGAGGGCAGCCGCATGTTAAATCTTTGGCGTGTGTACAATGGCCAAGTCGAAGCTTAGTTTGACCGTTAAAAAAATAAGAACGTATAATGGCATAAATATTAGAGTAGCAACCTCGATTTTTTAGTTTTAATAATAACATCGGCCACCAAGCATGATCGAACGCGCCGGAGATATCTAATGAAATGGCGACCACGTATTTAGATTCCGAAAGATTTACTATTTTTCTAACTTCCATAGCCGCGTCAACAGTCGATTTCCCGGCGGTGAAACCGAACTGATGACTATGAAATTTAGGGCCACCGGGTAGCAGGCGAGGTACGATGAGACGTTCTAGTAATTTACCTAAGCAAGGCAGTAACGTTATCGGACGGTAAGATTTTGGGTCGTCAGGAGGTTTGTTTCCCGCTTTAGGTATTAATTTTAAGCAACCTGTGCGCCAAATTTTTGGAAATATACCTTCTGCGATACATCTGTTGTAAACATGTAGAATCGATGAACTAGCCGCTAAGCACGCTTGTTTTATCATAATATTCGATATTTTATCCTCGCCCGCAGATTTTTTTATAGGCAAAAGGTTTACTATTTTACTAAACTCCTCCGAAGTTGGTAAATCTGAGGCCGGTGTATGTATGGGGTCTAGCATTCTACTCCTAATGTCGCGGTGGTGTTCATCATCCAAGGAGGGCTCGTCGTCTGGGATGAGAACGTTTAGATATGCCTTCGCCGTTTCGTCTAAGCTACAAGTGTAAGAGTTGTTAATTTTAATATTTGAGAAAAAGCTTGGCTCATTACTACTACCGGGTTTAAGCTCGTGGTATAAAGAGGACCAGGGGCCCTCTTTATCCAGTCTATTCGCGGCATTCTTCAACATATTATTTTTCGCTAACGTAACGGCGGCGCGATAGCGTGACCTTGAAATGCGTAGGTTATTCAAACTAATTATGTAATTATAATTCGAACAATCGTGGCCAGATTTACGAAGATTATTGATTTTGCGCCTGGCCCTTCTAAATTCCCGACGAAGATTAAGAAGGTTACTGTTCCACCATTTACAGTTGTGATCTTTTTTAAGAGGTCTACGACCCAAGGCTACATCGGCACAGTAAACAAATGTGTTTGTCATAATTTCCGCGCACTCATCGACGTTTAAATCCGGCCGAGTGAAGTCTCCGGCATGAGCGGTAATGAGGGAGCGGAATAAATTCCAATCGCCGTTCTTTACGTTGTATTTATAGTCATTAGAATTGACTACGGTATCACTCGGGACCGCACGAGAAAACTCGTACACCAATAAGCGGTGATCACTACATGACGCATCAGGTAGGACACGCCAATGCCTAATCTGGACGTACGCGCTGGATAGCGTGACGTCAATCGACGATTCGCCCGTTGGGCTACTATAGGTAGGTGGTGCATCGGGGGTGTTGTGAATTTGGAGGTTAAACTCCGCAATAAAGTCTTCTACAGCGGTACGACGGTCGCGGTCAGTGTACCTAAGCTGGCCGTGCCATAAGGGCGAGGATGAATTGACGTCGGCGCCAACAATAATTTTATCACCCGCGAGAGATTGTAATACGCGGCGGAGTTGATGTAAATGTGGGCCTACGGTATCCGCGTACTGAAAGTAGCAGCTTACAACGTATAGTCTAAACTGAGGACACGATACCTCGGCTACCGCACAATGCGACGTCGAAAGGTTAGTTAAGGCCGTGACTGAAAATCTAGACTGAGGTGTGTATATACCCGCGCGAGCTAAGTTATTAATTTGTATCATTTTCGACCGAAACGACGCGAGTTGATATTATTCTTGAACAAGTACTAAGTCTAAATTGTGGTCAGAAACTAACTTTTCTAATTCTAAAGTCGCGTGCTTGTTATTATGGAGGTTTAACTGTCCTATATTTAAACTATCCATACCTAGTAGTTAAAATAAGTTGCTCCATTTTGCTTTTATATGTTGGACAGTCTGGGGAGCCCGTGGGGTGGTCGGAAGGTTTTTTATAACGGTGGCAACTACCACAAACTGGCTTAAAATTTTCTTTATCTTTGTTGGGGCACGACAACGAGCTGTGTTTTTCGGCACAGTGATAGCAGCAAGGATTAGGATCGCGACAGAATTTAGCGACGTGCCCAAACTGTTGGCAGTTGCCGCAGCGGACCAGCTCAACGTCGTCCACGAAGCGACACATCGCCCAATCGATAAACAGTTTTTCTTTTGAATTGATCAGGTGTTTACGCACAGCGGGGTCTAATTCGATACCTATCCATTTCCTGTTGTTGTAATCTTTATTTAAATTACGTCTTACTATTTTTGTTGAACGCAAAAATTGTTCTTGAGACATATTCATTTCGCCATTAATATTTTGATTAAAAAGTGCGAGAAGGAAATTATCATCCGTCATATGTTGCGGTACATCTTTTATGAGAATACGTGGGTTACGTCCTTTAGGCGACTCAAGTCGCAGACCGGCCGATTTAAGCGCTTCCACGGATTTAAGTTTATTAACTTGCGACTCGCTAGTTAGTCGCAAGATCACACCCGAATTAGCTGTTTTTTTGACGCCGTGAAATTGAAAACCGTCGGCCGGGTTGATGACTTTCATCAGAGCTTGTTTTGTCTCCGACGATGATTTTAATTCCCCCGATTTTTCTTGTGTCGGATAGGCAATAACGCAGGGAAGCGGTTTTCGGGTCTCGACTGGCGGCACTGACTTCGCAAGTCTTAGTTTAAGCGCGTCCAAGTAGGAGGTAGAAGGCGCGGCGGCAACTGTTTGTACGACGGGATTAGTTTTGGCAGCTAACAATTCGCGTTCCATATTAGCGACCTTGGTTTCCAAGGAGGAGTTCTTTATGGCGAGAAGTGAGACGATCGTAGTTATTTTTTGAGTCATACTCATAATATCGGACTTGTTGGCAAAATTATTACGGCGAGACACGGTGTCGTTTGCGAACTCGTTTATTTTGGCTAAGTACGAGCTAGCTTCGCGGACGAGCTCGTAATAATTGCAAGCATCGTCGGATGCGCGGCTTGTGTCTAATAATGACGTAACGGGGGACAGCAGAGGCTCGTCCCTAGTGGGTTGGTGACGCTTCTCCACAGGTGACAAGGAGGAAGGAGATAATTCCGACAACAAACGTTTACCGGACGAGAATGTCGGAGAACGAGGAGTTTTATCGCTTCTATTAAACGGGTTTGTATCTTTATCTGGCGGCATATTATTTTGGCTCGACATTGTGAGTTAATATAAAATTTGAATGTACCAATTACACTTATTTAATTTAAATTAGAATGAAACAAAAGTTTAGCTTAATAATCACAGTCAGCTGATCGCAAGGCCGGCCGGCGCCGCGCGAGCGGTACCGACACACACAATATTTTACCTACCTACAATTCCCTACTGATAAAAGTGAACAAATAAATTTACTTACCGAGTTAAATCCAATAAAGTACGAGCAAATGTGTTAAAAAACTTACAGTACACGTAGATTACACCGTTACCTAGCTAATTACACACACTCAGCACGAATTTACCGATTTAAAACCACCGAAAATAATTTTTAATCCCGGAGCGCACGTCAGACGATGTTAACCGTACGGAGGCCGCGGGGGGAGAGTATTATTATATATATATATATATATATAGAGAATATATATAGAGAGAATATTATTGACTGTCTAGAGTTCATATTGAACGCGCCCGCTTTTCAATCTTATTGTTAATTAAGTTGTTCAATATTATTATAGGTAGACCAGTGGTCCCCAACCTTTTTTCCATGCGGGCCACAAACATGTTTTGGTTTTGGTGTCGCGGGCCGCAACAAAAAAATTTTAGGGTCAAAAAATAACATTCTTCAAAATTAACTAAGTATCTAAAAGTGGAAAAAATTTAACGACTATCACGTTATTTTGCCGGTGGACGTGTATTTCAAAATTGTATAACATCACGCGGGCTACAAATAGTCCCGGCGCCGCAGGCCGCATCGCGGGTTGGGGATAGCGGGTCTAGACTCTAGGCCCTAGGCCCTAGGGACCAGTTTAGACAAATCGCCAACTTTTTAGCTGGGATGCAAAATCAATGTCGGTTGCAGCGCCGCGCGAATAGTTCTGTATATAAATTTAATCATCTTGTGTCGTATTTAGAAGTGAATAGTGAGTTGGCTTTTTTACTAATTTATCTAGATTCTAACTAAGTATATTTGAATATAAAAAAAACACTAAAGTATTTTAATATTAAATATAATAAACTTAACGACTTTACAATACTTTATCTTATATTACATTCATACAATATTTTAAAACTTTACATTTGAAAGTTTATAGCACAAACAACATAAGTTTTTCAATTTTCATAAATACTTCCGACCTTACTAATAAAAATCACTGTATGCAGACATAGGATAAGGTTTTTTGTCCTTGTCGATTCATTGCAAAACTTCGCTTGACACAAAATGACGAAACATACAATTTTATACATCTCAAGTGTGGATTTTTTATCAGTAAGGAGGTAAAATCACACAGAGCACTAAAACGTGCTTATAAAACCGAATAGTTTCCGCCTATAGCGACATCTATAGGAATAGTGTCTCTAGTTAAAACAGTTGAAAGTTTAAAACCGTTCAAAATTACATTTCTATAAAATTAATTCATTTCTATAATGTAATGTTTGATAAATAATTCATAATCGATCTTATTCATTCATTTTTTTTCAGCCTTATTTTTAAAGGTGTCGTTAAAACGCCATTTGGCCAGTTAATATGAAACAAACAAGGGCGACATTACCACGTCTGGGCGTCTTTACGTCGCCGCAAAGCGGTGTTTTTCTTAATTTCTATGAAGATTTAAGAAAATACCCTGAACAAATGTTACATTATCTGATGATATCACTAAAATCAGCGACTGATTGAGTGACGGAGTATATAAAGACGTGCAAACAACTGGCAAGGTCGCCAGCGCAAGAGCGTAGAAACAACTGGCAAGGTCGCCAGCGCAAGAGCGTAGAAACAACTGGCAAGGTCGCCAGCGCAAGAGCGTAGAAACAACTGGCAAGGTCGCCAGCGCAAGAGCGTAGAAACAACTGGCAAGGTCGCCAGCGCAAGAGCGTAGAAACAACTGGCAAGGTCGCCAGCGCAAGAGCGTAGAAACAACTGGCAAGGTCGCCAGCGCAAGAGCGTAGAAACAACTGGCAAGGTCGCCAGCGCAAGAGCGTAGAAACAACTGGCAAGGTCGCCAGCGCAAGAGCGTAGAAACAACTGGCAAGGTCGCCAGCGCAAGAGCGTAGAAACAACTGGCAAGGTCGCCAGCGCAAGAGCGTAGAAACAACTGGCAAGGTCGCCAGCGCAAGAGCGTAGAAACAACTGGCAAGGTCGCCAGCGCAAGAGCGTAGCCAGAGGGCTACGCTGGCTACTTGGCAACGTCGCCAGTCGGTCGCCAGGTGAGTTACCCTTCATACATCTTGATAGAACTAGTTGGCGACGTCTCTGGCCACGCCGCCATGGCGTCTCGGTGAGGTATGGCCCTAACAGCGCACACATTACTGTGACAATTTGACAAAATGTACGTTGTCTTTAAGTCAATTCATAATATTTTTACTAGAGACGCTATTTTAAATACCCACGTTAATACATTATTTATATCTAAGATTAGTAACAAATTACAACAAAATCATATGAATTCGGTAAATGACTAAATATGGTTAGGCAAAAGGTTAGATTAGATAAGGCAAGTACATTATTCTTTTCTTTTGCGTATTAAAACTTATTGCATTGACTGTCTTGCCTTATCTGACATTTTTCAATGTCCCTTTTGCAACAATAATTGAATTTATCAAGGAATAAAGAATGTACACACAAAATAATAACCTGTATGGGCAATTAACTAGAAGACTCATTTGGACTTGAGATCAAACTTATTTTATCTCCTTTTTGCACTGCACTTTTACAAACAAGGTAAGTACATAATTATTGTCTACGTATGGACAGTGGACATAATACTCTTTGGTTAAGTTGATGGCTATTATGTAACTGGAATCCCCTTAGTGGTCCCTAATATATTAGGTATTGAAATGACATGCTTATGATTTTTTGTTTATTGAACAATATTTTAAGCACCTTGTGTCTAGAAAGGGATGAAGTCATTTGGTGTTGTCCTTTTCTAACGATTAGAAGCCGAACAATACGCCATATCTTTTAATGGAGGCACTTCACATGGCTATTTGTATTTGCTATTGGCTATTTGTTGCATTTGGCAAAATTATTGACGTACACAAACAAGCAAATAAAGGCAAATACGGCCTTCTACGGACGTCAAATATCAAACTTTTACTTGATTTTGTTTACTTGCCTATATGACTCTTTTAATGTGCGTCAAAAACCGACAAAGGTACGGATACGTGTATTTGGTATTGGTCATATTTGTCAAATAGGCAAATAAGGCCAATACTTTGCCAAACATACCGTCTACACATGGTGATTGTTTGGCGAATACATCAAATAGGCAAATACAAATAGTTATTTGTCACATAGCTATGTGAAGTGCCTCCATAATACATTTATCAAATCCGCAAATATAGGTAGGTAGTCGGTTTACTTATTGAATAAATGGTACATTCAGTATACAACACAAATGACGTGTTTCATGAAGGGAACTCATAGCCATTCTCAACTTCTTCACAATTATTTCACCTAATCGGAAGTGTCTTTGTCAGAATTGTGCACACTTCGCACGTTGTACATACACGACACCAAATTGAAGGTGCGAGCACATTAAGGTACGTGCACACTGCGCTTCGTAAAGGTGCGTGCACACTCGCGGCGTCACTCGTGCGGCAACTCCTCCGGTAGTAGCCAACTCTCGTTGTCCGTTCTCGCCAGTTGTTTCTTTAGCGTGCTGTATAATTTTATTAATGAATCCTGAAATGAGAAATACACAAGGTTTTAGACAACAATATCGTGCAAATGTTACGTACATTTAAAGTATATTCTAAGTGAAGCAGCTTCGCACTTTTAAAAAGTCAGTCTTTATAGCCACATCTCATCTAATGTCAGAGTTTGGACAAATCTGTTCAAATTTTAAGGCTGGATGCATACGCACGTTTTCCGTATTCGATTTCTTGATGTAGAATTACGATTTGGAATTCCGTGAGGCGTGAGACTAGCGCAAACGTTCGTTTTTTTCCCACAAACGCGCCGGCTTGCACTTGAAACGTAATTGCGGAATTTGTTTCGTTCGGAAAAAAGCGAACGGGTGCGCCAGTCCATGTATTTTCTGCTGATTCCATGCATTCAGATTTCCAAATACGGAAAACGAATACGGAAAACGTGTGTAATGTGAATGCGGCCAGCCTTATCGGTTCAAAACCAAACAACAGCGGGGCTAAAATGGTCGCTTTGGAGAATCATATTGTGAATCATAATATGATTCATTTTTGAAGTGCAAACTTCTTTAGCGGCGTTGAGCACTTTTGTGGGATGGGTAAAAACTGTGAAACTCGCGTCAGATGCTCGTGCTGATCGAAAAACCGTAAGACGGTTGGAGAGTAGTGTTGTAACATCGAAATCGATTAATCGAACAATCGATTGTTTTTTTTCGATTGTCGATATTTTTTAATCGATTGTAAGGGTTTCGATTAAATAAAAAAATCGATTTTTAAAAAAATCGGTTTTCATAAAAAATGGGTCAAAAATTTAATCGATTGTAAGGGTTTCGATTACTTAATAAAAAAATCGATTTTTTAAATCGATTTTCATAAAAAATGGGTTAAAAAATTGTAAGGGTTTCGATTAATTAAACAAATCGATTTTTTAAAAATCGATTTTCATAAAAAATGGGTCAAAATTTTTATCGATTGTAAGGGTTTCGATTAATGAAAAAAATCGATTTTCATAAAAAATGGGTGAAAAAAAAAATGCACAACGTTAATAATCAAGTTTTCACTTCTGCCGGCACTCCCGGAGTGCAACCCGTCTTTTTTTTAAATCGCTAAATTGACACTCTGTTTGCAATTCAGATGTCTAAATTCGTACTAATTTGACATTCGTGAGTTTGACAGTTTTGACAATTCATTTTGTAAATTGATTGAGAGGGATTACTAAAATTTGTAACCATTTTAGCCCCGCAGATGATCTCTTCTATTTAAAACATACATACGTATAACGAGCGACCTCGCTGCCTCGCCCGAGCGTGCCGCGGCCGAGCCAAAAGTTGTCGGTTTTTGTCGATGCTCAAAGGCGCCTCGGACGTTTGCCGCGCACTAACACGTACTGACCGACCGAGCAACTGTGCGCGAGTCTGCCGCGGCGAGGCGGCTCGCTTGGTCAGTACGCGGCTATTAACTAACAGAGAATACTCGCTCAAACAAGAAAATATATGTTTTACCTTCTCATTCTCGAGCTGTATAATCTCTCTCTTCTGCCTCAACTCCTCATCGTCCATCTGTTCCTCTAACTCCGACTTGTGCTTGTTCAGGTAAGCCAACTCCGTCTGAATCTGTATACAAAAATACAACATTAAGAACCTGTTTCACCACTTTCTGATAAAGTGCCGAATAGGCTATTCACAACTTTTTTGACAGATTCTCCATACTTGATCTGTCAAGTTAATTGGTGGATAGCCTTTTCGTCACTTATCAGGAAGTGGTGAAACTGGCCCTTATTTCGTTAATCCATACTTATATACATATACATATATTATAAATGCGAAAGTGTGTCTGTCTGTTACCTCTTCAAGCTCAAACCGCTGAACCGATTTCGCTGAAATTTGGCATGGAGATACTTTGAGTCCCGGGAAGGGACGCAGGATACTTTTTATCCCGGAAAAGGGTACGGTTCCCGCGCGATAGACGAATTCTCGCTCAACGAAATCGCAGGCGTCATCTAGTTTCTTATAAATATTATCATATCATAATAGTTGTCGAGACGACGTGAAACGTGGTCTCTGCCAAACTGTCAGGATTATCGATGCTCGGCCCGCTACAATGTCTCGATAACTCCCAATGTCTCCTGATTCCTATGAATACTTGTACCATCGAGGAAATTGATTCCTAGGCAGTTGACGGACCTACGTCATGTGGTCGGCCTATGTCAAATCAATGTTAGATGTGATAGATCGGCTGGGTTTGACGTAACGCGACCAAATTACTTAGGTCCTCCATCTGCCTAGGAATCAACTTCTCTTATAGCACAACTCCAAAATACGTAGTTGGTGCGATTCGGCAAGATAAGGCCTCAAATGTGGGTCCAGCATCATGTGCATGGAGTCAAGCAAGGAGGCACTGCTTACCTTGAGGTACTCCTGCGCGAGCTGCTTGTGCTCGTCGAAGATGCGTTTGCTCTCGTCGTTGGTGAGGTCAGGCGAGACCGGCCTCAGGTGTGGGTCCAGCATCATGTGCATATCCAGCAAGGAGGCAGCACCGCTTACCTTGAGGTACTCCTGCGCGAGCTGCTTGTGCTCGTCGAAGATGCGTTTGCTCTTGTCGTTGGTGAGGTCAGGCAAGATCGGCCTCAGGTGTGGGTCCAGCATCATGTGCATATCCAGCAAGGAGGCAGCACCGCTTACCTTGAGGTACTCCTGCGCGAGCTGCTTGTGCTCGTCGAAGATGCGTTTGCTCTTGTCGTTGGTGAGGTCAGGCAAGATCGGCCTCAGGTGTGGGTCCAGCATCATGTGCATATCCAGCAAGGAGGCAGCACCGCTTACCTTGAGGTACTCCTGCGCGAGCTGCTTGTGCTCGTCGAAGATGCGTTTGCTCTTGTCGTTGGTGAGGTCAGGCAAGATCGGCCTCAGGTGTGGGTCCAGCATCATGTGCATATCCAGCAAGGAGGCAGCACCGCTTACCTTGAGGTACTCCTGCGCGAGCTGCTTGTGCTCGTCGAAGATGCGTTTGCTCTTGTCGTTGGTGAGGTCAGGCAAGATCGGCCTCAGGTGTGGGTCCAGCATCATGTGCATATCCAGCAAGGAGGCAGCACCGCTTACCTTGAGGTACTCCTGCGCGAGCTGCTTGTGCTCGTCGAAGATGCGTTTGCTCTTGTCGTTGGTGAGGTCAGGCAAGATCGGCCTCAGGTGTGGGTCCAGCATCATGTGCATATCCAGCAAGGAGGCAGCACCGCTTACCTTGAGGTACTCCTGCGCGAGCTGCTTGTGCTCGTCGAAGATGCGTTTGCTCTTGTCGTTGGTGAGGTCAGGCAAGATCGGCCTCAGGTGTGGGTCCAGCATCATGTGCATATCCAGCAAGGAGGCAGCACCGCTTACCTTGAGGTACTCCTGCGCGAGCTGCTTGTGCTCGTCGAAGATGCGTTTGCTCTTGTCGTTGGTGAGGTCAGGCAAGATCGGCCTCAGGTGTGGGTCCAGCATCATGTGCATATCCAGCAAGGAGGCAGCACCGCTTACCTTGAGGTACTCCTGCGCGAGCTGCTTGTGCTCGTCGAAGATGCGTTTGCTCTCGTCGTTGGTGAGGTCAGGCGAGATCGGCCTCAAGTGTGGGTCCAGCATCATGTGCATGGAGTCAAGGTCGGGGTCCGGTTCCGGCGCGGGTGCTGTACCCTCGCCGGCTGAGGCGCTGCTGTTACCTGAAAGATGAGAGGATTTGGTTAGTCAATGTTGTGCTTACACGTGAACCTACGCATCGAAGAAATTAATTCGTAAGTCTGTCAACTGTTGACAGACCTACGTCATTTGGTTGAGTAGTGTCAATTCAATATAATTCGTGAGCTTGTCGGCTGGGTTTGACAAATAACGTTGGTACGCCATCTGCTTATGATTCAATTTGTTAGATGGTATATAGAAAACATATTTTGCGTTAATTTTCCGCACGTATTATAAACTTAAACCTTTAAAAGAGAATCTTTTAGGTTTTTTTGTCGTTTAAAGAGTGGCTTAGCAAGATTTCAATTTAGATGGCATTTGCTAAAGACTAGCAAAAATATTGACAACCTAAATTATTAGTTACTAAGAATAAGTCTCAAGGTATTCAAGTACCGCTTAAAATTAGTTCTTTAGCTCCTAACCAAAAAGTAGATGCGAGCTAGCAATATTATTCCCCTTTTATATGCCATAATATTATTTCGTCTTGACGATATTGGTTTCATGTTTTACCTACTCTGCCTACTCATGACTTTCATGTGATAAATATTTGGTAAAGTCATGAATTTATATTAACATAAGTGTCTGAAATAAATATATTCAATGAATCAATATTATTAAGAATGTTTGTAAACTTTTAAATAGTTCTGGTAAATAATAAAAGAGGTCAGGACCATCGCTTCAAGGTAAACACGCACTTACAAATTGTTTTTTTTTTTATTTCAGTCATTTCAACAGGTAGTATTTTGTGCTTTTTGTTTCTTAAACTCACGAATGCCTGGTGTGGTTTGGCCTTGGATCAAAACTCCACGTTTGTAGGTTAAATGAAATTTTTTCTGTGTAGCAACACGTCATCGACAAAACGAACCGTGTGCTGCTGAAAACTGAAATCACGCGGAACTGTGCTCTCTTTGTCAGTCATACTGAAGTGCTGTAAGTGGTAGACTCAAGAACGATTTCATATAAAGCAGATCTTTTATTAAGGCTTAATACTTAATGCATCTGATATGGCACTTGTTAGCTCTATTATTAAGATTTAAGACTTAAGTCTAAGAATGGGTTTTAAAGTAGGCAAATGTTAATCCATATAATAAACAAATTATTTACACCCATTAAACTGTTTAAAGTGGATCAAAAAATTTGGAAAATTTAACAATTTTTAACAAACACTAAGGATATTTTAAAGAAAACGTCAAAAACAGAATTTTCCGTATCAATGTTAGAATATAAAAATAAAATATAATTTTAAAGATGATTCAGCCCGTTATATGCGCGTTACAAAATGTGTTACAAAACATGTAAGTAGAGCACTCCGAAGACGCAAACCATTTGTTCGAATCAAAAACAAAAACACTAAAAACAGCACAATAACGAAAAAAATCTCACGTAGGTAACTCAAATTTGGAGTAACTCAAAACTCCTCAGTTTTGTATACAAAACGTAAATACACGGCAATCCCAGGAACCGACGTATATCGTACGGGGTGCGCTGACGCAGAACGTGACCTACGTCTTGGGCACTTCCGCGTCGGCGCCCCCGCCCCCTGGCGACACTCACTGTAAAATATCCAACTACAGCTGACCGTGTCCCTGATGGTGAGCAGCGAGGCGGAGTCGCGCGCGCGCGGCCGCGGCGGCGCGGGGCGGGGCGGCATGGTGCGTGCGAGCGGCGGGAGCGCGCGGCCGGCACTGCGCGCGGACCGCCGACCGAAATACGCGGCCGGGCGGGAGCGGAGCGGGCGGTGCAACAAACAAACCGCCGCTATTCGTAGCGCGGTGAGTCAGCAGCGCGAGCGCAGGCTAAATGCGGACGCCGCGCGCTGCCGCCCTTCGTGAGGTTTTCTGCCGTTTTCACTGGCAGGGCGCGCATCGCGGCGGGTCGACGACCCCCGCCCACGCGCTCCTGCCTGCTGCACTCGCCGGCCGTCGTCCAATGGGTCCTATGGGACGACGGCCGGCTCGTTCCATTTAGATCCCGAAGGAAACTGCCGCCCGCTCGTTAAAATATACATCGCACACGCAAAGAAAACTGTCGGAAGCGATATGATGGAGCTCCGTCAAATGTTTTTTCATAAAGCGAGCCTCGTGCATCGTTTGCGTACTCTCGGGTTTATAGTATTGGACGGGAGCCGGCGACGGCGGCGTGTTCGCGAGCGCGTGCCCGTTGCGCAGGCCGCAGGGATAATTTAGTGTACGGACGATTGCAGCTCCGCAGGCGGCCCTAATTCATACACCGATTACGCTGTACATCAGCCAAAGGTGCAGTGCGCAAAAACAAAACGTAGATTAGACGTAAACAAAATACCTGTCATGTGTGAATAGACTGAGACTCAGGGAGTTTCCACTTAGTCGGAAGAATTCCAACGTTTCCGGTTCCAAAATTACATTTAAAGCTGACGAATGCCAGGATGAGATCAGGGAAAATTTACAAAACGCAACCCCAATATGTATCCGATTAAAAAGGCCGTCTAATACGATCGGAAAATAGCAAATTGGGTTGCGTTTAACCGTCTAACCCAGAAATTCTTCGAGAGGGGGAACAACTAATCCGTACCCAATTTTTTGCGCTAACGAATACCGATCGGTGCCGATACGGGTGTGATAATTAACGCGCTGGGCGCTGACAGAACGGTATAAACTGGCGTTGATGGATCATCTCTGGACCCGATGACTCACGCCAACTAGTTAAACATTTCTCCAAGGTATCGGAGAAATGTTTAACTACCCCATTTAAATCTAACGTCGTGTTATAAAGAGACATAACTCTTGTTTATTACTGTTGATATCGTCCACAACATTAATTTAGCGTCGCCGTTTAATAATGTCACGTGTGATAAATATTAGAAGACTTGTAAATATTTATAAAGGCTCCATAACATTAAATCACTTGGGGCTATTTTCAGTTATTTTCGATAGACAACTTTATATGAAATAATCGGCCAAGTGCGAGTCGGACTCGCGCACGAAGGGTTCCGTACCAATACAGAGCAAAAACAGGCCAAAAAATTTGTATTTTTTGTATGGGAGCCCCCCCTAAATTTTTATTAGGGTTCCGTACCCAAAGGGTGAAAACGGGACCCTATTCATGAGACTTCGTTGTCTGTCCGTCTGTCTGTCTCCAGGCTGTATCTCAAGAATCGCTATAGATAGAGTTCTGAAATTTTCACAGATTGTGTATATTGGTTGCCGCTATAACAACAAATACTAAAAACAAAATAAAATTAATATTTAATTCATCAAGCCCCAAGCGGCCACATCCGACCGCGATAACAATGAAAAAGCTATTGTGTCTCGTTTTGCCACGATCGATGGGTTAAAGGGGGCTCCCATACAACAAACATGATTTTTTAAGCCTTTTTTGCTCGATATTAATAATAGCAACAGGTAGGCACTTGATATTTTCACAGAGGCCTTAATTATATGTCTACTTCAATATTTAAGAATAATATTAAAATAAAATAAAAATTTAAGGGGGGCTCCCATACAAAAACACAATTTTTGGCCTATTTTTGCTCTATAACGGTACGGAACCCTTCGTGCGCGAGTCCGACTCGCACTTGGCCAATTTATTTTATTATAATATTATTATAAAATATTAAAGTACACATATAACAAAAGAATGTGTGAAAAATTCAAGTGCCTACCTCTTGACATTATTGATATAGAGCGAATAAGGCCGAAAAAATCACGTTTGTTGTATGGGAGCCCCCCTTAAATACACAATCTGTGAAAATTTCTGTTTTTATTTGACTTATTGACTTTCACAAATAAAAAATTTGTGAAAGTCTAGCTATTGCGGTTCTCGAGATACAGCCTGGAGACAGACAGACGGACAGACAGACGGACAGACAACGAAGTCTTAGTAATAGGGTCCCGTTTTTACCCTTTGAGTACGGAACCCTAAAAACGATTCGAATAAAACAAGACAAAATGCGTGAAATATAACGATCTTTTGCTTGAATGGGTACATTTGATTTAGAAATTAATCAATAGATTATATTGGTCTCCAGAACGATTTCAGGAAAGGAGGAAAGTTTATGTTTATTTTGGCCGAATCCCTTTTTTTGTATATAAGATAATACAGAAAAAAACATTTTTAAAATGATCTGCTGGCTTCATTTAAAAATACTTATTGAAATGGGCAAATTGGTAACAAAACCTTCCCTTGCGATACCTTTGGTCAAGTCTAGGTACTATAGTCAAGAAATTACTATTGTGATTTATCTTGGCAGTAGAAATATGAACAATTGCGACCTGTACTTTGGTGATGTTATTTATAGCCGTGCAATAAATTCCTTGTCTATTATTATCATTGTCTACAATCATCTTCACTAGACCAAGACCTGTAACATCATGGAAGTTGTCATCATTTTCAGTATTTTTATCCCTGTTAGTACTACATTAGCTAAAATGACGACGACGACCTCTGTGGCTCAATTGGTTGAGTGTGTGGCAGCTCAAGCCGGGGGTCGCGGATTCGAATCCCGCCGACGAAAAAAAAAGTTTTCAATGTTCCCGGGTCTGGATGTGTATTAAATATGTGTATGATATAATAAACATCTTAAATATATGTATAGTATAAAAGTATTAAATATATTTCCGTTGTCTGGTACCTGTAACACAAGTCCTTCAGGTACTTAGCACGGGGCCAGACTGACGTGGTGTGAAGCGTCCGTAGATACTATTATTATTATTAAATCTTTTTCTCAGCTCGAAATTTGGTATACTTCTTTGTTTAACAACATACCATTCATTCTCTTTAATAAATATGAATAATGGGGGAAATACCTAACACAAAACGTATTTAATCTAAGTTGAACTTTGACACAGACTAGCGTTTATAGATTAACTTCGGCAATATCTCATTCTGTTTTCAGAGTTATGAACTTATGACATCTTATTTATCAAATATTCCAGATTTATAGTATTCAGCAGGTATTTTAACTTTATAATCAACTGAAGCCAATTTTTTCCAGTTGCGAGAAGAACCGGCGTAAGAAACTCGCACGGTGCATTTATATCAACATAGAAATAACTTTTTGTACCAATATTTAATAGAAAAAAAAGCATGCTTCATCGCCCAAAATACTAACACAAGATTAAGACCTGCCTAGCATCTCAAGAGGACTCAGTAGTTTGATGTGACAGAATCCGCGCGCACGGTATCCAACCGTAAATCTATTAAGCTCCCTTTGATATCCGTGGCATTAATATGTTTTCGATTTGGAATCGAGACAGAACGCAGACCGTCCTTACTACGTCATCCCACTTGTCACGGGATCAAGACGGAGTGACAGTTTTCGGTTCGGAATTATCCATTCGATATTCCTAATAATATCTGGCTAATTGATTCGGACACTGTCATGTAGCAGAGCGTATTTTCAAAAGATCTAACATTTTTATTACACTCGCTTTGGACTCGAGTGCCGTCACTTACCTGCAAGGAGCGTGCCAAAAATTTGCACAACGTCTGAAACTTACGGTCCGAGCAAGTTTGGCGAGTGACAGGAAATTAAAACGCGCACACCGAATTAAAAAAAAGCAAGTGATTCATCGCACTCTCTTCGATTCGGAAATATCTGGCGGACGAATTTAGTTGTCCTTGCGCGTAATTATACAAAGGGCAGAAATAAATACAAAAAGAAACAACAATTTATTTGTGAGGACGTGAGTAAGACCGCGGCAATAAAACCGGAGTTTTACATGTTCCCGAATCAGCGCTCCGAATGTAACACACTTTTTAAGACGTAATTGTGTATTTTGATCAGGCATTGTAATGAGGGCAGTTTACAATTTCGTGCCAAATTCAACGCAAAGTTGGATCTGGGGCAGTTCTCGCTATCGTTTTCAGATAGATTACGTCCCGATTAAAAATATTTTCTTGACTTCAAATATCCTGTCCAAAAAAATAGATATTATGTACCTCTATATGAAAAAAAATTGTAGACGTAGGAAATAATATATAAGAAGTTTTGAATAAGAACAAAATCTCTTATATATAAAAATGGATTTCCAAATGTGTTAGTCGCGCTAAAACTCGAAAACGGCTGAACGGATTGGGCTGATTTTAGTCTTAAAATATTCGTAGAAGTCCGGGGAAGGTTTTAAAGTGACACGAAGTTCACCGAGACAGCTAGTTATTATAATAATTATTATTGTTCATTTTAGTTTCTGTTTAAAAACACGAAAGAATGATTCTTTAAATTAAACCAATAATAATATTATTGTAAGAATGGATAGTGTCAATGAAGCTATGGAGGGTAATAAAAGAACGGTTTGTAGTTTTTTGCTTGGCGCAGATAATAATAGATTTTATAGGAGTTTTCCCACGAGTACCGTAAACTCGAGAAAATTCATAGAATAGATTTACTGTTATCCAGCTTACAAGCTTTTTGTGTACCATCCATTCTAATCAACAAGTTTTTTGACTTTGGCAAAACACATTATCCTTACAGTTAGCTTCATCCTTTATAACATTTAATTAAAAAACTGGAATAAAAATCGTGATGAAAGAAGCAATAGAGTAGCGATTGGCAGAGACGTGGTCGGGCTGAGTCACGCGGGTATTCTGAGGCGCTCCTGAGCCGATACGTTTAAATATATACTTTTAATTAAAACTATTATAGTAACACTTGTACTAAACGTTAATATAGACGTGCTATATAGAGCTGCTGATGCAATGTTTGGAAGTGCGTTGATTGATGCAACTGCTGCCACTAAGATTGTTAATATAAATTCAAAAGAAATAAAATCGCCTAAGTGGATTCAAAATATAACATGAAGGGTTCATGTTAATTTTTACAGCGAATGCAAACGGTTTAAAGAGAAAATTTGAAGTTTTTTAAGATATAATAATGCAAGATGTAGAAAATTGTCTAGCATTTATTTGATAAGCTATCCAAAACAGTAATCAATAAACAACTATGTCAGGATAGTAAGGAAATAAAACTTTCTATCTTTAGTTATCAGCTCAATAAAAATACAAAATAAAATCTATGTCCGTATCAACAGAGAAATGAAAATAGTAAAACCACATACCTAAAACTCGAATTGCTGAACGGTTTAAAACCCAACAAAATATTTTCCGAACTTCCAAGTAGTTTATCGTAGCTGCGAACGTTACATAAACGCGAGAATCCAGTAAGCAACTACACAATTGATCAGAGAATCGGCGGTATTACAGCGAGCCGAGGTCAAAGAAGAGTAACGATTCTGCGTAAACGTAAACGACGGGTAGGCGGCCCGTGACGCGGGAGCGAGCCCCGACCTAGTTACGTCGCTGAAAAAATCAGCAGATGTTCTCCGAGGGGGGATATATCGAGAATGTGTTGTTCCGAATAGAAATAAACTTGTCACATATTTTGATAGTATCTAGAGCGGCCAACGGTTAGTCACGTCTCCTCGATGCCAACGGCCCGATTGCGCACCATCAAAACTATAAAGGCAATCGTTTAGCGGTCTGATTCACGCTAAGCGCCGTCTGCAAAATGTCTCACCGCACTGTTTATTTTCAAATACTCCATTGTTTCGCTGATGGCTAGAGAATTACGAGCTCCGGACTTATGTGTTTTTGAAGAAATCAAAGGAGTTATGCTAAGGGTTCGAACACCTGATAAACGTTGCCATCCGGACATCAAAGTGGACGGAGTCGTCTCGCTTATGATACGACACTAAAACAGATCACAAACAGCTCGGGATACGCACGCGAGCATCTGTCACACGCATGTCGCACTAGGAGGGCTCTCGAAATAAACTTATAGACACAAGAAGTCTTTCATCTCCTGACGTGCCATGTGGTCATTGATAAACTTGAGGATCTAATACATAAAGTTGTTATGTGTTGTGTGAAAGTTATAAAACTTGTGCGGTCTAGACTCGAGTGCAACTTATTGATTCTTGAATTCCTTTAAAAAGGGGATGAATCATAAAAGCACCTCAAAAGATTCATAAAGCTGCTGTTTATAATTTGACAACCTCGAACCGTTTTATAAAAATGGCAGCTTCGCAAGGGAAGGGCTTTGGAAACCCTTATAGGTGCTGATCATTAATTGATGACTTAGAAGTGAATGTAAGAAGAGGAATGCAGTGATCGAATTTGAATGAAACTATCAAATAAAACAGCTATCCCTACGTTCTCGAGAGCACCCAGTGTTAATTTCATGTTCGGGCCCCGAGCGTAGATCGGCGCCCCTGGATCGAATTCAAATATACCAATACCCGCAGCATTGGTGCCGTCGGGCATTTGGACGGTGGCCCAGTACTACTGATACCTGGTCATTGTTTACTATAAGCTATCGCATCATAAAATAATTAGCAGTGATTCATCGGCGCGCCGAAAGCGTCACTCGACGCTCCCCAGCGCTTGGCAGTGTCACTTGACAGCCGATTATTTCACAGCCCGATCTTTAGTGGCGATATTAGTGGCCACGTTAGAGCGAAAGCACACAAAAGTAATGTAGTGATCGAAGTGGACATTTCAAAAATGTCAAAGAGAGCTTTAGGCTGTGTTTCCACCAGGAGTTACGAGGAATGTGTTTTTAAGATCCAATAGCATCGCCGCGCCGGGCGATGTCATGGCAAGCTCACGTCACTGAAGCGATTCTATTGGGTCTTAAAAACACATTCCTCGCAACACATCTCTGGTGGAAACGCAGCCTTAGAGGCGACATTAGTGTCCACGTTAGAGCAAGGGCACACAAAAGTAGTTAAATGAAAGGAATGGAGTGATCGAAGTGGACATTTCAAAAATTACAAAGATGGTATTAAAGGACGAGACAGAGAATACAATTTGTGTCCAGATATCATCTAGGTTATAGGTTCATATATATTCAAATTTAATTACACTAATACAAAAAGTAAAGGATAATAACACGATGCTTAAGTACGTGAGAACTTACGAATCAAAAGAGAGAAAGAAGTGAAGAAAAAAGTGCCACTGAGAACTCGTAGAGTTTTCTACGGTAAACTACTTTCTACAATCATTTTCATACTCATCTATTAGTCTCTATTAACTATCATCCAACAGTTAGTCGGTAGTGTGGAGGAACTCTAATGTAGCAGTTAATTGATTTCATCGTTGTCACATTTATTGTGAAAATTTCAAAACGCTTTAATCATTTCGGCATAGAGTTATTGCGTTTGAAACTGCACGTGCGTTGATGATTGATATCGGCTAAGTAGTTAAACAGCACTCTTTGGAGATATAAACTTTAACGCTATCAATAATATTATACATTTTCAAAAACTCTAAAAATAATTCATCAGAAAACCTCAGCTCTCTATATTATACTAGCTGTTGCCCGCGACTTCGTCCGCGTTAACATAGTATAATAACAAAGATGGATAGTTTTCCCCTTTTTGTGGTTCTTTATACAAAGGGTAAATACCCTATTTAAGCAAACGTCAAACGCAAACGTCAATAAACTTTCATGTTTCTAACTCAAGAAATGACGGACTTTCATTGAAACTTTCTACTCCAATTTCACCCCCTTGGGGGTAGAATTACCAGAAACGTTTAAATACGTATCCATTCATTTTTAATCAGTAGCACAAAAATAAACTCTCATGTTTCTAACTTAAGAAATAACGGACTTTCATTCAAACTTTCAACCCCAATTTCACCCCCTTGGGGGTAGAATTTCCAAAAGCGCTTAAATACGTATCCATTCATTTTTTATCAGTTACCCAAAAATAAAGTTTCATGTTTCTAACTCAAGAAATGACGGACTTTCATTCAAACTTTCAACCCCTATTTCACCCCCTTCGGGGTAAAATTTTCTAAATTCCTTCCTAAGTGGGTGTCTACTTAATAAAACAACCCTACTCACCAAATTTCGTGGCTGTAACTTTAACAGTTTTTGCTCAGCGATGATGAATCAGTGAGTCAGTCAGTCAGTCAGTCAGGACATGTAATTTTATAAGTATAGATGTACGCTCTAAAACAATTTTGTTTTTATTCATGTTTTAATGTTTTACGATCCCCATTAATATAAATGATAAGGCCCATTAAAAATAATTTATACAATTTGATATTTTGTAAGTGTACCGATATATCATACGCGTTTGAGTGTACCATTAGTTAAATAAGATTATGAAAATATTTTTCACGTCTTACACAATGCGTTCACATAAAAACCATTAGCTTCACATAAAAAAACTTACTCATGAAAACGTCTAAGTACACTTGTAATTTGTTGCGACTCGGTTGCACTGTTAAAGAAACTTGGACCGAACAGTCCTTTTGCGGCATCTCACTAGAGTCTGACGATCATGGGTTTCGCCGTATACGGAGGTTGTTTGGAAACTGTCGCACGATTGTTGTTATTGTGCATTCGGCTGCAGCGATGCGCCGGCGCACGACGGCGGCGCGAGACTGTGCGTCGTCGCCGAGATCCCGTCCCATGCCTTCCCAATAACCTTATTTTAGATTAATTGTATCGAGCTGATTCATGCGTGCACGCTCGATGCGTTACTGTTGACACGCGACAAATGACTCGGCTCAATTTAAACAATACGAGTACCGTTTGTTGTGCCGTATCATGTAATTGCTTGAATTATTTCATTTTAATCAGCGCGGAAGCGTCTTCTAATCGTGAACCAGGAAGACAAGACTCGAGAGAGTATGACTCAAAATCTAGAAATAAACTTTATTGTAAATGAGAAAAAGAGCAGATAGTGATAAGGATGGACGCAGGACGAGCTACACGAGAAAGAAAGAACTAAATAGGTGATCACAACGGATGGATAATTGTAAAACAATAAGTTACGTTATAATAATATTATAGTTAGGACAAAAATAACAAAAATAATTAAAAGATACAGACATAGGTATAGAAACTTACGTCAACCAGCGCTCACCAGCTAGCTGCTAGAAGACAATTGTTCAACCAGTAACGACAATAAAATTTCAGTGACTAATAGAGCAACAAGTACCGAAAATAATTATCAAAATACCGACATCGCTCGACCTATGACGCCTCTCAACCATTTTGTGGAAGAAAATCAGTTTATTTATTTGAGCCACATGCCCAGACCAGATATTCCCATGAAAATATTACGACTTATTTACTTTACTGCGGCTCATATTGACGTCGGTCTGACTCAGCCCGGCACGCGCTATCCGTTAAAAATCTCCAAAATATATTACAGATAACAGAAACTCGTAAAAGTCATAGCTTCCTCACAAAATTTTAATGGTGGAGTGACTGGGGTTAAATGTTGTTTGAAGTTGCAAATAAATAAACAGCCATGTCTAGAATCTAGGTTGAAGAAAGATAAAAATAAAAATTGACAAAACAAAAACAACGACACCATTATCTTAACTCAAAGAAAAACAGCAGTAAGTAGAGAAAAACTTGGTATCCGATTTTTTAAAACCAGGGATAAAAGGATATGGCCATTATTTAATACAGCCTCGACTGATGCAACTCCCGAATACGCGAGACGATATTTTGGATTCTAAATCCTTTCGAAGATATGCAAATCAACAAACAATTAGCAAACGAAAAAAAAAATTGCGAATTCTTCTCCGGAAGCAAAATGTAAACAGTGTCAAGAGAACATGTTTACATTAGGAGATACGTACTGCTTTTAATGACTACAAATAACGCGAATATCGGACACAAAAACAAAGAAACGAGAACAGCGAAAAAATAAATTCATGTTCATAACGGTGCAAAGCAAATCCCTAAATGTTCAAGTAATCCCTTAATGACTTTTTGAAAGAAATTTGTTTTTGCTGTAAGGATTTAAATGTCGAATGAAATCGTAAAATCTTACTTAGCTGCAGTGGATTGTGTCACTGACGAATCTCAAATAAAAAGATGATAACGACTAATTTGATGTAACAGTTGATCGAAGAGAAATTTCCGATGACAACAGAATGAGTACAGTTACGAAAGAATTTAGAAGGAAGTGTGTAGAAATAAATGAAGACATGGACCAGCTAAATATAAGAATATGTCGAGGGTGTCCGCCCAACAAATTATGTGCCGGAAGCGACGTCCACGACGTTAGAGTCTTAAAAATGAATAATCTTATAACAATTATCCGACGACTGATCGTCTCACAGCTAACATAAGGAACCCCATTCGCGATCTAACAATACTTCAGTGTTGCGCTCGGTCGTTGGTCCCGCGGTTCCTAGAAGGTAAGCGGACACAGTCTAAAATAGTACGCCCCCTTCCGAGAACCGTGACTCACTCTGGGACCGTCCCAAAACGCATCTGGACCGAACCAGCGTATATATTTTATTAGAATTCTAATAAAATAAAACCAGATTTACGGTTTAATGCCGCCGTAACTCTCTCTAGGCGGAGACGTGGCTAATTAAAATATAACCTATAAATTGTTGGGGATAGCTGAACAGAAATTTCTGTAGTGCGAAAGAGGAGAATTAAAAATTGGAGGTAACGGAAAAATTATAGGAAGCAGTCCATGATCAAGATAAATTAGAAGTATGCGAGAATTACAACTTGAATATACTGCAAGATAAAGTGGTTTCGGTATTAGTAGAGTCGGATGTCTGATGTTTTGCAGAAGAGAAAGCCTACCGTAGCTTGTCATATTATAACAATACGTTGCTTCATAATATGAAAGTTTTAACCGTACAAGAATGGGTGAACCGAAGAAAAGCAGTAACAGCTACGACCATTTGCGTGAAAATGAATGGATACATTCCCCATCCTAATTTCAGCGCAACTTTAAGGGGGCGACTAACCCAAAATTTTCGATTTTATAATTCATTTTTATACTTGAAAATAAGCCCCGAATTGCTTCATTTTCTAAAACTAGATACAATACCCGGCAATAAATATTGCACATCGACCTTTGGAAAGAGACATTCGGCTAATTTCGGTTTCATAGAGCGTTATCTTTGTAGCACACACTTATTTGACATTATGTCAGTCGTTGTTCAAATTCAATAGAGTGCAGTCGCGTCCAGTTCAAAATATATATCTAGAGTTGTTAACACCCCTAAATTTGCTACAGCTGTAATTTTCCAAAAGAATTTTAAATACGTAAACATAATTTGAACACTCTTTTTTATTTTATTTTACCCGAACCTAAAGCCATAACTTATAGAAAATTTGGTGTATTTTATACAAAAAATAATAAAATTTTCAAAAGAAGCAAACCATAATTGTTTTAACAGCTCCTAATATATACCGGACTTTTTGTATTTCGTGCGTTAGAGATAACGCTCTACAAAACCGAAATTAGCCGACTGTCACTTTCCAAAGGTCGATGTGCAATATTTATCGCCGGGTACTGTACTACATTATATTTCCGAGAATTCGATCTGAGCAAAAACACGATAATTTTCACGAAAATTTTCTCGATAGAAAAAAATCACAAAGATGCATCTAATTTTCACGAATTTTTTATTTATTGCCATAACCGTGCATTGATGATTAAACTAAGTTAATATTTTAATACATTGTATACAATTCTATCATTGAAAAACCGACCTAGCGAATTTTAAAAATGTTGTATATTCATCGAGTTATTGAGAAAAAACTAATTTGGCGATGAATCCGCGTCGTCCTTTTTCACCTGGCATGTGAAAGACGGGCGTGAGTGTGAAGAGAGAAGAACGATGTTTGATTTTTTGGGGTCG
Organism: Polyommatus iphigenia; assembly: GCA_963422495.1. Taxonomy (NCBI): domain Eukaryota; kingdom Metazoa; phylum Arthropoda; class Insecta; order Lepidoptera; family Lycaenidae; genus Polyommatus; species Polyommatus iphigenia. Next base: position 8,704,976 of record OY730187.1, read on the forward strand.
CCCTCTTAAGGGAGGCCGAAAATAGCTTGCTTACTTTTGATGAAGAGGATGACGTGAGGTTACAGGAAAGTGATTTTCCATTATTTTCACCAAAACGTCTCAGTGTATTTGAGTGCGTCGTAAATACTGGCTCTTATTCATCGGTAATAAAGTTATTTATAGCTCAAATAATAACTTGTGACCATGCGCTTTCAGCGGTATACATGAATATTACAATTTGCGCACAGGGGCATTAAAATATTTTGGATTATGACTAAATACTGGTATATGCGTAGGTCACTTGAAAATGTAAAAGAAGCATAGTAATTTCAAAATAATTACTGTTCTAACAACAAACGCCTCTAGTACACCGACGCTGAGAAACGCGAAAAATCTGCGAAAATTTTGCGAAACAGTGATAGAGATGCAATATAACGCATTGTCGTTTGACGGATGAGACAGTAAATCGGTTCACCGCTGTTTCGCAGTGCGCAGCGTCGGTGTACTAGAGGCGTAAAAGCTGTCGCTCCTAATGTTATGAATTCGATATTCTTTTTCGTTTGTGGGAAACTTTTCTTTTGTGGTTTGCGGGAATTGTTTTTCAAAATACTTTTTCTAAGGCAATCTTTATAAATACTACCTTGGTGCTTCTATTAGTTGTGGTAAATAATTCATATCAGGCAAATTAATGACTAAAATAAAATTGTTACAAAAATGTAAATATTGAGTACTGAGTAGTTATTACAGGTTATAATATTGTATTCTACAGGGTGCAATTAAACCTTCCTGCCAAATTTTTTCCAGGGCTTTGGTATCATTAGTAGAGTCCATTAAAGCAACAAAAATTGGGGGTTATTTTTTTATAACATAATATTTTATCCCATTTAAAATCGTTGCAGAACGGTCACTAGCGGCGCGAGGCGGCGCGGGGAACGAGAGGGGCTGACGCGGGGGGGAGGCGCGCGCGCGGGGGCTCGTCACGCGCGGGCGACGCGTCGTGTCCATTAATTGTAGTGTTTTTTAGGATAACTTTCGGAAGCTTTTTCTCAACGTTTTAGTACTGAGTGATAATAAAAGAAAAAATACGTGTATTTTAATTTTAAACAAGGATCATTATATCAAAATTTGGCAGGAAGGTTTAATTGCACCTTGTATATCCAATATAGTGTTTTTATGTTTGAGCTGATTCATTAACCTACCTAATCTTTAAGGTCATCATCACTCATCTCATTACTGGTAGGTACTAATCGACCAAAAATCATTGCAACTCGCACGGGTTCCTGGCAAACGCATAGAGGAAGTAAGGAGTAATTAAGTTAAATGCAGACGAACACGGATGAGTAACGGTTGATATTTGCGAGTTGAGCGTTGTCAGGCGGCAGCGCTTCGCAGAACTAGCGCGTGTCTTAGCCGCGTTTAAATAAATCCACATCAGCGGATCCGAGAAATAGATGAGCAATCTTATTGTTGCCTAGACACTACAGTCAGTGGCGGCCTTAGGGGGTGGCGAACGGGAAAATCGCCCGGGGCCTCGCTCTTGCAGGGGCTTCGCGTCAAGGAAAATAATTGAATTATTGTACTTAAATTAGAGATAATCTTAGTAAAAGCACAAATATCATTTTTAAACTTTATCATATCTACTTTCGCATCACATATGTATTTTTCGTAAGACAAAGGGCCTTGCAAGACCTGCCGCCCGGGGCCTCGCAATGAGTAAGGCCGCCACTGGTCTACTGAATCACTCTATAAGTCGCGCACAACATTGAGATCGGTCTACAAAAAGAAAGGGGATACGCACTGTTGAAATTTTTGTTTATAGAATGAATTTTATTGTTAATCTTATTGTTGCCTAGACACTGCAGTATCAGAGTATAAGTTCAGGAATGAGTTTTATTGTTAATCTTATTGTTGCCTAGACACTGCATTATCAGAGTAAAAATCGCGCACAACTTTGATATCGGTCTGCAAAAACAAAAGGGACGCAATCTTGGATTTCTGGGAATGGAAGGGAATCGGTGATCGATTTAAAGGTCTCTTTGGTGGGGTGAGGAATGCGCGGGGCGGGTGCATGCGCGGGGACACGCTATTGGTGGATCAGTGATAAGACTGGACGTTATTGCTAGATTTTGTACGTGGTAGAATTAAAACAGAGAATTAATAAAAAAAAATAGATTAAACTTTATAACTCTCAGGATTATACAAAAAGCTAAGATTATAGATATTGACTTGACTAATCCCCAAAATAAAAAAAATATTATTAGAAGATAAAAATTAAAAGGTGATGATGTGGTGATGAAAGAAGATAAAAACTTCAAAAATTCGAATAATTCGAAAGGGCACAAAACAAGCCAAAAACATCCATTGCACCATAATGCCAAAAGAAGAACCTGTATTAACATTGTTTGTACGACGAGCTTGCCAAGCTGTGAGATAATATCTTACAATTATTTATAACTGTCTGCACAATTTTATGCAATCAAACTGAAAGCCCTTTAGAGAATTGTCTAATAATAGGTACTCCTGAGACTTTGTAGTACATACGTCATACTGTATATATTTTCGTTGTTCAAAAAAGTTAAATTTATTTTTTTACCAAGCACAAAATGGCTATAATAAATTGTGGCATGTGCAACAATTAGACTCTGATTAAATCTAAATTCTGCTTCAGCATATCTGCTGAAAATAGATTTTAAAAATAAATACATTTTATTTTTGCCAACTATTTTTGTTACTTAGCACTTAGTTCATAGCTAGACAATTAGTCACTTCATAAACAAGTATAGAATGGAATGTGAAAAATGCATTTAGAAAAAAATTAAAACTTTAACGTGGGAGATTCGCTACGAATGTGTCGGCTCGATACGACCTTAAAGGTCATCACATCACGACCTTAAACATCAAACCCAAAAATTCTAAGTTAAGGCAAGACATTTTTTTTTTAATTTTGTGTGAATAACAAAGAGCCATAGTGGCAAACGAAAGTAAGACTGGCAAAGCATTTGAAACTCCAATGATATTACGTCAATCGCTTGCTATGATGCTATCAGACGACCAAATTTTTGTTTTCTGAAAGATATGTCACTCAATAAGACACAATAAGAAGAATCACTCTTTCAAGCAAAAACTACAAAACGAACTTTAATGAAGTTATCTACACTAATATTATAAAGAGGAAAACTTTGTTTGTATAATTGTAATGAATAGGCTCAAAAACTACTGGACCGATTTTAAAAATTCTTTCACCATTCGAAAGCTACATTATCCACGAGTAACATAGGCTAAATTTTATTTTGGATAAAATAGGTTTTCGTAAGATATTTAGGTTTTTTGGACACAAGGTGTAAAAAATCAACCAGAAAAGTTACTTATTTTGCGTACGCTGCCTAAACTATAAAAGATAGAACCATAAAATGTTCCAATTAGTTGTAGATCTTATAAATATCTACAAAAAAGTCCGCGACACACTATACCTATCTAATTCGAGTGAGCCACAACAACAATTTTTTTATTTCAAAAATCTTGAATTTTTTGGACTACATTTAACCCATCAGTCGTGGCAAAACGAGACACAATAGCTTTTTCATTGCTATCGCGGCCGGATGTGGCCGCTTGGGGCTTCATGAATTAAACGCGTTTATTTTACTCATGCTATTAATCCTTATCAAAATAAATTATATCATCACTAAGTACAGTTTATGTAGATAATATTTATTTCTTTGAATGACTTAAATTGGACGTTTGGTTTTGATGTTATAGCGAAATTAGAATATTTTGATTTCTACTGCACGGCCCGTTGCGAAGTGGGCGTCATCAAGGCGGGGCGGGGGTGCGCGTGCGCGAGGGGAGTTTAGATCTATAGCTATATTATTATTAATTGCACTGTGCACTTTCATCTTCAATTTTCGTCATCTTCTTTCATTCAACCGTCGTATTGGCGCACTCAATTATTTTCTTAAATATTCGAAATTGCCTAAGAGAGCCAGGTCGGACGACCATTTCGCCATACTTATATTTTAGTCACTTCAATAAAATAATATGGGCAAAACAACGTTTGCCAGGACAGCTAGTAGTCTGTATAATATTATAAACTATAACTATTATATTCCGACAAAGTACATGGTTCTTGTATCCCAATATGGGCAGGGCTACGGGCAAGCACTACTTCTGTAAATACCGATGAGTATCTGGTGAGTCACCATGTCCTGGCAGGACTATTTTCTGCTGTTGCTCATAACATGATGCATTAGTACAAGTTTAGACTCAACTATCTGTGCTGTTCAGGATTAATTTACTTCTTACAGAACTTTATGTCAACTACGTAGAGATCACTTTGATAGCTCCTGAATATAGAAGTATAACATTCTGCATTCATACTAATGTTATAAAAGCTAATAGGCGGGTCCACATCAAGCGAGCCGCCTCGGCCGAGGCCCGCCTCGGTCGACAAGCGAGCAGCCGCGGGCGAGGCATGCTCGCCGAGGGTAAGGCGGACGGGCGCACACAGCGAGGTTGCCTCGCTCGAACAGCCCGAGCCATGCTCACAAAGACACGATGGCACCGCACGTACGCACAGCCGTGGCAGCTTATGCTTTTATTTTGCTATACACAACTATCAAAAATAGGAGAATCTCATCTGTATGATCCTACAAAGACTCCATTTTTTTTAATCCTATTCATTTTGCGGCTGATTTTTCTCCAAGAATCTTCCCTCATCCCCCTGTTAGTGTGATTGGGATCCTTGGCATCCCAAAGCCATACATTTGTGGCGTATAAACTTATTAGTTGTCGACACTGATCGTCCATTTTTGACCGCGGCACAAACCAAAACATGTGACGTCCACACTGCGCGAGGCAAACGACCGAGGCACCTTTGAGCATTTCAAAAAACCGACATCGCACGGCTCGGCCGCGCGCGCGCTCGCCCGAGCGTGAGCATGCGCCTGCCTCGGGCGAGCAACGTCCACACCAAGCGATCGGTACGGCGCATGCCGCGCGAGGCGGGCCGCGCCCGAGGCGGCTCGCTTGGTGTGGACCCGCCTAATAACTGTCAGTCAACAACCTCATCACGCTTAAACCACTAAAACGATTTTACTAACACATAAAGAAGGTATGTCTGTCTGTCATCTCTTCACGTTTGGGCCATCAAAACCGATTATGAGGAACTTTAGTTTGGAGACAATTTGATCCCAGGAGAACATAGAATAGGTAGGTTTAATATCAGAAAAATGTACGGTTCTACACAATCAGCGTAATTCCCCGCAAACAGAGTTGCGTGCAACACGTAGTATATGTAGTTTGATTTTATTGCCTCGCCCAAGTTGATTTACAATCGTATTTTAATTAGAAACTTTAAGTGTTTTTAAAGTGAACGCGTAGGGGTAAAATCACTTTGAAGTAGATTGAATCACAAAGACCTAAAATAAAATCGCTATTCACTTTTAAAAGCACTGGTTATATACAATATGCAGCAATGGTTTGTTTTATTACTTTGAGGCTATTAAAAATAAGTTTCTTTGATTTAAATAGAATATTTTGATTATTTTATTATTTGATGAGTAGATATGATTTAATGAATGTACCTAAATATCTATCCATACTAATATATTTTTTTAAATCTTTATTTAATCCTTCGATCGGAGGTTCTAGGAATTCCCATTGTATTCTTTTGTTCTCGCGATCACCGGTGCTCGCGCGGGGCCTGAAAGATTAAGGGAACTAATCTATATCTATACATATTATAAAACAAAGTCGCTTTTTTTTCCACATGTCCCTTTGTTCCCTTTAATCTTTAAAACTACGCAACGGATTTTGATGATTCTTTCAGTGTTAGATAGCCCATTTATCGAGGAAGGCTATAGGCTATATTTTATCACGCTAAGACTATTAAGAGCGAAGAAATAGAGGAAAATGTGGAAAAAACGGAGAAAATTATTTGAAAGAGCTAACTTGAACGCGCTAATCTCAGGAACTACTGGTCCGATTTGAAAAATACTTTCGTGTTAGATAGCCCATTTATTGAGGAAGGCTGTAGGCTATATTTTATTAGTTTATTACGCTAAGACTAATAGGAGAATGTGGAAAAAACGGGGGAAATTATTTGAAACGACTTATCTCGCGAAGTACTGGAGCAATTTTTATGTTATTTGGCACATATAAGAAGTACACCACGTGAAGGATAGGCTGTCAATTTTAATATTTTTTTCAGTGGCTATATGTTTTATACCCGTGCGACGCCGGGGCGGGTCGCTAGTATTTTATATAATGTGAAAGTGGGTCTGTCTATCTGTCGGTCTGTCTGTCTGTCGGTCTGTCTGTTACCTCTTCATGCTCAAACCGCTGATCCGAGTTTGCTGACATTTGGCATGGAGATACTTTAGGGCCGCGCTACACCGGAATGGCAGCGGCGAGGCGAGCACTTTTAGTGTCATAGGATTTTAAACTTTATCTTCATTATTGTAATAGACATAGTATCGCTTGAGAAGTCTACGGCCGCCCGTGGCCGCTCGTGGCCGCTCGTGGCCGCTGGCGGACGCAGGCGGCGGCGATTTCTAAAGCGAACTATTTATGTGTTACATTAATGAAGATAAAGTTTAAAATCATATGACACTGAAAGTGCTCGCCTCGCCGCTGCCATTCCGGTGTGTCGCGGCCCTTAGAGTCCCGGGAAAGGACATAGGATAATTTTTATTCCGGAAAAATGTACGGTACCCTCGCGATTAACAAATTTTGGCACAACGGAGTTGCGGGCGTCATGGTCATCTAGTACTTAATATTATATAATACATCTAAATCATATTTTAATTTTAAGATATCAGACTAGATTTTGTTATTGAATACTTTTCGTATATAAGTTTTTGTATCGTCTTTTTACTATGCATTTCCTGTTTTTCATAATAACATCCATACAATTAAATAGTATTTGTGCATTTTATTCTTAAAATGATACCAACAGCGCCATCTCTGAACGCAACGTTACAAACATCTGGCCAGTGTCATTTTGAAACAAAAATAGCTACGAGACTATAATCAATATACTTGCACTGTTAGTATGGGCACAGAATATATATTAGTATTTAGAAGTACCAACAGAATTCCCACTCGTGAAACCCGTTTACAGAAATAACAACTCATGCTACGATACTATAAAGTTCAAATTCCGATCGCGCAGTGCTAGGTGCCTACAATTATATTTGTCTACATGTGCGCTCTCTTTCTATCGCGTAAGAGGTACCCTTTCTGACGAAATCAAGATTGTCACCTTTTAGAAAATAAAATAATCTTCTTTTAATTACTATAGCTACTAATAGCAAACTTTTTTATAGTAAATATCAAATTTTTGTAACCCAACGTTACATATGTATTTTATAATAAATAGTTTTATATTCGACTAGCTGTTGCCCGCGACTTCGTCCGCGTGGACTTCAGTTTATAGCGCGCGGTGTCAACAAAATTGGTGTCAAAAGCTTTTATAAAAAAACCCTGGTACCCCTCAAATCAAAATACCCAAAACAGCTGTGCATTGTGCACAAAATATTTTTTTTTTAATTAAACTTTTTAATACCAAATTTTAAAGCTTATTTAGTCCCCCATTACACAACTTTAGCTTTACCCATAAACTATTTAGTATTTATCATTGGTAGGCTGTTGTTTGTGATATCTGTGTTGGTAGGCGAGTTACTTAATAACGTGTATTACAATCGACAAATTTAAACATAGTAACTTGTGTTTATTTCTGTGTAGTATGCGGTTTGTTTGTAACAAATTGGTTTATTTGCTATATTTGTGTATTTTTTTATCTTTTTTGTATTTTAAAGTCTTAAATTACTTTATTGAAATATTTCTTTGACCTGTTTTCAATTGTTCATATTTATCAGATTAATAACGGTTCTGTCACAGCGGTTAAATCAGTACGTAGATATTATATGCGACGAAAAAATCTTGCGCGTGCGTCCCCGCTTGCTTGTGAGTCCCTAGTGATCTGCCCCTCTAGAGGGGTACTTACAGTTCGATACCTACACGCGCGAGTGGGACAGGCCTGGTATGGGTATGATATTGTTCTTATCAATACCTTGGAAAGTCGGTCTTCTAATACTAGACAGAATATAATATTTTGCGATTGGGTTTCCTATATTCCTTCTATTCATCGTCCTACAGCCGCACTCAGAGACATATTTAGTGAAAATCTTCATTTAATTACAGTTAACTGTTAAGTAATGATCGTGGGTATCGCAGACACAATAGATTTTCAATTGTCATGTGGCAGCCGGTTGCCGCTTGGGGATTGATGAGTTAATATTCGTCTCTGATGGCTGGTTTACACTTATTAAGTAGATAAGTAGTTAACTAAATTTTAAGTTATTTATTGCATGTAAACACAAAATTTAGTAGCAAGTAGTAAGTTAAAATTAAGTTAAGTACACTAAACAAGGAAATTAGAATTTTGACTATTTTCTGTAAGGTTGGCAGGCGGGGCTTGTCACTTGACACATTTCCGGCAGGCACTTCAAATTAAGTTAAAATTTAGTTCCTACTTATCTACTTAATACGTGTAAACCAGCCTGCGGCTGTCAGACTTTTTTTTCGGTTTATTCTGATTGATAATGGATTCATCACACACATATTATCAAATATAAAACCGTTTCATCTCTCTTATCTTTATATAGGTAAACTCAATCGACTCACCGCCAGTGATGAACTTGTCGAAACCTTGTGTGTTCCTCACTTCCAAGTAGCCATCATAGTTCATTGGGTCATTGAGGTCTTTGAGCTCCCATGCGTTCTGAAAAATATGTAAACATGATTCACTTGCAAAAGTCTCGCGCAAATTAAATAAGATGTGCATTAGCAAAGTTATAATAAAAATACAGCAATAATCTTCAGTATATCAACATGCCTTTCCCCGTTTTAAATTTGTAATTTAAAAAGTGGGCAACGAAGGAGCTGCGGCTGGTGTCGCCAACCCGAAACGTGTGCCTTAAAATTTATAACTGATATGTATGTGATGCTACCTATTGTTTCTGTATGTTCTCTCTCAGAGTTATTTGACTTTTTTATAAAAAGAAAGTACTGCCTACCTCGAATCGCAAATCGGAAACTTGTACCATGCTTTTCCAAGTGTTGTTTCAAAAATTCACAATTGTGGATTGGCAACATTGGTAGTTCGTTTTACAATCCTATTTGTATACTATTGTAACACTTTACTAATACAAAGCATTTTTGGAATTGAATATAATAGTGTCTAAACACACTAGGCCGAAAATACGCGGCCGAAATTCGGCAAATATATAACGCAACGTAATTTCGGCATGGTGTGTCATCAGTAATTTAAAATACATTGCAGGCGTAATCATGCCGAACTTCGGCTGCGTATTTTCGGCCTAGTGTGTTTAGACACAAAGCAATAATATACTTACCGGATCAACCTGAATTTGCAACGGCGTTTGATACCGAGCATCCACAGGCATCCCATGCGGCGAGTTTCCATTATACTCCTGCATCATAGGACTGTTTGTTCTACTTAGTCTATCACAGTAGTTTTGATTAAAATCTTCCTTCCTAGTCGAGTTTGAATTGCTCAGAGCTGACGGAGTCCTTGAAGGGGATAGCTTATCATTGTCTCGGTTTAGGAAATCTATATCTATATGACGAGGATTCATGTTACCGATGTTATAGTTGACTATTGGCGATAACCTCGGTGAGGAACTTTCAGTGAACACCACCGGGCTTCGGAATACTCTCAAGGTATCTTGAGGTGTGCTACCCTCGCTCGGCATGTAATGATTCTCGGATGGTGCTGGTGAGCTCGAAGTCCTATTTATAATTGGTGACCTGCCAGCTTCTAAATGCGTATCAGGCTTTTTGAACGGTTGCGGAATTTTCACAGCACCTATTCTTTGCATATCGGCTTCCTCCTTCGCTACCATCAATTTTGGTAGGCTCTCACCTGCTAATAAATTCTGTAGTTTGCTGACTTGAGTCTCGACAAAACTCTGTGGTCTAGGTGAGACTGGTTTTCCTGTATTCCTGTAAGTCACATTGGACGAAGTATCATCTGTATAGTGTAACGGGTTGTTACTATGCGGGATACTCTCTGCATCGGTATCCTCAAAGCTGTCCCGAGTTTCGTACATCATGTAGTTGTCTTCTATGCTCTCATCATCCTCCTCAAGATCATCAAAGTTAATTGGAGTGTCAGCACCAGGAAAAAACTGACATAAGGCTACCATGATTTCCACCACCTGAAAATAACGATGAAACCGTATTTAATAACAATAAAAATTTAATAAAAACCATTATAAAAGCCATATTTTCAAAAATATAAAATTGAAGACATGAAACAAAATTTTACATAATTAATATGCATTAAAAACACAGCATGTAAGAAAGGTAAGTATCTCATAGGCTTTCTCTACTTTTTGTGAATTTTCTATGTCACTTTTTAATACAAATAATTTTGGACCTATACAGACCTGAGTTGGACTAAACAATACATATTCATTTAATTGTTTGAATGGCTTAAGGTGGGTTTACACCAAAAGATCATAGAGCAAGAACAGCACAAGAACATTCTTTCGTATTCGTTTAGTGTAAACTATAATTCGTTACAACATACTTTAGATCGTTTACACCAATCGAATCAACAAGACATCAAGAATAAGAATTTTTGCTCTATAGATGAGAATCATATAGCTGTGTTTAGACCAAACGAGCGAATGCTCATTGCTCTTTCGTCAACGATAAGTAGTTAATTTATTTTTATAGTCATCAAAGGTTGGATCCCATAAACATCTTTTGTTATGGTATAATTCTATCATTTGTAAACATTTTTCATTACTCCAATCCATATTTACGAAATAACCTTTGATAAACTACCTAAAACCAGCCGCCAAAAAGTAAAAATATCAAGAACACTAGAATCCCTTTGAAGAGACCGCCTCGAAGAGCGAGCACGTCCGAACACGAAAGAACGCACTAGGCAATTGCTCGAGCGCTCTTGCGTCGTTTACACCAAACGAGCGAGATTCTTAGAGCATTCTACCTATTTACCGCCGAACACGTGGCGAACACACTAGAACAACGAAAGAATGCTCGTTGTTAGTTTACATCAAAAGAGCTTTACTAGAATGAGCATTCGCTCGTTTGGTCTAAACGGAGCTTTAAAAGTTATTAAATGTAAAATTTCCCAGCTATTAATAATATTATTAATTATAGAAATTATGTTTTGTAAAATTTTTATCCAATAAGATTTTTGTATTATAATTGATATAACATGAACATAACCTTTGCCATGCTGGGTCTCTCTGCCGGCACCTTGTCCCAGCACTGAGTCATTAGCTGCTCTATTGGCTCCGGACATCCCTCTATTAAATTTGGTCTCTGACCTGGAATACACCAACAAAAGACTTAACAACACAATAGTGATTCAAGAGCTAGGTTAAAATGTTGATAAACAAATAAAAAAAATTTTAACAGAGGTTTAATATTGTCCTATTTCACTAAGACTGATTGTCTTCTATTTTAAATAATTATTTTGTGCTTGAAATTGACACTGTTGGGAAGTCACTTACCATCGATATCTGACCTCCCATTATCTTGTAATATTTATGAATTTGATTTCTTTCATAGTAGCTATAGTATAAGAATCAGCTGATAAAATAAAGAGTTGTCAGTGCATCAGACTTAACGCCTATACCAGGGCTTCCCAAACTTATTTGCACTGTGATGCCCTTGGGACTTTACCATTTCTTTACGACGCCCCTCAACCCAGGCCCTAAAAATACTTTCTAATTTTAGAACTAGCCTACACAACATAGGTTATCATATCACCCAACATAGCATAAAACACTATTTGGACATTTATATTGTTATTAGAAAATAAAGCTGGCTTATGTGAAGGATGCGCTTGCTTTTCTGAGCATTGCTTCTGAAACCGGGGATTTAGACTGCCCAAGATGTATGAAAGACATAATGGGCGAGGCGTTTACTAGATTTGGTTGTATTGACATGCGACGCCCCTGGGACAATGTTGCGACGCCCCGAAGCTTCGCGACGCACAGTTTGGGAAGCCCTGGCCTATACAATAAAATCTCAGAAACCGTCCAAAATCTTTTCAATTAATAAATTTGAAAATTTGTTAAAGAATGTTTGTGTACTAGGGCTTATTATAAGGTAACTGATTTTCTAAATGATAGCACACCTTGGAATAAATAAGCTGACAGACGATAGGCTGCTTCTAATAATTAATGAATGTAACACATTTTATATACTTTGTGTAAAATTATTTTAAGCCAATATTCTTTTTATTTCTTGGTGGCTCCGCGCGAGGTTCTTACGCCGGTTGTTCTCGCGGTTAGTTCTCAAACCAGTGGTAGACCTCATGTACCATCGAGGAAATTGATCCCTATGCAGTTGATAGACCAACGTTATTTGGTCGAATATTATGTCAATTCAATGTTAATTGTGATCTGTCGGCTGGGTTTGACGTAAAGCAACCAAACTACGTAGGTCCCCGATCTGCATAGAAATCAACTTCTCTGATATTACATATTCTTAAAGTGTTAATTTTTAACTGATTTAGAAATAAAGCATTTTCATTTTATGACAAAAATGCTTTTTTTACCCAACATCAAGGAAGAACCAATTCACTCACAAAATATTAATCCATGCTTAAAGGAGAACTTATTGTGCAGCCACATATTTAAATCACTTTGTTAAAATGTTTTCGAAATGTATCCTAATAGACACACAATTATTATTGGTGTTTACTGAAAAGATCTTATCTCAATAGCTGAACAATGGAAGTGTGAAATGTAAAAATATGATTATTTTTTGGTTCATGCAAGGGCTGGAACTTGAAACTTAATAATAATATGTGTTAGTAAACATTTTGGAACTATACATTACAAGTCATTCTCTAAAATTCAAATTATAATGCAAACATTTTACTAGCATTGCAGTATGATCTTGACTAATCGGACTAGTTGTTGTCGTTAGGCATTTGGTTATTCGATAATCCGGGTAATCAAATGTATTAAACAAGCGGTTCGGGGCATATGCACAGAGAGCTTAATAATGCGTTTCTTATAAATGACACAGATTTTTTTGTTTTTTTTAAATTATTAAGGGATACATTTTCCAGGTCGGATATTCGAGTTTGTACTGTACCTGTATGCACAGCCCACATTATTCTAAATGCTGATCCTCCCTCCTCAAATGGTTTCCTTCTTGACAGCACCTCCCACAAGATTATGCCCCATGAAAACACATCACATTTCTCAGTATATGAAGACCCTTCAAAAACCTGAAAAATAACACAATATAATGTCAAATAACTAAGAAAAAGAATCAATACTAACCTATGTTGGTTTTAGTACTAACAGGAACCTTGTTTTAAGTTACAGTTGAATAGTTGGGTAAAGGTTGATTTAAATACAACTTTATTTTCTACTAGATGATGCCCGCAACTCCGTTGCACCAAAATTCGTTTATCGCGCGGAAACCGTTAATTTTTTCGGGATGATAATAATTATACTATGTCCTCTCCTGGAACTCAAAGTATCTTTATACAAAATTTCAGCAAAATCGGTTCAGTGGTTTGATGAAGATTAACCTCTTCGCACAGATAGACAGACAGACATACGTTCATATTTTTAATATTGGTATAGATGTAACAAGAATATACACAATATAATTACATAGTGCAGCAGTTGGCAACTTTTTGGCAGGCAAGGGCTACAAGGTGGCAAAACAAACTAAAACGCAGACCTCATATTTGTATTAACCCTAGAAGCTCAATATATCTACACATTGAAAGGAAATAAGTTTTTATAAAAATAGCACAAACAGCTAATTAGAAAACATTGTTTTTGATACACATAACTTATTCACAAAGCATTAACAGGTCGCAAGTAAGATGTTCGCGGGCCGCATGTTGTCGACCGCTGACATAGTGCAATGCTACACTGCAACATTTGCAGCAATAAGCTGAAATTCACATTTATGTTTATTAATGAAACATGCTTCTATTTGTAAAATAAGCAAAGTTAAACTTTAAAATGTGATCTCAATAATGGTTATGTTACTAACGCCGTTAGTACACTAACACTGCAAACTGCAAAACAGTGGCAAACCAATTTACTCTCTCAGCACCCATTCGACAATGCATCAATATATTGCATCTCGCTCTATTCCTGTTTCTCAGATTTTTCGTGTTTTGTAGTGTCGGTGTACTAAGGGAGTTAATGTGCAAAATAATTTCTCTTAGCTACTTACCTCTGGGGCCATCCAAGCAGCACTTCCCTTGTTATTTGTCATGTAAGTAGCTTTATCAGCGGCAGTACCAAAATCACATATTTTTAGCTTCTGACCTCCAGCAACGAGCAACAAATTTGGTGGTTTTAGATCCCTATGTATCAACGGCTTTGGTTTCATTGCGTGAAGATAAGCTACACCCTGTAATATAATTAGTATAGCTGTTAGATTGACTTTGGACTAAATCCTAACACATTATTTGATAAACTAACATTACAAACTGTTGTTTAAATATAAGTTAACCCATTCAGACATACAAATACTTTGGCAAATCAATTCATAAGTAATCAATAATAATATTATCTTGAAATTACCGTTTACAAGTTGCCTTCACTGATAGCCTTAGTTTAAACATTTAAGGTTTGGTTTGTCATAATACAAAAAAAAAACTTACCTCAGCACATTGTCTAGCCCAGCTCATTGCGTGAGCTGCTGTGTATTTAGGTTTGGGACGAACATGTAGAACGTTGTACAATGAGCCCCCTTCCGCATATTCCATAACAAGGCATACATGAGCGCCTTTTGTACACGCACCGTACAGCCTTACGATATTAGGGTGCGATACTCGCGACAGCTGCCTCACTTCGATAGCGAACTCCCGTTTTTCAGCCTCCGAATTGATATGTTTAACAGCCACGAATGTGTTTCGCCAAAGACCTTTCCACACCACGCCGAACGCTCCTTTCCCGACCACCTACGATAAATAAACGGTGTTATGACGTTCGTACATTGTCACGGAACTGAAGAACGATTATTTACCTGCAACTCCTGAATTTCATTGTAATCTATTTCCTCTACGAAAGTCTGTTGGGTGACGGAAGAATCCTGCACATTGGAAGCCATGGGTTCACTTAATTAAATATCACATTATCAGAATAGACTACCCTGTATATAATTTATGTTAATATTAACTTAGGCAATAATTTCTAAGAAAAAAGATAAAAATAGTTGGTTAAATCAATTTTCTGCTTATTGTTTAGCAAGGAATAGCAACTGCGACAAGGCCGCCATCTTTGCAACTGAAGAATTAATGTCAAATTGTGACATTTCTTTTTCTTCCATATTATTAGCTCACGACTTTCTAGCAAAAAATTCGCAAGGGCCAGGGCCGGAGTCTAACATTCTTCCGGTCCAACTATTCTTCTACTATTATGTATTCTTCTGGTCCATCCCAAAATAATCTCATATTTTGGGATGGACCGGAATGATTAAAAAAACTGCATATAATAATATTATAATACTAGTGTCCCGGCAAACGTTGCTTTGCCATAATATAAAGTATTTCGCCCATATTATTTTATTGAAGTAACTAAATAAGTATGTCGCCATGGCAACGTCAATCGCTATCTCGTCGCACAAACAATGCACAGATTAATTTATGTAGCAAGCTAAAACAATGGTCGCCGTCAGTCTCAGGTTGTAATAATTTACTATTATTTATTCAACAAATGCACTTATCAATATTATAAAGTACCCAGTAGCCGATTCTCGGACCTACTGAATATGCATATAAAATTTGGTAAAAATCAGTAAAGCCGTTTCGGAGGAGTTCGCTGACTAACATTGTGACACGAGAATTTTATTTATAAGATTTACGCCACGGAGAAACGAAATATTTTAAGTTGCAGTTATTTTCATTTGATGGTTTTGTTTCGCGTAGTCTATCGTACATCTATTTTCTTTTGCCTTTCAACTCTGGCTGTGTCCGTACTCCGTTGTTTGTTTATTAAAGATATTTTTATTTATAAGTCTAGGCGACGTTCTATTTACTTGCGTAACTACTAATTATAGTAAATTTATTAATGGATGCAAGAATATATTTTATTTTTATGTTCCTAGTTAGGGTATCGCAGATTGTAAAACATATTTAATAACATTACTTCGTAAAAGAAACACCAATAATAATTATTAGATAATACTAATTTAATATATAGCAAGTAATATAACATACACACTAGTTCTAGTTTACAGTTTTTTCTTAATTGTATGTAATATGATGACAATATAATATAAAATACTATGATTGTGTGAGATATGCTGACAAATGAGGTAGGGGACAACAATGATATTACTATAATATATTATACGTATCAATATTATAAATACAATATTTTATGAATTTGAATACAAACTAGTGTCGTTAAAACAAGATTGTCGCACTTATAGGCCATTAAAATATTTTATTTCCTAATAAAAGACATACATTTTCTATAATATTATCCATAGCTACGTGTATCCTAACACAGCGAATATTTTATAATAGATTACGTTTCACGTGCTTAAAATATGCAACCTGGGGTTGGAGAAAATTCATTACAGTAGTACAAGTACTATCACAACAAAATAATAAAATAATTCTAACAAAAATGTACAAAAATAGTATCAAAGTAATTTAATTTAAAATAAACGCAGCTTGTGGTAAAGTACCACAAGCTGCGTTTTAGTAATAAAACACATTTGGTCTAAGTATAAAATATAGAATGTGCGTCGCTTAAATTATATTCCGTAAGTTAAGTTACATGTATGATTGTACGTCAATAAATAATCCTCAATGATGTCTACTAAGGAAACTCAGAAATGAATCAGAAAGAATGGACATCAAGGTTTAAGTTTATAGAATCAGTCGTCGATATACGGGTATGTCTTGCTCCTGTACGCGAGGAGCAGATCGGAGGAGCTCAGCAAGTGTGTACAGGTCATCTCGGGGACGATAGGCGTTCTGGTGCATCATTCCATCGGAGCGTTTCCTAGCAACCATAAAGCGCTTCATCTTGTTGGCATACATGCGCTTGCGACGTGATTCCTCGTATTTCTGAGCTAGCTCATTGGGATCAATCTGGTAAATATCAGGCATACCATGGGCTAGGGCCATGCGATTTTGTTCCGAGAAGTAGGAGTGACGAGGATATTCTCGCTCACGCGGGCCCAGAACAACCGGTTCGTTGTACCAAATATCACCATTTTCGTCTACTTCAGGTTGATCGTCTTCCATTGAGTTCATTCGGTTGTAATAATTTTCGGCAGCCCATTGGTTTGCATTCCATTCTTGTTTCCTACGCTCTTGAGCTTCCCACAAGCTTAGAAGTGCTCTCACATCAGCTGCACTCAATCCGGAGTCTCGTTTACGCCTATCAGAAATTGGCCTGTAAAATGGTTTATATTAAAATATACAAATGGAACTTCAATAAAATCGGTAGAATAAAAATATAGTCAAAGTCTATTTCACCTGAAGTTCTTTTTATTTCCGCCTGAGTTTTTAGTCGCTGTTTTGGCAGAGGCAGCAGCACCACCAACCTTAGTTCCACTTCCTCGTTTTTTGCGGTTAGAGTCATGTTCTTGGTGTGCTACATCTACTGGTGAAGGAACCTCGTTGGATCTGTAATTTTAACATGTTATTGAAATTCGCTGAAAATATAAAGGAATTATCTTAGGTAAACAAAACCTTTTCTTTAGGATAGGTTATTTATTATAATATAAACATGCATGTCTTTGGATATAACTCACTTGAGGTTCTTCTTTCCTGATCCAGATTTGGTCGCAACTTTGGTCGCGGCTCCGGCACCACCGACCTTAGTTCCGCTGCCTCGCTTTCTACGACGACTTTCGTAATTTTGCGAAAGTCCTTCCATAGCTGGTGGCTCGCCATACAATTCCGGTCTCATAATTAAGTTGTCCAGTTCTCCAGTAGACTGAGGGTTGTCATATCGCTGGTCAACTGCCTGTTCAAAGCCTTCCGCATTACCTATTATAGAAAGTTTTAATTAGTTTCCAATTGAATAGGTTATTATAATAAAAGGAAGTACCTAATTCATACTGGTTCTTGTTTAATTTTCAAATTCATACTAATACTAATATTATAAATGCGAAAGTGTGTCTGTCTGTTTGTCTGTCTGTCTGTCTGTCTGTTACCTCTTCACGCCCAAACCCCTGAATCAATTTCGCTGAAATTTGGCATGGAGATACGTTAAGTCCCGGGAAAGGACATAGAATACTTTTGGTCTCGGAAAAATGTACGGTTCCCGCGCGATAAACGAGTTTTGGCGCAACGGAGTTGCGGGCGTCATCTAGTATTTATATAAAGTATTGAAGACGTCAAAGAAGTGGCACTAAATTTTCTGCTAATTTACCTTCTTCAGCGAGTGCAAGAGGATAGGGTTCCAAGTCATTCTTATCACTCTTGTTCAGGAATAGCGATTGGGTTTCCTTTGTTTGGTCCCAATTTTCGGGCAGTTCTGCAATTGGGGATCCATCTATAGGGCAATACGAGTTGTATCAAACAATAAGTCAAATATTCATTGATTTAAAATACCTAATTACATAGGTCCTGACTATTGACTCCTGTTTCATGTTTTATTCGTATATTGTTTTTATTTTTTAAATTGCGACATATTTTTTTGTAAATAGATAAGTAGGTACGTATAATAGGATCACCTATAGCAACTTTATCATTAAATTGTTACAAAGTTCATTTACCCGGTCTAGAAGGCTGGACGCTGCGCGCGCAAATATAGATTTATTTAGGGTTTCATTTTTAGTAAAAAAAGGAAAAAAAGTTTCTGAGTCGTGATTTCACTTATAACTTATATTATAAGCCATATAGCCATTTCACTCATAGCAATAATGGTCTGATTTTGGATCATTGTAAGTATTGCTAAAGAAAAAGCTTTTAAGTAGGTAAATATGAAAGTAATTACGCAGATAGCCCGGCACCTGTTGCTAAAAATAGAATGTTTGCCCTCGCGACAGAAATCAATAAAAGCCAAAATATTTATGTTTTTATACAAAATATCTTAAGTACAGACAAAATTAAGTTAAATAAAATCTAATTCTCTCGCATTAAGACGAGTGACAAAGAAACATTTTTAAATTCTTTATTAAATACCTACCTTTATTATTAGACGGGGTTGGCGAAGCATCGCTGACGATAAATACCGCGACGAACGCGGCAAGCGAGATGACCAACATTTTTAAAATTTCTATTTATTTAGAGAAATAATTGTTTTTTACGTAATGAAAAGATGTCCACTCTCTGAGGTCGAGTGTCGAACACCGGGGCGTACTGAGAAGAAAATTATGGCATCCGTCGATACAGGCCCGACATGCGCAATGTACACTCCAGGGCTGCACTCAGAGGTTGTGGATACACTACATAAATCATAAAATATATATTTATTAACATTCACAGACAAAAAATCCAATAGTTAAATTATGATAAATTGTAATAAACCCAAGAACGATAAGTAAAATATAAAGGTCCAATGCCCCGAATTCTGACGCCCGTACACAAAGTTCTGGACAGCTCAATTTTAATATAATTTCCGACTTCCAAAAAAGAGGAGGTTATAATATGTTCGGCTGTGGATATTTTTTTATTTTTGTATTGAATATTAGCTATGTCCACAGTCCACACTGTGCACTTTTTCATTCAACTTTCGTATATTGGCGCATTCAATAATTGAATGCGTCAACGAACGCAACGCCAACTGTCATTTAAGAACAAAGCAAAAGATTTGGATACGGTCAGAGGGCATGCGTCGCGGGCGTGCCTCACGTTCACTGTTGACTGCGCTATAACGCATGCCCTTGATGAACAAAAAATATATTGTAAAGCATGTAAAGTATGCGAATAAGTATTGTCAGAGAAAAGAAGTCTGAAGTTGTTTTTATGATTTTATTTTTCGGCTTAATTCTTGGTCTCTAAAAACAATATATTTTAACGATGCTTATAAGGATTTCTAATATAAAATAAATTCGGGTTTTTTGTACTTACTAGCAAGTCCGGCCCTGTTTGCATCGCGTTAATATTTTTGCTCCATAAAAATATTATCTTATCGCTTTTAAATGGGAAAAGTCAGATGTTGGCGTCGGCATTTATTAATCGCGTCACATTAAACACCATCATTATTAATGCTTTTGTATCTACATAAAGCTGCGTTCAGAGACTTCAGACTCAAGACTTTTATAAAGAGTTGGCCAAGTGGGAATTTCCCTTAAAATTAAATTCGCTTTCGAAAAACGCTTTGAACACAAACTACCACAAACCAATCAGCTTTAATTTAACTACCTACTTAATCACAATTAGTTAATTTACAATTATCATATTATATTGCGGTCCAGTGGCGGGGCAAGACCTAAAATTGATGTGGGCAAGATATATTTTGCGAGGCCCCATGATGGATGACGCAAGAAGACGGATTTTTGGAGAGAAAGAATTTTTTGATACTCAAAATTTTGTTTATGAAGCTTTTTTTATGAATATTTGAGTATCAAAACTTGTGAATCCATTAAAAAAAACCTCGTGGTCCAAGGGGCGCGAGACGCCGCCTCTGTTGCAGTCATAATAATTATTAGTGGCGACGTAACTATAGGGTGGCAGGGCTGCCAAAATGCCACAGGCTCCCGACCCAAAAGGGCTCCGGGCCCCAGCCCAAAAGGCCGTGAGTTCAGAATTTTTTTACCTACATAATACATTGGTTTAATAATAACGAGACGATTTTCACTGATAGGGCCCCATCAATTAGCCACGGGCCCCGGATGTAAGGCTGTGTTTCCACTGAAGCGGAGCGGTGCCCGAATTGACCAATCGTGCTATTCCAGCGGAATGACAGTGAAGCGGAGCGAAGATTTCGAGCATGGTGATTGGTCAATTCGGCACCGCTAAGCTCTGCTCCGCTTCAGTGGAAACGCAGCCGATATTCGCTCCGCTTCGCTGTCATTCCGCTGGAATAGCACGATTGGTCAATTCGGGTACCGCTAAGCTCCGCTCCGCCTCAGTGGAAACGCAGCCTAGTCACGCCACTGGTCATGATGTTTGTTACCAAAGTCCTCCAGAACGGTTGACCGCTGAACCGATTTTTAATAAAATTTTGTGTGCTTCCGGGCAGACATATTTAGATTAGCTGGTCGGGCAACATTTACCGGATCAGCTCATATTTGTATGGTCGCCAATCGCCAAGAGAGATTTACTACCTACCTACCTAGTACCTACAAACACCACCTTCATAGGCCCGCTACCATATGTGCAATGTGTGCAATGTACACGGGCGCCATCCTCCAGGGGCGCCAAATTGCCATCTTTAGGGGCGCCAAAACCAAGGTCCCAAAAATTTGCCTAAAGGGGCGCCAAAATCCTTTCTTTGCACACAGGCGCCAGTAGCCCTTACGGCTGACCACCTTTCACGATTTCCAGAGGTGACATTTCGCATATAATTTCGTAGTCGGTAAAATTGGCTCCATACAATGGTCTAAAATAAGCTGTTATTCAGACACTTTAGCAAATTAGCAACACAAAAGGCGAGTCGGGCTCGGAGCTAACAACATCCTGTTATCAGGTGATAGGTTTCATTGTGATAATTTTATTGCAACTATTCCTGCCGGCTTCGTTCAATCGAACGACAGTATCATCATTTCATGAAATTGTCCCCCCCCCCCCCCCCACCCCCCCACCCCCTAACGCCGCTACTGCAAAAGATCTATATTTTCTATTATTGTAAGTGTGGCGCACCGCGCACCCTCCATTCCTTATATCTTGGAACTCGGACGTCGCAGCTCACACCACAAGAAGTCGGTCAAAGAAGCTATCAACTATTGAGATTGACAAGCGTGAAGCATCGCGAAACGAGCATACAGATCGTCTGGTGGGTGGTGCAAGCGTCAGTAGCCACCTATATCTATGGTCAACTGCAACATGACACTGCTTTAATCGCCTCTCATAAATTGCTGAACATAATATGTATGTATAACAAGTTACCTCCTAAGTCCTAACTAATAAATTAATTATCTAAAAAAGTCTCGTCCTTTACTGCTACATTAGAAAAAGTTGCCACAGACAGGGACAAAAATATTTTAAAATATTTTCCATCTTATTATGTAGCTTTGTTACTCTAAAATGGAAGTTATAGAAACAAAAAGATTACAAATCATATTTTCCATTTTATTATATTCATTTTCATTCACAAAATTCAATTTAAGTCCTAACTAAAAATATTTGCTTACAGGTCGAGTTTTGTTTGTAATAATGATTATTAATGAAATATAATACATAATATTAATTTTAAGTAAATCAAGGTAAATATATAAATATAAGTACTAGTAGAATATAATGCCCATGGGTATTGGGCAAATGGACACTCAGAAAAGTTGTTTACTGTGGTATACCAGCCTTTTCCATTTAAGGTATTAAAAAATATTAGTCGTGTTCGTTTGATTTTTCCACTGCGCATGAGCGGCTTGTGTCAGTGTGAGTGTCATATTCTAAAATACCGATCAATTTCTGTCAGATTTTAGAAAATCTGACAGGTATTTTAGAACATGACACTCACACTGACACCAATTTATAACTTTGCGCATGCGCAATGTGCATTGAAAAACGAAACGAACACGACTATTAATACTGCAATTTAATCTTTCAGGCCCCGCGCGAGCACCGGTGATCGCGAGAACAAAAGAATACAATGGGAATTCCTAGAACCTCCGATCGAAGGATTAAAATAGACATTACATTCTGCATTATTACAAAAATAATGTGAAATTTCTTCCTATTTTATTATCCCTCAACTGGTACAACCCACTCAAAATATCATGAGACTTGATTTGATGATATTGTGATGACAATAATTATGCATGACAGTCAATTAATTAATCAAGTCAAATAATTAGAGATAAACTACGATAACATGGCGCGCCCCTCCAAATTACTGTTTCAATGTGTAGTCACATCCTTATGAAAGAGTTTGTATGTAGTAAGTATTAAACCAATCAACCAGTACTCGTAATATTTCACGTAATGTCACTTAATACCAAGATTTGTTGGTCAACTAATCATAACTAGCCGACCGCGCAAGACAACGCACTTCAAACGTTTTGAATTTTGGAGGGGCGCGCCATGTTATCAAAGTTTATCTCTACATACAACCAAGTCAAACAAGATAATATCTCAAGACCTTAAGTCTTGAGATATCTTGATTGACTCGGTTGTACTTATTTTTTACATTGCCTAATATCATATTTTTAATTTTCAACTTCTAATATCATACTCATTCAAAATATTTTCAGTCAAGTTTAATCTAATTAAATAATATAATTTAACAAGAGTTGAATATTATATTTTGCCCAAAACAAAATATTTGCATTTTTAGGTACTTAATGCAATTTAATCAATAATCAGAATCTGGCAAAATAAGATGTTTGCATTTTAGCATGCAATAACGGATTAAAGAATTACATTAAATAATAACTTAACAATAATTATACAGTCAAACTGAACAGCTAAACTTTCAATAAAAAAAAATAGCATGTCTTTTACAGATCTCAATAATAAATTGATAAGAAATTACACATTAAGGGATTTTAACACTAAACCTGACATAGTCCATTGGAAACATAATAGGTATGTAACATATAATTCTTCAATATAATATTAGGTTTCTTGTTTCTGATTATAAAACTGCCTAGTGATACATAAGGTCATTTTTTACTATTTTTACTGGATTTGTTTTTATTCTTTTTAACTCTTTTTTTCCTAGGTTCACTATCTGAACTAGAACTTGAGCTATCACTAGAAGAGTCTGAGCTAGAAGAATTTGAAGAACTTGAGTTGCTACTACTTGAAGAAGAGTGTTTCCTTTTCCTTCTCCTAGCTTTACTCTTCTTCCTGTCACTATCACTAGATGAACTGGAGTCGCTGCTAGAAGAGCTTGAGTCAGAATCACTTTCAGATGATGTGGATTTTTTATGTTTCCTTTTGGAAATATTTTTTTTACTGCTGGCTTTGCTTTTATGTTTTTTAGTAGACTTTTTCTTGTCATCTACAGGTGATGGTGTTCTTGAGTCTTTGTGTTTTTCTTTTCTGTTATTTTCATTTCTATCTTTACTCTTATGTTCATTTTGTTTCACTTTCTTTCTTTCTTCTTTCTCAGATGCTTTATTATTTTTTTCAACACTGTGTTTTCTGCTTTCTTTTATTATATCCGCTGAAACTGATTTTTCGTGTAGTTTTGGAGACCTCTCATGTCTATCTCTTCTAGAAGAAATTTCCCTCTTTTTGGTAGGCTGTTTATGATTCCTATCATGTCTCTCTATTTCAACATTTCTTCTGTCTCTCGAATCACCATTTTTAGGCAATCTTTCTGTGGAATTATTTCTGGAACGGCTTCTGCTTCGTGATTCATTTTTTTTCCTATCCCTGTCATATCTATGATCTCTTTCATTTCTACTACTTTTTACATCACTACGTTCTCTTCTGCTATTTCTTTCTCGATCTAGCCTTTGGTCATAGTTATTTCTTCTTGATGAATCATCCTTTTCTCTATCATTGTGCCTTCTCGATAATTGTTCTCTTTCTCTATCATTCTGATGCTTTCTTGACCGATCATTTTCTTCCTCATTCTTTCTTCTATCATTTTTTCTATTCCTATATTCCTCATCCCTTTCCTGGTCATATTGTCTACGGTCATCACGCCTACTTTTTATGTCCTTTTCATCTTCATAATTTCTTTTATCTTGGTTACGCCTTCTCGATGTATCATCCCTTTCCTCCTTGTCATATTTTTTTCTATCATTATAGTTCTGTCTCGATGTGTCCCCTCTTTTCCTTATTTCAGGATTTGTAATAACTTCATTATTTAGGTATTGAACACCTCTTCCTTTTCCTAAGTATCTCATCTTAGAAACAGACTGTGAGAAATCAACATGAATTCTTCTGTCATCGATCAGAACATTATCCATTTTAAAATAAGCATCTTCACATGATTTTTTGTTGTCAAACTCTATGAATGCATATTGCAAGGAATTTCCAGTTTTTTTGTCTTTGATTACTTCACAACTAACAATTTTGCCAAAACGGCTGAAAATTATTTCTAGATCACCGTCAGTTGTTACAGGATTGAGTTTACAGACAAATAGCACATTTTCTGGAGGAGCTATATCTGCATCGGGCAAGTCCCCGACAATTTCCAAGATAGTAGCCCGAGCTTTTGCTTCTTTCTCCTCTATCATTTCTTGTACCTCTTCCATGCTCTTACCTTGAGTTTCATCTATTTCCTCATCGGGTGCAATTCTGCCGCCCTTTAGTCTCTCTGGATTGGGAGATGGCGATCTTGAAGGAGCTCTCAATCCGGGAGGATCGTTGAACGGGTCCTCAAGAACCACAGTATGCGTGATTCTGACATCTCTGTATGGCCGATTGGTTTCATCGCATATAACTTCATTTAGTTTGGTCAAAACCTCTTGTCCTTCGGTCACCTCCCCTATAACACAATGCACTCCATCTAAAGAATCTAAGTCAGGAGCAAGAGTAAAGAAAAATTGTGAGCCCACCATAATTTCATCGGTACATACCATAGACAGTAATCCGGCGCCGGTATGCCGAATTTTTGGCATTTTTTCTCCCGAGAAGAATCTTTTCTGAGGTCCCTCAAGGATTCCCCATATGGATTCACCGCCAGTACCTTCCCCTGTCGGGTCGCCAGTTTGTGCTATAAAGTCACTTCGTATCGTATGAAATAAATTGTAATTGTAGTATTTCATTTTGCATAATTTGAGGAAGTTTAAGCACGTAACAGGTCGCTGGTCCAAATAAAGATCGACGGTGATATCTCCCAGAGTTGTTTCAATTACGACGGACATGGTGCTGCTTTTGCACGCCAAAGTAAATGCTTCTTGAAATTTATACAACTTTTTCCACTTGTTTTAACATCAATTTCTTTTATTTCGTAGCTAAATTATTAAATAGAACTTGACACATCACAAAATAAATATTTTTGAGGTTATTCTCAAAAACAAGCCAAATTGGAACGTGTCAAACGGATTGTCAAATGTCACTAAACTTGTCAACTGTCGCTTGCAAGTTGCAAGCACCAACTTTAAGAGTGGGTTGCACGAACTAACTTTGACTTTAACTGTAACTTTAACTTTTACCCCAATGCAAAATGTCAAATCTTTGGTTAAAGTTAAAAATGGACGCCATCAAGACGCCATATTTAACCATAACCATAGAGCTCGACCAGGTTTTAAATGCAGGTGGCGAAAAAAGGAACTAACGCTTTTAACGACTTTAACTTTTTGCACCAGAGGCGTAGTTAAAGTTAAAGTTAAGGGAGTGCCTCCGCTGCCGGTGCCGGCTTCCAAAAGTATCAGTAATGGGAACCGGCGGTAAGTATACTGCCGGCAGCCGAGATATAAAACAACGGCTGCCGGCGCTGGCACTCAAAATGGGAGCCGGTGATAATGCGTAAAGCGCTAGGTTCCAGTGCCGATACACAAATTTTAAAAAGAAATAATTATAATCTCTAATATATTCGACTTTACCGACTTCCAAAGGTGAAGGTTTTACCTATTTGTTCGGCTGTGGATATTTTAGTTTTTTGTGATGCATAAATTGCATTTTCTTAGCTTATCTTTACCTTAGCTAGCTTTTTTCAGCTACCAAAAAGTATGATTTTGCACCACAGCTTCAGTTATAAACCCCGTGGGGCCCGTGGTATACTTCCGAAGGTACTGAACAGAACTTTAGATTCCTTAGAGTGAGTTGCACTAGAGGCGTGGTTAAAGTTAAGGTTAAGGTTAAAGTTAAGGTTAAAGTTAAGGTTAAAGTTAAATCACCCCATCCAAATCCAAAAAAATCCAAACACCCCATGTGCTCATACGACATCTGTCAATTTTTCCGGTTAAAGTTAAAGTTAAAGTCAAAGTTAGTTCGTGCAACCCACTCTTAGATGGCAAGCCGTAGACAGAGAAAAAGTATAGACAGCTGGATATTTCCTTTTCACTCACACAAAGAAAGAGATAGTTAATTACATATTGCTTGTGGAGAAAAGAGATAAAATAATTATTTTCTGTCCCTCACCGCGTGGCCATTTTTTCCAATGTGATACTCCTGTAGGAGCAAACCAAAGTTTGACGTTTCGTAAACAAACAGCTGGGATTTACAAATTTTGTTTGATTTAACTAATTATTGTAACGTAGAAGTAGTGGTTTGTGTGTTTCTTATAAGATGTGTATGTGCACTATATTAAAATAATGTTGGGATGTAGTGTTATGGGCTGTAAAAGCAATACTTTATGGAAAATTGAGGGAATATCTTTTCACTCGTAAGTTTTCAAAAATTTCGTTTTTTTTATTAGCATCACAGTTTTTATAAATTATCTTTCTTCAATTATTAATATTGTTCACATTAAACATATATTTTACTAAAATTAGCATCTATTAAATTGTATTTTATGTATTTTGTTTTTATAACTTAAAATGCCAGTGTTGCCAGACGTTGCTTACATTAATTACCCTGCTAATGGGGAAATTTAAGTAAATATTTTTTTTCAACATTTTGTTGTTTTTTAACCGACTTCAAAAAAGGATGTTATCAATTCGAAACGTAGGTATGTATGTAATATTTCTAGAACTGCCCAGTTTTTGTATAATATGTTAGTCTAGATCAGTGTCTGAACAAATGAAACAAATTTCAAAAGTGTATGTATTTATGTATGTATGTATGTTTTTATGTTTGTGTTTGCATATCTCCGGAACTATAAGTCTGATTTGAGTAATTCTTTTTTTGTTGTACAGTTTGGTATAATTGTTCAACTTAAGGAATACTGCAAGTTTCATCAAAATTGGTCTAGTAGTTTTGAGATAATGTAATTTTAATTCTCAATTAAATACAATTATTTTGAAGTCGGTTTTATATTTTTAATCCTTCGATCGCGGATTCTTGGAAATGCTATTGTATTATATAATTGTTGTCGCGATCACCGGTGCTCTTATGGGGCTTGATGGATTAAAGTACTATTTCAATACAATTATTATGTATCCAAATTTTTTTTCAGATTTCCTAATGACCCTGAAATCCGTAAATTATGGAGAACTGCAACAAATAGACTGAATTAATGGGACCCACCACGTGGTTCAAGAATATACAGTAGACATTTTAATAAAGAAGATGTATTACTTAAATGTTGGAAAGAAAACATTTCTTTTTCTGTGCCTGTCAAGGTAGTTTATTTATAATTAATTAGGTACTTCTTATCTGTGTAGTGTGTACAGAAATTCAAACTATTTATATAGATTATATCTAAATAAATAGTTTGAACTTTGAAGTAGTTTACGAGTTACGACCGAAAAAATGTCACAATAATATTATAATATTTTTGGTGTCGAATAATAATATAAAAATTTCAGTAAGTACATAATATAAATGTAAAAGACTATTTACATTTATATTTACTGAAAGTTTTTAACTTGGCATTAATCCTTCGATCGGAGGTTCTAGGAATTCCCATTGTATTCTTTTGTTCTCGCGATCACCGGTGCTCGCGCGGGGCCTGAAAGATTAATATAATATTAGATCCGTGGGTAATTTTTTCATATCTCTTATTACTGGTAACACTAACTACTTTTCTTGTTGTCCCTTTCAGTGGCACGCTGAGAATGATTCTACTGGGTTTCTTTTTCTAAGTGGCAAGCACACTGCACAGCAACCACAGATTAAAGGTACAATTCCGTGCATCGCGACAGTCGTAAGCCGCGCGCGACCGACGACTGTTGTAAGTCGCGCGCGGCCGTGTCATATAATAGCTTCTACAGATTGCGCGAACCCGGTCTGCAGACCGCGTCCCTCAGGGACGCGGTCCGTCCGTGAGAGACAAATTTGACAGTTTTGACGGTTCGTCGTCCCGCTACACACTATACGAACCTCGTCCGTCAAACCGGAATGACATTTGTAAAATTGTTTTCGGATTTTAAACTCTATTACATTGCAATAGAGTTCCAAATGCCCAAAAGCTTCATTTTCGTAAAGTGTTACCAATTCTGAAAGAAATATTTTTCCCACACTGTATCTGTATAACTCCTGCCGCTGGCGTGATACAAAAATCACAGATTAACCTTTAACGTCACGGGCGGGGTCTAAGCAGACCCCACGCGCTGTTTTTTGGCGGTATTTTTTTAAATTGGCAAGTTATGATCGCATATTTTCGGCTAATCTCAAAGCAATTCGAGGTCTTTCAGTGAGTAAAAGTCCGTCGCTCCTCTGCTAAGAGAAGTTACATTTTTGCTTATGTGGGGATGCAGACCCCACCCGTGATTTAACGTATTTACTTTTTTCACATTGGTTATGTGTTTATTTGTAAGAGTTTTTGAATTGGCTATGTATAAATGGAAAAAATTGTTGCTGACTTACAGAAAATCAAATTGCTCAAATCATATTAGACAATTTAATGACTCTGAAAGATTTCGGAAACAATTCGGAAGAGTTAGAGGTAACTAGACCTAGTGCACCAAAAATGAAGCGAAGATGCTGTTATTGCCCTAGAACTAATTATTATTGTCCGTAAGCCTTGTTATACAACTATTTGCAAGCTTCATTCAGTAAAATTATTTATTACTTACGGTACCTAGCCTTCTCAAGGAATATTTTAGTTCAGGCTAGTACTTTTCAAGGACTGTCAATTTTTTTCTGTATTATTTAGTGTTAATTTTTATTTTGATTACTTATTTCTAAGTCTTATTTTATTTGAAAAAAAAAAAAGTTAGTCAGAAATAGACATTTTTGTTGAATTTTAGTACATCAAACATGTGCCCTAAAAATTCTATGCACGAAATTGGTTAGTTCATAAAAATGTTCTTTAATGTCTAAATAATGGTTATTTTATTATTATTAAATGCATTTCATAAATAAAAAAATATATATTCTTATAATATAAAACGGGTTTTAAAAGCTATTTAACCATTTTGAATTTATGATATGTATATTTATATTGGGGTACATCTAGACCCCACGCGTGACGGAACGTTACCCAAAACAACGCGTGTACTTAAAAAGGTTAAGGACAAAAATGTATTTGTGAGAAGTAGAAAGGATTTTGATGCTGTCCATTAATTATATTTTGAATTTTATTTTTGAGAATATATCGGTTGTAACATGGTTGTAACTTGTATCTAGAAGTGGTTTTAATTATTATCGTGGAAAATATCCTTAGTTTGCAATTAAAATTTTGGTCGCATTAGAGCTGGATCGAAAATATTAATTAACTATTCAAGAAGAATTAACCCCAATTATTTTAAAAGTAAACACATGAGCCGTAAGTAATGTTAAGTTTCGCGTTAAATTTAATACAATAAATATTTTTCCTTATATATAGGCAGATATTTGTTAAATTGGCAGCACTAAGCCCAAGTGTCAAATTTGAATTTGTACGAAGTGAAGTACCTGCAGAGTTTTGGCGGGCATGTGAAAGAGTGCTGTTGTGTTTATGTATTATTTTAGTAAAATTGTGTTAGCTGCGTTTTTAATTTGTAATATTGGTAGAATATTAACCATTAGATATTCGTGTTCATGCACAAGTGTAGGAAAGTGATGTAATATCCAGAAACGTGCTATTTTGTGTTCTCTCCAAAACTCCATCGAAAGTTTCAGTAAAGCGTCTACCACTTTACTGAATCGACCGACTTGACTCCTGTGACTGTATTGACTTTTACTTAGACTTTGACTAGACTTTAGACCTGACGATACATGAAAACGATGATGAAAATTATAATAGGAGGAATATGGTTTTCCCGCCATATTCCTTAGCTTTTTACCTTGTCTGTGGCACAACATACACATCTCTTGTGTCAAGTTGCGAAAAAAGAAGAAAAAAAAAGTACCTGCATACGAGTTTGACAGCTGTCAAACTCTACAGTCGTCGGTCGCGCCAAAGAGGATGTAAACTGTATACTACGTAACAAGAGGTCGGACTTAGAAGAAAAAAAATAAACATCCGTTATTTTTTTTTTAGTTTGAAACTGAAGTTAAAATTTTTAAGTGCAAAACCTTTCACTCTAAACATACCAAAAATTTAAAAAAATAAAAATAAATAAGAAATGAGCTCAAATAAATGTTTTAATTCAATAAAAAATATTGTACATAACTTAATAAATAGGGTAATAAGGTAAATTAACCAATAAAACAGATTTAATCCACAAGCTTTTGTTAATTTCTATTATTAAATATTATAATATTACAGTACAGTTTTATGTATTTTATTTATAAATATAATAGAATAGCTGTCTATGCTACTCTACTAACTACTTGATTGGCTTATACAGTAAACTCTATATAGGGAGGGGATTAAAGCTGCGCGTCCACCAGGTCGGAATCGGGACGTACGGTGCGGACGGCACGTCGTGTCGTCATATACTTGTCAGGCGCAGAATGACGTTCCAGTACTTCTAGTGCAGTTCATAGTAGTCAGTACCATACATACAAAGCAACAATTCCGTCCACTGCGTACCTACGCTCCGATTCCGATCCAGTGGACCGCACCTTTATACATACACACTTTGTTTTCTTACACCCTGTATACGACAGCTGAAATCTATCGCGTGGGCTCAGGCCAGCTGCATACCACCTCACTTGATCAGAGGATTTTTCCTTGGTGGCCGTACCACTCATTATCCCATACCTTCCTTCTCCTAAAATCTCCTTGCTTTGAATCTCTTTGCTGCTTTCGTTCCCAAGCGGTCGCATGCGACCGCGAGAACAAAAGATTTCCTACAATCCGCGATCAAGGTAACAGCTATTGCTTGCAGACTAAAATGTTGCAAACTAGCTGTATAGGGACCTAAAAATCTGAAATTAATGAAACATTTTTCATTTACTACATTTCCATACAGTTTACATAAATTATTGAGTATAGTTAATAACCTAATGTATTGTTACAATAAAACAATATACACATGATACACATTTCATCATTTTCCAAATTAACTGCATACTGATATACATTATAATAATTTCTATGAAATAATAATCTTAAGTTGTAAATTATTGTACAATTAAGCAAATAATACTACGACATACTTTGTATTAGAACATGGTATGATATCGTTATGTTTTGCTTCAATTTATCAATTTACGGTTACATTTACATTTTACAATGGCTTACCTTTCGTTTTTCAATAATTAATCCACTTAATTTTCAATTTTTGAATTTTTGTATTAAATAATTTTCTTTTCTTTTTCTTCTTTTTTGGCAACTTGACACAAAGGATGTGTATGTTGTGCCACAGACAAGGTAAAAAGGTAAGGAATATGGCGGGAAAATCATATTCCTCCTATCCTATTATAATTTTCATCATCGTTTTCATGTATCGTCAGGTCTTAAGTCTAGTCAAAGTCTAAGTAAAAGTCAATACAGTCAAGGAGTCAAGTCGGTCGATTCAGTAAAGTGGTAGACGCTTTACTGAAACTTTCGATGGAGTTTTGGAGGGAACACAAAATAGCATGTTTCTGGATATAACAACACTTTCCTACACTTGTGCATGAACACGAATATCTAATGGTTAATATTCTACCAATATTACAGACTAAAAATCCAGTTAACACAATTTTAGGAAAATAATATAAAAACACAACAGCACCCTTTTACATTCCCGGCAAAACTCTCTAAATAATTTTCACAAAATGAAATTCGAACTTTGAGTTTTCTTCTTCTTCCTCTTTTTTCTCATGTAGTTTATATTCTCTATGGTCTTTTTGATCAGCCAATCACAGTCGACCGTGCTTAAAAATTGTACAGATTATGCGATTATATCTAGTAGCTACGTTTAAATTTGGAACCCAATTTTTTTTTGTTCGGAACTTTCGTCCACCTGGGTCGCGCGCGGCTTACGACTGTCGCGATGCACGGAATTGTACCATAAGGAAACAAAGTGGGATAATAGATTTTATAAAAACGCATTACGCATAATATTATTTGCATTGAAATATTCATATTATATTATTTATTAAATAAAAATATAAATTATGTAATAACAAAGTTACACTTACATTTTGTGAAGGGGCTTGTAATTGGCTTTTCTTTTCTATCTTTCAAGCTTAATAATATTATTATAAGATTGTTAGCTGTAAGCTAACAATCTTAAAATAATAAATAATGCTTATTTTATTTTCTTTGGGTGGCTACCCAAAGAGAATAAAATAAAATAAGATGCAACGCCATCTACATTCATTCAATACAAACTGCATCTCGAGCTGTTGTTGTAGTCATTGTTAATTGATTCAGCGAGAAAAAACTAGAGGGCGCTAACAGTAGCCACCATAACAGGCTCTACGACGAGCTACGGCCTACGACTGCTACGAGCCTATCGTAGCCTAGCTACGGCCGCGGCCCGCGCGTAGTATTTCCTTTTGCAATAAACTTTAATAATATTATTATTTAAATCTATAAACTTTTTATAAAAAATAAATGCCTCATATTAGGCAATAATTTATGTTATGTAAATAAGTTTTAGATCGAACATTTTAATTAGGCATTATAGTTTAGCTTTGTGTTGACTGTTGCGAGAATAATTTCTAAGTATTTTTTGTCGCACTTTTGTTTTTGTCCTTACTAGTTTCTTAGGCCTTTATATTACAGGGTATAGTGAGCACACGTTTCGACAAAATCTAATAAAGGCCGTTTCGTTCACCCTCCTTCCGCTACCCTTAATAAAGTGAGTATTGAAAATTTACCAACCATTCTTCGTGAGATATAAGGTTATCACTATGAATAGATACGTCAACGATACCGTGCGAGGGAATTTCGTTCTTACGGCGTTGCAATAAGGTGGGATCGTATATTTTGGTCGGGTGGTTTAAATTGCCTTCCCTGGTTGACAACAAGGTTTCGTAGCAACGTTTTCTATTAAGTGCGTCCCGTCGTGTGGAAAATGCGAGCCGTCTTAAACAGTGGCTCTTGTTTTGCTCTTTTACACATTTTCCGTATATTTCTCACTTGCGTCAGAACTCAGAATACTTTACAAATAAGTTTTTGGATGAAATAACACGTCTGCATTTTGGCAGGTCTATAGAAGGCGCGGTTTGGAATTCTACTTCTTTTGTTATATAATCCAGATTCCAGGATCATTTTAAAGTATTTAAGTATATGTTACGGCTAATAGCCGAAGTGCGGCTACACCTAGTTTTACCCGGCTACAACTAGGTGCAGCCCGCCACATGCGGTTAAACTTAGGTATATCCTACTTATCTTCAGTTACAACTACGTTTAGCCTTCATTATAGCGGCTAGAACTAGGTACAGCCGCACACTGAAGGTTAAACTTAGGTGCATCCTATTTATTATCGGCTAGAACTAGGTTTTCAGTTCAGTTAAGGATTTTGGTTTTATTTTGAGATTCGTATCTTGCGTTTCCTGATTGATACAATTTTGTATCATCACCCCGGTAGATTTTTAGATATTGATATTTTTTCTCCCGAAAAAAAAAATCATTACGCCAAGTTGATAATGCCCAATCTACAACTGGAGGACAAGGATACAAAAGATGCCACTGCAAAACTTAATGTGGTAATAGAAAGTGCCTCTGTAAAGCAGCCGGTATTTTGTGTAACTTCAAATGCCATTCAAGTTTAAGTATCTTGTTCAAGTGATAGACATTTTTGCAACATACTATCACATAATATGAGAGTTTGTTGATTCTTGTATAATTAAAACTGAGTTAAAAAGTTATCCTATTTGTTTTAAAAATATGAGAGAAGAGAACAAAGACTTAGTTGATTTTTTCATAGTTAAGAAGTAAAACTTTCTTTTTTTTATCTTTGCGCCAAAGATGTCTAGTTCTGTTAGTTTATAAAGAGAAGATTTATAATATTTTGTGTTTTAATTACTTATATTAACGCCTTTTTTTCTTAAAAGATATTTGCCTGCCAAATAATAAATAATAAATGTCACTTTAAAAACATCCCTGTCTTTTATTTATTCCATGTAATTGAATCAACCGGGAAACGCAAAATTAGAATCTCAAAACAACTGAACTGAAAACCTAGTTCTAACTTCTAGCCGATGAGAAATAGGATACACCTAAGTTTGACCTCCGGTGTGTGGCTGCACCTAGTTTTAGCCGCTATAATGAAGGCTTTTTTGAAGGGAATGAAGGAATCTAGTTGTAACCAAAGATAAGTAGGATATACCTAAGTTTAACTGCATGTGGCGGGCTGCACCTAGTTGTAGCCGGGTAAAACTAGGTGTAGCCGCACTTCGGCTATTAAGCGCATCACAGACGGTGAAGATAATATAAAATATATATTATCTTAGATCATATTTTAGAATATCGCTCACCATAGAAATCCTATGAACCATCACACACGACGAAGTTAATATATATTTTATCTTTTGTATCTTAAGATACCGAGAGCTATATAGAAATATATATTTCGTATCTTAAGATGTTATCTTAAGATGCGAAATATATATTTCGAAATTTATCTTTATGAATACAGAATGTTTTTGTGTCGGGCAGCGGGCTCAACGGTGATCGGATTGGCTCTTCAGTGGAAATGCTCTATCGCATGTTTGTATTTTGCTTTTTAGGGTCCGTACCCAAAGGGTAAAAACGGGACCTTATTACTGAGACTTCGATGTCTGTCCGTCTGTCTGTCCGTCTGCCTATCCGTCTGTCTATCCGTCTGTCTGTCCGTCTGTCTGTTCGTCTGTCTGTCCGTCTGTCTGTCCGCCTGTCTGTCCGTCTGTCTGTCCGTCTGTCTGTCTGTCTCCAGGCTGTAACTCAAGAATGGTAATAGCTAGAGAGTTGAAACTTTCACAGATTATGTATATCTGTTGCCGCTATAACAACAAATACTAAACAGAAAATAAAGTTAATATTTAAGGGGGGCTCCCATACAACAAACGTGATTTTTTTGGCTTTTTTTGCTCGTAATCAATAATGGTAGCAGCCAGGCAGTTGAAATACTCACAATATTTTTAATTATATATTTTTTACTTTAATAATTAAATAATTTAAAAATAAAATAAATATTTAAGGGGGGCTCCCATACAAAATACTAATTTTTTGCCAACTTTCGTTCAATAACGGTACGGAACCCTTCGTGCGCGAGTCCGACTCGCACTTGACAGATTTTTTATATCTTCCCTAATCAAATCATAAATCGAAATGAATGTTTCTCTTGAATTTCTAAAATACTCTTGAAACTTCTTCGTCGACAAATCTTGATAAAGGTTAAATTCGCCGCAGGTCTCTTTTTTATGTGAGGCTCTATCCAAATGTTTCTCCTTTTGGAATGTGCTACTGCAATCTGCATTTCACATTCTATATCAGAATCATCATCTGAGGACTCTGTCTAACAAATCAAGAAGTAAGGCAGTATCAGTTATCACTCATAGTCAATTTGGTTCCAGCAGAATATCAGTGCAGCAATCTGCTGCTAATGCTGAGCTGGGATCCATTTTTGGCATCACACAATATAATGTTAAATTAATTGTACTTTGTCCTTCTTCTTGCGTCTGTTTGTAAATATTGTGTTGTGTGTTGTGCAAAATAAATGTTTCTTATCTTAATCACCCCGTATATAGAACTCTAACAAGGAATACGTGTGGCACCAACGCAGACTCGTAAGGAAATTAACAGATTTTTAATATTATCGTATCTTAGCCGTGTGTGATAGCTTAAGATACTATAATATTTTATATTTGGGTAACTTAAGATAAAATATTATAGTATCTTCACCGTGTGTGATGCGCTTTAGCCGTAACATATACACTTATGTATAAAATATAGAAGTTACCAAGGAGTAAGTAGCCTAACGGCTGGTTTACACGTATTAAGTAGATAAGTAGTAACTAAATTTTAACTTAATTTGAAGTGCCTGCCCGAAATGTGTCAAGTGACAAGCCCCGCCTGCCAACTTAACAGAAAATAGTCAAAATTATAATTTCCTTGTTTAGTACTTAACTAAATTTTAACTTGCTACTTACTACTAAATGTTGTGTTTACATGCAATAAGTAACCTTAAATTAAGTTAAAATTTAGTTAGCTACTTATCTACTTAATACGTGTAAACTAGTTTTATATGTGTAAGTTTATTCACTAAGCAAAAAATACTAACTTGTCACAAGTTACAACTAACAACTTTTCTTTACTAACCTGTGCTTTACCTAGGTCCACTACATCACATTATAAAATGTAAACAAAGCATACCGAACTGACGTTGGTAATTATTATTATGGCACAAAAATAAACAAAATAATCTAGTAAAGTTTTGATTGTTGTTTATTTTAAACAAAATTAATTGAATACTTACTTAGTATAATGAATAATCTGTAAGTGTTGTGAATACTTAGTATTAACATAGTAAATAATAATCTGTAAGCAAGTGTAGCCATCCTAAACTAGGTAAACTTGTAATAGGGGAAGGTTTTTGTGAACAGAATGGAATAAAATATGAGATGGGAGTTGTTTGTCGATCAAACGCTTGTCTCAACAATAATTCGTTTTCACCACGTCAACCGAGATTCGAGTTTTTTAACCGACTATAGCAAAACGAGGATTGGGTTTTACAAGTGTAAGTATGTGATAATATCTTTTTTGTTTTCGGTGTTATTGTATTTATTTATATTTGACGTATGTAACGAAATTTCGTATATTATAATACAGTATTACAGAGACACCCAATAAGCATTCACTAGTCACTATACACATACAATACTGCTGCTATCCCAGAAGAACTGGGTTTAGCCTTCAATTAAAGACATTGCTATATCGAGTATGATATCTGTTGAATGTATATGTACAAAAATCAATCAATTTAATTTATGTTTAAATAATTATGCTATGATTTTATTATGGTATTATGTTTCATTAATTTAGTGAGGAAATCAATTTACTCATATTTATTCAATCTGTCATATTTCATTTTGTACTTGACAGCCCGCCATTGGCCCATCATCGGCCCGCCATTATTATCACCGCCTTCAGTAGACTCAGACGTTATTACTTTCTAGTGCTATTTAAGAAATATACTGCCATTTTAAACACCGAAAACGTTTTTTAAATCGATAGCCTTATTCCAAAAATATCAAATTGCTTAAGTTTTCTGGAATTCATTAATGTGTCCCTATGACTACAAAAACATTAAAACCCTAATATTATAATCTAGGCATACATTTATAGACTTAATATTTAAATATAATTTTACAATGGTTTTTATACCGGGTGTAACAAAAAAAGTGACGATACTACAACCTATAAGGTGTGTACAAGGTGTGTATGAGTCTTATGTGTAGAGTTCATTATTGAAATAGTGGCGCTGAAAGACTTTTTTAAACTTTTATGTGGACAAAATACATTACGTTTGGGCGCTTAGTGCTTACCCATTCAAATCACCAAAAAAATTGCTCTTTCAGCGCTGCTACTTTCATAGCGAACTATATTTACGTAAGAGAGGTATACATATATACCTAAAGTATTTTCACTTAGGCTGGTATGAATAGTCAGTAAGTACTTAAGATGCGACCCGGTCTCAAGACGCGGTTCGGCTCTGTGATTGGTCCAAATTTTGACAGCCAACCAATCACAGAGCCTGAACCGTGTCTTGAGACCGAGATGCATCTTGAGTACTGACTATTTATACCAGCCTTAGTTTCGTTACACCTTTTATATTATGTTCAGATAACAGAATCGTCAATACCAGTACCGTATACAAAGTCAAGGAATACACAAGAATGCCCCCAGCATTATGATCTACATGAAAAAGCAATCAAATCTCGAGAGCGTCAAACCGACGCAACAAATAACTGATGTATTTTTAAACAGCACCGGGTGTGGGGAGACTTATTTCCATACAAATGTATACCCCGACTTTATGTTGGACGCTAACTTTTATTTTATACAGTAATATTTGATGACTACGAAACAGGATGGCTGAGTGCACTCACTAATTCAAATACTAAATCGTTAACATAACAAAAACAACAATTATGCGTCGTCTAATCCCATGCAAAGTTATTACTTATACCTATAATATGGCAATCATACAACCGATGTACCTACTTACACACAATAGTAATTTAATTAATTAAATATTAATTACTTAATAACAAAACTCTGTAGGTACCTACCTAGGTAGGGCCATGATTTGTTTTCCAATAGTGTTTTATTGATAGGTTTTGCTAGGTGGGCAAAAAAATTAGTTACTATAACCAAATGTTGATGGGTTAATCTCAAAATCTATTACAAAAAGTACCTAGTTTCCTAAAAAACAGATTTTTTTTCATCACTGAAAAATGTAAGCTTGACATTTTTTTTCAAATGTGGCTCTATTCGCGGTTATTCTCGCCATAGATTTAATCTCTAAAGGTAATAAAAGTTGATATAAAATAAAGCGAGCGGCGCAAAAATCCTTGTCTCATCGCCACCGAGCAAGATTACACATAAAAATGTTAAATGACCCCGAACGCGTATTGAAAAAATTGGGGGGAAATGGCGGGAGAAATTGGCCACGCTCGGCGCGCCATTCGTAATATAATGACAGCGCTCTCTAATCTAAATCGAAGTTTTTTGTTTTGATAAGTGTTGTACTTTGTTTAACCAGTGCTTAGAAAATTTGGTGAAAGTGGCGTCAATTCCAAAATGAGCAATATTAACAATAATATTAATGACTAGTCGTTCTGCGAAGTTGCTTTTGCGTAAATAAGAAATTTCCCAGGAACCAAGCATTTTCCGTGCAAAAAAGTAGCTTATGTCCTTTCCCGTAGTGTACTCTTTAGAGTCTGTAGTGTCTATGTAGTCACCTACCATCTATTACTACTGTTACTTTATCTTATATATAAATTTCTCGTGTCACAATGTTAGTCCGCGAACTCCTCCGAAACGGCTTTACTGATTTTTACCAAATTTTATATGCATATTCAGTAGGTCTGAGAATCGGCTACTGGGTACTTTATATATTGATAAGTGCATTTGTTGAATAAATAATAGTAAATTATTACAACCTGAGACTAACGGCGACCATTGTTTGTGCGACGAGATAGCGATCGACGTTGCCATGGCGACATACTTATTTAGTCACTTCAATAAAATAATATTATTTATATTATAGCAAAGCAACGTTTGCCGGGATAGCTAGTAGTTTTATAATAATGGTTGTCTGGAAGAAATCGCTTGTAGCGATAAGGCGAGTAAGCGATAAGTGCAATAAATTCTTTTCATTCATTTATTCATACTCTATGCCTATGCCAAAACATAAAAATCGGTCAAGTAGTTCGTGTTATTAGCGCATTTAAATTCTTCAGCTTTAAAATATTTGTCTAGATTATTATACCTCAACAGTGCTGGTAAAAGAATATTATTTTCGTAGGCAATGTTCTATTATTTTTGTATAGCCTTCGATCGTTTGCATGTATTTATTATACTTTTTATTACATTTTTAAATAGAAATTAAACAGCAATAGTAAGCAAATACAGTAAGTCTCGAAAGAGTTTCATTAAATATCTGCACAATATTTGTGTGAAATCTGTGGGGAGACTGTTCGTGACACCGTCTCTTGCCTTTCGAAATCTAATCTTGATTGTAATTTGGTGTTTGTGCGATGACACCCTGGTGTTTATTTCTTTTATAAAATTCTTTGTCCCTTTTGTTTTTAGCTAAGCGATTGCTACCTAAGTCTCAAGAAGATTGCGGTCTACTTATCACACTGATATTATAAAGGTGAAAGTTTGTAAGTATGTGTGTTAGAGTATTTCAAGGCCAGGAGTATAAATGTAATATTCCCGTGAGATAAGGTAAGCTAGTATTAATTCTCATTTAATTTTGTCTAGAAAAATGTTGGTGCATCTGAATACCTAATTCCTTACCTAACTGATAAAATTTTCAGTTTTTGGAATGCATAGTAAAAAATTAAACATAGTTTGCGCTTATTCTGTAAAATTATAATCCGTGCGTGTAAAGCGTGAAAAAAAAAACACAGTCTCAACTACCTGCTGTCAAAATTAGCTTCGTGTTCGAAATATAAAATGTTATAAAAAAAGGAATATTTATGGTATGGGCCGCGTAATAAAAATCGTCGTAGGTACAGCGGGCCGATTGGCTTCGATTATGGGCCCGCGGAGACTAATATCTCCGTTCGTTTTAGAGGGAGTTTGTCGCAGATGGCACAAACGCCAGTGTCTTGAGGGTCACTCAAGTTAAGTACACCGTTACACAGGTGCGACTACGAATAACGATTAGGATTGTGATTGAAATTGCCCGAGATCAGGGGTCAGTTTCGGCTTACTGTCCTTTTTATTGGAAGTGTATTTCCTTTTTATCTGTCGTCCGGTACGTGAGTTTTTTGTCTGGATAGGCTTCTTTTGTTTTTTTGAAAATCAAGAATTTAATCTAATATATATAAATCTCCTGTCACGATGTTTGTCCGCGATGGATTCCTAAACTGCTTAACCGATTTTAATGTTTTTTTTAAATGTGTGCTTTTTCCAACTTGAGAGATAGGATAGCTTAGATCTTTCATTATAGTCGCAATTTTATTTTATTGCAAATTATTTGTCTATAAAGAGCGACCATTGTTTATGCGACGCGGGTCACGGGATAGCGATGGACGTTGCCATGGTGACATACTTATTTAGTCACTAATTCAATAAAATAATACGGGCGATATACTTTATATAATATGGCAAAGAAACGTTTGCCGGGACAGCTAGTAAAAGCTATATAATAACCATGACATATTATTTACGACATATTACGGCCTAAAATGACCCCCAAAAAGAACTGGAGCGGGAAACATTATTTGATCATATTTTTGCGTTGACTTATATATAATATAATACTCGTCTATGCACTGTATTTTTACATCTTATATATAAAATTCTCGTGTCACAATGTTCGTTCCCGTACTCCTCCGAAACGGCTTGACCGATTCTCATGAAATTTTGTGAGCATATTGAGTAGGTCTGAGAATCGGCCAACATCTATTTTTCATAACAAAAATTATTTATATGGCAAAACAACGTTTGCCGGGACAGCTAGTAGTACTATATAAAAGAAAATGTTAACATTTTCATAATTACAACGTAGAATCTAATATTATCAGCGCGATATCTAATATAAGGACGGTAAAAAATAAACAAGGCGAGCAGTTTCAGGCAGATATTAAAGGCATATCTCTCTATTATGAGCGGGAAGTTGTGTAATTTAAGGGCGGGCGCCGACGCGGCATATGGTGAACAGCAAGGGGTGGGCGAGCAGACGAGGTGGGATGTCGATATCGATATATAATACGAAGGCGAATCATAAAAATTATATTTTAATATAGACATATTGGAACGGAGTTCCTTTTCGCGCGTTTCCAAAGGGGGCTAGGCCGAAAAAATTGTAACGACACTTATTTATTAGTACCTGCATGTTAGGGGCAGAGGGCGTTGCGCATTGATAGTATTCCTGTGCGTCAACTAGATGGCGTTTTTTTGAGAATAAACAGCGACGCGTTGTTAGTATTCCTGGGCGTCAATAGATGGCGTTTTTTTAAATAATTTTTTTGAGTATATGTATTATGTACAGATTTTTTTAACATAAAAAATAACTCCGTTCCATTCGGGAGTCCCTTGACACCTCTCAAGTTTTTTCCAGTTGTGATTTGTCTCGAAATTTGGCTTACAGATGCTTTTAAATTTCAAGGAAAAACTAAGTAAAGGAAAATGTCAGATGTTCTTGTTTCATAATTAAAAGATTTTTTAGAATCAAGATGACTTATTCCCAAATCCACGCAACTGTTTTGACTGATCCTTACAAAATATTATTGTGCAAAAAA
The DNA here is from genome assembly GCA_963422495.1 of Polyommatus iphigenia. Taxonomy (NCBI): domain Eukaryota; kingdom Metazoa; phylum Arthropoda; class Insecta; order Lepidoptera; family Lycaenidae; genus Polyommatus; species Polyommatus iphigenia. Next base: position 8,747,835 of record OY730187.1, read on the forward strand.
TATATTTCAGAATAGAATCAACTATGGAACAAAACATTCACGAATCTTTTTCAAACGAATTAGATGAAGATTTGTAGTATGCCGGGTCTCGGATTACTGATTAGGGTAAGTTTACTTTATTCAAACCTTATGCTATTTTAATGAGAATTTTTTGTGAATCTTTCTATTGTAACAATTAGGTTCCACTAAAGAACAATAAGACAAAATAATTCAAGACGAAAGCTGTAGAATTTTGCCCTGTCAAAGTGGCAAATATTCCTTTATTGTAATTTTCCTTTGGGCCAGCGCCGCACATCACTATGTGTTCATTTCTCAGACACAGCTGTACCGGCAGCGCCCGATTATAACCGACTAAGTGAGGGAGAGTACCCACTTACTTACTGAATATACTCACTACTGGAAATAAAAGTATTTAATACAATAGGTAAATGTACTTTTATGCAGTTTCAGTACGGTCTATCTATAAGGTGCAATAATTGCGTACCGTCGCGTCGGTACAAAAATATCGTAGAGTAGATGCATGAAATATATATTATTAAGGAAAATGTTTTTTGTCAATTTAAAAGTCAGACTCAGCTATTCTATCAACTGAATTTGTTTTAGTCTATACCATCAACCATGAAAGGAATAACTTCATATTTTGTCTTTGAGGTTTTTGCACCATGATATGACAGAATTTGTTTCAACTGCATACAGAAGGCAAATCTAATTGACTTAAAACATGAAACTTCTCACACGAGTCCGCTTCATGATTAAGGCATCTATTAAAAAGGATTTTTCAAGATTACACTCTTACGGGGGTCAAAGATTTGTATACCAGAAGTACTATTACACTCAGGCAAAGCTGCGGAAAAAAAGGTAGTAAATAAGTACGTCTGCAGCTCTCTACAATAATATCTTTGACATCTTGGGGGATCACGACCTCGCCACGACGCATCTTTGGGTAGGCCACTAAGCATATATTCCTTATTCGCTGATTTTTAAACAAAAATCGTGAAAATTAAAGTAAATGTTGCCAATCTACAGATAAGATATTTGTCACAAAATAAAAATAACTGGTAGTGGAATTACGAAATATTTGGATAAAATACGCCTGCCTGTCACGAAAAAGGTTGAGGAACACTCCACAATACAGTGAACAACTGTGTACACACGACTCACGAGCACACGTTTGGAGCACGGAAGGCAAATATCTCAAAATTGGTTGTCAGAAAACATAATGTCAGACACGGGAAGGGTTGGGTCGCCCTTGCCCTATTCTTGACATTTTAAATTGTTTATTTACGAACGAGTGTCAAGTGATTTATTCAGCGCGATTTTGTTAAGGTTTAAATGATTTTTGGGTCGAAAGGTTTTGTGTGAGAGAGTCACAGTTGTTATAATATTTCGCCACCTTGGGGAAGAAAGGTCGTAAAAGCCATTTTGGCGAAAATGAGTTATGAATGCAGTCCTACTTAAAATTTTCCGCTCTATCGCAATCGATAGAGCGGAAAATTTGTATATAACTTTTGTCAAATCGCAAAACAGAGGCTTTTACGACCCACGTGATTTCAGCGTCTAAACAGGCTTTTTGTGGGAATTTACGGTGTAAGAACCAAAAAAAATATTATTCCTGTGAATAAGGGTCGTAAAATATAGTAAGTTTTGGGCAAGCTAGGTGTATTAACAAAGTAAAAAATGGTGATTGGTCGTAAAAACCAAAGTTTGGTATACTTTTGATTTACAGCCATATGGTTAGTGGAATTTGGTTTATACGCCCATAATTCAAAGAAGATGTACTAGTGCTAAAGTTTATACACCCATTTAAAATGCACTCGCGAGGTGGAACTGTCTTTTAAACCCCTTTAAATATTTTTTTTTATATTGAAAAAATCATAGATCGTTTTCAAGGTGTCGGCCGGCGTGGTCTGGATCTAAACATAATAAAAGATAGCGACAATACTGCGACATTGTTTAGGTTGTGGTGTGATTGTTTAATAATAAATTGTACAATTATTTCTGCAATTTATATTGCAATTTATATTCTGTTATTGCATGACAAGCGATGTTTTTACTATGTTATTGCGATTGATAACCGACTAGATTTTTTACTTAAAAGAAGAAGAGTGCTCCAATCTCTGTTAAATTTGGAAATCAAACACGTGAAAGGTAAGTATTACCATCACAGAGTATGTAGGTACTTTTTTTGTATGTCCATGGTAGGTACTTTATTATATTATAACAGGTATTTTTATTTACCTACTTCTTTTCTTATTTTTTCTAATTTGTTTCGTAAAGAATCATTAGTAAAATAATATTATAATAATATAGTTAACTATATCCAATTGAAATGACAAACTAAGTGTTCGTATCGAAATAGGTCGTAACGAACGTAAGCCGGGATACTACATCGCTTTTACGCCCTAATTCGCTTAAATTATTTTTCTACTTTTAACGTATTAGTGGTTTTTACGACGTAGTTCATAATTTCTTTTTTACTTTAGGTTTTAACTTCCTTATTTCGACTTATCCTTCGATCGTGGATTCTTGGAAATCTATTGTTATTCTATTGTGTCTCGCTCACCGGTGAGCTTATGGGGCTTGATGGGTTAATAAGTACTACATAATAATTTCTCGATTATTATAATGAATAATTAATCATAATATTAAAATGCGTTATGATTTCTTAAGTTTACGCGAGTATCACTCATTAGTCATGATACTATAAGGTTTAAACACTTACGGATTTTTTCGCGGGGCACTTTTGTTAATCCTAACGCGTCAAGGAATCAATATAAACAAGGAGGATTCGAAGGCCATACGATAAGATATATCGTCATTCTTATGACGACGTAGTTTGGCGCCCAAACCAAATATTTCCCGGGAACAAATGAGTGCAATGCAAAACTTACGCTCCAGATCGGATTTTACTATTCTCCGCACAGACAAAGGTAATGCCACGGTGATTATGGATACAACAGATTACAGTGACAAAATGCAACGCGACACTTTTCTCTACATTTCTGTGATTCAATTTATCATGTTAATTGAACCAGCTAGAAGTATTAATTTATTTTCTTACAAACACTTCTAATAATATGTATCAGTATGTAGTATAGATATCGGTATAATTATTATAGGTGTCAAAATATTCAACGATTTGTCGCAAATTTTCATATCGGTGATTTCGTTTCGGTGAATTCGGTGACCTATTTGGTCACCGAAATGAAAAAAAATCACCGATATGAAAAAAAAACACGGAAATGGTGACTCAGTGACTTTCGGTGACCTTCGGTGACAATAGTTTTCATATCGGTGAATGCATTTTCATCTCGGTGATTTTTAAAGTTGTTTTATACACGATGAATAATAATCTGCGAAATCGTAAAAAAATGTTTATTAATAAAAAAGAAACATGGGGCTTCTTAATGTTTCATTTTTTTGAGCTATTGTATAGCTTTGATCGCGTTTATCAAGAAATTCCGTAACGAAAAACACCTAACATTCGTCTAACGTCGTTTCAGTCAATATTTGTATTTTTTTTTAACTTTAAATATTTATAAGGACACCATATTTACCTTTCATTTTATGAATAAGAAACTCAGAGACTGATATTTTGACCTCATGTAGTTTATTAGGATTACCTAAAATATTGACTTTTGTCGATTAGTGAATTAGCAAAAACAGTACGAGATAATATAATATGATTATTTAATATTAGAATTTAATGAATCCTATCAAAAAGTAGTTTTGGTTATAATGATGTTAGAATAATAGTTACTCAATTTTTACTTTAACTGTTTAACTTAAGTATATTTTTATAACGAAAAATTTTAACTAAGCACTAGAAGATACCTTTTCAAAATATTAACAGCATTTATTCTTTCCCGAGTGAAGTTGGCACGTGGTAATTTTTATTCAAAGCAAATGTGTCAATTACTTCCCAGTATTAATATATTTTGTTATTTGTAATTAAAATCGTTTGTAACATGATTTTTTTTAAATAAAAATACATTGTTCTATCCACAGACATAGATCAAGATAGATACCGCATGTGTATGTACTTCGCGTGAAATATCGCGTTCCCAAACGACGAGCAATGCTCGTCTTTCGAAAGTCTGTTCTTTAGTCTGCTATCGGAATCGGACGTAAATCGGAATTTTAAAAATGCCTCAATGCCTAAAATGGCCGTATTGAGCTGTAGAAATTCAAATAGAAACATTGGCCTTGATAATGAACACGTTTCTTATCATCGGTACGTCACGGAGGCAAAAGAGTTGTGCAATTATAGCTGATTTCGTGATGGATTTTTTGTGATGTATATAGGCTATGTTTTATTCTGAAAAATATTAGATATAATTTCGAAAATTGCAAAAGTGTAACCCAAAATGTCAAATTTTTTCCATAAAAATACATTATTTCGCTTCGCAATCACGCTGTATACTATTTCGGTGAATTTACATTTCGGTGAATTTTGTTTTCATCTCGGTGACTGACTTTTTCATCTCGGTGACAGCTAAAATATAAACGTGTGTGCTACGTTTGTTTATTATTTAATTTTTATGTCATTAGTTTCGTAGTCATAAAACATTAAAATTTAGAGGAAACTTCGGTAAAAACTCAAAAAAAAAAACATAGAAACAAAAAAGTTCACCGAAATGAAAAAAAATATGGACATGTTGAAATTCACCCTTTTATGAAAAAATTGGGTCGTAACTCCACGCTTACTTCTAAAGTAAGCAATGGACATTAAGATAAGGTTTACCATTCGAAGGACCGTAAAAAAATAATATATATCACTTAATTGGGCTAAATAATATTAGAAAATATAAATTTTACAGCTGATTTATTTTTTAATTTTTGTTTTTTGCTTCTCCTGTAAAGTCGGGTTTTGGTTTTTACGACCTTTCTTCCCCAAGGTGGCGATTTTTGTATTTCATTTGAACAATCTTTAAGAGCGAAGCTACAAACTAAAATATTAGGTTATTTATTACACTCATAACATAATTATTTTAACAGTATTTGAGATTTCACAAATTATATTTTGCATATAAAATCATATGAGTTACGGGAAAACATTCTAGCGCAGGAAGATATAAGAATATGAGATAAGTATTAAAATATCATTAACCATCAACAACGCATTTAGGACAATATCTGTCATAGAGAAAGGGACGTTGGCTCAAGGGAAGAATCAATATTAGAATACGTAGTTGACTTGAATTTGTTGACAACAAAGTTTTAAATGAAGAATGTATTGGGAAAACGCTTCGCCAAGTATATTCACACTTGCGAAGCCTCATGTACTCATAGATTTTTAATTTCTAAATTCGATATCGAAATTATGGAATTTTAGTTGTCTAAGTTCTCTCACGTCCGTATCGAATGTCCTATCAGATGAATTATGCAGCAAAAACATTCTGCGAGTAAGCTTTACAAGCTAATATTCTTCGTTTAGAATAAGTAATAGTTAAAAAAAAACACTGTCATTGCATTATTAATTATTATCATTGGCTCTTAATACGTATGCAAAGTTTCAAATTAATTAGACTACTGGAGATAGGTAAACATCATGCTTAAAGATTCTGTTAGATACATACAGCCCAAGCTAATTGAAGAATGTTTAAAAATACAGTCGATGCTTAAAATTAATTCCAAAGATTTATTAGAAGATTTTTATGAGAAATGTTAAAAATATAGTTATTCAATGCAGACACTAATGGTGCTCCCACACCGCAGTTAGAAAATGTTTAGTAACGTTAGTAAACATTTGTTAGCAAACATTTAATCACAAATGTTAAAAAGTGTTTAAAATGTTTTTATGTTAGAAAATGTTTAGTAAACGTAAGTTAACAAATTATAGCAAAACAATTTATAACAAAATAAAACATATTGTGTTACCTTTTGTTAGTAAACCTTTTATAAAGGACAACGGGGTATCCGACGAGCCAATACCAGATTTAAATGTTATAAAATGTTAGTAAACATTAGTTAACATTTTCTATTAGTGTAGGAGCATTTATAGCATCTAACAGTTCCTAACAAAATGTAACAATTAACAACATTTGTTAGTAAATGTTTTTATGTTAGAAAATGTTTACAAACATTTTCTAACGGCGGTGTGGGAGAACCATAAGCTAACAAAATATTATAGCAAAACAAATTATAACAAAATAAAACATATTGTGTTACCTTTTGTTAGTAAACCTTTTATAAAGGACGACGGGGTATGGGGTAGGCCAATACCAGATTTAAATGTTATAAAATGTTAGCAAACATTAGTCCATTTTCTAGTGTAGGAGCATTATAACATGTAACAATTCCTGACAAAATGTAACAATTGACAACGTTTGTTAGTAAATGTTTTTATGTTAGAAGATGTATACAAACATTTTCTAAGTGCGGTGTGGGAGCATCATAACAACAATACTTTATAATATCAACTGCCTCACGTTCAAGCAATTCACAAAATCCACAATAGCAAATAAACTTGAGGCGACCTCAAGCCGAACTTATGTGGCCACAGGGTCAGCTATCGCTACTGTGGCAACTTGGTTACAGGGTTGCCACTGTTGGGTGGAGGAAACAGGTTTTTAATGACTTCTGTGGCTCAGTGGTTGAGAGCGCAGTGCTTAAGCTGGAGGTCACGGGTTTGAATCGCGCCGACGGAACAAAAATTAAAGGTTCTTAGCTGCCCTCACCCCGCAACTCTGACCTGTATAATTATATCTATGGAAGCTTAAAGTATTAAAAACACTGCACATTAATATTTAACATTTTTATTATATTACTAGATTACGCCCGCAACTCCATTGCGCCAAAATTTGTTTATCGCACGATTACCGTACATTTTTCCAGGATAAAAAGTATCCTATGTCCTCTTCCTTGGGATTAAAAGTATATCTATACCAAATTTCAGAACAATCGGTTCTGTGCGTGAAGAGGTGACAGACAGACAGACACACTTTCGCATTTAAAATTTTAGTATAGATACACACATTTAATACATATTCATAACCTTGCAACATAGAAAATATTTTATCCCGTTAGAGGTCTTCGAACCCGCGACCTCCTTTAGTGTCGACGCGCTACCGAGCCACAGCGGTCTGGGCCACAGAGTTGGGGCAACTTATGTGGCCACAGGGTCGGCGCGGGCAACTCAGCCGCAGGTTGGCAACTTATGTGGCCACAGGGTCGGCGGGGCTAATCGGTGGTCGCACCCGCTGACAATTTGCAGGTTAGCCGCGACCGACACCGCGCCTGCGGTCCGTCAGTCCTATCCTTGGCCTATCACCCGTCAAAATTTATGTAGAGGTACTTTCTTTATTTTGTGTTAACAGCGTTTAATGCAAAAAAAACTTGCTGTCTTTAATCGGCCAGAATATGTTCGCTGGCGCGTTAAAAAATCCTAGCGGTAACGGTAACTACTTTGTTTCATTTAAATTTTGTATTGTACAATAGTCTCAAAACCAAATTACATTATAATAAAAATAACAAGTACATATATTACTTGTCAAATAATAATAATTAATAATTTAACTTACAAATTACGATTATTTAATAATCGATAAAGTTATGAAATATCACGCTACGTTCATTCCGTAGCGTCGCGTAGCAACGTCTACGAGGGCGTAGAGGCTACGTGGCGTTTCGTAGCTTGAGTTTTTAAGAGAGCTACGCATCTTATTTTTTATCTTTTGTCGTTATCTAATATTTTACTAAGTTCTTGGCATTCTCTTGTTAAAAAAAGGTAACTGCAGTTTTATAATCGTGTGGAATAAACTGTAAAATATGTAGGTTTTATAAATTACTACTAATAAGAAATGTTTGTAGAATAACATATTTTTTAAACATTCAGAGGGACATGTCTTGGAATGGACACAATCCCTGATCCCAGACGTTTTCCCCGCTCCAGACCTTAGACAGACTGTTAGATTTGGCGCGCTTTTCGCACGCATGCGCGGTGTTATCACTATTTCCATCTCGCTAGCTCCGTCTCTCTCTGTCTGCGGGCCGCGGCTAACCTTCGGCGCGAGGTTTGCGGCGGCAAAAATGTGTGTTTCGGTGTGCCGTAGCGGAGCGCCACAGGCCACGCCCAGTAACGCGTCTTGAGCCACTTAGTCGATAAGACGGAGAACATATTGGGAGCGAATTTTCATACTTTCAAAGGTTCTTTCTGATGAATGTCTTTATAATAAGATATGCCGTAGCGTAGGTTAGTAAGGTATGGTTAATGTTTTTTGTTATGAATGATCATGGGGTTAAGCGAGTGATACATTGTTGTCAAGCTGTGGTCTTCTTTCTAGATTAAATGTGTTGCCTTGTTCTTTATTCTGATTTTAAAAGTAATACGATGAAAGAACAATTTTGTAGGCGATTACAAAAATTATGTTTGTAAGCAATATCAATTATGTTTTCCTTGGGATTTAACTTCGTTTTGTTTAATCTATTTGTTTATAGACTTTTCATTAAAGTTTTGCAGGACAAGTCTAAGCACGTAAAAATTGATTGAAATCGTAAACTTGTTTTATGTGAACGCTTAAACTTTAAAACACTCGACTATAAAGACTTATATAAAAGTAATAAAGACTGTGAACACCGTCTTAGTTTCCGGCCAGATATGGAGCCACGAGCTGTCAAAATGGAGTGGGAAAAAAGGCGGGAATGTGGCGTCGTTTATGTGGAGCTCGTCATTGGGAGCGAGCGAGAGGGAGCTATTGCCCAACTATGATAGAGCGGGACGGCGAACGCAACGTGGTTTATAAGAAAACCCAAGACGCTGGGCGTGTTTGGTGGGCGTGTGGTTACGATGGTGTGCGCTGCACCTGTGTGCGTGATGTGCACCTGTGTGCGTCACGTCTTTTGTCCACTATACGGCGCTATGTTGGCTGTTTATTTATTAATGCGCCTCGAAATTCTAAGATTCCTTTCATCTCTATTTTTAATTTAAGACTATAAGTATTTCCGTAAACTACTTTGAGCTTCGTCATACGAGCTATTCAAATTACTTATTCTGTAATGTAGGCTTTTCAGTATGTAAAGTTAATTGCATTCGAATAAGACCATTATAATTGATATTAAAAATATTTATGTTCATTTAAAATCTTCTAAAAATCTTTTTCATTGTTATGTAGGATTGACTTTGCACATTATATTGGCGAAAGTTTACTACAATATGTCTTTTAACCTCCACTGTCCACACACATTCACACAGTTTGATCCATGTTTGATCCAACTTTTAACATTTGGCTGATATTAAAAATAGCATTAGTAAGTTAAATATATCTCAAGTCCTTAAATCTTATCCACAGATATCCGGTGTAAGACTGGGACTTACGGTATCCAGAACGCTGTAGACAATTCCGGGAACAAAAATAGAACCAAAAATCGAAACTGACGTTTTGAATAGTCAGATTTTGCATCTAAAATATTAATCGAAGATAATGCAGGTCTTCCAAACGTCATCAAAAAGTATATTATTATCTCCGATAAAAGTTATTAGTTAGTTTTTATAATTGCCTATATCTTCGACACATATATATATATATATATATATATTTTATTTTAGACAAAAACACATTTCTTTCTTTACAAACCAGTTAATAATACATTTTATTCGCTTCTTCACTGGCAATATTTAATTGATCACCAAATGGTCGTAAGTACTTATATCACTAACTTTGACTCATTCTTAAAACAAGGTAAAATAAACTCTAAAACATTATGAGAGAGCATATTTTCCACTGTCGCGTGAGTTTCTCAAAGAAGGCTGCGGTTACAATACTGGCGAACCGTGACGATGTGGTGGGAATTAACGCTTACTTCTTTGGTCTATATATTTTATACTTTGGTGCTCATATTTTGTACAATGTACGTGTTCTTTTAGAGCAAAGTATTTTAACTTTTTATTTTTTTATTTTGCTCTGAGGATTATTAGCAATAAAGTTACGTTGTTTCGAGTAGGCTTTAGGTTTAGTATAAATTTATGTTAATTAGCACAGTTGTAGACGGATTTTTCTACGGAGAAAAACAATGCGGCAAAATGCCGCAGAATCTCTTTGAAGTTTCAGACACACGAAGTCAAAAGTAGGCAATTTTCTAGAAAACCTTAACTAGGGTATTTTTCAATCAACTACACCGTGAGAAATTAATACAACGCCAGTTTTTTATTGTAAATAGTGCCAAGTTAAAAAAGTTGTGACCTTAATTCTAAATATTGTAAAGCAAGACAAGATTCAGAAATAAATTAATAAAATCGATAAATTATGTATTTGCATGCTCCAAATTATAGTGGCACTCCGCCAAACACAGATTAGTAACTTTTTGGGAGACTTTATACCGACATTGGCTAGCCATAATGGATATTGGATATTAGTAACTACGATAGTATAGAGTTTATAAGAGTTACTTAGCATCCAAACGAAATAATATGAAGTATTTTAAATTACGTTTGAATTCAGTCATTTTAGTTTGATTGACAATTTTTCAAAGTAACCAAAGCAATGGTAAGTTGTGCTGTTACTGTAAATCGTAATTCGTATATTGATTGTGTTAAAGCTTTAAAGTTTAAGATATTAAATTTTTATGGTAAATTAAAAGATTTGGCGAGTTTAGGACACTTTTATGTGCTTTAAGTTACGGCCCTTATTTTTTGTATGTATTTTATTTTATTTATAACTCAAGTTGGTCCTTTCACGGTATCCAGTATAACCACTTATCTAAACGTTAAAAGCGTTTAAGGAATTCTAATGTGTCGTCTTCGTCTTCACTATCTACGCACACTGCCCCGTCTCCCCTACACTGCGTCTGTGTGAGTGACTTCTTTCGCCGCGTCGCTGTGTGCGATTTCTTTCGAGACGTAATAAGGGGACCGTTTCTTTCCCGCTAAGGTTTTAATGCCGACCACGTTACGGTCGCGAGCGCGCGCCTCTAGCGGTTTCTTGGAAACTTTGTGCGGACTTCAGTGTGTGATTGTGAACTTTTTTTATGTGCAAGTAAGTTTTTTTTAAATTTCGAAAAAAGAACGTGTGTTTTTTCTTAATTGAAAGTTTGCGAGCTCTCGGGTTGAAACCGCAGGCTCATTAGGCTGGGCGCACACTACGTTCAAACTTGGGAGATAACGGCACATATTGTGATACGGGAGGCGGCTTTAACTTGTATCTGATTAATTAAAGTTGTGATTACGTTGAGGGCGTGCCTTTTGTTTACAAAGTGTCGACACTTGTTAGTTTGCACATGTTTCAGATCTTATCTTTGTCTTACGTGAAGTGACGGGTGAAGATGATCAATGATATTTTGTTGAATGTTAATAAGTTTTTGTTCAAATTATATTCATAAGTGAACAGGAGCGGACCAAATAAAATAAAAAGGAACCAATTTATTTGATATTGAACTTTGTTAAAAAGCGTTTATGGATGTAACTTATTATTAAGCTGAGATTTTTTTTATTTTGTATTTGTTTGCATGTAACGACGGGATTGAAAATAATGTTTTGATTTAAAAAATATGTTTTCCTTCCATTCTTTTGTAAATACGAACTAATTAATACGCAAAAATTTCCCGCCAAATCTTAGGAGATTTCGTAAAATGAATTCATATAAATGCGAAAAAGAAACCTTTGAACCGATTTTGCTCAAATTTGGTATGGAGATACTTTGAGTCCCGGGAAATTACATAGAATACTTTTTATTACAGAAAAATGTACGGTTCCTGAGCGATAAACGAATTTTGGAGCAACGGAGTTGCGGGCGTCATCTAGTAAAAAATAAGTCATTGGGTTCCAAGAATTAATACTTTTTATTACGATACTATTCGTCTTAAGAAGGCAGCGAATCATACGTACATACTATCAAAACGAATAAACCTTGTTTGTAATTACATACTTTGGCATCGATATGCATAGTTCACTGCTTTCTTAGCACGTATACGATTATAACCTCTACCTCGTTATACTAAGAAGGAAAGTGTGAATCTATTAAGGAAACAAATTCGTCAAGTACCTGTAATTATTTCCTCCCGAGCGGCAAGGGGCTGTTAAAAAGTAAGTGCGAACTCCCATTAGAAGGGGAGACTCACTGACAATGTGTATTGTTTAAATATACTTCAAGGTGATAAATTGATAATTTAAATGTGGAAATAATGATGTTTTAAATAAGTTCTGATAAAAGTACTTTTCTTTGTTAAGAGATATTATTTAAAATACCTGTATGTATTTTTGCGTTATTTAATTAATATTTTAACTGTCTGCGCTCATTTTTTCTTGTTGATTTCACAGGCGGACTTTATATATGTCCAATGGCTTTAATTTTCATAAAATAATATGATAAATACATATTATTCATAAAAAAGTAAAAGTAGAACAACCAGGTTGCTTTAAGACAAATGAAAATCGCTAAGACATGTCGATCGTTCTGAGAGAAGATTTTGAGATAAGCTCCATACAATATCTATCAACTGTACAATAAATTAACGTTAAGTGATCATTAAATGACTCAGAGTAACCGTAAAACTCTGTTTGTACTTTAATCCCATACATTTTTCATGTACTTTTCTATTTATTAAAATTCTAATAACACCTTTTAAATATCGAACCAATATTAACATTTTCAGCAATTCTTGGACCCACTTTGCATAGGTTCCGAAACAAAACCCAGTATACTGACAAGTGCTCAAAACGTCATGTCTCTGAGACATGACGTTTTGAGCACAAAACAAGTGTTACGTATTATAACGACATCCCAACAAAGACATATACATCAATGCACTGGCGTATATTTCGGAACAAATCAGTAATATGGCGTCGATTCTAGGCGTCATAAGCACTGGCCAGAATACTGAGTAACATTTTGGAACATACCCTTCGTGTGGTATTTTAATAAATGACGTCACTTGTCGCTGCATTCCAGTCTGATGGTTGATCGCTTGTTGTTTACGTCTCAGAGGGTCGGGTCTCGAGGCCAATTTAAATATATTAGACATTCGGATTTTCTATCTAAATATATTCGGTTTTAATTAAAAAAGTTTTTTTATGGTTTTGACTTTTGAGGGTCAAAAGCAATATTATGACGATCCGAAACATACTTACATAAGTAAAAAAGGAACATAATATTATATACGGTTTAATTGAGAAAACTCGTCCTTTTTGGAAGTCGGTTAAAAACTAAAAACAAAGATTTTGTAGTGGAGGTCATGGGTTTGATTCCCATATTAGAGTTACTAGGGTCTAGGAATGTTTCAAGTTTAGTACGGACAATTTAGGCACCTGATTGTTTAATAAGAAAGATGATCCATGTGGCAGATATATCAAAAATCGATCCTGCGCCTGATCCATGCCGCTTGTGTCTCGTACTTAACTATAATTCCTACGTTGCTGGCTTGGTTTCAAAGAAAGCTATAAACACAGACATCTTTGTGGGAGCTTATTATTGACGACCTCTGTGGCTCAGTGGTTGGGCGCGTGGTCAGCGTGGTCAGCGCTCAAGCCGCCGGGGGTCGCGGGTTCAAATCACGCCGATGGAACAAAATTTTTTCAATGTTCCTAGGTCATGGATGTTTATTAAATAAGTGTATTTTATAATAAAAATCTTAAATATATGTATAGTATAAAAGTATTAATGCTTCAATCCCCAAGCGGTCACCGGCGACCGCGATAACAAACTAACACACAAAACTTGGGCACCTTAAAAATAACTTCTGCGTTGCTATAATTTCTATGAGACCCAACAATACCGTAATTAGTTCCCTATTTTGACATTAGACTTCTATACGAGTATTGCTAACACTCCAACATACCGCTTCAGTAACACGTACGTCTTAGAATATCCAGGGGTCCCGCCGATATTGCATTAGCTAACCACTGTGTCTCTTCACGCCCAAATACCCCAGTAGAGTTAGATTTTTTAAAATTAATTATAGTCAGAAATTTTTTTGTACCAGTGTTTAGAGGAAGTCACAAATAGCTTAAATTCGAAAACTCGACCATCCACGACGTGTGCGTTAGGGTCTACATAGACGGACTGCATTTCAACTGCAATCCAACTGCAAATTGCAGTTGGATTGCAGTTTGAATGCAGTTGACACGACTGCAATACGACTACAATAGAACTGCAAGCCAAACGCGCAGTCGGATTGCAGTTCAGTTGCAGTCGGCGTGCAGTCGTGTGAACTGTTTGGTTTGCAGTTCTATTGCAGTCGTATTGCAGTCGTGTAAACTGCATTCAAACCGCAATCCAACTGCAATTTGCAGTTGGATTGCAGTTGAAATGCAGTCCGTCTGTGTAGACCCTTAGCCGCCATATTGGTTTGAAGGTCCAATCTTTTTTTAGCTATATCTCCTTTATTTTTTATTTTTTTAAGAAAATGATAAGGATATATATATAGGATAGGATAAATTTGTCGAAAATTTAATTTTCTACAACTTTAGTCCTTATAATTTTTATTGTAAAATCAATATTTACGGAAATAACTGCAAAAAACAAGTCAAAGTATAATTTCGACCTGTTCGACTTGTATCGTGATTATTGTCAAATACAGAAAAATAAAACAGAAATAAACTTGTAGCTCTTTACATTAACCACAATTAAAATTAATACTTCGCTGTCTGTCCGTCTGTCTGTCTCCAGGCTTCAAGAACGGTGATAGGTAGAGACTTGAAATTTTCAGATATTATGTATTTTGTTTCCCTCTATAACAACAAATACTAAAAAACATATTATATTTAATATTTGACGGGGCTCCCATATAACAAACAGGATTTTAGTGGCCTTTTTTGTTCTTTATCAAAATAGCAGCACTAAGATAATTAAAATATACATAAAATATTTAATTGTATTTGTACTTTAATAATTATTAATAAAATTAAAATAAAATAAATATTTAGGGGTGGCTTCCATACAAAAAGCACAAATTTTTGTCTATCTTTGCCTTATAATGATACGGAACACTCATGAGCGAGTCCGACTCGCACTTGGCCATTTTTTAAATAATTATTCAGATGTAGGTTGTGCCGTAATTGTTAAAAGGTCTAATTCATGATCATATTCGGTTTTATCCAGTCCTTTGGGTCCCGGTACATTTACCATAGGTGTGTAGGAGCTTAAATATTGATTTCTAAAAAAAATCATAAGGATCAAATTTGTAGGAAATTTAATGATCTATAACCTACAACTTTATTTCTACAATTATTTTCGCTAAATTCGATAATAATTGACATACAAGCGACTTGTTTTTTGCATTTATCTCCGTAAATATTGATTTTAAAATGAAAATTATAAGAACTCAAAATATAGAAAATTAAATTTACAACAAATTTAGTTCTTATAATTTTCGTAAAAAAATAAAAAATAAAGGAGTTATGTCTAAAAAAAGATTTGATCTTCAAACCAATATGGCGGCTAACGCACACGTCGGGGTTGGTCGAGTTTTTGAATTTAAGCTATTCATGACCCCCCCCTAAGCACAGGTGCAAAAAAAATTCTGACTATAATTAATTTCAGATTCCCATACAAGGCTGAACTAACCCTACTGGGCTAAAACCGCTGAACGGATTTTGATGAAATTTGGTATGAATATGATTTGAGTCCCACAAAAATGTACGGTTCCCGCTTGATACACGAATTTAGGCGCAACGGAATTGCGGGCGTTATCTAGTAGTAGATAACATTCCACTTCAGTAACACGTACGTCTTAACCTGCCCAAGATTCATCCATTAGAATATCCAGGGGTCCGGCGGATATTGCATTAGCTAACCTATTTGTAACCGTCGCCGACACGATCATTATCCCCGACCCTTCGACCCTTCTGGGGACAAAGAATACCCAATTGTTAAGTGTAAGTTTGAGTCTTATGGGAGAACGTAAGTTATAGTTTCTATGGTTTCAAAGATCCTATAGAATATTAGGAAGGACAAGAAGAAAAAGGAGTTTGTAAAAGCACCTTAAAAAATTTCGAAATAATATACCTATTTTTTTGGCTATAGAAAATACCTAAAAGAACCGTTTTTTGTGGATAAGAGAAAATCGTTTTTCTCAATAATTTATTTTGTACTAGCGACCCGCCCCGGCGTCGCATGGGTATAAAATATATAGCCACTGAAAAAATTGATTAAAATCGATAACCTATCACGATCCTTCATGTGGTCTACTTCTTATCTGTGCCAAATAACATAAAAATTGCTACAGTAGTTCGCGAGATAAACCCTTTCAAATAATTTCCCCCATTTTTTCCACATTCTCCTATTAGTCGTAGCGTGATAAAATATAGCCTATAGCTTTCGTCAATAAATGGGATATCTAACACTGAAAGAATTTTTCAAATCGGACTAGTAGTTCCTGAGATTAGCGCGTTCAAGTTAGCCCTTTCAAATAATTTTCCCCGTTTTTTTCACATTTTCCTCTATTTCTTCGCTTCTATTAATCTTAGCGTGATAAAATCTAGCCTTACCTTCCTCGATAAATGGGCTATCTAACACTGAAAGAATCATCAAAATCCGTTGCGCAGTTTTAAAGAGTAAAGGGAACAAAGGGACATGAGGGAAAAAAAAGCGACTTTGTTTTATAATAAGTATAGAAGTGTGACAGTTTGTTTTACTACTTATCCATAAATTACCAAGCGGCAGCCGGCTACCGCATAACAATTGTGTCTGCGATACCCACGATGGAGGTGCTACAATAAATAACATTAACTCGTTACCATTAAGTTAATATACCTAGCGGAATAGAGAAACAAAGGCCTGAGCAAGCGAGATGTCATTATCAGTAACACTGCGTGGTAAAAAGAGACGCGTGATACATGACAGCAGAACCAATTTTTTTCTTCTATTTCACGTCCAGTCGGCACTTATCGGCACGTTGACAATTTAATATGTTAGAAAGATGCTTGTGTAAGTGTATACGTAAAGAATTTTTTACACACAGACGTACATCAATTTCGGTTCCGTTTGACAGCTCGAGATTGTTGCTTTATTTCGCTAGGTATATTGACTTTATGCTCGTTACTAAAGAAAAAAGTGACGAAAATTAATTTATTATTTAATTCATAAAATAGATTTTTTTAAAGCAAAATACCAACATACCATTTCAATAAAAGTGTCGAATTTTGTCATAGAATAGATTTTCATAATCATTGTGGTTTCTTAGCATTCTTCGTAGACCTGCTACGCCGTGCTACGCGGAGTGCCTAATTACGATATTTTTTGACTCTTGCGCTAATGTTTGTACCAAAATATATTTATCATAATGTTATGTAGATGTTTAAGAACACAATGTATATATTTATAGTACGGGAGCCCTAGAACAAATTTTTTTGTGATTACTAACAAGCTAATTTTTTGTGAGTAGCTTCATTTTGATAAGACAAACAACTTTTTTATCTGCAAAAAATCTTGAAAGTGGTAGCTAACAGAGTTAGAAAGTATTTCATACTTTGATTTGATGGTCCTAAAATATGGATTGTTCTATTTGTAGGAAAATGTTACTCTTAAATTATATAACTTTAACCTACCAATATACAAAAAATCAGCTGGTTAGGGTTCCGTTTTAGGGTTCTGTAATCAACAAAACTTGGTTGACTACGGTACCCTAAAACGGAACCCTAACCAGCAGATTTTTTGTATATCGGTAGGTTAATACGTTAGTTTTTTATGCTACCTCGTGGCGCGCGACGCCCGAGAGGCTAATAGCTATTTAATTTTAAAGTAATATTGTCCTACAATTAATAGAACAATTTACAATCCATATTTTAGGACCATCAAATGAAAGTATGAAATTATTTGTATCTCTGTTAGCTACACTTTCAAGATTTTTTGCAGATAAAAAAGGTGGTTGTCTTATCAAAATGAAGCTACTCACAAAAAAGTAGCTTGTTAGTAATCACAAAAAAATTTGTTCTAGGGCTCCCTCACTATAATCTTTGTACCAAAATATATTTATCATAATGTTATGTAGATGTTTAAGAAGACAATGTATGTATTTATATGTTTACATGCTAACAAACATAGACTTTCAATCAATAGACTAATCAAGTAATCAATTTAACATTTTAGTATATAAATTTTCTACTCTAAAGATAACACCGCACTAGTTAATAGTCAGAAGTGGTAGTAATTGGTAAGTGATTAGGGCTGAGGTGTGCTAACTAAATATCCCGGGTAATTGTGAGCTGGAATTGGACGCGACTGTCCGGAGATTGATCGGAGATGGTTGATGATTGTGACTGTACCAGAGTCATGTACAGTCATCAGGAAAATCAATGACTATTGACTTTGTATATGAATTTTAGACACATTTTAAATTCCGAGATAAACTGTACTATGTCCTTTCTCGAGACTCAAAGTGCCTTTATGTCGAAGGTCATCGGTTCACTAGTTAAGCGTGAAGACTGAAGAACTAACAGAAACACTAACAGATAGACACACTTCTACATTTGTAACATTAGTTAGATAGTGTAGGATAATATTGTTGTATTATAACACTCTGTGTTCCCTTGCTGAGTCAAAATAAAATAAATTAAAATTACTTAACTCGCATTAATAACTTATACTGTAATATTTAGATTCGAAAAACTATATATAAAAAAAGTTTTAATTTATTGGCAAAAAATCTTATTTTTTTTTGTAGAGCTGTAGCAAAACTCAGGTTTCTAAAAGTTTTTGTCGCAAAGTGACATTGCTAGCGGGCTTTTAAAAATGAAATTGGAATAGGAAACTTGTCGTTAAGTAAAGTACAATTTTGAATCACCATCTCCCAATTATCGCTTAAAAAGAAAGGAGCTAGATCATTACAGGATACAAAACCATAGCGGTATCTCTACAACTACAAAACACAAAGATACAGTGGCCCTTAGCCCGTAGGGCGCAGTAACAAGCGCGCCCTTGCGTTTTATTATTTACCGTCCTCTGTGTTGGGCCTAAGATTTTGTTGTTCTGCTATTCATGAGCTAAATCCACTGGAAATGTGAATGCGTGTTTTTAAATGTACTGTGTGACGTTGATATAGCTGTAGGGCTTCAGGGGTAAATATGTATAGTTATGTTTTATACTTGACCAACGCCTCCGTGGTCCAGTGGTTTAGAGCGTGGCTCTTGACTAGGAGGTCGTGGGCTCGATGGCATGTGATGTAGTCGTTCCTGCACCTTATCTCTCGCCAGTCGTGTCAGTCTTCCGTCCCACTGGGTTATGAGAGTAAAGGAATAGAGAGTGATCTTGTGTACTGCGCACATACTTGTGCACTATAAAATTACTCTTGCGTAACTGGCCTGGTTTCAATACAACCGGCCACCGTCACCGAAGCCGGTGTGGGAGTTATTACTGACTGAAACGACGCTAAAAGAAAGGATATGATTTTCAAGCGTATATAGTAAGTAGGAGTTACTATGTTTATTTCTCAGGTAGGATCCAGGGCCCAAACAGAGGGTAGCATAAGAATGTCTCCCGTATACCAAGCGAAATAGAAATAAAACAAAATTATACTACTTTATGGCGTATATGTGTGTCTTTATATAATGTTTGTTGTAAAAATAGCAGCACTGAATGATATACTTTTGAGTTCTATGTTCTAATGCTTCAACGTCATGATGTTGAAGCATTAGAAGAAGTTGAAGAATAATTCATCAATTACTATCCCATACAATAATTTAGAAAAGTTATTATTTTAAGCGCGGCTACTGTTACAGTGAAATCTATACAAATGACTTAACTATATACTTATTATAAAACAAAGTCGCTTTTTTTCCCTCATGTCCCTTTGTTCCCTTTAATCTCTAAAACTACGCAACAGATTTTGATGATTCTTTCAGTGTTAGATAGCCAATTTATCGAGGAAGGCTATAGGCTATATTTTATCACGCTCAGACTAATAGGAGCGAAGAAATAGAGGAAAATGTGGAAAAAACGGGGAAAATTATTTGAAAGGGCTAACTTGAACGCACTAATCTCAGGAACTACTGGTTCGATTTGAAAAACTATTTCAGTGTTAGATAGCCCATTTATTGAAGAAGGCTATAAGCTATATTTTATCACGCTAAGATTAATAGGAGAATGTAAACGGGGGAAATTATTTGAAAGGGCTTATCTCGCGAACTACTGGAGCAATTTTTATGTTATTTGGCACAGATAAGAAGTAGACAACGTGAAAGATTAGACGTGATAGACACGATATAGATTTTAATCATTTTTTCACTGGCTATATATTTTTTTATACCCATGCGACGCCGGGGCGGGTCGCTAGTATGCACCATAAAGTATTATTACTTTGTTTTGTTATACATTTTTTTTAGTTACATATTTTTATAAAAAGATTTATATAGTACCAGTACCAGAGCGTACATTCTCTGTTTCAAAATAAAATCTCTCACAATCTGATTTAAAATTTGATCCCACAACAACCCTATCTTATACCGTATCTCGGTTCAGAATTACACAAAAATTAATATATATCCGCCTCAGGCTTCTATCAGGAATCAAAGCAAACAACACGAAGGCAGTAAAAGGGGGAGAATCAAGTGTAACATCCCGACATATCGCGTATCGCAAACACCGGCTTACGTCCTGTCAATATTTGATGCGACTGTAATTCGTGTATTGTGAATATGTATGGATTATCACAATAAAATAGTTGTATTAATATAATATGTACTATCATTATAAAATAAATACCGATATAGATTATAGAATATAAAAATATTATACTTGTTACTTGTGTATCCAAACTAATATTATAAATGCGAAGGTTTTATTCCTGAAAAATGTACAGTTCCCGTGCAATAAACGCTTTTTGGCGCAACGGTGTCGCGGACGTCATATAGTTATGCTATATTTTTGTGTACTAGTAGATCAAAGATGCAAAGGTTTAGCAAAGTTACAGATACATTTTTGTTGGTTCTGAAAAACTGTGGATGACGGGTGTAGCTTAGGGTGTAGTCTTATTTTATTTCTAGTGGGATGTCCACAAATCTCTCGGCTAAAAACATTGAAATGTCGTTTGGTATTGAGGTTAAATTTTTAGTATTTCAAGCCCCATTTCTTTATATATTTATGCTTCAATGTTCAAGATTTTTATCTGTTTGCTGGTACTTCATAAAACAGCAATCAAAATAATATATTCAAAGATCGGTTACATATCAATTTTTTAAGAAATCACTATACTGGTATTGTTAACTCGTTTTGGTGGCTTCTCATTTTTTCTTTTTTACTCCAAGAAACTCCACATAATAAGTC
The DNA here is from genome assembly GCA_963422495.1 of Polyommatus iphigenia. Classification (NCBI taxonomy): domain Eukaryota; kingdom Metazoa; phylum Arthropoda; class Insecta; order Lepidoptera; family Lycaenidae; genus Polyommatus; species Polyommatus iphigenia. Next base: position 8,769,026 of record OY730187.1, read on the forward strand.
AAAAGTCAATGTGGAATATTTTTTCGTCCGCCCGAATACACTCCCTTCTCGCTGATTGTGTGACATCCTTTGATGTACCCATTCTACCCATCTATCCATCCGTTTGACAAATTTCTATAGTTCGTTTTATATTTTTTGAGTAAAAAGCCCAATAAACTATTAAAGTCGTCTTTTTCGTTGTTAAATTAACTTCTTGTAATATAATTATGTACGTTGTCTGTTTGTTAAAGCACACTTTTGAGAATTACTTTCAAGTTCTTTTGTAACTGAAAATAAGTGAAGCAAATAAATAAGTTCAGTCTAAGTATGCTTGCTGTTCATCCTAAGCAACTTTACTTTTGTTAAGCCTTAAAATGTCCATGTACCATAGAAGAAATTTATTCATAAATTATAGGCAACTAGCGACCCGCCCCGGCGTCGCACGGGTATAAAATATAATATAGCCACTGAAAAAAATGATTAAAATCGATAGCCTATGATCCTTCACGTGGTCTACTTCTTATCTGTGCCAAATTACATAAAAATTGCTCCAGTAGTTCGCGAGATAAGCCCTTTCACATAATTTCCCCCGTTTTTTCCACATTCTCCTATCAGTATTAGCGTGATAAAATATAGCCTATACCCTTCCTCAATAAATGGGCTATCTGACACTGAAAGAATTTTTCAAATCCGACCAGTAGTTCCTGAGATTAGCGGGTTCAAGTTAGCCCTTTCAAATAATTTTCCCCGTTTTTTCCACATTTTCCTCTATTTCTTCGCTCCTATTAGTCTTAGCGTGATAAAATATAGCCTATAACCTTCCTCGAAAAATGGGCTATCTAACACTGAAAGAATCATCAAAATCCGTTGCGTAGTTTTAAAGATTAAAAGGAACAAAGGGACATGAGGGAAAAAAAGCGACTTTGTTTTATAATAAGTATAGATGATGGTGCACTTATGTTATTTGGCTGAGCTATGTAAAGTCAGTCAGATAATTGTGTTTTGTCGTCTGGGCTTGACAAAATGCAATAAAATTAGCAAGATTCATTTACTTACTTTACTTATTAATATTTTATATGATAGTGAATAATTTCTTCGTAAATAGGTTTAGACAGTCACCTTCTGTTTCAGGTAACTAAAATGGCGCCATATTTCAAGATCACGTTTCTGGGTGAATACGGATTGATGTCGATAATATCGGCGCCGGATCGAGAAGGCATGTGACGGACTGAGTGATGTTCAAGTGTTAAGTTTCGGACTAAAATATCGGACGATGCATCTATCGAGTGAAGTGAGCTCAACTACGAATGGTTTGGGGCACGAGGCCCCGTCGTCCAGCTACGGGAGTCTGCCGAGCCAGCCACTCACGGCTGAGCTGTTAGCCGAGAGAACTCTGGAGGGTTTGCTGGCTGATCACCCCGGGGAGCTGGTCAAGACGGGCAGCCCGCATGTTGTGAGTATATTCTCTCTATTTTCTTTCTCTGCTTCACATTGTCTATCTTACTGTATCTACTATTTTTATAAATTAAACGGTCTTATGCCTATTCTGCAAATTATTTACCGACGTATACCGATAATATAGATCATTAATATTGTAATTGGAGCTTTTGTGCGTAACTATACTGAATTTAAACAAAGTAGTACTAAGTAAAGCTAGTAAATCATTATTTTAACGTAAAATGATAAATTATTAGTAAAGAAGAATCTTTAAATAATTTATATTTTCTAAAGGCTAATTAGAATGCTTTAAATACATTTTTAAACGTAACACGAAAGAACACTACAATTTGTGTGACATCAAATTATCATAGTTTGCCACTGCTTCGATGCCATTGACATAAGAAACAATATTATACTCGTTGTATACTCTTTGTTCGATCCTTATAAATTATTGTAGTTAACTTCTTCGGCAAGTCGTAGCAAAAACTCACAAAATATTACAACCGTTCTCTTGTATCAGGTATGCACAGTCCTACCTCCGCACTGGCGGTCGAACAAGACGCTGCCGGTCGCCTTCAAGGTGGTGGCGCTAGGGGAAGTCGGAGATGGCACCCTGGTGACAGTACGAGCCGGCAACGACGAGAACTGCTCCGCCGAGTTGAGGAACTGCACCGCGGTGATGAAGAACCAGGTGGCCAAGTTCAACGACCTGCGGTTCGTGGGGAGAAGCGGGAGAGGTGAGTTGACACTTATTATCGTTAGAGAAGTTGATTTATAGGCAGATAACGGACCTACGAAATTTGGTCGCGTAACGTTAATTAATTAATTAATTTATTTATTAAAGTTAATTACAGTCGTTAATTATTTATTTAATAAAGTTAAAACTCAGTCGAGAGATCATTACTTAGATTGAATAACCATAGCTCGGCGAAATGCCGTAGTTCCGTCAACTCAATTTCTTCGATGGTACTTTCAGAGAAATTGATTCAAAGGCAGTTGACGGACCTATGAAGTTTGGTCGCGTTACGTTAAAACGCAGCCGAGAGATCTTAACTCACATTGAATAGACATAATTCGGCGAAATGCCGTCGGTCCGTCCGTCCGTCCGTCATCTGCCTATGACTCAATTTCTTCGATGGTACTATCAGAGAAGTTGATTCAAAGTGATCTGCCTATGAATCGGACCTAAGTAATTTGGTCGCGTTAAGTCAAACCCATCCGACCGATCACGACGAAATTCAGTAGGTTCGTCACTTACCTACGAATCAATTTCTTCTTTGAGGCTTTTAAGTTCGTGATGTAACAACTGTTTGATAAGATAGTTGATAGAAAAGCCACGCAACTCCATCTTATGCCTATTGGCGGGTGGTGGTGGTAGGTAGGAAAGTGTCAAAAAAGTTCTTTTATACAGAAACTCTAGAGCTACTATCCTTCCTTTAATAAGGTGGATGTAGACAGTGAACAAATACCTTTGTTTGTAATGCATTCAAAGCCAAGCTATCGTTAAAGAATTAGGGTTGGACCTCATCTGGCAGCACGGAATCGCATTTGTTCCGCCTGTGCTACCACGTGCTGCAGTGTGCTGCCGCATGCGAACGCACGCTGTCGCATTCCGCAGACAAAAAAGGCGATCGCGATAGCAAGTGATTGGCGGTGAAAGGATGCGTTAGCATGCTATCGCGCGCTTTAGCGTTGCATTTTGTCCGTGATGCCGATCGCCTCGAGGATTCCGCCGCGTGCTATCGCATTATGCTTTCTGTCTCGGTCTAGCAAATGGCAGTTCTAAGCGACAGAAAGAGAAAGGGCGACGGAAAAAGGCGATTCCGTGCTGCCAGATGAGGTCCAACCCTAAAAGTGTAATACTAAAAAGTTTGCAAACGGTCCTATGTCACTATTACGTAAATTATGCTGCTTCAAATTGTGTATTCCAGTGCATTCTTAAAAAATTATAATTTAACGCCATAAAAATCTAAGCACACCCTCGCAAAAACCATAAAATATTTCATGTTTTTCCCAGACGTAGGGTGACTTTATTGCGAATTGCCCATTTTAAATCAAAGATTTTGAAACGTCGAAACATATTTAATATTTGATGCTTCTGTACGGCTGTATATCTGTGTGTTTACGATAATGTACACTCATAAAAACCCCGCCCCGGGGTTCACAAAACAAAGCTCGCCCTACTGCTGAATATTTGAACAGGCTCTCTTGTATTAAGTCAATGGAGGTAATTGATCTGTTAAGATCGGGAATTAGAATATACAGGATACGAAAATGCTACGATGTTAAAGGAATAATAAATATTAACGATGGGTTTTTAAGTAGAAAACTGGATGGAACTAGATGGGTTTCAAAGCAATAATGATAAGGAAATTAGCAAAGTGTTCTGTTAAAAATATTAAAAACTATATATCTCTGTTATTTTATTACACCAAAATTTGTTTATCTCACGGCAACCTCATGTTTTTTTAGGAATAAAAACTTATGTTTGTCTTTTCCCGTCCTCAAACTGCTTCCATACTATATGATAGAAAACGGTTTAGAGATTTAAGCGTAAAGAGTCAACGTACAGACAACAATAACTCAAATAATACTACTACAATAATATCATCCATACTTCCATACTAATATTGTAAATGCTAAAGTGTTTCACGCCCGAACCGCTGGACCGCTATTGCTGAAATTTGGCATGGAGATACTTTGAGTCTCGGGAAAGGACATGGGATACTTTTTGTCCCGGAACCGTACGTTCCCGCGCGATAAATGATTTTTGGCGCAACGGAGTTGCGGGCGTCATCTAGTTAAATATAATTATATCATTGAATATTACATTATTATTTTACAGTTCTTCGTCAGCATGTTACAATTATTGCGGTTAAAGTTGAAGCAGACCCGTTATTATATTATAAAACGAAACACAGAAGCTTTAACATAAAATTAATTCCAACCATAAAGGATCAATAACATAAAACCGTATCAAGGAATAGTGTTTCTCGCAATTAGAAAGTAATCGTTCGTTTGACTTAATCCTCGGTTAGAGCGGGTTAAACCCTTAAACCGTGTTTAAACCAGTCTAGTGCTTGCGACGCACTTATAGCACTTCGCAATTACGGATCCACTTACCAGCCTGGACACGATATGTCTTCCGATATCTATATACAATATGGCTATAGTCTATATTTTAGCTTGGTACTCATATTATTCCATTCCATGGTGTCGAATTTTGTGTAAGAAAATTTAATTGTATAAGTTAAGTGAGTTTTTGATCTAGTTTTTATCATTGATCTAGTTCAATCATGTAGTAGCCTTTTGGTTAAGATAATGGAATTTTAAATATATCTTATAGAAATAGACAGATACTAGGTCATAAAATTATAAACATCTAAGTTTGGTACCAAAAGGAGTCTGCCCTCTTCTATATTACCTTCAGTCCAAAGAATAGACACAAACTTTTTACTCATTACAAACTGGACGGTTCTTGCACAAAGTTCAAGATGCAGGGAACATCTAGTAATATTTTACAGTGAACTATATAGTATGTAGATGTATGATTAGAATACAAATCACTAATTTACTGCCACGAGTCTCATATCATATCTTATTTACAACATACGATAACAATCCAATTATGTAAAACTTGGCAGCGGACATAACTATAGTGATTTGTTTACATGCGGGGAAGGGGCTCCCAACTATTTCCATTCGGCATCAAACAAGAACATGTAAAACTTAAATGTTTAGGGTGAAGCAGCGAAGTGTAAAGTCGCCGTGTATTCAAATAGTGGGGGAACTAACGAAGGGGGGAGACGAAATATTAGCCGGATTTATAGTGTAGAAATATTAGCGAATTTACAGTTCGCCATTCCGAAAGTTTACAGAGAATTTAGGAGAAATTGCTCGAACGCCGAGTTTTTTTCGAATAGTGACGGTACGAATAAATGAATCGTCTGATAGAAGCTATATCTAAATGCTGCGATTTATACTGTATCTTGAGATACATTCTTTACTAGAACTGTTACTTACATCAAGGACAAAAAAGTCTTGTATACTACGCATAACATTAAAAACTATTGACACGGAGAGAAATTGATATTATGCTGTAAATAGCAGAGCTAAGTTATTTGGTTGGGTTTGATTTAAGTCAACAGAAGTGTGAACAAATGATCTGTAGATTGACATAGCTCGGACCAAATTAAGTAGCTCTGTCATTTATCTATTAAGTATGAGTCAATTTGTCTAATAGTATATTAAGTTATTTTAAATGCAACAATCTTCTCACTGAATATGTTTAAAAAACGAAGCCAGCATCGGAAACCGAGTCGTCCGTTTCCCTTATTCCAACTGACCGAGGCCATTAACATTTTCTTAAACAAACAAAGCCCCGGCCATACAAAAACCAATATAGCGACGGGAGAGTGGAAAAGAAGTTAAGAGGTGTCTATTTGTCACGTTCCTTCCTGAACGCTCTGCTTTCCAATTAAGGGTAAGCGCTCGCTTTGTTTATCTTAAATTGCGAGAGAATCTCACTCAAATTATCGGGCTAAGGACGAGGGGGGACGCGGCAACTTTTGTTTCGTCCGTAAAAAGTTGCCCGATGTTGACGGACAGGGCGGGGAATTTTTAATAAGCGAAAAATTTAATGAGGGTCCAATTCTCGCCGTTTGTGTGTCAGCTTTAGTTGAAATCACTGACGCACCGATTGCTAACGTAATTGACTCGTTTGGCGGATGAATTATAATTTTTGTTGGAAAACTTGGAAGGTTAAATGTTCAAAGGTTATTTAGATATAGATTCCTAAGAAAAATTTATATGACATGAAAACACATATAACACACAGTGTCACGATAGTTATATATTTTATGATACATATAAATATTTTGTACCAACTGTAATTTTAAAGTTACTTGACTACACATAATTTAAAAGTTATAAAACTAGCTTAGCCCAGACCTAACTACCATATCTATTTGCTGTAATCACTATTATTTAATTGCAATCAACTGATACAAATATCTGCTTTAAAACGTTTCAATTGATCAGATATATATCTCATTACAGAACCAATAAGGGGCCAATTTACCGCATCAGTAGTCAAGAAGCGACATCTGCTAATCGATTGATTGACCCCCACTTTAGGCCCGATGATAAAAAATACCCCTGGGTCGTATGTCCCCCGTTCTCCTCGCTTAGACTTTTAAACATTTCGGCTAAATAAATTTTTAAGATGAATCTTGAAAGAAATTTTGTGTATTCTAGAAATACAGTTTTGAATTATTATTGGTACGGATTTTGATTTTGATAATAATTTTTGGTCATTTTTTAATGTTGTTGCATAGTCTAATGTTTGAATACATACACAAGTTTCTTGCGATTGTAATTTCTGAATTATCATAGTTTTTGATAATAATCTTTGATAACGACAGTTACCTTCTATTGTATAAAATATCATACCAACTTACCTGAATAATAAAATTAATTCTTACATTGTGCTCTAAAAAAACTCCTCAAATTTTTCAACATTCTACACTACAAAGTCCACACACGCACTTTTTGGCTAATAAGGCGAGGCTTGTTACTCACAGCCGGTAACACGATACAAAAGGGCCCGGTCTCCCCTCGCAGGTGGAAAATTATTTCTATAAGATTCACCGTGAAAAACATCTCCGTCTTTTATTATTAACTCCCTTTGATGCAGTGCCTTATCATAAAATCTAATGGTTTTAAATTATACTTGTTACTTAGAATTCATTTCGTGGCTTTAATATATCCAAAGGGTTATAATATTACATATTTTAATATTACTCAGGATGTAATTTTCGTTCTTTTGTGTCTAGAAAGGCTACTTAAGGTTTCCCTTTGAAGGTGCATCGAGTGAACATTTTTACCAAGATTAGCGTTTTTCTCATTTTCTTCCGACATATTTTATTCAAAGTATTTAAAAACACTTAAACCCAAATAAGATACAAACATTTTAAGGCGGTTAAGATATTAAATACTGAAGAATATAACGCAAATAATTTCAAAATTATTACTGTGATTTTCAGGGTTGTTAATACGTATTTCTTTTTAAAATATTTATTTATGTTTATTCAATATGTCTGCAGCTTTGAAATTACCCTATTTAAAAATTTACCGGCGCTTAAACATAGTATAAGCAATCTTAATAATAACCATTAGTGTCGGTAGATAGCTCTCAGAATAAATTTTAAGTGGCCATCCGACGCCGAATATAATAGGTATAATATCTTTGATAAAAAACCCGGCGAAGTAGCGTTAACATTAATTTCTATTAATTTAAACGAGCCGAGGTGTATTCATTAGAGGGCGTCTTTTGCGAGTCTTTTCCGTTTTTAATTATTGAACCACTCATTCCTAATTATTGTTATTAGGGGAGTGGTGAAAATTGAGGGACTTTGTACAGTCTGTTCGGGAATATTTTACCTCGGAGTTGAACCTTATATCAATGGCATAAAGGTGAGATTATACATAAGATTATTTTGGACACACCGTAATATTGACCTGAGGTGCGTCTCTCGGGAGATTTTTAATTGTGCATGCCTTTGACTTTTGTTCTTTTAAGACTTCAATAAACTTGAGTTTCGCGTCTTCGGTTTTATTACTTTGAATATTACAAAATGTCATTATATTTTGCGTTGTGTTTTGGGTGTTTGCGGGCTTATGTTTTTAGCGGGGTGCGTAAAAATTAGCCTATCGTGAAACATTCACGACTGACCACATGCTCAGATATTGTATGAGATTGAATAAGAGGTTTACATCTATAGTACCTACACACTTAACTAACATGTCACGTTAATTTAGTAACATCACATTTACATACACAGTTAGGTACTGAATTTCTAATTTCATCTTTTAATAACGTTGATCGTCGGACTTAATAGTTGTACGCAATAAAATGATGACCAGAATATAAAACGGTAAAAATGCCCCCATTACAACGAGGCTGCAAGCGACATTACCCAAACACCATACAAATTTCTAAAGCAATACAGTAATTCCACAATATAGTCAATCGGCTAATGTCCCACCGCTAGGTATATCCCAATTGGCGACTAAGCCGAATAAGCCGAAAAGCCGCCGTAAGCCGCACAACCGAGATCAAAGGCGCTACTATGCGGCTCATTTTTTATTTAGCCCCGCAACTCTTATCTTAACGCCCCCTTCTTTATGAGGTTATAAAGCTGATTTTTAATCTGAATCCGAATGGGACGCCATTTCTGTCTGACGGCGAAGTGTACGAATAATTTGATTCCGCTGTTTGGGGAGAAACGAGCTCGTAATTATTTTTCTTTGGCGTTTGTGTTGGGTGATGACAAAAACGCTTAAGATTAAAGTCAGCAGTTTAAAGACATAATCAAAGAAATTTTCAGCGCGATTGTGCTGCCAGAAGAGCTCGATTTCTTTCGTTTTATTATTATATATATATATATATATATATATATATATATATATATATATATATATATATATATATATATATATATATATATATATATATATATATATATATATATATATATATATATATATATATATATATATATATATATATATATATATATATATATATATATATATATATATATATATTATATATATATATATAGATATAATGTATGAAAATCGACGGTTGCCGGATATTACTAGCAAGATGGCTGAGCTCTATAAAGCACCGATAGACATAAATATCCTATCTAAAGTATATCATAACTAGGATACAGATGATACTGTAACGGATTTTAAATAGCTTTTATCGTTAAGGTATGTTTATTGTACAAAAGATTTTATCTGTAACCTTTTGTCCTCGTTAGCTGAAGCTTGCCTAATTGCTCCTTGAAAGCCTAATCGTCTTTAAGGCTTAGAGTAAGGGAGACACAGGAAAGTCTGGGGAAGATTTTATCCGAGCTATTTACTATTTTGTGACTTTTACAACAATAAAACGAAAAAACTCCATCGTCAAATATATTATTATATTTCTTCGCTTCATTCTTCGATATATAATTAACCAAAATTAGTACCTTTGCTTATCTGCTAGGCAATCGCGTTTTTTTTAAAGACGTATGTGGGTACTTCGAAAAGTTACCCCGCTCGCTCGCTCTGCCGGCGTGCCTCATTCTTAATTAACGCGAGGCAACGCGAGCACGGATACTAGTAACCATGCCAAAGCATAGCTGGTTATTATTATTTTAAGATGATTGAGTCAGTGTTGCAAGTAACTAAAGTGAGTGTTATTTTATCGTGTAACAAGAAAATACAAGTAAGTACTATTAAATACTTAAAAAACGGCAGGCACTACCGAGGCCTAGACGAGCCAACTATATTCTTTACGAGCCGGCTTGTACTGCGACCGCGAGTCAATAAACGTATAGTACAATGTGTTGGGACTGCGAGTTTTTATACACAATCGATAATATTATGTATGCTTTATCTGTTCTATAAATAGAATTATAGAACTGTATGTTTGCCGGATTGGGGGAAACAACCGCAGGCGATTACTGCAATTATTTAATTAACCGGCATGTACTGCGACTGTGAGTCAATAAGTACAGTGTGTTTGGACCGCGAGTCCTTTTACACAATCTATATTCTATATGCATTTGGAATTGATTGCGGATCTCTGACGATGTTTTACCTATTCTATAAATAGAACTATACGTTTGCCCGATTGGGGGAAATAACTGCAAGTTAATTACTACAAGTTTTTAAATATATTAAGTTATTTTATAAACCGCCATAATGTGTGGATTGACCGCGATTTCATTGTCTCTGACGATGAAAATCTGAACAGATAAAAATCTGTTCTATAAATATAACTATAAGTTGGCTGGTTTGGGGGTTAACAGCGAGTTATTTTATAAACCGCCATAATGTGTGGATTGACTGCAAGTCTCTAAACACAATCCTTATGCATCGGAATTGATTGCGGGTCTCTGACGATGCTTTATCTAAAAATAGAAGTATAATATGTTGGCTGGTTTGAGAGGATTAACTGCGAGTTAATTAATATTTATTTTTTTAAATCAACATAATGTATGGATTGACTACGAGTCTCCGACAATGTTTAAAAATAAAAATTAGCAACTACCGCGGGTTTTCCGCGCTCTTTGTTCTATAAATAGATACATAATAAATACATAATTATTATTATAATATTAATATCTTTGCCGTTTTATAGAGAACAGCTATTTCGAGCTAATAACTAGATTGACTGTGAGTCTCATCAGTTAACAACCTATGCGCGTCACGCGCGATCCTTTTGTTCTAAATATAGAACTACGATTATAATTTACTATGTCTGCAGGTATATAATTTTTATTATTAAATAAAACTTGCACCAATGTTGGGACTCGGGATACACCGCGAGTGTATAACGAAACTTAATATCTACGTAACGTGATAGTTACTACCTTAATATTTTTTTAACATATTTTATAGACAAATAAGTCAATTATAACGAGCTACCCCAATATTAATTTATTAATTTTTTAGGTCACTAAGACCAGGCAATTGGGGAAATATCACTAAAAGTGACCAATATACGGGTCGATCAGGTTACGAATGAACCCGAAGCTCATTCCGCTACTAAACCAGGTGCCAATGGTCTATTCTGAGTACCGGCACCGATAGAACCGGACCAGACCGGATAGATCCAGGGCTCCTACTGACGTTAGGTGAACCCTCGTTGGATTCGCCAGATTATGGTTTTAAAGGATCCCAAAAACGATTAAGATAAGCTACTGCTTATAAGACGTTCCTGATAATAAGTGTTGCAGATCGATTCCATTTCGATCGATTATTATCATTATAGATTTCATCTGACAAAGTTTCGATATTATCAGACTTATCAACAGTATCTGACTTATCTCGATATAAATTATTATCAAACTTATCAGATAATATATTATCAGACAAGACAACTTCGTAACGGAAACCTATAACACTCAGACTCGATAAGTCTTGTCTCAATATCAGACCAAGATTATTATTGTTTCGCTGGATAATTCCAGTAATATTTGTTCTCAGAGACAAATTAGTACATCCCAATCAATCGGGTACCTTTTGGGCTCTGGAAAACCCTTAACCCTTCCCGCTACCCGTCCAAGGGGGGGGGGGGGGGGGGGGGAGGAGAGCTGGTAACCGTCAGCTGAAAGTCATTTTCATTTGTAAATCGTTAATTTTGAACAACGTTATTTTTTAAACCTAAAAATGTTTGTTGCGGCCCGCGACACCAACACCAGAAATGTATGCGGCCCGCATGAAAAATAAAAAATAAAAAAATTAGGGAACTTCGTCCCAAAAACAAAAAAAAAAACAGGTTGGGGACCACTGGCTTAATACATCATGACATCAATAAATTATTAGAATTTAAAACTATATCTTCGTGTACCCCCACCGAAGGTTACCTTATTTCAAAGATTTTCTTTTACCCAAACAAAGCGGCTGAAAATATTGTATTATATTTTAAATACAATTTTTGAATTATTTAGAATTTGAAACCACTTCGTAAGTTTACTTCGAAATTACATGTTAATTTGGAAAATTAACCTTTAAGGCTTCCAAGCCAATACCTAAAAATGGATATCTAGCAAAAATAGTTTTAAGAGCCTACTTCTTGGTTCCTAGTAACTCACTAGTCGATCGAAAGATTTTAATTCACGAATTAAGAGCCTTAAATCTTAACGTACAGACTATCAGATGCGCTAACATTTTTTAATTCACAAAAAATATAAAGAAGGAAACTAGACCAGGCGTAGGTTTACTATTATTTATTCAACAAATTAATACACTCATCAATATAAAGATAGAAGAGTAGATTTTGTCCGATTCTCAACCCTAGCTGATATGCTCGCTAAGATTCACGAAAATCGGGCGAGCCGTTTACGCCGGGCAGAGTAGTTCAACCACGCACACCGTGACATGAGAATTTTATATATTAGACTAGCTGTTGCCCGCGACTTCGTACGCGTTAACATAGTATAATAACAAAGATGGATAGCTTTCCCCTTTTTGTGGTTCCTTATACAAAGGGTAAAAACGGGACCCTATTTAAGCAAACGTCAAACGCAAACGTCAAAAAACTTTCATGTTTCTAACTCAAGAAATGATGGACTTTCATTGAATCTAGAAACCCCAATTTCACCCCCTTGGGGGTAGAATTACCAGAAACGCTTAAATACGTATCCATTCATTTTTAATCAGTAACACAAAAATAAAGTTTCATGTTTCTAACTCAAGAAATGACGGACTTTCATTCAAACTTTCAACCCCAATTTCACCCCCTTGGAGGTAGAATTTCCAAAAACGCTTAAATACCTATCCATTCATTTTTAATCAGCAGTCCAAAAATAAACTTTCATGTTCCTAACTTGAGAAATGACGAACTTTCATTTAAAATTTCAACCCCTATTTCACCCCCTTGGAGGTAGAATTTCCAAAAACGTTTAAGCACGTATTCAGTCATTTTTAATCAGTAGCCCAAACCTAAAATTTCAAGTTTCTAACTTAAGAAATAACGGAATTTCATTCAAACTTTCAACCCCAATTTCACCCCTTTGGGGGAGAATTTCCAAAAACGCTTAAATACGTATCCATTCATTTTTAATCAGTAACCCAAAAATAAAGTTTCATGTTTCTAACTCAAGAAATGACGGACTTTCATTCAAACTTTCAACCCCGATTTCACCCTCTTGGGGGTAGAATTTCCAAAAACGCTTAAATACCTATCCATTCATTTTTAATCAGCAGTCCAAAAATAAACTTTCATGTTCCTAACTTAAGAAATGATGGACTTTCATTTAAACTTTCAACCCCTATTTCACCCCCTTGGGGGTATAATTTCCAAAAACGCTTAAGCATGTATCCAATCATTTTTAATCAGTAGCCCAAACATAAAATTTCAAGTTTCTAACTTAAGAAATAATGGAATTTCATTCAAACTTTCAACCCCAATTTCACCCCCTTGGGGGTAGAATTTCCAAAAACGCTTAAATACGTATCCATTAATTTTTAATCAGTAACCCAAAAATTAAGTTTCATGTTTCTAACTCAAGAAATGACGGACTTTCATTCAAACTTTCAACCCCTATTTCACCCCCTTCGGGGTAAAATTTTCGAAATTCCTTCCTTAGTGGGTGTTTACTTAATAAAACAACCCTACTCACCAAATTCCGTGGCTGTAACTTTAACAGTTTTTGCTCAGCGATGATGAATCAGTCAGTCTGTCAGTCAGTCAGTCAGTCAGTCAGTCAGGACATGTAATTTTATAAGTATAGATATATTTTATAATAATATCCACTTGACAGTGGCATGCAAAATGGCAGATTTGTTATGTCTGTGGCACCCTGAGGGGGTTTCGCCACATACCGACGTTTCTACACGACCAGCATACACTAAACCTGCAATTTCTTGTTCCTTGGTCTTGCAGGAGCCCATAAAAGGATCTAAATCATTTTTAAATTAAATTTTCTACCCTAAAAATAGTACTTTTATAATATATTTGTCAGTAATAATGTTATACAGCTGGTATAATTACTGGGTAACAAAATGTTCAGTAGATTTTGGGTCATATTTTAATAATAAACCACTATTTAGCGAGCTAAGAGTATTTATTTATAACTTTATAGTACTATTTACAAAATAATGTCACTGAAGTCATGACTCTCATACAAATATTTTATAAAATCAACGACTTAAGTACAGGACAAAAATGGAGGCTGCCTCTCAAACAGCTTCAAGTAGGCTGTGTATTACATGATATCTTAAAGTCATTTCATACTCTAGGAATTACAATATTATATAAACAATAAATTAAGGTTATTATCTGGGTGGTACAAGAGTATCAACATTGTAGGTTCAGTAAATGATATGTAGGACTTTACACAAAAAGATATCTCTTTTGTTCATGAAAAATCCTACCTTGATACTAATGTAATTTACGAAATAAGTAGTAACTTTTATCCACAGAAGTTTGATTTTCTTATAATTATAATAAACAAACTACAAAATAAAATCCTCCAAATTACATGAATTAAAGGAAAACTGAGTAGAAACATGAAAAGAAAACTTGCAAAAATGCGAAAATTTTCTTAAGTGAGTGTAAGATTAGTATGGATAAGACCTTTTTCATCTAGTACTTGGATGCATTGTGCAAGCGTTTGTAACCCAAAATATAACCCGAAATCAATGCCTCTTTTATTGCACAGCCAACTACTTCTATTTCAGTCACAAATATCACGCACGCGGGAGAGCCATACTTCGGCACGAATGGGCCGGCTCGACCTGAGAAATACCACGTTCTCACAGAAAACCGGCGTGAAACAGCTTGCGCTGTGTTTCGTCGAGTGAGTGAGTTTACCGGAGGCCCAATCAAAAAAAAAATCCTGTATATTTCATAAATAAATATTTATTAATTCTTCGTAACATTCCATATATATATTTTTTTAATCAAAAAGTAATAAATAAATTTCGACTCGCACTTGTCCGTTTATTTTTAAGTCTTTTTGTCTCAATGCCTCCTTTCTTGTAATCCAACAACAAAATGATTCCGGCTATTCCATGTTATGCGAACATTCTAATATCGGCCATTAAAACTCAGAGGAGGCGTCTGTGGGGCCGCCCGATACAGGTTGTCACCTGTCTGTGACGAAACCCTTTCGGGGCTCTAATCGGACGGTACTAGTTTTCGTCATTATTTATAAAATATAGAACGTTCTATTAGTGGTAGAGTTTAGTTAAACGAAACTACGTTAAATTATCATTACAGTAAAGTAATATGAACTGCATAAATATGTTATTTAATGTTCGAAAAGCCAAAATCATTGTGCGAGTAAGGGCCAGGCACGGGTTAGATTGCCGTTTTAACTCTTTTTGTTGTTCTACTTAGAACAACGAGTTGAACAACGAGTCCATCCCATTCTACCAGCTAAACGGTTGCTTCTGTAAATGTGAAAAAATTCACGGGAGTAGGAAATATGCTGAATTTAAAAGGATTTGCTTCTGTTAATGTGAAAAAATTTACGGGAGTAGGAAATATGCTGAATTTAAAAGGAACTATCACGGCTAAGAAGACTTAATAAGTTATTTTTTTAGTAATAGTCGGTCACCCAAACAAAATGTATTCGGAAAAGTAACTATATAAAGGAATTTTTCGATAAGATTCCTTTGAATGCTACTAATATGATGTTGTTACTTGTTAGTAGTGTAAAATACGTTTTATAAATGTAAATTCATTGACCGTACAAAAATGATCAAAAACTAGCGTTACAACGGAACCCTATATTGTGCGGGGCCAGATACGCACTTGGCCAGTTTTCTGAAGGATTTCAAACATAATATATTATATTATACCAAAAAGCTGGTTCCGAAGGTGCTGTACAGAAACTGAGGAAAAAGGACTCGCGGAATGGCAAGTAATATCCATAGATCACAATAGCCTTTTTAATACAATAATTAAACGTTCCATTGCGTGAATTCGCTAGAACGGCGAATTCGCTGGAACGGCGAATTCGCTCGAACGGCGAATTCACTCGAACGGCGAATTCGCTCGAATTCGCTCGTACGGCGAATTCGCTCAAATTCGCTCGAACGGCGAATTCGCTCGAATTCGCTCGAACGGCGAATTCGCTCAAATTCGCTCGAACAGCGAATTCGCACAAATTCGCTCGAACGGCGAATTCGCACAAATTCGCTCGAACGGCGAATTCGCTCGAACGGCGAATTCGCTCGAATTCGCTCGAACGGCGAATTCGCTCAAATTCGCTCGAACGGCAAATTCGCTCGAATTCGCTCGAACGGCGAATTCGCTCGAACGACGAATCGAACGACAAATCGAACTTTTCGTCAATTTCGTTGATTTTCTTCTTTGTTTACGTTTCGATGCAGTCACAGTGTAATGAAAGAACAAAATAGCCATGGCGGGATATATATATATTTATATTTTATATATATATATATATATATATATATATATATATATATATATATATATATATATATATATATATATATATATATATATATATATATATATATATATATATATATATATACTCATATGCATTATCATATGGTAAAGTGCGTAATCAGGGTTACTATTAGTTTGAAATAAAATGTCTATTTTCGTAAAATTGGTCGATTGGCCATTCAAGCACTAGGGCGGCGATAAGTTTATGTTAAGAGCGGGCTGCCAAATTTTGCTCTTTTCTAATAAGTATTACGATCCCGGAAGACGATTGACTCAAATGAAATTGAGATTTATTTAATCATTGTATATTTATCTGATATTTGGCCAACGGAAAATACGATTCACTTATTTTGACTCGATAGTTATATTTTTCGAAATTATGAATATTTCTGGGCTTTTCAACAAATACATGTTACACTTATTGAGTTACTATCATTAAATAACTTGCACTACTACAATCACTTTATAAAATAATAGCAAAAGGAAATATTAGTATTGTATTTAATTTTTAAGTACCTAATCATCAAAAGCATTTTTGGGACTACCTTTACTTTCGTGCTATAATGCAGAAATCGTTGTCACGCGATATATATTATATTGTGTATAAGCATTAGTTTTTCTGGGAATATCAGATGATTACTATTTGAAGTTCTATAGATAATATTGTGTTAGTTTTTCTGGAAATACCAGATGATCACAGATCTATATGTAGATACAAAATAAAATTAAAATCGGCTGAAGTGGAAGTTCCATATTTACTAGTAGCTTTAAAAGTAAAATGCAGACCAATTATTGTTACAACTTCCAGAGGTCTGTAATGTTTATTGTTTATTATTTCTAATTTTTTACCACCAGCGACATTTGATAAAGTATCTAAGATTTACTTAACTTTATTGTGTATTATGTTAGAAAAGATTTTTTGCATTACTTCTCTCTAAACATAATGAGGCACGCCGGCAGAGCGAGCGAGCGGGGTAACTTTTCGAAGTACCCACATACGTCTTTAAAAAAAACGCGATTGCCTAGCAGATAAGCGAAGGTACTACTTTTGGTTAATTATATATCTTCGAATGAAGCGACTCATATAATAATGATCGAACTTCACTTGGTAAGTTTGTTTGATCATTTATATTTTATTGTTTTATGAACACGCACCCAAAGATTAAAATTGACGAATACTACCAATTAAGCATGTTTGGATAAAATTTTGGCACTTTGTTTTGCAGATATTACATGGAGTGAACATAATTTCATCTATCATCTAAAAACCTAAAGAAAAAATTCTTATTTTATTTCTACATCGAATGTTAAAAGCATGTGACAAGCTTTCCTCTTGTAGAATTAAGTGTATTTTTCTTAGAACAATATAAATAACTTCTAGAAGATTTTCTCGAAGACAATATTGCCAAGCTTTGACAAAAAGGAACTATAATATTAACATGGTAATATTAGATCACCCTATATCGGGGACGGTGTTATGCGATGCAAACATTTTACTCCCCTCTCCCCCCTACCCCAGCGCGCAGGGGGAGCCACTTATGAAGTGCGGCACGTGCAGCCTGCAATATGTGAGACGAAAGTCTTTTTATGAATAACTTCAATGATTTATGAAGTTTACGGGATCCGGTATTGGTATGCGAGATTCAGAATTCTGATGTCTTATAGATTTAGGTTGTATTACCGTTGTATATGTTGGGTTTGTTAAAAGACTATTAAGGATTTTTTAACAACATAATATCAGTCGTTCAAATTGTTTAAATCTTTTGGCGTTGCTAAAAGCTTTTAGGTTTCTTTGGTTCTTAGTATTGATCTCACAAAAAAAAAACTGTAATTGTCGTCACAATGTTAGTATACGAAGATTCTACATTTTAATTGCATTACAAAAAAAACTTCGTTGCCACAGATCTGTCTGTTGCTAGTTGCTACATACATATTAATTAAATAGTTACTACGATTAAACCAAAACGTTATACCATGAAATAGCAGCAGTTCTATACATACTATACATTACAAGTACCATAAAACGTCTCAAGCCTATACCTTGAAATAGCCACACTGAGGTGTTGTTTCGGCCGTCTTTTGGCGAGACGCCAGCAGGAGCCATTACGTTGGCCGACCGACTACCTTGGAAGTAATTGTGAAGATTAGGCTCTTTGCACGTGTGTTAAATTACTTATAGGAAGATAATATCCATACTAATATTATAAATGCAAAAGTGTGTCTGTCTGTATGTCTGTTACCTCTTCACGTCCAAACCGCTGAACGGATTTTACTGAAATTTGGCATGGAGATACTTTGAGTCCCGGGAAAGGACATAGGAATGTGCGGTTCCAGCGTGATAAACGAGTTTTGGCGCAAGGGAGTTGCGGGCGTCATCTACTCGTAGTATGAAAATAATTTAGAAATTCGGCCACTAAACTTTTGTTATGTGTCTCTAATAGATACTACAACTAATCATACACAAGCGTGTGTGAAGCTTATCGGTAAAGATCTCCTTTCCTTAAGGTGCTCCCAGACACAAGTTATATAACGTTATAAAACATTGTGTAACACGATAACATTTTATAACATCGTGTAACATACGCTACAACATGTCGAAAAAGCGTGTATTTTGTTATAAATTGTTACAAAATGTAATACAAAAATGTTATCTAACGTTATATAACTTCTGTCTGGGAGCACCATTAGATTTAAAGTGTTCTTACGCGAATGAACGACACAAGTGGCGATATGTCAATGAATTTCTACATGTTCACTGACCAGGCTATATCACCCATTCTAATAACTACACTCATATTTACAATAATGTAAACATGAAAATAATTGTACATCTGAAGAATTCTTAACTATAATATCATTGTGCTTTTACGTACTGTATGTTAAATTATGTATTAGAATAGTTAACATTAGTATGTGAGTAAATCGTGTTTTCAAGCATTTATTTGACTTATTGTTTCATGATAATTAAACCTACTTATATGAGAGCTAGGTAACTTTCACGTATTCTAAAACACAGAGATGGGATCTTATGGCGAATTGCCAAAATAGCAGGTCCTCTGTCTTACCGACTAAGACAGAATGTACCAGTATTGGACGTTGGAAATACATTCTGTATAATTGGTAATTGACCATTTACGATGTAGAAACGTTACTAGCAACTCTAATATTCTGACCAAAATAAACAGTATAACTTCTTTGCTACTTAATATTATGGTGCTCCCACACCGCAGTTAGAAAATGTTTAGTAACGTTAGTGAACATTTAGTCACAAATGTTAAAAAATGTTTTCATGTTAAAAATGTTTTGTAAACGTAAGATAACAAATTATAGCAAAACAAAATATAACAAAATAAAACATATTGTGTTACCTTTTGTTTGTAAACCTTTTATAAAGGACGACGGGGTATGCGATGAGCCAATACAAGATTTAAATGTTATAAAATGTAAGTAAACAATAGTAAACATTTTCTGTTAGTGTAGGAGCACTTATAACATGTAACAGTTCCTAACAAAATGTAACAATTGACAATATTTGTTAGTCAATGTTTTTATGTTAGAAAATGTTTACAAACATTTTAAATAGTTAATGGAATCAGGCGTTACTTTGCGGAAATCCATAGCTTAAAATTTAGTTTGTTATTATTTTTAGCAATATTCCGCGAAATATTGCTATTTCGCGGAATATTGCTAAAAATAATAACAAACTAAATTTTATACAAACATTTTTCTAACTGCGGTGTGGGAGCTCCATTAATGAAAAATTGTATCTGCGTATTCCACTTGAAGATTAACTGCTGACGTGATAAATATTATATAATTACTTTATGTTACTTTATGTACTCTGTAAAGGAGATAGAATTATAATTATTTTGGTTATCTTTCTACAAAGGATTTTCTACTTTATTGAAGTTGTGGACATCAATACTTTACTAAAAAAATGTTGTGACTGCTATATGTAATTTTAGTCCGCAAAAAGATAAAAGAGAAACACTATGCATATGTAACTTGATCCTTTTTTAATTGGCAACTAAGATGATTAACAGGTGGTATCACTTATCTGACTAAATGTAGTATTGGCTCGTGTCAATATCTGAGCGATTATTCCAACGTTTAGCGACGTATATGCGGCTGCATTGTGGTTGATATGTTACGAAGGCAATCCCACCGCATCATCGATATTCTACATAATTTCCTAAATATCGCGGTCATATTCCGCCTGTGCTATCCATTGGTGGTTTTGTATGAAGTGGAAATGTTAGGTGTGAGCGTAAATAGCAATGGATATGGTGCTTTTTGTTTGAATCGCTGCTCTTACATTGATTGTTCGGTCAAAATACTTGTTAAGCTAGCCTCAGTTATCCATAGGTGGTTTTATTTGAAGTAAGAACGAAAGGCGTAAACGCAAAAGGCAATGGAGATGTTGCTTTTTGATTGAATCGCAGCTCTTACGTTAATTGTTCGGTCTAAACACTTGTTAAGTGATCGTTGATGGTGGTTTTGTGTTTTATGGATGGGTCGCGTGTCGGACATGACTTGAGCAAATAATTTATGCTTTTATACCGTAACCGGTTGCGGCTGTAGGTTTGCCAAATTATTGATTCGAGGTTTTGGTCATTTGTACGTATACGCTACGAGCCGAGAGGTTTTGGTTATTCGTACGTTAACAAACGAGATATCTGGATTTGTAACAATCGTTATGATATTGAAAATTAATCATGATGGGCTGGGATAATATTGGCCCATGATTGACCAATACAAGCAATTACAAACGTGTAGATGACATATTATATTTTGTCTATGATTGGCCATGATAATTGATGTCGCTTGGAATTTGGGTATGCTGTATATCTATTTCTATAGTGCAGACAGCCCACGCTTTTACGAAAACATACGCGTAATACGTGATCATAAGCCTATTTGGCATTACATAATTTAAATTGAAAAATTAATTTGTAGTTTAATTTCCTAATAGTCTTCTTAAAGATTGTATAGAAGACCTTCTTAAGGAAGGTATTAGAAAACTATTAAAAGAAACAATTCAAGCTTTACCGTAATCCTTTTCGTGGAACAGTCCAGAATGTAACGCGACGTGACGGTATGGCGCGCCGCATCGGCATTCCGCCGCGTCTTCCCCCGCCGCGCCGCCTGAGATGTCGAACACTCCAGAATGTTCGAATTCATTAAATATTAGCTTAATTAGATGACTAATACAGTGTTATGGTTAGAGGAAATAAGTTAAATTTTTCAGTGCAAAGAAATCAGTTACGGCGTCACAAAAATGTAGTGTAGATTTGAAAACGTATTACAACTGCATAGAAAGAAAAGATTCCTAAATATCCTCGTATGAAAAGACGTAAATATTTTTGTATCATTAAGGGGGCGACTAACCCTTAAATTGTCAATTTTATAATTCATTATTTGTACTTGAAAATAAGCCCTGAATTGTTCCATTTTCTTAACATAGATAAAAGATATACTACATTATATTTTCGAGGATCCGACCTAGCGATCACAGGATATCTTAAAATTTTCTCGATAGAAAAAAATCACAAAAATGCACCTAATTTTCACGAATTTTTCATATGTTGCCATATGTGCATTAAACTAAATGAATATTTAACACATTGTATAAAATTCTATCATTGAGAAACTGACCTAGCGGATTTTTAAAATGTTGTATATTTATCGAGTTATTGAGAAAAAACTAATTTGGCGATGAATTCGCGTCGTCTTTGTTCACCTGGCATATAAAAGACGGGCGTGAGTGTGAAGAGAGAAGGACGATGTTTGATTTTTTGCGTTAGTCGCCCTCTTAATCGTTTGTTTTAAATTAATACGCCTCAAAACTACTACTATTTTCATGAAACTTACAAAATATAATTTAGAAGTGTAGAGTCAAAAAGATGTAGCTTAGACCACTGGAAAAGATTTAAGGCTACTTGATATTCATCCATATATATTACTGTGCTATTCCTGTGGTATGTTTCTTTCAAAATATCTGAATACAACATAGAGAAAGCCCTTTAACCTTATATTATTTCTACCTTATAATATTATCTTTACAATTTTAACTAAACTCCTTCACCTTTTGGCAGGCAAATCGTTCAGTCTGACGATAATGCTGGCGACGTCACCTCCTCAAGTGGCGACGTACCAGAAGGCGATCAAGGTGACGGTAGACGGACCCCGGGAACCGCGCTCCAAGACCAGGCACCACGGCTTCCATCCATTCCACTTTGGTCCACGATTCGCGCCGGACCCGCTGATGGGATCGCTACCTTTTAAGTTGTCAGGTAAGGAATGTAAGATGTTTAGTATGGTGATCGCACATTTAACAGCACGCCCGCGCGGAGTGTGCTGTATTTTAGAATTCGCTGTATTGTTGTGTGATAACCTCGCACATTCGTCCGCACCGTACGCGCCGCATTTCGTGCATTATGCGGTGCGTTCGTCGCGTACGGCGCGTAAGGCTTTGTCCACATCTGTATCATTTTCGCGATCAGACCTCCGATCAGATGTCCGTCGCGTAGCATCGAAGCGTATCATGATCGCTATAAGTGTGGACGCAAAATGATCGTGATCATCGGGGCGTATTAAGATACGAAGTGTATCATGATCACGATAATTTTTCGTCCACACTAGCGATCATGATACAGATGTGGACAAAGCCTAAAGTTCTGACAAATGTGTGATCAGCTTAAAGCTTTAATTATTTTTGGAATCTTTAAATAATTATATAGACGTGACGAATATTAGAAAAGCCGTTGCCATGCCGTTGCCGTTACGTTGTATTGAATTAAGATTTAAGAGCATGAAAATTAGGTTCTCCTGTTTGGTAGTTTTAGTAGTTTATGATATTAGCGCTTGAAATCTGTAACATACAATTTTACTGCTTGAAAAAACAGTTGACTGAGATAATGTGCGATAAAGTACCTCATATCATTGTGCTATTTTCATTCGTATATCCGGAAAATACCATCCATTTATCCAAAAAACAAAGGCAAAATATAAATCGTAGTCACGCGTCTCAGGCAGAATATTAAATTGTCACCGGCCGCGCTGCCATGATGGGGGATTTAATTTGGTCGAAAAGTTCTCCGCTACAATTAATTACCAATTCCCCTGACCCTCGCTGACACCTGTAAGAAGCAGGCGAACTATAGCTATACTGGTTTAAGGTTTTGTACGCGTAAATAGATAGAATTTATAAAAGGATGAGCTACTGCGAAATCTACCAAAAGTAGTAGGTTTTTATGTGAGAATATTAGTAACATGCTTCTCAACATTTTTTATAAATTCTCATGTTTATTAAATTCATAAGAGCAGGATGTAGAAAGTATAGTATAAGAATTAACACGCATATAGCCTGTAAACATGAACTTTTAAAACTTGTTCAACGCGATAAATTTTTTATCTGTGCCAATAAAAACAGCACATGTAACACAATATTCCATGTCTTCATCAAATCTGACAAGTGTGACGTCATCAAATACAATCATCAGCGCAATAACGCGTCTTGCAAACAATAATTACGTCGGTGTATTGTAGTGTACGGCGTTCGGCAGAGGAGTACGCAAGTGCCGGCCAAACCTAGTTACGTGGGTGTCAAAGGCCCCTAACTGGATTACACACCTCGCACAAGACACCCGGTTGCATCTTAATTAGTAATGGGATGAGAAGGGCATGGTATTAGGTTATCAAACTTATCAGGGAATATGGTGTTTTCGTAGTATTGTAATATAATAGGTATAGGTAGGTACAACGGATTTAAAGTAGCAAAATCTTTTATTAAAATAGCGTTTGTTAAAAAACTGGGGTCATCCTATAGGACCATCAGTCTATTGACAAAGAACTGGAGTTTTTCATAATTTTGTAAAGCTTCTCTGCAGTCTTGCCATATTATTGTTTTAAAGTAACTGCGTGCGCGTAAATTAATTTAGTTTACGTATCCGATATGGTCAATAAGAATCAACGGCAAGGTGAATCTACGAGGATGGGTTTTTCATCTGAATTAAAAAAAAATCGAAAACGTGGTTCCCGATCCCTTATGCGAAGCCTAAAGCTATAGATTCTATACGCAATGACAAAGTAAAGGTATTACGCGCTCATCGAAGCCAAAGGAAACTAATTAGCGAAGTAGCGAAATGTGTCTTTGTTTAAAACGATTTGCCGTCGAATATGCAAACGAGATCCGCCGTCATACGTCTCTGCCCTAACCCTTCTACAATCATGATAAATTATCAACACTCACGTTCACGCCTCTAACTTTCTTGGTGTGATCGACAAATTTTGGATGTGACACCGAGTTGGGCGGTAAATTTTGAGTTGTTTCGAGCAGGAATTTAGCCTTTAGGGCGCATTTTCCCGATACATAGCTAGCTAATTAAGATAGGGACTCTATTGAGCCTAGATATTTAGGTTGTAACTAGTAGTAGAGTCTATAAATTCATGATTAAGCTATTATGTGTTATTCGTATGTGATAGTCGCGAATTCAACGTCCTTAGTTCTGGTCTTGTTCAAGCATACTTCTTACTTACTACATTGATTATTTGGGTACTGTTTTTATTTAATTATGCATTAAATTCTTTACAATAAATGTTTAATATCTTACAACTAATCACCAGTAACACACCTAAACCCGGTGAATGTATTATTAAACTCACTATATTATTCACTTTCAAAGTTTACGATACATTCTGCTCATCCCCGTGTCTTCGTGTGAGCGCCACTTAAAGTCGCAGCTCTCGCATTATTAATGAGGGAGCCTTAGAGAAAATTAAATATAGCATTAGGCCCGGAAGCCGGGGGGAGAGGGGCTGGGGAGGGGGTTAAGGAGGGGGAAGTAACCCTTCCGCCGCACGACAATGCGGGTGCATAATTACGCATTTGTAAATTTTAAATGTTCCACCCATACAGCCTTTTGTACGTGATTCGCGCTTTTAACACTTTAAACGCCCAAATGAATTCGCATGACGCGATTAACGCTAAATGTGCAATTTCGACATAAAACGTCATTATACGTCATTGTATAATTCATCAATTTGCGCTGATTTTCTTTTGTTGATGTGATTGATTATTTCGTGGTTCACGAAACAATGTCTAATGTAATTAGTTTTTGATTTATAACCACTAGATAAAATATTTGAAAGCTTTCATATAATCCGTCGTGAATACTCGAAATTTTGTTTTTTATCGTTTACATAAAGTTGTCTAGACAAAATTCAATGAATTGAAGAAAATGTCGTACACACAGAGTATACGACATTTTTTTCTACTCTGTTTCAATTTATTTAAATAATTTAATTGTTAACAAAAACTGAAACTACATGCATATCAAAATGGATTGAACCAGACTACTATTTTAAGTCGCAAAAAACTTCTTGAGCCATTAACCATGTGCAATTTTGTCAGTAAACTAATCTATTGGCTTTCAATTCGGGAGGATAATGTGATTTCCCTCAGCATTATCGCAGCGCCACCGACGCGGAATTCTGAAATTAGTTTTGTCCTGGGACCCTAACGACCCGCGCCCTTTAATGAGAGTGTGTTATTTCGACGTTTATACGTTACTTTAAATGCACGTTAAAATGTCGCTGTTTTCCCATAAAGCGTGGATTGAAATGCGAGACATGTTTTGGTAAATTTAATGTATAAGATGTGAAAATTTTGGTTCAATTAAATTAGAAGACTGATTGTAACAAAAAAGTTTTACACTAATGCCTCTTCTCATCGCTTCTAAGTCTTAACGTCCAAGATCTAGAGCGTTAAAGTCTATTATTATAATTTGTAGGATAAAACGTAGTAACTTCCAAAATATTGAGATACATTATGCGGTAAACGTATTATTTTGTAGTCGCGTAAAATGCTACGACGGCCTTTTAGCGCTAACGACATTAACGAACTTCCAATCTCTTATTTGTCTAAGGTACCAAAGGTTAATTAAGCTAAACAAAAAGGGGTTGAACAAAATCAATAGATGCGAATTCATTAAGTGTTAAGCAGATTGAAAACCAAGATGGCGTCCAACATGGCGCCTGTTAAGCGTTGACAAAGAGCCATCGTTAGTTCGGGAGCCCTGTTATTAACCTTATGATGTACGGGCGACATCCATCTTTTGTTAGAGGGGGTGTCAATTGATATTTATAATATCAATTAATATTTGGCAAATTGATCCAATATTTCAGAGAGACGGGTTAAAATGATTTAAACTATTCAGCGAACTAAAATGGTTTAAATATTTGGAACGGAAGAATCCTCTTAAAAAGTATGTAAGTATAAGAAACGTATGTAATTGTTATCTAGGTGTATGTAATATAAATAACAATTATAAGTTTATTCAAAATTCTAGAATAATAAAGTGATAGTTTTCAACATAAATTAAATTAAGAAGCTTTAGTTTTACTGTCCGCAATTTTACATGCGAGCTTGCTCAAAAAAAAGACTACACTGAAAATTGAGGATAAGTATAATTATATTTATATTTTATATGTTATAACATTTATTTGAATAAATAGTCTCAAGATGATCAAAAGTAATGCCAAGTTAAGCCAGACCTCCAAGTCGGTCCGCAGGGAATTGAATGCAACTTTTATTTTGTACAAGTTTGACCCAGATTGTGTAATTTTGATACAAAGATGCTGAAACATAATGTCTATTTACCCGACTACTAAAGAAGGACATTGATTTGTTAAGAAAACTATTAAAATTTTAGCTAGCTTTATAATAGCAATTTAGCGTGATATTAGAAATAGCAGGAAACGTCAAATTCTCAATGCTCTGTCCAGTGTCCATATTATATCAAAATGGCTTTAAAGTCATTATTCCTGCGTTAATATTTATGTAGGCTTTAACTTCATATTAGGCACTAAATAGTTCCTATGTTACTTAACTAACCTAAAAATTTATCGCTTGGGAACCGAACATTCTTCATATTTTGTAAAGAACTAGCTGTGTCCCACGGTGTTACCCGAGGTCTATTAGGGAAAATAAATGGTGATATTTTCCCGCAGTAAAAAGTAGCTTGTGCGTTAATTCAGGGTATCAACTAACTCCATACCAAATTTTATTAAAATTGCTCCAGCCGTTTGGACGGGAAGAAGTAACAAACATACAAACTTTCGCCTTTATAATATTAGTGTGATGTATGTTTAAGAGTATGGGTGTAATAACTCTAGTCACAGCACGTCTGAAAAACAAGCTTTTAGCTTTTAAACAAATCAATTCGTGTTAACAGATTACTTCTTTAGGTGATTAACGCTAATGTTTTCGGCGACATTTCCCCATTCCTTGACGACTTCTCAGAAAGGGTTAAAAGAATCCCCAACACAGTGAATACTTTCATCCAATAATCCCCGGTTCCTCGCGGATTAGCGGGACTGAAGGCAGGAAAAATGCAAGACGCAATCTAGCAAATGGCATTAAAATGTTTCGGTTCAACCCTCTCGCGGCGAAGCTATTTTTCAAACGCAAAAAATCTCCCGGAACTTGGAAGCAATGTAGCGGACGGCACGTCTTGTGCTCGTGTTTACTGCGCCCGAACTGTTTAGATACTTTGCCTAATTGCGAATATTTGTTTCTGTTTTTACTTTATAATTTATAGTTAAGGATTTTGGCAAATATTTTTATGCATATTTTTAAGTCAGTTGTATAGTTATACGAACATGTTGTTTTATAATAAGTATTTAATTAGATTATGCACAATCTATATTTATAGGAATATAAGTGATGTGATTTACGAAAGAAATACTTAATGTTCACACACGACATTATATTATAGTATACATTTTAACTGCTAAGTACAGCACATTATAAAAATATAACCCACCTATAACCTCAAAAAAATCCTTTAAAAAAATGAAAGTAACAGTATTTTTCAAGCAAACTAGTTCAGGGCTGAAAGTGCGTCGCCGTACACAACTACACAACACAAAGAATCCCAGCATTTTTAACGAATGCAAATGGTCTGAACCCTTTCTTCTGAACAAGGAAACGAAACAAAGCGTTTTGTTTTCGCATCACTGATTGCATGTGATAATTGCAAATAGTTCGCAAGCAGATTTTTTGCGCAAGGAAATGTTCTTGTGGGGGTTAAATTGTTGGAACAGTTTAAAATATTATGCCTTACTTAATTTAAATTTAGAAAATGGTGTATTTTATTAATGAGATTAAAATGTCTTGCAGTTTAAAATTTAGTTTTAGTCAGAAGAATAAGAATTCCATTTATTTAATAACGGTTAATGTGTGATTTATTGTTATAATTTCCTGTGGGGGAAAGGTTCATATAATTCAGTTAACTGAAAAGGACGAAACAAGACATTTCGACTTTAAAAATTTTAAGTAAGTAAACGATAGAAATCGCCATTTTGCCGATTCAAAAAATATTCAATGTCACTAATAAAATAAATACATTAATGTAAATCCGATAACACTTTTATAAATAATAAAATAATCATCTTAATCTGAGCTATAAGCGGGTTTATGACTGATATTATGAGCCGTAAAGCAGATGGCGCTTAATCCTAAAAAGCGGCTTTCGTCTAATTGCCGCACTACACCTATAAAGGCTAAGTGACGGGATTCGGTATAATGTGTTTTACATTTTCGCAGCGACGGTATCAGCGGCATAAAACGCCCTGTAATTTATTCTATTGCTGAAAGGGTCGGGTGGGGTGGGAATTACCCAAGGTGGGTGCTAAAGGGTTAAGCCAAATATACGGGGTCGCGGCCGACAAACTTTGTTAATTTATGCGCTTAAAAATGTCAACTGGAAATTATGACGCCATAACACGTTTCCTATCATTAATAGCTTATGGAATTGTGATGATGAGCGGGGGAAAATGAGCTGTATTGAAATGAAATAGGTGTTATAATTCTGGCTAGGCCGTCCAGCCCTAGGCTATACTTTTTAAATAATGAAAGTTTGCCCAAGTATTTTCAGATTACACTCACTACCTATTAAAAAAAGTGCGTTATTTGTCTGGTATTGTATTATATAGTGCTTATTTCTACACAAGTATTGTCTAATATCAATTTATTTAACACAAGCTAAAACTTTGACACGCTTTTGTTATTTATAGGATAATACTCATTACTTTTAGGTACTCAAAACTGAAATATGTAACTGTGGTTTATATTTCGGCAATTATAACATACAATTAAAGTAATTACGGGCAAAAATTTTCCATTGGCAACCCTGGATGAGCAAGGAGTGCCGCGGACGAGATAAGGCGCGAATTGAAACAACCATTGTGGGGGAGAGACTCATTATTTAAATATTGTGATCTGTCGTAAGTGGAGCGTGTCTTCAGATAATTCTTAGCGTTATTGTTCTGTTGATTGCGTTAGGCCAGATGCTCTTAAACTTTGAGAGAGTACTTGCAGGTTAGGTTACAACATTTGATTATTTTTTCTTATTTTTATATTATTTCATAGTTAACTGCAGCAGTAGGCTATGCAAAAAATTCAAACCTTTTTATCATAATGAGCGGTTTAGACAATCTTAGGCATTCTTTTAATTTACTCAATAAATGGGAGTTGTAGTGATTCAGACCATAACCAGAAAAAAAATATATAATTAACTATTTACACACAAAATTGCCGCATATACTGATCTTTTACAAAATACAATATTAATGTTTTCCTTATAAATCAACGCAAATAAGTAATAACCAAGTGAACGTATTATTTCGTAGCACACGCCTCTACGCCGTAGACGCGTAGATGGCATCACAGTTTGAGAAACCCATCGCTAAGCTAACGAGTTTGTCAAAATCATTTAAGGCTTTCTTTAAGCTTCTGATGTGATTGTGACAGTTTATTTTCCTTTAAGTTCAATTTTACTCGGTTTAAAGTTAGCATAAGCTTTAACTGACATTATAAGGAATTAGGCGGAGTTCCAGCCCCAATTTTTTAAAGAGAGTTTGGTCATAGATCGTTATAGGCACAATACATATTATGTCGAAACAAAAACTCACTATGATTACCTAGATTGGGGGAAGGGTCATGTCCTTGGTTACGACATAGCACATGTTTGGACATCATATTGTCTATTACACGTAAGCGCATGTTTGGACAACAAGTCTATCTGGATAATTTTTTTTAGTCGATCAGTATCAATAGTGAAACTAGTTGGTTACTACAAAATTACTATAAAATTATCTCAAAATTTGTACAAAATGTTCCTCCCTTTGCTCCAGGTATTGCACATCAGCTGGCCGGTCTACCTGGGGGGGAGTGGGGCGCGCTGCGCTACCCACCGCCGCTATTGCCGTCACACTCGCACTTCACGCCGCACGTGCTGCCCCCCGCGCCGCCCCCGCCGCCGCAGCCTGACACAGGTATTGCCTAGATAGTGTAGGAAGAATCTAGTAAGCCCTAAGAAGATACTTGGTTCTAGTTTGAAAAATTTCCGCGCGATTGCGTATGCGATCCATCAATACCGTTGATTCAGTGTGATGCAAAGCTGGGACTGGGATGCTCATACAAGCTACAGCCTTAAAAAATGTCACCAGTTATAATTCAGCTCGTTTCAGTGCGGTTACGATCCACCAGTACCGTTCGATCAGTGTGATGCAAAGCTGTCTGACTGGGATGCTCATACAAGCTACAACGGCGACGCACTAAAAACAGCCCTATGCTGATGTTATGACTGATTACCAGTGATCGGAATCGTGGGTGTGATTGATATGAATAATATGGATATGACCACAAAAATCCGGGATTTCCCGGAATCAGGTTTTTCGGATTCCGGGATCCAGAACCGTAGTAAAAGAATTAAACACATTGCTAGGATTAGGAACATGCATGATTTTACAGTGATTTCACAAAAAAAAATCTGTATAAAATTATTATTTTGTATTTTTTTTTGCCATAAGTATTTTAACTTTATTAATACTTAGAAGGTAAAAGGTACGGGCGACGCAGTGTTACCGGAGCGCGCGAGTGGACAGAGCGAATATTGCGATGTGCTGTGCTGTGACGTCATTGCGTCAAGCGCCGAGCCCGAATTGCGCACTTATTTTTGAATTAAATATCTCGGAAACTACACGTCACGTATCGTAATAATTTTTTCTCTCATATTTTTTTATTTTCGACTTAGCTTACGGAGAGCTAAAAAATAATAAGTGAACATTCTTCACTTTATTTACCAGCATAAATTATGTACAATATAATATTATGTAATGTATAATATGTAGAACAGATTTTTTTTTCATTTTATGTTTCCTATTTCATTCCGCCCTAATATTTGGAAATTTCTTTTCAAACTATTTTATATAATATGAATCATTTTATAAACAAATTAACATAATTTTGATTCATTTATTTTAAATTACGTACTCGGACATTTTCTGATTTTCCTGGGATTTCCGGGATTCCCGGGATTACAAGTCTTATCCATAATATTCTTTACATTGAAAATTACACCCAGATTCCGATCTTTACTGATTACATTTAAAGGTTATTGACAGAAAAACAACAATATCCAGCAAAAACTATAACCAACTTTTTGTCGACAGAAGTGACGTCAGAGAATACGACGACGATGCGCGCGCACAGTACGACGAGCCCGGCGACATCGCGACCTTCCTCCCCCCAGGACGACGACATATCCGTCACCGCCTCCGACTCCCCTCCGCCCGACGACCGTCCCGGAGCATTCACGTCCGTCAGACGAAAGTCCCTACATCCCCTACCGCCCCCCTCCTCGTTATTCCACAGCGCGCTTGCAGCGCAACTCTTCCTAAACTCCCCTCTACTCCCTACTCCCCCCGCGTGGCTCTACTCCCAACTCTACGGCGGCTACGACTGGTGGCTCCGACCTCCTCCCGTCAAAGAAGACTCCAACTCCAGTCCAGATAGGGAGGAGGAGGCTGGCTCGACTAGCTCGACCAAGAAGAGACCAGCTTCGCCGGAATGGACCAATCAGGGTGTGAGGACCAGAAGCAAGTCTTTGATCACGTCCGAGCGAAGACCAGTTGACGTCTGGCGTCCGTATTGAATTTATTAACGAGAAAATTGTTGTGAATAATATCGTAAGAGAAAAATTCTATGTGGTGAAAAAAGTTAAATAAGAATTCAATAAATGTCCAATAAAAATTGATAACTTGGTAATGAATTAATTTTTGGACAACCACTTTAAAACCTTGAAGTTGGTCTTAGCAAAGTTTGATTTTAATACTTCTAGTATATTCAAATAATTTTTCATCATTCAAAATATGGAGAATTGTTAAAGATTTTTCTTGACATACATAAAAACAAGCCAACAATTATTATTATTTACCTTCTCTTCTAGAAACTTTTATGTATCTTTGTCCCTTCAGAGTGAAATTCGCAATCTGAAGTTCTACAGTAATTGTCTTCTATACTATTTTATTTAGTATGTATTTTTGATCGTATAAAATACAAAAAATAAAAATAATTTATTGTATTAAAGCTTAGTTGATCTAATAATGTAAAAAATATTTATAGTATTTGTAAATTATTTTGATTTCATGCTACCTAATGTTATTTTAATTTATTTAAATATTATCTAATGGAAAATGAGTCATATTGAGTTTTATAAAAAATGTATATAAAAAGTTTTAAAAAATGCTCAAAAACTAAAGTAAAGTTTGATTTCCAAAATTTCTAAACAGATTAAAAAACCTTGATCTGTATTTATTTACTAAACATAATTCTCTTCAGCGTTTTCTAAATTGTAGTCCGAGAACAAAACAACTTTGTCTAGTTTCAAAATTATTTTAACAATCCTTAATTTGCTCTCTACTTTTAAACTTGACCTCACTTGCACCAGTGTGAAGTTAAAGTTGATCATGGATCAAAATATATCATGTCATCTCTCTCGTATATTTTATGAAACAGATGAAAAAAATCAAACGATTATCAGCCCACATTGGCGCAAAAAGGCTGTAATAGTCAAGTCAATTTAACAGCAAAAGAACGAAAGAAAGACATAGCATATTCGTGACAAGAAAGAAAAAAAAAGAAAACGTTGCATTTTCGTGACAAAACGTGACTTTGCATCGTTTTAACGAAGAAATTATCTTTATAAGCTGTAAATTAACGGCATTAAAACGTAGAACAATAAGCATTGATACGAATTCGATTAGTGATGTCGATAAATGTTTATACGTTAGATAAATAAATGTGTATTTGAATTTGTTTAAAAATATTTGTTGATTGTAAAATGGAGTAATGCTAGGTTGTAAATAAAGTTATCGGAAATTTTTAGACTGTTTATTTTTTGTCCTTTTTAATGATATTATTATTATATTTAATACTTAAATTACTTCTAATCATAATAATTATTAATTAAGGTTTTTTATGACTAATATTAGTGGCGATACGTTAGCTATATCTATACTAATATTATAAATGTGAATTTGTGTCGTTTCCTTTTCACGACCAAACCGCTGGACCGATTTTCCTGAAATTTGGCATGGAGATACTTTGAGGCCCAGGAAAGAATACTTTTTATTCCGGAATAATGCACAGTTCCTGCGCGACAAACAAATTTTGGTACAGCGTTATTTGCTAAGAATAACTTTAAGGTCATGTCGAACTAATAGCGTTGTAGAAGAGACAAACTTGCGTAAAATGTCCTCAGATATCGGGCGTTTGTAAGTTATTATTATTTCAGTTAAACAGATAACCCCACTAATGATTAAAATGAAACTTGGCAAGTGTGTGTATAAAACAATAAACAAGCATATTGGCGCCGGTGGTGTGGGCTCACATTTTTGGATTGCATCCATATTACACTCATACATATTACATACACACCATCCACACTTATTTTACCCCTAATATGATACAAAACTGAACCTTATTACATCGTTGTAAAGGTATTGATAAAGGTAAAATGACACCAAACACTCTGCATATACTGTCGACCGCAAGCGTTCATTACCAAACTGTTTTTATACTTTAATAGATAGCATTATTTGTCGCTAAAAATGATTGTCGGTTCCATTTGATAATTAAAAGTTGATTGAACAAAACATACAATGAATAATTACTTATAATAAATAATGAGTTTCGAATTAATAGTATTCTATTTTTCTATCTATATATATAATATATCTATTTAGCCTATTTGTTATTAATCTAGAGTCTAGACCTTAATCTAATTACTATCATCAAATACGTAGAGTAATTACTGCATAAAAGAGTGACGAATAAACACATTTAAATATTAGAAATGAAGAAGTCCAAAGACCCTAGAATCTAGATTATTAACGATTACATAACTTAAATTAAACCCATCAAGCCCCGTACTCGGCACCGGTGATCGCGATAACAATAGAAAGGCTATTGTGTCTCATTTTTCCACGATCGAATGATGAAGATTATGACAAAAACTGCGTTGAGTTGTAGGTTGAGTTATTCTCAAAATCTTCATTAAATGTGTCTGAGTGAGACAGTAAAAGTTAAAATCTAGCTACATAGGATCGTATCCATTGTTAAGCAAATATAGTTTGACACGCCTAATCCTCGTTTATGCTAAGTATGTTCTGTCCAGGGTTAACAATTACTGCTCTGAGCTAGCTATAGACTGAATAGTGGATTTAGACTATAAGCTTTAGCTTTAATATTGGTTTTTAATCGTTTTAGGTTAAAATCTATTCTCAACGTATGGGATCATTAAGAGTGGTTTGCATCAGAGGCGTGGTTATAGTTACAGTTATGGTCAAAGTTATGGTTATAGTTAAGACTAACTTTAACTTTAACCTTAATTTTGAGCACAGTATTTGACAGGTGTCTGTTGCGTTAATTTTTTTGTTAAAGCTGCAGTTTCTGGGATTAAGAGTTTAAAAAATGAATTAAGTGTCCATAAAATTGACAGGAAAAATATTTGTTATAACAACACTTTGAGCCATAGTAAATTTTTACAAAAAAAAATCGATATAAGTATGAGCGGTTATGGTTATCGTTAATTAATATGGCGTCCTTAACCAAACATTTGACATTTTGCACTGTAGTTATAGTTACAGTTATAGTTAAAGTAAGTTGGTGCAACCCACCCTAAAATGTTAGTTGCACATTTTTAGGTTTAGTTCGATAGATATTTTAGTGGTTATCGTAAGATTCATCCCAGCCTCCTAGGCACTCGGTAAAACAAAACAATGAACGCTGTTAGTTTTTTTACTAGTTTATTCTGCATATTTAGTTAAGGACTTACATAGCGAACACTCCGAACTGCTGCGCGCGTCAATGTAATCTAAGAGTCGAAAAACACCGTTCATACTCTCCTCTGCTGTTGGCAGTATTTGTTCCTTAGGTAGGAGGAATCTGTGCTCCTTACTCCTCAGCTCTATCATGTAGGAGTAGAGGATGTTGGCATCGCCGTAACTCCAATCGACGCTGGTACCGGCAGAATAGTACATCAGGTCCTTTGTAGATCCCACCTTGTATGTGTAACCGTTGGTAGCGAATATACCCTGAAAAAAATCGAATTTTTTATACTACAAGACAGTAAGGAAAAATTCAAAATGTCTTTCCCTTACGGATAAAACCATATTTAACACTGCTGTGTAAATGATTTTATCTATATAATAACTTTGGTGGTGATGTCAAATGTCTTTTTCAACGTACAACAGATAAAAACAGAAATCTCATAGTTCTTGTCTGCTATGATTTTTATTACTTATGCGGGAGCTAGTGTGTCAGAAATTTCAGTGAGAGGTTAGAGTTAAAATTTTAGAACAAACCATACAAGAGAAAACCGAAATAAATTATTTAAATATTTCTTGCAAGATAATAAGACCGCGGTATCTTAATAATCAAAAGACAAGTAAGTTGAAGAAAGTACAGATGAATTGTAACGTAATTACAATTTATCTGTATTTTCATACATAAAATCAAGGCCCAATATTTTAAAATAAATGTACTGGAAGGAAACAGGGTAGGCCTTTGCTCAGAAATTGGACACCATCCCGCATCTGCTATTAATAAATATCAAAAATGTACAGTGTACTAAATAAGTATTAATTAATGTCGGAAATCTTGTTTTCTGATTTTTGTTTCAACAGAATTCACCTTAGCTATAGCAGCACCGCCTTCCAGTAGCTCGACATAGTCAGGACATGCATCTTCCGTGTAGCCCCACGGGAATATGATCGCCTCTCCGTAGCTGTGGAACGATATGAACACCTTGAATGACGTGTCCGGACCCAGTATGAAGTCCTGTCAACAAATCATGCAGTTTGATGAACGAGCTACTCGTATAGCGCTATGATTCAAACCACGAAGTCACAAAACTCTGTTAGATGCTTCATAGTTTGGACGACCTTCGTTTTTTACTGTGGAAATGACAGAAGATGTGTGAAAAATTATGTATACTGAAGACTATTACAGTTAAAAGTTTTGCTAAAAAATTTTGACTATAACGCTGTAAATGTAAAACACAAAAGTAGAGTCTATATTATACTAAAAATAACAGTTATATTCTTTATAACGATAATAAATCTATTTAATCTTTTGGACATTCTTAACTTTTAATGGAATAATTTTTTGACATAATTTGCTAATGGAAGATAACACAAAATCTAAAATCGATCTTTAACTGACTTAACATAATTAACTGAAGTTGGCACTTACTCTAACTGCTCTGGTTTCCGGTTCAGAGAAGGGTTCCGGTCCTCTGTAGAAGATACTTCCGGGGTCATCCGACGAACCATCTTCGCCCTTCTCACCCCAACCGTGACTAAAAAAGAGAACTTATTTTACATGCGATAAAATACTTTTCTTGAAGTACAAGAAATGAGCAGACAGATTGGTTCAACTTAACATTTGTATATGTCTATGAAGGTGCTTCCTTAAATCGTGAAATGATCTTTTGTATTTTAAGCTATTCCAAAGTTCCTAACATTGCACTTACATCTATTTTCTCTTAAAAAACCCTTTATAAGATCTTCTGGCTTGAAGCCCGCGATATTATAACTGAACAGAAATCTACCATAATTTAGATTAACAAACTGTTAGTATTTTTATCTTTAGTCAAACTGTACACACGTATTTAAAAGTGGAAGAACTATATTCCTATTAATCGAACCTAAATCAAGACTTTAGTATTTACCCGAAATTCCTGTTCAAATCCACACCGACGCACTCGCCATATCTCGCTCTGTTCTTGCGCCACATTCTGTCATAGGTGTGTGTGTATTCGTAGCCATCTGGGTTTAATACAGGAAGAAAATACCTGGAAAATATATTCACGGTTTTATGTTGTGCCGATATACTAAACTGTAACAGATATACCCTTTTGCATATTTTATATGATTAGCATGGATATAATATTCCATCCTATTTAATTCTTATAAATCATCCGGATTTATTCGAAGAGACCAATGATAATGATGATGTAGAATACTGGAAAATGATCATGCCTTCACAGTGGTGATAGAGTTTACCTATATGCTCGTGAAAAAACGAAACAAAATTTTGCAAATCTTTAGGCTTTAACCCGCGCGCGTGGATGGATCCTATCCCTTTCTAACATCATCTATCTCTGTCACTCACCAGTCTCTACACGTGACACTATCGTCAAGCTTGTGGAAGCTCCTTACGAGCTGGTCGGCGATGTATGTGACAACCGCCACGCTGATCCACTCCCGCGCGTGGATGGAGCCATCTATCCACACTCCTTCGTTGCTGCTGTTGCCGTTGGAGACTTTTAGGATCTGCGAAATAAAGAAATAAAATGCCTCCAGGACCGCTTTCAATGACGGTGGCTAGTTTTATAGAAGCCAAGAGTAATTTTATGGCGCCCAACTTTTGTGCTCTTGTATCAAGACACACTATACAAGAGCACTTTCGTCGTTTTTCTTTACTTTCGTCATATCTGCAACATCTATCTTGTCAGAGGTTGAAGCAACATTTTCAACATAAACCCACTACCTATCACACCTAAGATCCAGTCCACACGGCGCGTTGCGTCAGCGTTGCGCCGACGCAGCGCTGCTGTTGCGTTGTAACTTGTAATCAAGGTGTTTACACGGCAACACACACATGACGGACAGCAGCCCATGAGACGAAGCGGGAGGGGTGTTGACGTTAAGAATGCTTCGTAATACCGCTGCGATGACGCAGCGCCCGTGTGGCCGGCTATGCTATGCGTCAAACGGCTGCGCTAGGTCGACGCAACGCGCAGTGTGGACTGGCTCTAAGACAGAACTCAGAGCTACGCTATAAACAACCTGAACACGGAGGTGATCAGTACAATGACACAAATGTTAATTAGTTTTACTTTTCAACAAAAATATACATTTATTGGTTTCGTGAAAACTTACCCGTAAATCTCTGCCTTCCACGGACTTGCCAATACTACTGACCGAACATAAGTACGGGTACTGCGCTGCCAAGTCGTCCATAAAACTATTTATCGTCGCAAGACTGTGGTAGCTCGTCCAATCCATTCTATTCTCTAAAAAAACACACGTATTAATAATTTTATAATAATCGTACGCGGAAAATTACAATATACATATTTACCCAATATATTTTATGAATATAACTCTGTTTCTTAAATTCGTAGCTTATATTGTAACAAATTGCGAAAGCCACTGATAAGACTGATAATAATGCACACAATTTTGTTAATCGAATGGCAGTTATTGCAACCAAAAATTCTCACTACTCTTACGTATCTGTTTCTGTCGAAGGTTTTTTGGTAACTAACAGTTGTTATAAATTTATTTTACTATCCTATTACTAAATAAGTAAAACTATGTACATAGTACTATCGTAATATAACGTTGAATTTATTTAAATACCCTATTAGTAAAGTAGTAATTATCGTAAACTAGTTCTATCGTAATATTATCCTAACAAGTTTAATGATTTTTTAAACTGTTATTAATTTCCATTGATACTAAGAAATGATGTCATCTAATAGGTATGTACATAGTACATACCTATTAGATGACATCATTTCTTAGAACGGACTGCTTAGTCAGAATGCATCCGCCAGTTTCGAAAGCGAGGTTAGACATAAAAAATGTATGGGATTTACTTAAGGGTGGGTTGCACCAGAGGCGTGGTTAAAGTTAAAGTTATGGTTATAGTTAAGCCTAACTTAACTTTAACCTTAACTTTGACCACAGAATTTGACAGATGTCTGTTGCTGGTCCGACAAAACGTGGGCGGGGGCGCTGCTGGTAAAGGAGAACTGTCAAAAATGGCGTTTTTGTATGATGACAGCGTTAGTTCCTTTTTTCGCCACATTCATTTAAAGCCTTGTCGAACTCTATGGTTATGGTTAAATATGGCGTCCATTTTTGACTTTAACCAAAGGTTTGACATTTTGCATTGTAGTTATAGTTAAAGCTATAGTTAAAGTTACAGTTATAGTTAAAGTAAGTTGGTGCAACCCACTCTTATTCTTTCTTGAAGTCAGGTGGACCTTAAGAACTGGATACCTCCAACTAAGAGTTACCAAGAGGTTTTCCGATAAATCTTTAATAGTCTGTGATTTTATGAGTTTTTTTTTTCTTAAGTGAACAGAATACAGTGCGATGCATATTTCACATAGCTCCTAGACTAGAAAGATCAATGACCGCTGGTGCCACCTTAAATTATAATGACTATAAGCACTCCGAGCTCCCCAATAATTGGATTTATTTTAAAGTACTACTAATATTACAAAGGCGAAAGTTTGTTAGTTTGTATGTTTGTTAGTTCTTCACGTCTAAACAGCTGGAGCAACGCAGGCTACTTTTTTCTGCGGGAAAATATTACAATTCATTTTCCCTAATAAGTCGAGGGTAACACCGCGGGGCACAACTAGTACGTAGATAAATATGACTTACTTGAAGTAGTTTTCTTAGTTGTTTTATTATAACTTTGCTCTCGCCGTATGACATTATTCAAATCGTTGATGGCTACAACATAAGGGATGTTCCTCTCGATGAACATAGCTTCTAGTATTTGACTCCGTTCTCCATCTACCATCACGTCCATGCCGCTTCGGTCTTCCTTCCAAATGTTGATTGCTGTATTTCATGGTATATTTATTGATTGGAGAGTAAAAAGGTGTTGATTGTAACTAAATATCTACTCTTTTGGCATATTATATCTTTATTGAAGAACAAGGCCTTTATTTAACCCATAAAACCCCCTACGAGCACCGGCGATTGCGACAACAATAGAATACAATAGCATTTCCGAGAATCCCCAATCGAAGGATTAAAAGAACACAAGATATATAATAGATGTTATATTTTCTTTGATTGATTCATAATTACTATCGACAATTCTGCACGCACAGATTCAAAGTTCACTGTATCAAAATAAAACATTGCCTTGGCAACTTGGCATGCCTTAAGATGCTTTACATCATTGATCAAAAAATTTACCACAAAATAATGTCCAAAGTCCTAACCTCCTTCAGTATCCAGTTGTTTCAAGAAGTGCCTCTGTGTTTCGTTGCTCACTTTTATTTCCCATACTTGTGATTTTTTTGGTAGAACCATTTTAATTTAACGACACGTATAGTTATTAAATCACTTCTTTGTTACAAAATCACATTTTATTTTAGATAACAAAATACCAAAAAAATACTCCCTACACAAAATTTTGATTTCTTCAAAATGTCATAAAACCAGAAAAACTTTTTTTAACTAATAAGTTAATAACGTTGCATATTGCGATGGTCATTGCATGTGAAGTTGGAAGAAGATTTTTCTATTAATTTTTATGAACATTTCTAAAAATATTCTAATAACTAAACTACGTGTACACTGGGTGGAGCGAATTTTTTTTTAGATATTCGTTTCGGCATACCTATAAAAAGTTGCTGTCACTGTTCACAAATATACGTACAAAATTTTATTTAAATCATAATAAAGGGGTTTGGGTAATATTGGCATAATTTTCAAATCTCGCGGCCACTCACCAAACCGGCATATTATGAAAAAATATATCAAGAGGAGTAAACTTTATTATGGGGGACATATAGCTAAACTATATCGGAGCCGAGATATTAGGCATTTTATGTTCGTATTTTCAACTAAAAGTAAATTCAATCATAACATGAATACTCAGTAAAATACAAAAAAACTGCATTATTTATTAGCTTAAAGCCTTCCTCGGTAAATGGGCTATCCAATACAAAAAGAATTTTTCAAATCGAACCAGCAGTTCCTGAGATTGGCACTTTCAAACACACAATCACTTCAGCTGCATAATATTAGTATACAAGGTATAACAAAACTAAGTAATAATACTTTAGTGTGTGTACTGTGTATGAGTCCCGTATATAAAGTTTACTGTAAAAGCAGTAGCGCTGAAAGAGAAGATTTTTTTTGTTTTTGTATGGGGAAATCTTTACGCCAGGGAGCTTGCCCATGCAAATCACAAAAAAGTTTCTTAGCAGACAGAAGCATAAAGGTCGTAGTTGACGGCGAATGCTCGGAAACTCAGTCTGTTGATGCTGGTGTCCCTCAAGGCTGTGTGCTATCGCCTACCCTATTCATACTGCATATCAATGACATGTTACAGACCAACGGCATTCATTGCTATGCGGATGATAGTACAGGTGATGCTGTATATACCGGCTCCCCCAATATTTCTCGGCTAAATGTCATTGAGAGTCGAAACGAACATGTGTCTAAAATAGAAAATTCATTGGATAAAGTCTCTGAATGGGGTAGACGTAACTTAGTCCAATTCAACCCCGCCAAGACACAAGTGTGCGCGTTCACCGCTAAAAAGTCACCTATGGTCGTACATCCTCGTCTTGAGGGCACATCTTTGACCATCTCCCCCAGCATTGAAATACTTGGCGTTAGCATATCGAGCGAAGTCCAGTTACGATATTATCTAGAGGGTAAGGCCAAGTTAGCCTCGAAGAAGCTTGGTGTTCTCAACAGAGCGAGATAGTACTTCAGTCCGGACCAACGCCTACAACTTTACAAGGCGCAGGTTCGGCCGACGGCCTCATATGGAATATAAT
Organism: Polyommatus iphigenia; assembly: GCA_963422495.1. NCBI lineage: Eukaryota > Metazoa > Arthropoda > Insecta > Lepidoptera > Lycaenidae > Polyommatus > Polyommatus iphigenia. The sequence goes on from OY730187.1 coordinate 8,811,377, forward strand.
TGTCCTCATCTCTGGGCAGGAGCGCCAAAATACCAACTGCTCCCTCTGGATCGTATCCAACGAAGGGCCGCTCGAATCGTTGACTGCCATAGTGTTTCAAACAGCTTGTACCCCTTGGAATTACGCCGAGATGTAGCTTCACTCTGCATCCTCTATCGGTTGTATCACGGGGAGTGCTCTGAGGAATCGTTCGGAATCATACCACCTGCAACTTTTCGCCGTCGTCCAACGCGAAAAATATTCCATCCTCATCACCTTGATGAGTGGCAGTCTTCGTCCGTGCGGTTCTCGCGTAAATTTCTGCCGCGCACTGTAAAACTCTGGAACGAACTGTCACCAGCAGTATTTCCGGACCTATACGACCTGCAAACCTTCAAGAAGAGAGCGTATTCCCTCTTAAAAGGCCGGCAACGCACCTGCAGCTCTTCTGATGTTGCGAGTGTCCATGGGCGACGGTAGTTGCTTTCCATCAGGTGACCCGTTTGCTCGTTTGCCCCCTTATTTTATAAAAAAAAATCAATTATCACTTAGTTTTGTTACAACCAAGTATAGATACAAGCATAATAATTATTCATTTCATCATTTATTTTTAATTTTAGTTCTTCGTACATTTTAGAAGAATGACTTATGCCCGGTTTCTGAAGTTCCCAGTTATACTCTCATTAGCTATTGATACAACAAAGTTATCTATAAGATAAACGTCGGTTAACTGTCACTGGGTTTCTGAGTACGCAATGAACCGTTCAATAACTATCAAACAGATAAGCAGTTCCACAATCTGTCGTTAGATAGGTCTTTTAAAATTCGCTATTTTTAATTCAGGATTATTACTAGTTTTATTAACGAATACGAATATTTACGAATAAGCGAATAATACGAATATTTTATTCAAGAGTAAATAAGTAAATAAGCATTGTTTTAGTTATAAATTATTAAAATTCGCTATTTATCAGCGGATGAATGAACGATCGTAGTCAATTTTTTTTTAATAAACGTCAAACTCATTGATGTTCAAAAAGGTTTCGTCTAGTTTCCATTTCATTGCCATGTTCATAACTATCGTTTGTGCTTTATCTTTTCTTATAAAACCGTTGAACCGATTTTCATGACATGCACACTGAATAAAAATGCTGCAATTTGCAAATCATTTACCTACTATGTAGTTTTAATACAACCACAGTCCACATTACAGAACACAATACATATTATAATTTATACTAACGGAGAACCAAATCAACATCTGTTTCATGTTTGTAAAGACAAGACTACCTGCTCTTTAATTTTGTTGTAACACTTGTTACTTTGTTTAGGCCAAACAATGCACTTTTTTGGGTTTTGATATCTCACGTTCCTTGGCACTCGAATCGCGTCAGCCAAAATTTCACTATCGAATTTAATAATTTTTTTATCTGTAGATAGACTAGATAAGATTCAATTTATTATGTTAATAGAACCAGCTAGACGTATTTATTTATTTTCTTACAAACACTTTTAATAATATGTATTACGTAGTATAGATATCGGTATAATTATTATAGGTGTCAAAATATTCAACGATTTGTCGCAAATTTTCATAACGGTGATTCCGTTTCGGTGAATTCGGTGACCTATTTGGTCACCGAAATGAAAAAAAAATCACCGATATGAAAAAAAAATCACGGAAATGGTGACTCGGTGACTTTCGGTGACCTTCGGTGACAATAGTTTTCATATCGGTGAATGCATTTTCATCTCGGTGATTTTTAAAGTTGTATTATACAGGATGAATAATAATCTGTGAAATCGTAAAAAAATGTTAATAAATGAAAAAGAAATATGGTGCTTCCTAATGTTTCATTTTTTTGAGCTATTGTATAGCTTTGATCGCGTTTATCAAGAAATTCCGTAACGAAAAACACCTAACATTCGTCTAACGTCGTTTCAGTCAATATTTGTAATTTTTTTTAACTTTAAATATTTATAAGGACACAATATTTACCTTTCATTTTATGAATAAGAAACTCAGAACTGATATTTTGACCTCATGTAGTTTATTAGGATTACCTAACATATTGACTTTTGTTGATTAGTGAATTAGCAAAAACAGTACGAGATAATATAATATGATTATTTAATATTAGAATTTAATGAATCCTATCAAAAAGTAGTTTTGGTTATAATAATGTTAGAATAATAGTTACTCAATTTTTATTTTAACTATTTAACCTAAGTATATTTTTATAACGAAAAATTTTAACTAAGCACTAGAAGATACCTTTTCGTGAAGTTGGCGCGTGGTAATTTTTATTCAAAGCAATTGTGTCAATTATTTCCCAGTATTAATATATTTTGTTATTTGTAATTAAAATCGTTTGTAACATGATTTTTTTTAAAATAAAAATACATTGTTCTATCCACAGACATAGATCAAGATAGATACCGCATGTGTATGTACTTCGCGTGAAATATCGCGTTCCCAAACGATGAGCAATGCTCGTCTTTCGAAAGTCTGTTCTTTAGTCTGCTATCGGAATCGGACGTAAATCGGAATTTTAAAAATGCCTCAATGCCTAAAATGGCCGTATTGAGACACGTTTCTTATCATCGGTACGTCACGGAGGCAAAAGAGTTGTGCAGTTATAGCTGATTTCGTGATGGATTTTTTGTGATGGATATAGGCTATGTTTTGTTCTGAAAAATATTACAGATAATTTCGAAAATTGCAAAAGTGTAACCCAAAGTGTCAAATTTTTTCCATAAAAATACATTATTTCGCTTGTAAAAATCACGCTGTATACTATTTCGGTGAATTTACATTTCGGTGAATTTTGTTTTCATCTTGGTGACTGACTTTTTCATCTCGGTGACAGCTACAATATAAACGTGTGTGCTACGTTTGTTTATTATTTAATTTTTATGTCATTAGTTTCATAGTCATAAAACATTAAAATTGAGAGGAAACTTCGGTAAAAACTCAAAAAAACAGAAACAAAAAAGTTCACCGAAATGAAAAAAAATATGGACATGTTGAAATTCACCCCTTTATTACAGTCATAATATTATGTCGTCAAAACACGAAAAGAGACATGTTGTCCCGTTTTTGGTTTATCGGAGACTAGCGACCCGCCCCAGCGTCGCACGGGTATAAAAGATATAGCCACTGAAAAAATGATTAAAATCGATAGCCTATGATCCTTCACGTGGTCTACTTCTTACCAATGCCAAATAACATAAAAATTGCTTCAGTAGTTCGCGAGATAAGCCCTTTCAAATAGATATGAGCGCCGTCACTCAATTCCACGGCGGCGGCGCCGGTCCAAAATTACTACGGCGGTGGCGGCGTCGGCGGCGTGAAGCGTTTCCGCGCGGAATCTTCCCGATTGCAGAAACTATTTCACTTTCAAGCAAATGACAAGTGAATACTTTCCGATTTTGATGTCATTTTGACAGTACTGACATTTCTTTTGTATGAATGAAATAGTTTCCACCACGGATTCGAGAACATCTCACCGGCCACCACTGACCGCGGATGGGAGTTTGACATCCGACGACGGAAAATTATCCAAGGATTAGAGCCGTTTTTAAATAGTTTTTGAATTATCTCAAAAAGAAAATCCCAATCCCGCGTTCATGAAAAAGTTAAAAGTTTTTATATTTCAAAATTGGTACAGATTAGACAAAAACACGTTATATAATGTTTGTAGGACATACAAAAAGCTACATTATGAACCCTTTTTCGGTCGGCTACCGCTTATGGGGGCCATAAAAACAAAGAAAATCGATTTTCAGTTTTTATTTTTTTCTGACTAAACTAAGTCGATGCCGAGAGCGCATGTTGCTTTAAAGGAAAGCTAATCATTACCGCTACCACGGGTAAAAGTGCCAAATCCCTAACCCGTGGAACTTTTTAGTTCTATGACTTAAAAAAATCCGGGATTGGCAGAATTCGTGGACATTGTTTTTTTATTACACTATTCGATCGTGTTGCTAACAAGGAACAAATTCTGCGAAGTAACTATAGTTATAAAACTTTAAAAAGTACCAATTTTCTAAAAATTTAATTTATTCATACATTTTGGCGAAATATCTCGCGGCGGCGCGTCACTCTTTTTCCTCGGCGGCGGCGCGTCATGAGATTAGCGGCGACGACGGCGCGCCGGCGCGGCGCTCATATCTACTTTCAAATAATTTCCCCCGTTTTTTCCACATTCCCCTATTAGTTTTAGCGTGATAAAATACAGCCTATAGCCTTCCTCAATAAATGGGCTATTTAACACTGAAATAATTTTTCAAATCGGACCAGTAGTTCCTGAGATTAGCGCGTTCAAGTTAGCCCTTTCAAATAATTTTCCCCGTTTTTTCCACATTTTCCTCTATTTCTTCGGTCCCATTAGTCTTAGCGTAATAAAAATATAGCCTATAGCCATCCTCGATAAATGGTCTATCTAACACTGAAAGAATCATCAAAATCCGTTGCGTAGTTTTAAAGATTAAAGGGAACAAAGGGACATGAGGGAAAAATAAGCGACTTTGTTTTATAATAAGTATAGATATAGAAGTTACCAGTGTGACAACTACCAAATCATAATTCTGTTATAAAAATTACTTATTTATTAATTAATATCACATTAATATGAATCAAGGCTTGACAAAACAACAAAAGAGCCGACAGTTCATGAATCATGATATATCCCAAAGACTGGCTACGGAAATTTTGCATATCTGGCGAAAAGCGTCGCTTCCCAAAAAAAGAAGTATATTATTGACTTGATTAAAGAACTGCAAGAAAAATGAAGATAGGCCGTGTAGATTTTTTTTATATTATGAAAATTGGGGCCGTCTACGGGCTGTTCGCCCATATCCTTTTTTTTTTAATTTATTCTATAGATTTTTCGCACCAAGGATAAATGAAATAATATTATTAAGTAATTTTAATTAATTGTAGTCCATAACGCCATGGATTTTTTTTAAATAGAATAGATTAAAATATATACGGGCATTTCTCCAGATTTGGATTATTTAGTTGATTCCCTGGTACATTTTTATTTCTGCATATTTTTTAAAATCAATATTCGCATATTATTCTTCAGTGAATTATAAAAATAATTATCTATTTGGGCCCTTTTTCACTTCACAATTGTAGAAGATATTTTGATTTAAATTTTTCTAACCTAGGGAATCAACAAAGCTAATAGAAAATAGCTTTTTCAGCTAAAAGAACATGTTCAATTTATACAATAAACATGTATAAAATTTACTACAAACTAAACTTGTTCGTTAAAACCAAATACAATGAATGGAAAACGAATTTATTTGAAATATTTTGACTTTAAGAACTTTTTTTTATATATTTTACTTTTTGTTGTCATTTATTTGTATCAGTATATGAAGAGAATGTAATTTATTTTAATAAAAATCAACAGATATGTACCAATTAGATAAATAAATGTAAATATTTTGATTCCCTACTTAAAATACCCAGGGAATCGTCAAAATGTATGTATAGGGAATCAATAAAAAGATAGTTTTTCCTGAGCTATACAAAAACTGTACATATATATTAAATTATAAATAGGCTAACTAAAAACCATACTCATTATCGTCGTATACATTGTGTCTAAGCAAACTTAACTTTGGAAATGACATTGTAATTAGCGAATAGGGAATCAATTGTGTAAGGAACCAAGGTTGAGGGAATCAGATATTTTCCTTTGTAACTCGGAAACGGAGCAACGAATTGTGTGACCTCCTTCCATGATGTTTAGAGGGCTACCGAACCTCCCACCCTGCGCACCCGAAACTACGTGCTACTTATAACTAGGGAGGTACGAGCCTCCAAGTGAAGCGTATAGGGAATCACTATGTGAGCCAGGACATAACTTTGATTGGTTTTTTCTATTTATATAACGATATATACGTTTATATATAATTGTTTTATAAATATTTTGCTTATACTCTTACGATTTATTTACTTTGAAATTAGAATTTCATCGTATTTGTGGGATTTTTTTGGGAATTTATAGTGAATTCTGGGGACAGGACACGTCCAGGGAATCAATTTTTCGACCTTTAAATTAATTTTAATTATATTTACAATTAAGTTTTTCTAAAGAACCTAAGTGGACCAGTTAGATCACACCTTATACTACTATAAAAAAAATACAAAGGTCTAAGGTAGTTTATACGTCCGGACAACTAAATTTTACGGTTTGGAGAAATAGCCATACATATAATAAATAAATATATATTTATTGTTTTATAAATTACATAATTATAATGTTAGTGTTTTGAATGGTGTGGTCTCAGTGTGGCGGCCAGTAGATCCGACATAGGCCGTGTAGATTTAAATGCGACTGTAATAAATATGAAGAAAATGAATTTACAAGAAAAAAAATGACTGCGTAACAAAGAGATCCTAACCAGACGTCTTGTTCTCTTTCTTTGCAATTTGCATGATGACTTAACAACCGAAAGAACGAGTTCAAGTAATTGTAGCTTCTTCTTGTAGCTTTTACAAGCTTATCAATCGCCATAATAAGTGGCTGCTCAGCCACCCAAGAAAAAGAGATTCAATTTTCCATCATTAGCTCTCGTATGCGATCGTGCCTGAGTCTCTGACAGAGCAGCTGTTATTATAGCTTTATCTGCTTCTTAATCTGTGTTAAAAGATGTTGTTTGTTGGTATTATTAAATCAAAGGATTCTAGTGCTGTCATTAATCGTTAAAAATGCGATGAGAAACAATGAAAAACAGATCAGCCAAAAACTTCTATTTAAACTGAGGTAGAACCAAATGTTCCGCCGTTCCAATAGAGCTAATTCACACCGTTGCAGTCAGTGTTCACTGGCGCGCTGTACGCGACGGTCGTATGCGAGTGTGTACGGTTAGCAAGGACATTTTTAAAACAAACTTTGTTTTATTTTCATATACTAAATTGTATGTAATCAGAGAGCAAAATGATATTTTGATTTTGATTTGTATAATTTTTATAAAATCTTGTGTTTAAAACAAGATTTTGTAAAAATTATACAAATAAATCTTTAGGGATTACCTTTCACATGTAACTATCATAGTTGTTCACAATAGATGAATAATTTTTACTTGACTAGAGTTAAGCAAAAAGTAAGGGTTATGTGTCTCACAGGCTATGTAGGTATGTATGCATGTATGTATGTAGGTATGTATGTAATATGTATATGTTACCGTTAATTTGCGTAAACCAGTTAGCTGTTAAAGTGCAGATTAACGCGGTATTCTGCAGATTATCTGGGTGAGTCAGTTAAAGTGCAAAAATTTGATTCTATTCTTACATTACTAGATAATCTACAGAATATCTAGGTAATCTGCAGACTACCGACCATGCATACGGTAAATTGCATAAAACAGGTTCTTGTTTGAATAAATCATATTATTTGGTTGTAGGGATAGGGATTATTGAATATAATTTTTAGAACATTAACAAAGGAATAAAATATTAAAATTTAAGTAACTAAAATATTACTGCGCTGATAAAATATAACAGATCAAATCAACTATAAGAAAAACAATAAAAAACAAATAAAAACAGTCTAATGTCAGCCATACAGCAACCGTCTACCGGAGAGGTCTACCTGTGCAGGTATGCCTGCGCAAGTAAATCGGAATGTGTGTGGGAATAGACCTATGCAGTTGCTTGGACCTGCGCAGGTGACCGGCGCAAAATCGAAAATCAATTCTTTCGAGTGACACCTGCGCAGGCATACCTGCAGGTGACCTCGCCGGTAGACCGTAGCGTGTGTGGTAGCCATAAGGTTAACATGCTTAAGTCAATTTTTTTAGGACATAAACGAAGAAAGAGTTTAGCCGAGAATGTGAAAGAGTGGCATTGTGTTTTGTATTATGTAATTTCCTAAGATTGTTCTGGATTTTTAATATGTTATTGGTAGAATATTATCCATTAGATATTTGTTATCATGCACAAGTGTAGGCCAGTGATACAACTTCCAGAAACGTGCCTTTTGTGTTCCCTCATAAACTCCATCAAAAGTTTTAGTAAAGCGTCTACCATTTTACTGAATCGACCGACTTGAGTCCTTGAATGCATTGACTTTTACTTAGACTTTGACTAGACTTTGGACTTTACCAAATAGAAAATCGATGCTAAAAATTGTTAAAAGAACATAGATTTCCCGCCACTTATTTGACACTGGCCATGGTTATAATTATTATAGCCGAAGCGTCATAATAAAAAAAAAAGAAACAAAGGATAAAATATTCAATATTAACTTCAATGTTGTTGTTGTTACTCAATAAACGATAAACTTAATAACAAAAAAAGTCTTAATTTGTAATAGACTTTTTTGCAGTCAGTACTTGCGGGCGTTTGTTTACCAGTCTTTCGGGGAGTTACGCTTGCGTTCGGTATGACGAATGCCATAGGCCTGCATCCTTGTCACGCTTGTTACAAAATAATATTGGCATCTCACACTTGTCTACGTAGATCTAGATACTTATAGTTTGTGTATGTGTGTAATGTTTTGAGTGTATTGTTTTAGGATTGCTTTTCAAATGACATTTCGTAGAGTACGGCACGTCTACCTCAGTTTAAATAGAAGTTTTTGAGATCAGCACACACGTCGATGTAGATCGCAATTGTAAAAGTATACGCAGAAATTATTTTGATGGTAGAAAAGGTGGCTGTGATGGTACAGTTGTGAATATAGTTTTCAAAGGAGATGTTATTCGTTTTATGGAAGAAGTAATTAACAAACTACTAAAGTAGTTTTTTGTTTCAAATGCCTAATTGTGAAATAAAAAAACAATTTTTAACCCATCAGTCGTGGCAAAACGAGACACAATAGCTTTTTCATTGTTATCGCGGCCGGATGTGGCCGCTTGGGGCTTCATGAATTAATTCATGAAGCCCCAAGCGGCCACATCCGGCCGCGATAACAATGAAAAAGCTATATACCAAACAATCTATTTTTTTCTGATGATTATTCCTTGATAATATTTAATTTTTCTTGATAAAAACATTGATACCACTAACTAGAGCCTGTAGCCAAGACTTTTTCTTTATCGTTTCTTTATAGAATCGTCGATCAAAATGTACAGAATTGACATTAGACGAGTCGAACGTCAACGTCATATTCGCGAATTTTTAAGTCAATTTCATACATTTTGATCGGCGATTCTATAGAAAAGCGATGAAGAAAAGGTCTTGGCTAAGGGGTCAGTCTTTTATTTAACATATTACAATGTAGTTTTTTTTACAAGGAACAGCAAATAAAGAAAAATACTATTTATCAAAACTAGACTAATGTTTTCAAAAAATTTTGTATTTTTCGAAATTTCAATTGGGTTGGGGCACCTCAAAATATCAAGACAAGTAAACCATATTTTGTATGCAGAATTTACTCATCACAAGGCAACTTTTTATTGCTATGCCATTAAAAAAAAATTAAAAAAAATTTCTTCATACAAAATCGCTCCACCCTACAGTGAGTCTGTGTACAGTGTACACCATGAATCATCGACCATCGTTCCTAAATGATAATATAATTTAAATGTTTGTTAAATAAAGTTAGGTAACACCGTCTACCAAGAGATGGTAAAGTTCACAAGGACGCCCGATATATACAAAAAAATTAGCTGGTTAGGGTTCCGTAGTCAACCAAGTTTTGTTGATTACAGAACCCTTAAACGGAACCCTAACCAGCAGATTTTTTGTATATTGATTAGGTTAATGGTTATAGAGTAACATTGTCCTACAAAAAGAACAATCTATATATTTTTAGGACCATCAGATCAAAGTATGAAATCCTTTCTATCTCTGTTAGCTACCACCTTCGAGATTTTCCGCAAATAAAATTATTGTTGTTCGTCTTATCAAAATGAAGCTACTCACAAAAATTTGCTTGATAGTAATAAAAAAAAAATCTAGGGAACCCGGACCAAGTATCCTATGTCCTCGGGACTCAAAGTATCTCATACCAATTACTATATCACACCAAATTTAAGAAAATTCGATTCAGGGGTTACGGCGTTAAGAGGTAACAAACAGACAGACACTTCCGCGTTTATAATATTAGTATGTATGCACGAGATGCCGCTACTCATTAGCATCATAGTTCGACTGTTTTCGCATCTTTGAGTACATTAATTGAATGCACAAAACCGGCGCAGTGAAATTGATTTACGCGAGCTGTTTGTGCCGTAATCCCGCGCGGGGCGGCGGCGACACGCGCCTACATTACACGGATTACATTTACCTGGATATTATACCTGGTGATTTGGACGTAAACAGTGATGACGCTGGCCCCGGGCAATAAAGGCGTAATATCAAAAATCGTTTTGTTCAGGAGAGACAAAATAAGCTAATTTGTTTATAGTGCAGCGCACAGTGGTCCAAAACAAGCGTTTGAAGTGTAATATGAAAGCTAATTTTTAACCGACTTCCAAAAAACGAGGAGGTTATATGTTTGGCTGTGGATATTTTTTTTGTATGTTCAACGATTACTCCGCCGTTTGTGAACCGATTTTCGAAATTTTTGTTTTGTTGTATTAAGTTTCACTCCAATTTGGTACCATGTTCACAAAAGTGATGACCTGATGATGGGATCCAAGAGTAATCGAGGGAACTCCTCGAAATTTGTATGGAAACATATGGTGATTTTGGTTTTATGTGAAGTGTACTAAGAATATGCTACCAAAAAGTCAAATATTGGGTCAAGATATACCATGGTTTCGAAGATGCTGAGAGAACTCCTGACTCCTTATAGATACACGTTTGGGAGTTTCGGCGTTGTTTTAAGAACAGAAAGCATATGCTACTATACAATTCATATTCATCATCATCATCATCATCATCATTACCACGTCGTGTTAAGGTCACCAATGTCTCATGGCACAGAATATATAATAGTACAAGGCATAGGTATGGATACAATAATAATAATAATTATGTACTGTATAACAACATCTGTTTGTTTATACACGGCGGTCGGTGCTGCAGAGGCGACGGCGTCGACGCCGCGCCGCGCGTGGCGGCAGACGACAGATCGAATACTTTACTAACTACTTTATAAAATTTAAATAGACAAATATAATTAAAATAAAGTTATTTTAAAAAGAGCATTTAAACAAAACAAAATCATTAAGTGTATTTTTAATTAGTTACACTTATTATCGATAGATGGCGCACTAAGTATCGATTTCACTTCTTGATTACAAGAACAGCTGTCAATTATGATAATATTAAATATTATGAGTAGCTACGCTACATCCTATGCAAGTTTATACAATTTTTTATCTGATAGATCCTTCGATCGTGGAAAAACGAGACACAATAGCCTTTCTATTGTTATCGCAATCGCCGGTGACCGCTTGGGGCTTGAAGCATTAAAATTTTTAAATTACCTAGCACAATATGTTCACTTCACTGATAATATATTATTTTGTGAGTGTGAGTAGTGACTCTTAACAAATTGTAATAAGATACGTAAAATATACGCGATGGTTTACCTACTAGTGTAACCAGTATTATAGTACTCTGTGGTGTAACTAAAAAGAGTGAAATTATTATTTTTAACAAACAATTAATATGAACTAAAAAGTATTCAATAATTTTTCCTATCTAATAGTGCCTTTTTCCGAATTCGGCTAAACCTCAACTATTTCTGTACTCAATCTTCATAATTTTGAAGTCGGTGCCAGTTCCAAAAGTGTCAAATATTCTGTCAGAGAACTGAAGATTCAGCTATCTGGTACCGACTTCAAAATAATGAAGATTGAGTACAGAAATATTTAGTTGAGGTTTAGCCGAATTCGGAAAAAGGCACTATTAGATAGGAAAAATTATTTAATACGGTACTTTTTAGTTCATATTAATGTTATTATTGTTTTTACCTTGGAAGTCGGTTTTAATTTTTTGTTAAAAATAATTTTACCTATTTAACCATATTAAAATAATTGCAATAGTGTAAAAATTTATTGAAATAATTGAAAAAATGTATAATACAACTAATAAGCGATATTGTTTCAATTGCAAGATTGTTTATTGACTTTAAAAAAACATCAAAACCGCTTGAGATTTATGACTCTAACATAAATTATTATACGACGTTTTTTCCGCTTTAGCTTTCGAGCGTACCAGCCGATTACTCCCTTCTTCTGGGGAATCTTACAGCGAAAGCTTAGCTGTATCGTATCTTCACTGGTTTTTTTAGTTATGTGTCATAGAGTAATGCAAGAATACAGATTTAGTCGTAAGAGAATTTTCCATTCCATAAAGCTGTTGTTAAAACGTTATTTAAAAAAAAGAAAAAAATAGGGGTGACAGAGTAGCCAAAAATCAAATAACATTAAAAAGGGCGTAACTGGTGTTTACCGCTTTATTGCCCGGGGCCAGCGATGAGGCTTCAGTCTGGGCCTTTTTAAAGGTTTTCGGTGATGAGTGATTTCATTGACAGCCAGCTAGTCTGTTTTCATAGGGATCAAGTTCTTGAGCGGTATTTTGAAGTACTCCCTATTCCTTATACTCATATAAGCCACTGGGACTGATTATTACCGGCATAAATGTCGATGGCACAATCGACGTTGATCAAGGTCAACTACATACAGGGTGCAATTAAACCTTCCTGCCAAATTTTGATATATTAATCTTTGTTTTAAATAAAAATGCACGTATTTTTTCTTTTATAAAGAAATATATTTTCTACACGTTCGTATTATTCTACTCGTATCATTGGCCATGGGAGATACCGCAATAGATCTGTAATCGCTTAATCGCTATTCAAAATGAGCGCTACATTATACGACGATGTGAAATATAAAATTATCTTGCTACAGCTTTTTGCTGGTGCGCAGCCTCAATGAACGACATTTAAGAGGCCGGGTCCCATCGAAATTCTCATACATACGTAATACCAAAATCATTTTCTCATACGAAAATATTTAACATGTTTGAGTTATTTTTCAGCTTAAAATAATAATTACCTAGGTTCCTGCACAAAAATTTACTACAAAATATTTAAATACTACATTTTTTTTTGGTGTAAATATTTTGTAGTTATTTATATATTTTTTAGTGGTCTACTATATTTTTGAGTGTTTAATTATTTAGTAGTAAATATTTTACTAAAAAATATTTAAACACAATAAAATATTTTATTGTGTTTAAATATTTTTTAAAATAGTAATTACCTAGGTTTCTGCACAAAAAATTACAACAAAATATTTAAATACTAAATTTTTTTTGGTTTAAATATTTTGTAGTTATTTATATATATTTTTAGTGGTTTACTTTATTTTTGAGTGTTTAAATATTTAGTAGTAAATATGTTACTAAAAAATATTTAAACACAATAAAATATCTTTTTAGTGTTTAAATATTTTGTAGTAAATTTTTGTGCAGGAACCTAGGTAAATACTATTTTAAGCTGAAAAATAACTCAAACATGTTAAATATTTTCGCATGAGAAAATGATTTTGGTATTACGTATGTATGAGAATTTCGGTGGGTACCCGGCCCCTTAATGGCTTTACTTAGACCTTTATAAAGTCTGCACCGGGGCTCCCAGGAATAACCAGACTCCGCTTATAATATAGGCTATCATTGCGAATCTATTGACACCTTATTCAACAAAATCCAATCAGTAGACTAAACGCTACTGTTAAAAAGCATAAAATGTAATAAGTATAACTATGGATAAAACACACTCGAAAAAGTGCAAGTTCTACACAACAAAAACATTTCTGACGAAATCACATCCACAAAACTTTCACTCGGCCAATCCCAATCACTATAATAAATAAGAGGACGCCGATAAATCTAACAAGCGAGTAACAAGCAGTAGGGGGCGCAATTAAAAAGATAAACGCGTGTAAGACGAAATAGAGGCGACATTTGGGTGGCGGGCGCTGGGGTAGCCGTCTGGTTAGCGGGTTACCATGAGAGCGGCCCTACTATAAGTTCTGGCAGTCACTACATTCTCGATTTAAAAAAAAAACTTTTTGGGAATGTTAGATTTTTAATGGAGTTCTATTAAAATCTAAATGGTAAACGGATAGCCTGTTGGAAAGGAATTATTATACTTCCACTACATTATATTTTGTAGGAAATAGATTTCAGCCACTGCTAAATAATACCTTTACATAAAAATATATTTTACACTATATTATATTTGATTTGTTTATAGTATGAAGTTCACAAAAAATTATCATATGGTTTTGGAAAAAAAATGGTCCATTTTGGGCTACTAATAACTTTTTAACTTTATGTAATACCCGATGTCGCCCGCAACACTATTTCATCAAAATCCGTCTGTCCCGCGTAAACCGTACATTTTTCCGTTAAAAAAAGTATCCTATGTACTATCAGAGAAGTTGATTCCTATGCAGATGGGGGACCTACGTAGTTTGGTCGCATTACGTCAAACCCAGCCGACAGATCACAATTAACATTGAATTGACATGATCGACCAAATGACGTTGGTCTCTCAAATGCATAGGAATCAATTTCTTCGATGGTACTTTCCCGAGATTTAAAATTAGTTTAAAATATATATATCTGCATACCAAATTTCATCGAAATCGGTTTAGCGATTTAACTATGAAGAGATAAGAGGCAGACAGACAGATATACAAATAGACAGACAGACGCACTTGCATTAATAGCTATCATATAATATTTCAATCGGAAATACTGTCAAGGATGTATAGGATGATAAAATTAATAACGTTAGTAGTCACGATGTTCACGTGCATTTAGCCAAAACTTATATTCATAATATTATGAGCTGCTGGTGCAGACCAGTCTTGCGTAACATGATTGAATTAAAGATCTTTAAAGTTTAATCCTATATCCTATGTCTATGGGTTGAATTTGAACGTGTAAAATAAAAATCACGAAATCGGTTAATCCGACAATGACAACACTGAAAGAAAAATCATGCATTGTTTTCACCTTATTTTCCTGTTCTGGGGTTTTCACAATCAGGTGCCATGAAAATTTCGACTCTCTGTAATATTATAGTAATAAATTGGTCCCGACGAATTAATTAGCATCGTAACTTCCACGATTATACTGACGACGTAACTTCGAACTAGGAAAACTATGTCAAATACTCACGAAAACATTTCGAGAACGACAAATCGAGATCGAGAACTCGTAGTAGCGCTATTTCATTAAAGGGGAGTGCATGCGAGGGTGGCGGGTTTACTGAAAATATCTGATTACATCTAATTATCGAGCGCCGCGACGCTTAGCGCCTTGCCGGCTCCTTCATTACGAGGACTTTGTTTGTCTTCTTTATATCTATTGGAAATCTTTATAGGTGATATAAAAGAAAAGGGATAAGGTGTTTAGGGGTTCTACGAAATAAATGAATTTCTATTAAATTGGTTTTAAAATGAGAAAATCAAACATGCGCAAATTTAAGATGAAAGTTTATTTCGAAGCAACGGTTTACCGAAATTTTAAAAAATATGCCATAAAACGTCATAAAAATTTCGTTGACAATGCCTTGACACCACATTGACACTATTACACGCTTTTGAAAAACATAGGTACTCAAAATCTTTCGTAATATTTTGTAAGTTATTTTCGAAATTAAATGTGAATATAATCAGTCAACGTGGCGCACTCCCAAATACGTTTTCAAACATGGAAAATCACAAGTCTCAAAGACGGCCAGAAAAGTTTTCTAAAGAACCTAAATACAAAAGGAGGTAAGGGATCTTGTGATCTCCTGTTTCATGCTAAGTACGAGGGATTGATAGGTTTTTAAGTCGCATCTGAATACTGAATAGTAATCAGAATTTCGTCATAAACTTGTGTATTTCGGCAAAACGGGCTTAGGGTCAGTTTATATTGCAATGTGACGAGGCGATGCTATGGATTTTTGAAGAGCCATTTAAAAATTACAGCTTAATGGCAGGTAAGTCCGTTTTGAATGCATCTTACCAATGCATCGTATCGTATCGTCACGTTGTTGCAATGTAAACTGACTTAAGTCTTAAGCCCATTTCTATCTGTAGTGCCTAGACTAGTCGTTGGATTGACCAATGCAACAAAAAAGTGGTTTCCGAGTTTGGTCAGGCTGAACATCTGATTGCCTGACAAGAGTCGGATTAACATGTAAATGTTTGTTTAAAAAAGCAATCATAAAATTTCGTAAAGTAGACAAGAAATACCTTGGTATAGACTGTTTCTTGTCTTCTCCACGTACCCGCTTGGTCCTTAAAGCGCAATACACACTGAGCCCGCCGGGCTGCCGACGTATGTCGGCAACTTTTTGTCGGTGGTCTAGTTGGCGGCTTCACATAATACAAGTCGGAAAATTTGGTCGGCGGCATGTCGGCGGCTTGAGATGAGAAATTTATTTGGCAGTCAGTGATTGGTCTGAGATTGCCGCGTGTCTATAAGTGTAATACACACTGAGCCCGCCGGGCCGCCGACAAAGCCCGGCGTCACAACCCGGCAGCTTGTATGAAAAGAATGATGTCGGCAACATGCGCCCGCGCGTGTTATCCGCCGACATGTTGGCGGCTTGGGTACGCCTGCACTCAGTTGCCCGGCGACACAACCTATAGAGACGCGTCAATCACTGACCAATCACTGACTGCCAAATAAATTTCTCATCTCAAGCCGCTGACATGTCGCCGACCAAATTTTCCGACTTGTATTATGTGAAGCTGCCAACTAGACCGCCGACAAAATGTTGCCGACATATGTCGGCGGCTCGGTGGGCTCAGTGTGTATTGCGCTATAGGTTGTGTCGCCGGGCAACTGAGTGCAGGCGTACCCAAGCCGCCAACATTTCGGCGGGTAACACGCGCGGGCGCATGTTGCCGACATCATTCTTTTCCGGGTTGTGTCGCCGGGCTTTGTCGGTGGCCCGGCGGGCTCAGTGTGTATTGCGCTTAACATCGCCGACTTACAGCCATACACATCAACAAGGAGAGCTCCTCATCTATGGATGTGAGCATCCCAGGAGAGAGGATCACCAACATCGAAAAGTTGCTCCGAGATAGAGATATCCAGTACCACGTCACTGGTGAACAGAGCAAGAAGATACGATGTCCCACGCCAGTGCTTCGTCCCACCAAGATGTTTACCTCCAGTAAGTTGACAAAGAGATTATTCCAGTAAGTTACTAGTTGAAAAAGACAGAGAAAGAGTATCGATAAGCTGCTCCAAGATAGAGACGTCCGGTGCCATGACACTGGTGAGCAGAGCAAGAGAGTACGATGTCCTACGACAGTGTTTCGTCCCTGTTTACGTCAAATAAGTGGAATTCGTTGAGAAAGAGAGAGAGAGGGTGTGAGAGAGATAGAACATAGGTAAAATACTTTGACACTGGGAAATCCGGACCCCTACTTTAATTCTGCTATTTTTATGCAACAATCATGCATCTGTGTTACTGATTTGATCTAGTCTGTTTCATATCGAATACACGATGGTGTAATGTCAATATTAACGATTTTATGTTTTTTAACCCAAAATTTTAACAATGTTATTATTTTACCTGTAAAATGAAATTAGTTTTACCTTTTAGACCGAGCTATGGACTGGAAAGACTTCCATCCACTGACCGTGATATACAATGCGTTGGAAACCCTGGAGGAAAAGTACCCATCCATTTGCACGGTGTCAAATATCGGCAAGAGCGTCGAAGGTAGAGATATAAAGGTAGTGCTATCGTGTTAGTATTTCATTTACGTAAGCGGCTCCCTAGACCAACAATAATATTGAATAAGATTACAAGGCGGGTGCCTTCAATATTAACCCTATAACATTGCACAATACGTGATATTGCACAATAAAATTATTGATCGTATAGGGGTCCGCTTAGATATTATTAATTAACACGCAATATTTGTTTTATTGTCATGTTGCCCCTCTTAAACTTGTATGGCTGGCCCGAGAAATGTGAAAAACTACTAATGCGTAGAAAGCCTTAAAGAAAAACTATAACAGCTCAGAACAGCTCAGATAAACTTTATTAAAATAGCTTAGTGCTATGTATTAACAAATGAAAAATTAAAATCTAAATCAATAATAATATCGTGGATGACTACGGAAATCTTTTTTATATGTTGCCTATGACATATTAAGCGGACTTATGCTCTTTTATGGGATGAGTGAAAAATGTCTGGTACCTTATCGGATAACGAATATTGCATTTTCTATCGACCGCGCGGCAAATAATTTATATTATGTAGCCCGCTGCTGTAGCGTTATCACACACCGAGTGCAAGTCATCTTTTCCAGATGTTGAAGATCTACCGTTGTATTTCCAGATGTTGAGGATATCTAACAGTGACGCTCGGAACAAAGCGGCGTGGCTGGACGGCGGTATCCACGCTCGGGAGTGGATCGCGGTGTCTGTGGTCGCGTACATAGCTCATCAGTTCGCCACCAACTATAGCGCGCTGCCGGAGTATATTACTAACAAGGATTGGTAGGTTGTGGAGTCTAGGGCTCCCGCACACGGGCCACAACAACAAAACACCGTCACTGGCGTATTTCCTGTAGTTTTTATACATTTTTTGGCGCCGGTGGCCGCTACACGTTACAACGATTCACTTTACGACCAATAGACTAGCTTAAGACCGGGCTGCCAAAAATATCAAAACACGCTAGCCCCGCCTACATACCCCGCTATCCTCCAATCGTGATATAATGATTCCATGAATCGTGCCCGCATGAATTGTACTTTGAGCCGCAGCTAGTAGTGAACAATATCGCGTAACAATGGTTCCCGCATTATAGCACGAAAGTAATGGTCGTAAGTCCCAAAACAGTTTTTTGATAATTACTTAAAAATCAAATACAATACTAATATTTTCTTTATGATTTTACAAAGTGTATGATTGTAGTAGTGCAAATTCACACTTCACGGACCAATGGACAACTCATCATTTATTTAACTTTGGTCACGGAAAAAATAATAGCACAAGTACAGCAATTTCATGGCCATATCAACTTTACCGATACCCTGAGTGCGGAGTGAGACGTGCTGCACAAACATTTATTATTCGCGAGGCGCGTTCAAAATACGCGCCCGGTCTCGCTCGCCTGCAAGAATCGCAGAGCTCGTTTTAGCAAACTTAAACTGGTTAAAAATTATTTGCAATCTTCTGAGCCAGGAACGCTTATCGGGTCTTGCAATCTTAGCGATAGAAAAACGTATTGCACACGAGTTAAATTATGACAAGGATATAATATTATATAGATTTATTTGCTGAACAAAAAGCTCAAAGAGTAAAATTGTAATTTAAATTCACAAATTTAATAATATATTTGATTTATGTTTTTATTATGCATATTATGCATATTTATTTTTATTGTAAACCCTACCCTGTTAAATATTATACAGCGAAACCTGGTTTAGCGGGACCTGGCCAAACGAGAAACCTCTATTATTGACAATTGCAATGAAGTCCCGGTACTATTTCATTAAATCACCTCTGTTAATGGAATTTTTGAACCTGGTCAAATGAGATTAGAATTCTAAGACTTTTTCGATATTTAACTCTATAATTGAGACTGTGTAGCTCATAACCTGCATAAGTGAGGCAATTTATGATAGGTGTAACAGGTTTTGACATGTTTGTTTACATACATTTCGCACATCTATTGGGCATGCTTTTTTGTTAGTATGTACCTACTATCTCAGTTTTTGACCTAAAAACAAGGGATAAAAGTGTTAAAAAATGTCCAAATGTCAATATAAAACGTTATCAATATCTGAAAAATTTAAACTTAGATTATGATTGTTGAAAGTCGCGTGATGAACGTGTGTAGGGAGAATCACCAGTATCAAAGTCAACCCTGTGTAAAATTATTAAAAACAACGAGAAAATTCGGTCTCAGTGTATTGAATGAAAAGGAAAACTCAAAAAAATAAAATTTAAAAAAGCTTTTAAAATTAAGAGCGTTTACACTTTTCACGCTCAATTTGGCTTAAAACTGTACTTACTTTTCAAACTTGAAAAAATTATCAATCACTTATCTTTATAAAAATTTCGATAACTTATTTTTATAGCAAATTTCACTGTCTAAATAGTTAACAGAGAAAAAAATACGATTTATAGAGTATTTGTACATTAAATCTCGATATCTTAACAGAGGTTTTCTTAAATTCCGTATTAGTATCAGTTTCAAAGCTTTTAATTTACGAAACCAGCGACAGATCTAATTAAAAAATAAAAATAACCTATTGACAAGATCCTTAAGCAAATAGTTAGCAGATTATCAAAGAAATATCAAGGAATTAAAACTTTTTTTTTACCTATTTATTTAACTTAATTTAATATAATAATACCTTCATATCATAAAAGAACACTTTAATTAAAAAAAATGTTTTTCACAATCAACAAATCTTTTGTTATTTTTTTTCTGCAAATATTTTAAAACTACTATAAATCGCTGCGCGCAAAGCAATTCAAATACTCCGCCGCAGGTTTGTATGGAAACTTGAAATTAGGTGTAAACGCTCTTAAATAACGGCAGATATTGAGCTCTATGAGTGCCGGCCTCTGTAAATGAGACACCCATAATTTTACACCTGCTTAATTGGGTAACTGGATTATTGAGAGCCCTTAATAATTTTTACAAAAGTCTTGGTCCCTTGAGATCCCAATTGACCAGGTTACACTGTATATTCTACATATGCCTACATATTGATAGCTGAAATTATATGAATGATAAAGGTGAAAATAAACATAAGTAGGTAGGCGGGGCGCCGAAGCGGCGTTTGCATTAGCCGGTACTCCTCCATGGGACCTGGAAGCCCGTGTGCAGGCGGAAGTCTATTCCCGCACAGCAGCAGCAAAGGAAAGAGGGGAACGGGTGCCACCAGATCTGGCAGCCCAATGGCGTCGCCAAGCGCGAATGCTGATAATGCGCACCTAGCAAGACCAAATGGCATCGCCAACTGCCGGTCACAGAGTTGTCGCAGCAATTCGGCCAGCTCTGGAGGATTGGGTGGCGCAGCGTAATGGCACTCTCTCTCCTACCGGATGGTGCAGATGCTGACAGGACATGGGTGTTTCGGTCACTACCTGCACCATAAGGCCAGACGGGAGCCAACGCCCCAGTGCCATCATTGTACGGACGAGGACGATACGGCGCAGCACACGCTCGCTGCCTGCCCAGCCTGTGTCGCACAATGGGCAGAACTCTGCGCCGCTATAGGACCAGACCTGACACTCCCGGACATAATAAGAGCATTAGTCAGGTCGAGAGAAGCCTGGCAGGCGGTCTCTACTTTCTGCGAGTCCATCATGACGCAGAAGGAGGCCGCTGAAAGAAATCGGGAAGCCGATGAAGCAGCTGACCCGATAAGGAGAAGACGCGCTCAACATGAGCGGCTACTCCCCACATAATAGGGCTCGGGCGATGGATTGGGGAATCCGTCGCCTATCGTACTGTTATAACCCTAAAGTGTTAGTGAATATGCTTACACCTATTCTTCCCAAAGTCAGCAAAACTAAGAGAGCCGCTGCCCGAGCGCCGGACGCAGCGCAGTCTCGGTTCAATCTCCAAACCAGTCGGTCAAATTATTTAATCAACCGATATTTTCTATTTCCAATTTCTATTTCCTTATAATTAATGTATTGTAATTTTAGCTAATAAAAAGTGTTTTTTTAAAAAGGCTTTTGCTAAGTCTCCTATAATAAATGGTGTTCGCGGTGGGATACGAGAATCCCTGAATTAGTAAAACCCGAATACGCCCCGAAATAACTGTAAGTGAAGAAAAACTATCGCGAAAACACATGAACAATCAAGTGAATTCCACGGGACTATAACGAGTGCTATCGAGCTCATTAGCAGCACCCATCGCCAGCAGCATCCGCCATCGGCAGCACCCGTCATCGGCAGCACCCCTATCGGCAGTACCAGTCATCAGTAGCCCGCACCAGCAGCGCCCGTCATTGGCAATACCCGCAACGGCAACAACTACATCCCGCTACCAGGAGTCCTAGAGGCTCGACGATGGTTCCAGCAGCGACTTTCCTGATCCTGATATTCCTGTGAGTGAACTTTATTAACTCTTGCTAAATAACTCAGAACCGTCAGTAGGAAATAATAATATTAGTAGTTATGTTTACATTGTATGCATAGGATAAGACCGCGCTGTGACCGGATAAGATTGTTTATATAAGGAATTCTTTGGCCGTTCAATAAGGCAAGGCGTACACTGAGCCCATTTAATTATTTTTAGTACTTGTATTTAATAACATACTATTCTGTATCCTAATATTAATCAACACGGTAAATAAATCAAAATGACTAGCAAATCGAGAAGTTCAAGTACTTCCAGATTATCTACAAAAAATGAATCAGAGACTCTCGAAATTAAGATCCCAGAAAGAATCGAGCTAAGTGTACTTCTAAAATTTATTAAGCCTTTCGATGGTAGTCGAGAAAAACTAAACTCTTTTATTTCAAATTGCCAAAATGCATATAATTTAGCGGATATTTCACAGAAACCAGTTATTTTTAGATACATTCTTAGTCAACTTGAAGGTAAAGCACAATCCACGTGCGACATAAAGGAATTCGAATCATTCGATCAATTTACCCAATTTATCAAGAATTAGTTCGGTGAAAAGAAACATTATTCACACCTTCTCTCTGAATTACTGGAGTGCAAACAAAGCCCGTCAGAATCCGTCAGCCAATTCGCTTTAAATATAGAGACACTTCTTTCTAAATTAATAACAGAAATAAATATATCCAATCCTACAAAGAGGAAAACTGACTTATCCGGACGAATTGCTACCATACAGGATATAGCTACACATACATTTATCATGGGATTACACCCACGAATTTCCCAAATGGTTAGGTGTCGTAACCCTGAATCACTAAACTCAGCGTTAAATTTTGCCATCGCTGAAGAAAAAATTATGTCAAGCATGACAAAAAGATTTCAGCAGGTCAACGAGCGACCAAGGGTCCAACCCCGTCGCGAGTCCAATGTACAAACCCCTCGATTTCAGACAACCCAAAGGTCTCAACCTAACCAGTTCAGGAGACCAGTTAATACAAGCGAGGTAATTTGCCGGTACTGTAAAAATATCGGCCACTCTATTGAGGCATGTAGGAAGCGCCAATACAACAATAACATGTTCAACAATTCTAATAACGCTAATAGATTTAGACAAAATCCTAGGGGCCCACAAACAGGAGCAAATTCAAGACCAACCCCGGGACCCTCTCGAGCAGTTTTCACTACTGACAGAGTCCATAGAGAGGAACCCGTAGCAGACGATGAGTCTGAATATTTAAACGAGTAAAATTTCCCGATAAGTATCGGTCGGGAAATTGCCCAATTAAGTTAGGAAACGATACTAGATTCACTGAATCACCTACTAATTCCACTGTATCGTATAATAAATCGCGCCTAACTCCTAGTTCCACTGTATCGCATATTAGGCCGCGTCAACTTACTAGTTCCACTGTATCGTCCAATGGACCCACCGTATCGAATTACTCATTATATCCAAACCCAGGTTCACATGCCTCAGTCAGAACGGACTACCCGTATTCTACATCTACTAAATCTTCTACATCTCCTATATCTACTAAATCTTCTACGTCTCCTATATCTAACACATCTACTACATCTACTATATCTACTAAATCTTCTATACCTCCTATACTTACTAAATCTCCTATATCTTCTACATCTACTAAATCTCCTACATCTCCTATACCTACTGCATCCAATACGTCATCTCCTATATCTACTAAATCTCCTATATCTTCTACATCTACTAAATCTCCTACATCTCCTATACCTACCACATTTAATACAACTGCTACATCTACTAAATCTCCTACATCTCCTATACCTACCACATTTAATACAACTGCTACATCTACTAAATCTCCTACATCTCCTATACCTACCACATTTAATACAACTGCTATATCTACCAAATCTTCTACGTCCTCTAAATCTACTATTTCTTCTATACCTACTAAATCTACTAATCCCGCAATCACTACTATACCTACTAGTCCTCGTGTGTCACAGTCCGAAGAAAATAAAATCTATAAAATTAACAACAATATTAAAAAAAGGTACTTACCTCATGTTAAAATCCAAACTTCCGTTGCTCCTAAACCACTATCTCTCCTAGTCGACACTGGATCTTCGATATCATTAATTAAACTTAAATCTATTTCAAAAACTCCACCTTTGAGTGACAACGTTATATCACTCAAGGGAATCGACGCTGGTGAAGGAATCACACCCACACTAGGTAGCTTCTATATGTCAATTTTCAGAAAAAACAATGAACCATACGTTCACGAATTCCATGTCGTAAAAGAAATTAGCCTCGCTCATGATGGAATCATTGGTAACGATCTATTGGAAAATCTAAAATGTCAGATTGATTATAACAAAAGCGTCTTACACATAGGAGATGAATCAATAAACCTCATATTCTCTGCTCCAATCTATACTATTCTTCCTCGTACAGAATCTGTAATAGAATGTACAGTCAAAAATCCTCACATATCCGAAGGTATAATTCTAGATCAACATATCTCTAGTAAAATACTAATAGCAAACAGCATAGTTAAAGTCAAAGAAAATGGTCGTGTTAATATAACAGTAATCAATACAACTGACAAACCCTTTACCATCAACTCCAACCTAAATCTTAACGTTGAACCTTTCGAACAACAGAACCAAGTCCGATATCCCCATTCGCAAACAAGCGTTTCTGACAGAACCCAATAAGTACTAAATTCACTTCGAACAGATCATTTAAACGAAGAAGAAAAGGAAGCCTTACTTAACATTTGCGCTGACTACTCCGATATTTTCCATCTTCCAAACGACTCCCTATATTTTACCACAGCAGTCGAACATAGAATCAAAACAAATACCGACATTCCCATACATACTAAATCCTACCGGTTCCCAGAATGCCACAAAAAGGAAGTGGAAAATCAAATCATAAAAATGCTAGATCAAAAAATTATCAAACCCTCAAATTCACCTTGGTCCTCACCAATTTGGGTAGTACCTAAAAAACTAGATTCTTCAGGCCAGCGCAAATGGAGGGTAGTCATAGATTATAGGAAATTAAATGACGTCACCATCGGGGAAACCTACTCAATTCCACAAATCACGGAAATTCTACATCAATTAGGTAAAAGCCAGTACTTCACAACGTTAGACCTTGCCTCAGGATTCCACCAAATTAAAATCTCCCCGGAAGACGCTCCCAAAACAGCTTTTACAGTACCACAGGGCCACTTTGAATTTCCGAGAATGCCATTTGGGCTAAAAAACGCACCTGCCACCTTCCAAAAAGTAATGAATACATGTCTTTCCGGCCTTCAAGGATATAAATACTTTGTATACTTAGATGACATAGTCTCCTACTCACCTGATCTCCCATCTCACGTTCAAAATCTTATTGCAATATTCGATAGACTCAGATCATTCGATTTAAAACTCCAACCAAACAAATGTGAGTTCATGCGCAAGGAAGTAGCATATTTAGGCCACCTCATAAACAATGATGGGGTCAAACCCAATCCTGAAAAAGTCAAAGCAGTTGCCGAATTTCCAGTCCCTGGATCACCTAAAGATATTAAAAGTTTCCTTGGTCTCGTTTCATACTACAGAAGATTCATTCCAGATTTCTCCAAACTCGCCAAACCACTAACCTCGCTCCTAAAAAAGGACATACCCTTTTCCTGGCGTAACGAACAACAGCTCGCTTTCGAAACATTAAAGAATAAATTAACTACAGCTCCAGTTTTAGCATACCCAGATTTTTCTAAACCTTTCATACTTACTTGCGACGCCTCTAATTACGCAGTGTCCGCAATACTTTCCCAAGGTCAAATAGGGAAAGATCGACCTATAGCATATTCATCCAGAACACTCAATAAAGCAGAATGTAACTATAGCGTAACAGAAAAAGAATGTTTAGCAATTGTTTTTGGTACTAAACTTTGGCCTTCCGCCCATATTTATACGGGCGCCAATTTACCATTGTAACAGATCACAAACCATTGCAATGGCTTTTTAATTGTAAAGACCCTGGTTCTCGCCTAGTCAGATGGCGTCTCAAATTAGAAGAATTTAAATATACAATAGTTCATAAAAAAGGAAAGACCAACACCAACGCCGACGCCTTGTCCCGGTTTCCTGTAAATCCTGTTCAAAACCCGCTACTAAATCCTATACTCAATGACAATAAAGATAATATTACAAATCCCTTAGAAGACCCTTTGTTACAGCTACCATCTCCCATACCATTTTCCTTCGACGCAGAAGACTTCCTAAATCCCAACATTATAATGAACCCGAGAGGAGACAAGATCTCGCACCAACCCAGGATCAAAACCCTGCAACTCCTGAATTCGATCTCATTGACTTGAACGACCTTAACATAAGTCCTAAAAGCACAGACATTGACCTAGATTTCTACAACATACCTTTGCCTAGTCCCATATCTGAAAAACCAATTACAAATCCTACATCTAATGACAAATCCTATCCTAAATTCTTAAAAGAGAGTTCCAACAAAGGCAAAACTTTCAATACCACAATAAATGAACACAATGAAACTTTACTGAAAACAAAATATAATACAATTATCTACGTTTCCGAAATCCTGTCAAACCTTGAAAATAAAGAGGAAATAATCAATGAAGAAAAGGAGCTATACTCATTTTTAAAAATTACCTATCTAGATAAAATCATATATTTTATGTTTACCAAAGTACATTATTTTGATGAATCAACGTATCCGTCTATATACAAATGCCTTCAGAATATCAAAGAAGAAATAACGAAACTAAATACAACAGACATTGCTATATCCGACTTTAGAAACCCATTCGAGCAACATGCTTATACGAAAATATATAACATGTTAACTTACATTTTCCATGATTCTAAAATCACAGTACACATTTACTTCAATAAAATAAATTATCCGACACTAAGCGAAAGAATCAAAATTATGCGCGAAAATCACGACATTCCCATTGCCGGTCACTTAGGGTCATCACGAATGTATAACAGAATCCAAGAACAATATTACTGGAAAGGAATGAGAAGCGACATAGAAGACTTTGTAAAGAAATGTAGACTCTGTCAAGAAAATAAGGCATTAAGGAAAGTTAATAGAGCACCCATGGAAATTACCACAACGTCGACAGCTCCCTTTCAACGCATAGCGTTAGATATAGTAGGACCTTTACCAGAATCGGGACCAGCTAACCTTAAATATATACTAACTCTACAGGACGACCTTACTAAATTCTCAGTAGCATATCCTTTAAGAAGTACAATAGCAGAAGAAGCTAGTGATTGTCTCATTCATTTCATATCCCTCTTTGGCATTCCTAAATCCATCCTTACCGATCAAGGTACCAATTTCATCTCCGACCTTTTCAAAACAACGTGCCAATTCCAAAAAAATTAAACAAATATGGTCCTCACCGTATCATCCACAAACCCAGGGCGCATTAGAGCGAAGCCACTCTACCCTTAAAGAATACCTAAAATCATTTGTCAACGACAACCAGGACAACTGGGCAAAATACGTCTATACAGGCATACGTATAACACAACGATACATACAACGACAAAATTCACTCCTTACGAGTTAGTCTTCGGCAACAAGCCCTATATTCCAAACTCACTATATGATTGTGACCTCGGTACGACATACACCGACTATATTAGGAAACTATAGCATAAACTTAAGTACACAAGAGAAAAAGCATTAGAAAATATCCTCAGATCCAAAGAAACGTCTAAAACTTATTACGATACTCGAGCAAAAGCTCCACCGAAATATAAAACTGGCGACTTCGTCTACCTCAAAAATCATTTGAGACTCAGGAAGGCACTATCCCCGATCTGGAAGGGACCTTACAAGATCATACGAGTTAATAATAACCATACAGCTACCCTGTTGATTAATAGAAGACATGTTACTCACCATTTCGATCAGCTTAAGCCAGCTGAAACACAATAACCTGAAAGGAAAATGTAAAATTATGTTAGATTAAGTACATTAGAATGTAAGTATTAGAATATAAGAATAGTAATTGATGTTCACTTACCTTATTTCAGCATACCAATCGGTGTACGGCCAGATGTTGTACAGCCATTCAAACATTCTACCGGCATCTTCTTTGATCGACTGGGAAAATTAAAAGTTGTAAACGGATAATTAATTCATGAAGCCCCAAGCGGCCATATCCGGCCGCGATAACAATGAAAAAGCTATTGTGTCTCGTTTTGCCACGACTGATGGGTTAAACGTTGTAAATTATATAGATATCTCCTATATGCAATCTCACCTTGTCAATTTAAAAGAAATCATGAATACAATCACCTTCACTTGTAAACAATCATTACTCCAACAATGTCTAGAGACACTGTCTCCTTTAGTGGTTCGATATGAAGAACTTGTTAAAGAATATGAATCTATATCTCATCTTATATCTAAACGTAATAAGAGATCCGCATGGTTCGGTGCAGTAGGAACAATATTTAAACATATTTTTGGCACTCTAGATGAAGACGATGCGATAAAATACGATTCCGCAATTAATGAATTACAAAACGATGAAAAAACTATTGCACAGTTAGTAAAAGAAAATATTTTAGTTACAAATTCCTCGTTAGAAAAATTTTAATATTCTATATTCAAATTAAATGAAAACGGAAAGCGCCTAAAGGATAAAATTAAAGATTTGCTGAATATAACGAATCGTATTCACAGCACCACCGAATCACTTAAATTATATTCAAAGGTCCTTTCTATATTAACTTACCTAGAAAGCGCTCTTATGACTCTATCCTTCCAATTGGAAGACTTAACTGATGCTGTCATCCTGACAAAACAAAATATTCTACATCCTACAGTTATTACGCCAATGCAGCTTTTTTAATGAATTAATTAATAATGATAGATACTTACCCAAAAATTCAAGAATCCCGACTATCACGAGTATAGACAAAATTCATTTAATCTTAAGTATATCTGATGTTGCATGTTACTATTTTAGAAATAAGCTTGTATTCGTTTTGCAAATTCCACTTGTTTTAAATGATGATTTCAGCCTGTATCATAGTTTGGCGTTACCAACGCCTCATGGCTCAGACAAGCCTAATGTATTCAGTATGATTCAACCTCATAACAAGTATATTGCTATATCATATGATAAAATTAACTATTGTATACTAGATAGTCTAGAATTATGTAAGACGGTTAATTCTGAGTTATTCCTTTGCAAGATTTCCACGATAATGTTGACGAACAACAATCCCACGTGTGAAAGTGAACTATTAACTAAAACAACTAGTGATGTTCCTTAACAGTGCAAAACAAGGACAATTAAAGGTGACCTGATCATATGGCAACCACTCAAGAACAATCGGTGGCTATACGTGCAGAGTGTTCCCAGCAAATAACATTTAGACTGCAGTACTACGGGAACCAGTGAACTAAAAGTGTTCGGAATAGGAATACTAAATATTCCTGAAAAGTGTATCGTCTATACAAAAAGTGCGAAGCTAATAACCTCAGACATTATATCGAATATTACGGTGCTAATTCCTAAGTTAGATTTTAGTATTATTAATAACCCTTGTTGTAAGATTGATAAATCAGAAAATTATACTTCATATGAAGAAGTAGATATCAATAGTCTCGACGAACTTAAATTTGATAAAAGAAATAATAAGATTATTTCAGAGCTTGATAAAGTTTTCAATAAGAAACCTGCATTGATTAAATACGAAAAACATTATCTTATATTCAACGGTATTTTTATTGTCATTGTTATTATTGTAATTGTCATTATTCTCTTTAAAATTTATAATGTTGTCTTTAATATTCCTAGATTTAAGAATTTTAATAGAATTAAGAAAACCTCAACTGGTAACGAGATTGAACTAGATGATATTAATACAGAATCTAAAAAGAATCTGGATAAAGTTATAAAAGAACCAGAATTAAAATGTCTTCGCTGAAATTCGGTTCAACAACCCCGAATTTCATTCTTCCGCGGGGGGTTGTTATAACCCTAAAGTGTTAGCGAATATGCTTACACCTATTCTTCCCAAAGTCAGCAAAACTAAGAGAGCCGCTGCCCGAGCGCCGGACGCAGCGCAGTCTCGGTTCAATCTCCAAACCAGTCGGTCAAATTATTTAATCAACCGATATTTTCTATTTCCAATTTCTATTTCCTTATAATTAATGTATTGTAATTTTAGCTAATAAAAAGTGTTTTTTTTTAAAAAGGCTTTTGCTAAGTCTCCTATAATAGTACGAGCTCTTCAGGTAGAAGAGCGCTGGAGCCCCGGACCGCTCTCCCGGAGAAAGCGGCAGAATCCGCGCGGATGGTTCTGCTGGTAGAGCAGATGACGCTGTCTGGGGCTGCTGCAGTTATCGCCTCAGGCGGGTCCAGCGGCTCAGCGACACGCGGAGAGGAGGCACCGTTGGGTTTTAGTGGGTAACCAAGGGTGCTCCTCCGTACCGCAGCACCCGAGGAGTCCCACATATCCAGGCGCCCACCCAGGCTGCCGGGAATGCATCAAGCATTTCCCAACGGCAAAAAAAAGGGCGGGGCGGCATTTTTCAGTTTTTGCCCCGCCTAAAAAAAATTGAAGATCCGGGGCTGTACTATTTTTCGGCTTAAATCTCTTCAGAACAATTCTCAAATTCAAAATTGCAAATATTGACAAAGAACAATGGCCAAATCGTACCAAGTGGGCGGTGGCGTCCCGATATGCCATTAGTAGCAAAAATTCCCTAATATTTTAAGGCATCGAAAATCATTAGAAATGTGTCTATAAATAGCCACAAAAAAAAGATCAATATATTTTAGTTTCGTATGTTCTGACAGCCGGCGATCATTCGCGTTCGTTCTATTTTTTGGGTAATACTCTAGGAAAAATTGAAATAATTAGAAACGAGATCGCCGAATATACACTTGTAGGCTACATCGCAGTCGGGAAAAAGGTAGTTCTTAAGTCTAACCTCAAAATAATTGTAAACGTTATTAATTATTATAAAAAATCGTGGCTATTTAGACATAATTCTCAAACGGAATTATGTTTAGAGCATAAGAACAACCAAATCTAACTATAGTTTATTTTGGGACATCAAAAATACAAGTCGAGTCCAGCTCCTATACAAATTTGGCCATGATTCTTTGATAGATAAGTGAAACAAAAGATACGAAATGCCATTTACATAAAAGAGACAGTTCTATTTTTAAACGTCGAACTGCAAAGTTTCTTATGCGTAGAGAGTAAATAGCCGTAGAGTGGACACTTGATACAAAAGTATTAGTAGGTAAGAAATGAAATATTTTATGTAAGAGTTAATTTTATTTATTGAAAATGTTAACATCGAAATAATTAATAATGTAATATACTACATAAAATTCATATTTTATGTATAGTCTTTCAAAAAAGTGAAGAAATTAAACAGTGGCAACATCGTAGTATCTTCCCTTTTTTCTTTAATTTGAAAGGGATGACACTACGATGTTGCCACTTTTTAATTTCTTCACTTTTTTGGCAGACTGTACCTTCAAAAAGATTTAATTTGTTTCTTTTCTTTCTCTTTGAATTTTTTTGTATTTCTTACCTCACCTAAAAAAACCAGAATTTCTAACCTAAAAAACAGTACAGTACAGTTGCATATGATATCGCATAGCGTATAAAATAGAATACAAATAAACTGCAATAGGCTTGATGACATTTTTTTTTCTTATTGGTAATTGAAAGACCCTTAAAAAATAGAAACATCACTGAAAGAATGACTCTGATAGCTTAAAAATTCACCAAGATATGAACAATTCAAACATCTCATAAAATAGACCTGCCCGAAACGCTCCATACAAAGTGCTACGAAAGACTGACGTCACTCTTTCGTAGTTTGTACGGATCGGGAGAGAACTTTGTTCGATAGGTATATTAAATATTGCGTTTGTGAAAATGGTTTCATAACAAAAGTTGCTTTTGATTGCATAAGTTATCGAATGGTATACAAATATTAAGAAATTTAATTGAAAAAAAAATCGACTTGATTATCCAACTTTGAAGGCGAGCTGAAATTTTGGTAACACTTATTTTTTACCGTGATTTCTTTATTTTATTAACAAAATTTGCTAATCTTTGACCTTGTCATCATCCCTATTGTAGGCATTTAAGTCACTATCTAACAGTCATGTGGCGAGTCTGCACTAACTACTCTTAGATGTCTGCAGCGCAACCATCCTTATCGTTCTTGCATCAAAACCGTATCGCTGTCTCTTTTTTCGCCTGAGCTATGACGAAAATTCGTTTTTTTCCAGATTGTTCAAAAAATAATTAAAAATGTAAATAATCGACGTATTTATTGCATACGAGTACAAGACATGTGGTAAGAGATTCCATGTGTTTTGTTTACTTTCGAGTCATAATTGGTACATTTTCGATACATACACGACGGCATTTTCAATTTATTTAGGTAAGACAAGACGCGGCACGTTCGTGACTGCACTCGATGCACACTAAATAAAAGACGACCCAATTGGGCCGCATTTGAATCTTCACAACGGGCGCGCTCGTAGTAACATATTTGCTTTGAGTTTTTCATATAATATCATTGCCCAAAAATATTCATAATTTCAAAAAATAAAACTGTCGAGTCAAAATAAGTGAATCGTGTTTTCCGTTAGGCTAGTATCAGATAAATATACAATGAATCAATAAATCTCAATCTGGGGGCACGGCAGTGCCCCAGCCAAGCTTTTTAGCAAAGGCACGGCCGTACCATACTTTTCTCGAAGCGGTTCGCGGCTATTTCACACCCCCTTTATCTTCGATGTTAACAAAGCTAGGGATTTATAATTTCGGTCACTAGGAGCAAGTATTAAAACTATCTTATCCTCCAAATTACATGAAATTTCGATAAATAGTTCAATAGTTACGGATGATCAAAGTTACTACATTTTGTCACTCACTGACTGACAGGATCATCAAAATTCTAAGGTACTTCTAGCAGACTTAGAACCTTGAAATTTGGTACCTGGATAGGTCTTTATTCACAATGAAAGGAAAAATTATGAAACTGGCCAAGTGCGAGTCGGACTGGCGTACATAGGGTTCCGTACCGTAAGTGTGTATGGGAGCCCCCCTTAAATAATAAGTTTATTTAATTTTTATTATTAATTATTAAAGTTATAATATAATTGAGTATTTCCTGAAATTTTCAAAAACCTTACTGTTACCATTATGGATATATAGAGCAAAAAAGGGAAAAAATCGTGTTGTATGAGGCTCCCCATTAATAATTTATTTTCTTTTAATTGGACTATTAGCTTTTATAACAACACCAGCAGGGCAATCGCGCTATTTTTAAACGTTTCAATTCAGGTTCACATCTACTTCGGTTGCGGTTCAGTTACGGTTTGGTTCCGCTGCGTCTGAACAAATTTCGGTATCGTGCTAACGTTTCAACCGTAGCTCAACCTTAGATGGAACTCGAACGAAGCGCAACGTTTGACCTATAGACAGACATTGCAGCGGACCAATCAGCGCTCTTCTAATTTAATTTTGATTGGTTTAAATATGAACAAATTTTTTCCGATGCGTTAATTGGTCAATTGACAAATTGTTTATTTGAACATATGGATGAATATGACACGAGTGAAGTTGTTTTGGTAGTTATGAATGCGAATGATTATTACTTAGAGTTTTTAATTTACGTAATTAAATTTATATTGTTTTACTATATTTTACAAGCGCCATAAGTGTTGAGTAGTGACTAGTGACTTGTGACAAAAGTTTTATGTGGCGGAGAAAACATTTACGTAAAGAAGTAATGTCAAAATTCAATTCACTTTTTAACAAACTCAAATAGTCCGTAGTGTTATTTTACAGCTTTGAAGTAAAACATAAGCTTAAATTATAATTTGATTATAGCTTATGTTATATTTTTCCATCGATTTTCGTCAATTTAACATACCAAAATAAGAAACGTTTCAGAAACGTGCGAGTAGAAGTTGCATTGTATCAACTTTTTGTTTTGACAGTGTTTGCGCTTGAGCTGAGGTTCAGTTACGTCTCAACTGGCTGTCAAAACGTTAGCGCGATACCGAATCGTTCCAAAAGTCGATCAACGTCCGAGTTTCATTTGCGGTTCAGTTGAAAAAATTTAGCGCGATTGCCCTGCAGAAATACATAATTTGTGAAAATTGCAACTATCTAGCTATTGCGGTTCTCGAGATCCAGCCTGGTGACTTACGGATGGACGACGGACAGAGTATAGAGTGCGAAGACTTATATTAATAATAGGGTCCCGAGTATATTATATGAATATTATAATCGACTCAGAACTCAGAAGTATTTACGTTACATTGTCCACCTATAGAACTAACTAAGCCTCGAAGAAAAAATATAAAGGAGATAGAGAATGGGTGCTAAGCTAAGTACAGAAAAGTTATAACGTGACCTGAAAAGAAAAGAAAAAAACCTTCAAAAAAGAAATTAAATCCCACCAAAAACATGAAATGTAAAAGGAGCCAAGCAAAATATTGCATAGCTATTCAATACTTCTGTAGTAAAAAGTTTTCAGATCACATTCAAGCCAAGCCTTCAACTTATTTTGTAATTTAAATCAAAATTCAGTTAATGTATCAATAGATTTCTTTATTTTATATTTATTATAGTGGCTTGGCAAAGAGCACTAAATAAATATAATCAACGACCAATAGGATTTATTGGGCACCATCGGCCACATACGTCGTTACATACTAAAACACTTTACGCTTGCCGTCTGTGTAAGTATGAACTCCTCCAAATATGCAGTTTTATATTTGCTTCTCTTGTGCTCATTGCCAAGCCACTATAATAATTATAAAATAAAGAAATCTTTTGATACATTAACTGAATGTTGATTTAAATTACAAAATAAGTTGAAGGCTTGGCTTGAATGTGATCTGAAAACTTTGTACTACAGAAGTATTGAATAGCTATGCAATATTTTGCTTGGCTCCTTTTACATTTCATGTTTTTGGTGGGATTTCATTTAAGTCAATCGTCTTCCGGGATCGTAATGCTTATTAGAAAACACAGCAAAATTTGACAGCTCGCTCTTAACGGCGTTTGTGGCTGTGGCGTGTGGCCCGTGTGCGGCGACACTAAAGAATTATTAAATTGCGTAATAATAGATGTTGCCCGCGTTTGTCACTACGCGAGAACCGTACATTTTTCAGGGATAAAGACTATCTAAGAATATTATTTTCGCACACTTTCGTATTTATAATATTACTAGCTGTCCCGGCGAACGTTGTTTTGCCATATAATGTTATGTATTTCATCCATATTATTTTATTGAAGTGACTAAGTATGGCACCATGGCAACGTTCATCGTTATCCCGTCGCACAAACAATGATCGCCGTCAGTCTAGAGTTGTAATAATTTACTATTATTTATTCAACAATTATTGCACTAATTGTCAATATAAAAAGTACCCAGTAGCCGATTCTCAGACCAACTGAACATGTATATAAAATTTGGTAAAAATCAGTAAAGCTGTTTCGGAGGAGTACGGCAACTAACTTTGTGACACGAGAATTTTATATATAATCTTATATATAAAATTCTCGTGTCACAATGTTAGTTGCCGTACTAATTATGTATAGTGAGAAGTGTCTTAAACGTCGAGTGAGAAGTGACAAGTGTCGTAGTTACGACAAATACAGAAAATCGTGATCATTAAACAATGCAACACGCTTGAATAATATGTATACTTAGTATAATATTAATCAATTCAAAACTAATATCATAATTTTAACGAATCTTTACATTACATGGAATATTATGTGAATATGAAATTTTTGTAAACAATTTAGCAAGCTATATAAAGTTATCGTATTAATTGACGTAATACTTCAAAGGTACTTTGTTCCCGTGGTAAATCCAGACGGCTACCACTACACGCACACCAGCGACCGGCTGTGGCGCAAGAACAGGGCAAGAGTGGAAAATACTCCGTGTGGGGTGGACCTTAATAGAAATTTTGGGTAAGGCTCTTTCCTGGGAGTAGAAATTCTTACAATACTAGACCTTGTGGTAATTGATCTTAAGTAAGACGCTTTTCTTTTAAGAAGTAAATATTACGATACTGGATCTTGGAGTTGACTAGAAATGTTGGGTTAAGCTCTTTCATGACTAAATACAACGTCGATAAATCTTGTTCACGCACACATAAGTTTGAATACATAGTTTGACTTTATCTGTAGATTTTGATATTACTTGTACAAGTTTTACAACAATCGAGAAGAAACTATGTAGATATAAGGCGATGTAACTCCATTACTACATTTTCCACTTTTTTATATAGATACGGTTGGGGTAAAACGAAGAACGACTCGTACGAAGATCCGAACCATATAAACTATCAAGGCAGTGAAGCTTTCTCAGAACCGGAGACAAAGGCTATAAAGGTAATATTTAATAACTTTTTTCACAACGTTTATTTATTATTATGCGTCACCCACGTCATATAATAATATACTAGCTATTTGACCGAGATTTGCTCGATATTCGATAAAACACGAATAAAATGACATTTTCTAAAAATGATTTCTAGCTAGATCGATTTATCGCCCCCAAAACCCTTTATCTATACATATAATAAAACTGTAGATTCTGTTAAGATATGATGATAAGATGATTGAAGATTCTGTACATTAAACATATTAAAAAAATAATAAGCGGAGGGTATCACTAAATCGCTATAGAAGCCAAAGATGTGGTTAGTTTTTTTGTCTGTCTGTCTGTCTGTCTGTCTGTCTGTCTGTCTGTCTGTCTGTATGTTTGTTCCACTATCACACGAAAACTACTGATCCGATTTGAATGCGGTTTTCGAAGATATATTTCTCTTCTTCCAACTTAACATCTGGCGTATAAAATTTTTTCCGAAAATTCGGACGAAAGAGGGGTCAGATTTTGTATCAAACTTTTTTCTTTAACACGAAAATACTGATCCGATTTGCATACGGTTTTCGCAGATATTTTTGTCTTCTTTCAACTCAACATCTGGTGTATAAAAATCCCCCCCCCCTGTAAGGGGACCAAAGAGGGGGTCGTCAGACTTTGTATCAAATTATTTTCTTTGGACTTACTTCATATTATTAACTGTGTTTTCCAACTTAACATCAGCTGTAGGTATAAATTTTTCCCCCCATCCCTCTTACTGGGGGCAAAAGAGGGGGTAAGATTTTGTATCAACTGATGAAGGGTCATTCCATGACAAACGATACCGAGAGTAAAATAAATAATATATGCTTTTTGCATTTATTCTGATGAATTTAGAAAGAAGACATTCCAAATTGTATTATGCGACAAAAAAATTAGAAAAAAACCGGTAATTTTGAAGTTAATTGGTCTTCAAAATCTCCAGTAAACTGAACTGGCTTAGTGACTATTATGCCTTTGACTATTGGAAATTCAAAAAATGAAAGAACTATCAATGTGACAACCGTTTTGCCACGTTCTGATTCGAGGGTGTCATTCGTATTATTGGTGGAATACATTAAAATTCCGAAAAAAATTATAATTATCAAGCAAAAGGCGTGTTTTCTTGCTACATTGGCACTGTAACGCCCGAAACGAAAAATCGGGTAATTGTTTTATTATTGTAACTTACAGATTGATTAGTTTAATAATATTTAGTAAAAGAAAGGTTATGATGGTAATGATTTCAAATACTAACTAATAATTCAACAAGAGACAAATTTGATAGCTTTTTTTCATGATTGAAAATTGTAACGCCCGAAACGTTTTGGTTGTTACAACTTTTTCATACATCATATTTCATCGTATCTTCAATGCATGGTGTGTGGGTGCATGAGGTGATGATTTTTAAGGTTCCAAAGTCAACAAAGAAGGGTTCCTTTTTAACTACGGAACCCTAAATACCTGTAGTTTCAGTCTGCCCGTCCGTTTGTTTGCTGTTGCGGTTTTGCTCAGAGATCAAATAATAATACCCACACCGATTTCGGTGTCGGTGGCTGGTTTCATCGAAACCAAGCCAGTTACGCAGGAGTAATTTTATAGTGCCTAAGCGTGTGCGCAGTACACAAGAGCACTCTCTATTCCTTTTACTCTCATGACCCAGTGGGACGGAAGACCGAGACGACTGGCGAGAGATCAGGCGCAGGACCGACTTTTTACATGCCCATCCGACGCATGGATCATACTTACTTGACAGAGAATCAGGTGATCAGCGTGCATTGTCCTAACCAAACTTGGAAATAACATGCCGGCCGGCCCGGCCTCTCATAGAAAACAAGCAATGGAACAGTAAATAATGGTAAGGGCGTAAGCGACAAAATGGTTTTTGTCGCGTAATTTAAAAACCATAAATACATTTCATATAAGCTATGGGCAAATTAAAGTGTACTCGTATGCTTGAACCAATCTATGTACACTCGAGGAAGTTGATTCCTATGCATGTCGCGGGTCAACTTAAACTGGTCAATGGTCAGTGTTGATCGGGAAAAAGAACAGGACAGCATCGTATTTCTATATTTCCACCTTGGTCATTTTGTGTTTACCAAAATATCAACATTGCGGTCTCCTTGGCAACGATAGGTTTATTGGTCGCTATCTGTCGGCTATGCTCGTTCACGATAGAATCGTATTTTATTGGTCGCATTGCTTTTGACAAAATATAATCTACTTAGCGACCGCCTTAAAAACGAAAGTATTTACATTTTGAAGTTTTTGACACGATCTTCTTCAAAAATGTTTTGCAAATATTGGGAATTGATTTAAATAAGTAATATTATACTATTTTATTTCTCTCATCCGAACAATCTTTGAAAAAATTATTAAGTACTATATATACTTAATATTATATAAAATGTGTTTATTGAAACATTATAACCCATCCAATATGTGCAACAAAACAATGGACTTATTAACAGCAAATCGTTGAGCAGATCAAACTGGCCAACCTAATTCTACTCCCAATATCTTCGTCAATAAATATTATCATGAGTTGGTTAGTTGGAAAAGGCTACCCCGAAGGATTAAGTAAAACTTAAGTTATGTTTTTGAATTATATTCTCATTGCTGATTATTAT
Source organism: Polyommatus iphigenia (assembly GCA_963422495.1). NCBI lineage: Eukaryota > Metazoa > Arthropoda > Insecta > Lepidoptera > Lycaenidae > Polyommatus > Polyommatus iphigenia. The sequence continues at coordinate 8,850,493 of OY730187.1, forward strand.
AACAACCCAGAGTTCATAATAATACCTCAAGAAGAATACCTAACAGTTCATAATGATTTTATAAGTTTTACGTTTTTCGATATTGTTTTAACGCTCAAATAAAATATTATCACGATATTATACAAGTGTGTTCTGATTTTATGGTTTCTTGTAGATTAGAAAGATGTTGATCTATAATTCTAGAGCGTTTTTATTACATTACGCAAAACATAAAAATGAATAGTAAGTAGTAGGTTCAGATTCCCTAGGGCCTAGGATATTGATTGCTATCAAGAAAATTTTTCGTGGGTAGCATAGTGATTAATGAGTAGCTTCTTTTTTTTTTGATTAGACGAACAACAATTTCCTGTGCAAAAATTCTCGAAAGTTAATAAGTATTTCGATTTGATGGTCCTAAAATATGATTGTTCTATTTGTAGGAAAATGTTATTGTTAAATTATATAACTATAGTAGCTAGTTTTTTGTATACCTCTCAGTATACAAAAAAATCTGCTGGTTAGATGTTTTAGGGTTCCATAGTCAACGAGGACGTCTTGTTAAATACAGAACTAGGCTCGACGATCTTTTTCGCCTGTATGTCACCTAAGTACGCCTCGGAGTATCTGTGAAAATGATCTTTAAGATGTGGTCAATAAGGTCAACCTTTATTACCACGTATTAAAGTTAATTTCATGAGTAATCGAGGTAACTTCTCAAAAATTTATGAAAGCACAAGAGGGCGATTTTGGCTTTATGAGAAGTATCCCAAGCATATATTATATGCTACCAAAAAGTAAAATTTTGCACCAAGGTATGCTAGATGGTTCCGAAAATACTAAGAGAACTCCGGATTCAATTTTTTTTATGAAATAAAACGGGGGCAAACGAGCAAACGGATCACCTGATGGAAAGCAACTACCGCCGCCCATGGACACTCGCAACATCAAAAGAGCTGCAGGTGCGTTGCCGGCCTTTTAACAGGGAAATGGGAATACGCTCTTTTCTTAAAGGTTTGTAGGTCGTGTAGGTCCGGAAATACTGCTGGTGACAGTTTGTACCAGAGTTTTACAGTGCGCGGCAGAAAGTTACGCGAGAAACGCACGGTGGAAGACTGCCACTCATCAAGGTGATGAGGATGGTATATTTTTCGCGCGGGACGATGGCGAAAAGTTGCAGGTGGTATGATTCCGAACAAATCCTCAGAGCACTCCCCGTGATACAGCCAATAGAGGATGCAGAGTGAAGCTACATCTCGGCGTAATTCCAGGGGGTTCAAGCTGTTTGAAACACTATGGCAGTCAACAATTCGAGCGGCTCTTCGTACGATACGATCCAGAGGGAGCAGTTGGTATTTTGACGCCCATGCCCAGAGATGAGAACAATATTCCATATGAGGCCGAACCTACGCCTTGTAGAGTTGTAGGCGCTGGTACGGACTGAAGAACTGTCTCGCTCTGTTCAGAACACCAAGCTTCTTCGAGGCTAACTTGGCCTTACCCTTGAGATGGTATCGAAACTGGACTTCGCTCGATATGTTAACGCCAAGTATTTCAATGCTAGGGGAGATGATTAAAGATGTGCCCTCTAAACGAAGATATACGACCATTGGTGACTTTTTAGTGGTGAACGCGCAGACTTGTGTCTTGGGGGGTTGAATTGGACCAAGTTACGTCCACCCCATTCGTAGACCTTCTCCAGTGAATTCTCCACCTTAGACACAAGTTCGTTTATATAATTAAAGATACAAGTATGGGGGTTGGGGCGCTGTTTTAATAACTGAAATAATTTATACTAGGTACTTACATACTATGCAAATTACATCCATCATCATCATCACTACGCAGAACACAGTCTTTATACAGAAAGCCTTATAAAATATAAGGCTTTAAAAAGAGTGAAAGTCGGTACCAGTCCCAAAAATTAAATATATTTTGTCATAGAATTCACGATTCTGAGCTGGTACCGACCGACTTCAAAATAATGAAGTACTGTCTTATATTTCTCTATATAATGAAGATTGTATATTATAGAAATAGTTGAGACTAAGGAGTACGAATTATTAGTTAAGAGTATTAAAAGTACGAAATATTAGAGTACTAAAGTGTAAGAATTATTTAATATACTATTTATTTGAATAAGTAATGTTATTGTTTTCACTTGGAAGTCGGTTTTAATTAGAATTCGAAGTTTAGGATTTTTTTAATTTGCCCTCCTATAATTGTAAAATCCTGGCTACGCCCATGCGAATCTATAAATATGTTACATTACACGCAAACGCTCCCGGTGAGGGAGCACCTTTACACATTGAATCGAGACTATCCGTACTTGCAATAAATTATTATTGTTTCAAAAAATTCGCGAGCAGCGCGCTGTTGCCTCTCCGCACGGTACATGTGACGTTCCTCTGTAAATCTGGCAACCTCGCGTTGCAGAACAGGCTTATTGATACATTTTGATGCAGAGTAGACAGAATTATAATATTATGTCTATTTTGTCAACTTACATGGTGTAGGTATTATTGAAGTAAGGAAAGGTCTTATCTACTTATTTTAAATATTTTGACGTGATTGCCCCGATGGAACGACTCTATCAGCAGTCTAATGCTGACTTCTCTCGGTACGTAATATCACGCGCCGCGCCGCGCCAGCTCTAGCCACTCGCCGTGTGTAGGGGGTGGCTCAAGGTGGCGCGGGCTGGCTCGAGCAGGCGCGTCCGATCCGATTTATGTCGATAACCTCAAAGACGTGGCTCGGCGCGGCTCGTGATATTACGCGCCGTGAGAACGGGTAGCGCAAACTCACCTATTGGCTCGTGCTCGCTCGTGAGAAGCCAGCATAAGGTTCACGAGATCTGAAAAATACGTTTATGGCACCTAATAAGCTACACTGCGCCCAGTAGTGACAAGACTTTCGGCCGATTCAGAAACTACGCATTTTTATAATTATTAAGTATCAGAATACTTCACTTAGAGCTCCGAAACTTTTAGTTAGCTTAGAATTTAGATGTTTTCCGGACACTAGAGAGGCCGTTAAAACTTAAGTGAAGCTCTTTAAGTAGTCGGCCTAAAATAATATTAGCTTTTAGAATAGACACTCGTTTGTAAATATTTCGAGGGACTCCTGCTTCGTCCTTACATTCGAAATCATTGTTTCTTGTTTGATATTTTTCATTTTAAAATTTGAAATAATTGACACTAAATTAGTAATATCGTGTCCTTGACTCAGTTCGTTGTTCTACCAAATAATGATCCGTAACACGTGGTCATTAGGGTCATACCTTATTCACCTCGTCTTTAAGCTCATTTTCATAGAAACTCCAAGGCAAAAACACAAAACGAAGTGATGCGATTTGAACTGCTCCTGCCTTGCTTTAATGGCATTTTTGGACCATAACAATGGAAAAGACAATTTATACCTAATGTTACTTAAATTGTAACAATCCAAAATAGGACAAAATGAAATCGGTGTTTTAGGCTAAAATTTAATTTAAATTGTCGCAATTTAAGTAATTTAGGTATTTCTATAAATAAGAGACTGTAAAATGTATTCCCTCAAAGCCTATCGGAATCCGTATAGTTATGATATGAAACTAAGCCCACAGGCCAAAACTCCCACCCACAGGCCACAATGATTAATCAAAGAATGCTATTATTCCAAAACAACTTACTACCTACCCATTTTTATCTACTGCTTAACGTAAAAACGCTCTAAAGATCAGCATCTTTCTAATCTACAAGAACATATTTTAACAAATTTACAATTCTGGTCATTTAAAAAATCTTTGGGATCTTAAAACGATCAGCAACACGAAACGAATTTGAAGACAAAACGTTACGTTAATGTTCCGACTCTTACCATGACCATCAACGAAGATTGTAGAATGAGGGTGTGCTGTTGATATAGACTGGGTTGATCTGCTTAATTGTAACCTGTGTATGACTTCATTGTTCTTATAGCACATTTTGAACAGTTAGGTTAGTTGATGATTTGAAGCACATAAATGCTTAGATAAGCCACGTTTGAAGTGCATAATATTAAGTTCAGATAGGGGAAATAAATGTTCACACCAATAATTCAGAACATGTTGAGAACCTAAAAAATTCAGAACCATATTTGCAAAACTTAAATTAATAATCCTGTCTAAACCTTCAAAACGTAAAAACTTTCGTTGCTAAGGCGGTTGCTAAGTAGCCGGCGTATGTTTATATTTCTCGGTATATGGTAAAAGTAAAGTGACCAATAAAATAAGATTATGTCGTGTCATACGAGTATAACCGATTAACCGACAGATAGCGACCAATAAATTTATCGTCGCTAAGGAGATCGCTGTGTTGATATTTTGGCAAAAACAAAACGACTAGGACGGAAGTATAGAAATACGATTCTGTCCTTTTCTTTTTCCCGACCAACATAATCGCGAAATTGGGCTGACCCGCTACCTGCATAGGAATCAACTTCCTCGAGTGTTTAAATTTTGGAAGCTTAAATCACTCTTCTGTGTTGGCATTATAGGAATCCCTTTTTTACAGAGGTATTTTTGATTGATTATTATGTGTTATAAAAGTTGATCAATTGTGTTATGCTATGGGTAATTCAAAGACAAAGACATGATGAATACTGACAATGAACTTTAATTTCTTAGCTTTAGCCATTGCTGAGAAAAATTGATATCGCTACAGCCAAATTATCAAGGTGGCGCATTAAAAATTCACATTCATTGACTAAGTAACATTTTTTTTCAAAAACTAGCGGTACAACGGAACCCTACACTCAATGCGCGTGGCCCGATACGCACTTGTCCGGTTTTTTCAAGAAGCTGCTAATTTATGTTAAACTAGAGTTCATTATATTAAATGTATATTTATTATCTAGTACCTAAATAATTAGCCAAATACTAATTTTGTTTAATATAAAGTGTTTAATTTTTGTACTCGTAACGCCCGAAACAAAACCATGGTAACGCCCGAAACGAAGCTAAAACGTTTAAAAGAATAGTAAAACCTTATATGTAACAGTAATTTTGTGGTAGCTGGATAGTAAATATTATACTCTTGGGGGCCTGTAATTTTTAGAAAAGCTTCCCTAAGAAAATTCGCTGAATTTCATATAAATGTAACAGTGGTCAGGTCATAGAGGCAGAATCGTGTAACGCCCGAAAGGCACACTTTTTGACTTATAAAATTGTTAATCTTTATGCTAAACTCTACAAATTTAACAATTAAGATAAAGCAACTAAAAACGTAGAGTAAATCTTACGATAGTACAACTAAAGTTTTAACTTTAGTTGTACAAACGTAACGCCCGAAACGATGGAATGACCGTTAAGTAGAAATACTTTAAATGGAATGAAATGAAATTTAGTATATTACTAGCTGTCCCGGCAAAACAACGTTTGCCGGGACAGCTAGTAATATACTAAATTTCATGAAAATCGTTGGAGCCGATTCCGAGATTCCAATTATATACAAGAATTGCTCGTTTAAAGATATAAGATAAGATACAGGATATACAATACCCGGCAATAAATATTGCACATCGACCTTTGGAAAGAGACAATCGGCTAATTTCGGTTTCATAGAGCGTTATCTTTGTAGCACACACCAATTTGACATTATGTCAGTCGTTGTTCAAATTCAATCAAAGACTTCTATTTAAACTGAGGTAGACAGGCCATACGCACCAAATGTTCCGCCGTTCCAATAGAGCTAATTCACACCGTTGCAGTCAGTGTTCACTGGCGCGCTGTACGCGACGGTCGTATGCGAGTGTGTACGGTTAGCAATGACATTTTTAAAACAAACTTTGTTTTATTTTCATATACTTACTAAATTGTAATCAAATGGCAAAATGCTATCTTGTGTTTAAACAAGATTTTGTAAAAATTATACAAATAAATCTTCAGGGATTACCTTTCACATGTAACTATCATAGTTGTTCACAATAGATGAATAATTTTTGCCTGACTAGAGTAAAGCAAAAAGTAAGGGTTATGTGTCTCACAGGCTATGTATGTATGTATGTATGTAATATGTATATGTTACCGTTAATTTGCGTAAACCAGTTAGCTGTTAGAGTGCAGATTAACGCGGTATTCGCGGCACGCGGGTGAGTCAGTTAAAGTGCAAAAATTTGATTCTATTCTTACATTAATAGATAATCTGCAAAATATCTAGGTAATCTGCAGACTACCGACCATGCATAAGGTAAATTGCATAAAACAGGTTCTTGTTTGAATAAATCATATTATTTAGTTGTAGGGATAGGGATTATTGAATATAATTTTTAGAACATTAACAAAGAATAAAATATTAAAATTTTCAGTAAAAAAAATATTACTACACTGATAAAATATAACAGATCAAATCAACTAGAAAAAAAAAACAATAAAAAACAAATAAAAACAGTCTAATGTTAGCCATACACGCAACCGTCTACCGGAGAGGTCTACCTGTGCAGGTATGCCTGCGCAAGTAAATCGGAATGTGTGTGGGAATAGACCTGTGCAGTTGCTTGGACCCGCACAGGCGACCGGCGCAAAATCGAAAATCAATTCTTTCAAGTGACACCTGCGCAGGCATACTGCAGGTGACCTCGCCGGTAGACCGTAGCGTGTGTGGTAACCATAAGGTTAACATGCTTAAGTCAAATTTTTGAAGTGAAAACTTCTTTAGCGGCGTTGAGCACTTTTGTGGGATGGGTAAAAACTGTGAAACTCGCGTCAGATTCTCGTGCTGATCGAAAAACCTTGGAAAAACCGTAAGACGGTTGGAGAGTAGTGTTTTGTGTCGAACTCGAACTCGAATTGATTGTAAGGGTTTCGATTAATTAAAAAAAAAACGATTTTTTAAAAATCTATTTTCATAAAAAATGGGTTAAAAATTTAATCGATTGTAAGGGTTTCGATTAATTTAAAAAATCATAAAAAATGGGTTAAAAAAATGCACAACGTTCATAATCAAGTTTTCACTTCTACCGGCACTCCCGGGGTGCAACCCGTCTTTTTTTAGGACATAAACGAAGGAAGAGTTTAGCCGAGAATGTGAAAGAGTGGCGTTGTGTTTTGTATTATGTAATTTCCTAAGATTGTTCTGGGTTTTTAATGTGTTTTATTGATGGAATATTAACCATTAGATATTTGTTATCATGCACAAGTGTAGGCCAGTGATTTCCCGCCACTTATTTGACACTGGCCATGGTTATATAGCCGAAGCACCATAATTTAAAAAAAAGAAACAAAGGATAAAATATTCAATATTAACTTCAATGTTGTTGTTGTTGAAAGCGCAATACACACTGAGCCCGCCGGGCCGCCGACATTTGTCGGCGACACAATCCGGCGGCCTGTATGAAAAGAATGATGTCGGCAACATGCGCCCGCGTGTGTTACCCGCCGACATGTTGGCGGCTTGGGTCGCCTGCGCTCAGTTGCCCGGCGACACAACCTTATAGAAACGCGGCAATCACTGACTGCCAATTAAATTTCTCATCTCAAGCCGCCGACATGCCGCCGACATGCCACCGACAAAATTTTTCGACTTGTAATAAGTGAAGCCGCCAACTAGGCCGCCGACAAAAAGTTGCCGGCATATGTCGGCGGCCCGGCGGGCTCAGTGTGTGTTGCGCTTCACTCAATAAACAATAAACTTAATAACAAAAAAAAAAAATTGTAATAGAATGTTTGTTTACCAGTCTTTCGGGGAATTACGCTTGCGTTCGGTATGACGAATGCCATAGGCCTACATCCTTGTCACTCTTGTTACAAACTAATATTGGCATCTCGCACTTGACTACGTAGATACTTATAGTTTGTGTGTGTGTGTAATGTTTTGAGTGTATTGTTTTAGGATTGCTTTTCAAATGACATTTCGTAGAGTACGGCACGTCTACCTCAGTTTAAATAGAAGTTTTTGAATTCAATAGAGTGCAGTCGCGTCCAGTTCAAAATATATTATATCTAGAGTTGTTAACACCCCTAAATTTGTTACAGCTGTAATTTTCCAAAAGAATTAAATACGTAAACATAATTTGAACACGCTTTTTTATTTTATTTTACCCGAACCTAAAGCCATAACTTATAGGAAATTTGGTGTATTTTATACAAAGAATAATAAAATTGTCAAAAGAAGCAAACCATAATTGTTTTAACAGCTCCTAATATATACCGGACTTTTTGTATTTCGTGCGTAAATGTACAATTCCGTGCATCGCGATCGATCGCGGTCGCGCACGACCTACGACTGTCGTCGGCCGCTCGCGACCATAGTCAGCGTATGAAAATGTATGGCACCGCTTCCGAGGCCCGCGACTGACGCGCGCGGCCTACGACTGTCGTAAGCTGCGCGCGACCGTGCCATATAACTTTGACACGATCGCGCGGGGCCTACGACAGACGCGCGCGACCGACGACAGTCGTAGGTCGTGCACGACCGCGATCGATCGCGATGCACGGAATTGTACCATTAGAGATAACGCTCTACAAAACCGAAATTAGCCGACTGTCACTTTCCAAAGGTCGATGTGCAATATTTATCGCCGGGTACTGTACGTGGGTTTTGCTGTAGGAAAACTTCACCTCACTCCTCATAGTAGTCAAACTCAAACTTTTTTATTCAGTTTTTTTTTTTTTTTACAAAATGTTTTCCGAACGTTGCTACTACTGGTGCCTACTTACTGCCTATAATTTAATCCCAATCAAGCCAATAACAATTTGTTAATCTGGAAAGCCCTTGAATCTTTGATACATATTGTAGAAACAATCCGTATACGTCGCATTATGTATTTAGCGACAAAACGGTTTGGTGGCATAACTATGAACCACGAACATGACATTCTAGTGCAGCTTATCACACGAGACCGCACGCCGCAAAAACAGGCTCTAGTCGGGGCTTAGCGGTCGGCGAGTCAATTATTTGCCCGCAACCGTTCATGATGACGATTTCATTTACAATGTACGTGCGAAGTGGTTGCGCCCGCGAATTTGATACGACTAATGCTAGGTCAACCGCTATTGTTTCCACGGCCCGCGAGATCTGGCACGGCTATTTTGAAATGAAGTATCGTGCCTTTTGGTTTGGTTTTTACTGCAACTTTGCCTAAAATGGTCGCATGTTGCAATTCCTCTAAAATCAATTCAGAAACTGAATCGTCAAAACAGTCAAACTGACGAATGTCAAATTAGTAGTATAGACATGAATTGCAAGCAGAGTGACTATTTTGTGATTTTAAAAAATGAATATTATGATTCATAATATGATTCACCAAAGCGACCATTTAAGCCCCGCAGAACTTAGGACCATAGCACAGCTAATTTTATACGCGTAGGGAATCAGACTTGGAATACATTTCTAGTCGACAGATTCACGACTAATGTTGACTTCACATAACGCGATCAAATTACGCAGGTCCGCCGTTTAGTTTGTCTATGAATCAATTATCATCATCACTTTCAGGACAAGATCCTCAACTCGAACATCCGCTTCAAGATATTCCTGACGTTCCACGCATATAGCGAAGTGATATCGTTCCCGTGGTGTAACTCCACCGAGCCCTGCCCAGACTATGTCGACCTGTTGGAGGGAGCTACTGTTATGGCCAAGGTTTGTGTTTATGTTATGTTAATATACCTAGCGGAATAGAGAAACAAAGAGCTGAGCAAGCGAGATGTCACTATCAGTGACATCTTTCTCGCAGACCGCGTGATATTAGGTGGCAGAAATCTTTTTTCATCTGTTTGAGAATTTGAGCTCTCAGAAAAATGTATGTAGGAACACCATTGACACGCACACGTAAACATGGTTTCGTTTGAAAGCTCGGGATTGTTCCTCTATTCCGCTAAAGCGCGACCGCTTTAAGCGCGACTCTCGTAGCATACTCGTAACATACATTTTGTATGCTACGAGAGTCGCGCTTAAAGCGGTCGCGCTTTAGGTATATTAACTTTATGTTTTATAGTTTATACATTATATTATTATATCATCAGTATAATAATATACAGTAGAATGTAGATTATCTTCATACTAGACCTCTCAAAGCGGTCGCACATTATATGAGCGTGGTTACAAGTAACTAAGTAACTATAACATTATAATGTTGCATGCGCGTAGTCTTTGTGTTCAGCGAGTTTGATTTCAAGGACTCAGCTGAGTTGCAATGTCATTGTGATTTTTCATTTAGTTTCGAGATTTAGACACTCTTAAAATATTAAACAAATTTTGTATACCATTTAACTTTTCTGACGAAAAAACATTTGAAGTTTCATTCTAAAGCGCCCTCAGTCCATAGGCACTATTCTAGAAAACAGTAACCATTTAGCACTGATAAACAAACATAACAATAATTTATTTCCAGGCTGTCTACGAAACACACAAGCGGGTATACAAAGTCGGTAACTTCAGGAACATAATGTACTACGCGCCAGGCACCAGTATAGACTGGAGCTACGGGTCCGCCAAGATTCCCTTCTCCTACCTCTTCGAGTTGAGGAGCAAACACCACAAGTTCCTCCTGCCCAAGGAGGAGATACTTCCCTGTTGCGAGGAAGCTCTAAGTGGAGTAAAAGCCCTGGCCAAGTTTGTAGAACAGAAGAAGCAGTATTTCAGCCATAGTAGTTTGAGAATGCCTTAGCATTTGAAAAGAAATAGATTAATATATTTTTTGTAAATCAGTATGAAAATAAAATAAGTGCCTAATGTAAAAAGATTACGAAAATATTGTGGTAAATTGTTACTTTTAAAGCTTTCAGCAGACGATTTAAAAAGCTATATCAATAAAGAAAACATAGTGTAATGCTAAGTACTCACATACGGTTTTGCTCGATCGAGCAATAACGTCGAGCAAAACCCGCGGCTCGGGATTTCGTCCACACATTCAGCATTACTCGATAGTTTTATTTCAAATCTATATATTTCATTCCATCGATCCGGCTCGATCCGGTTTCAGCGAGCCTTCGAGCCTTCAGTTTTGTGGTCCACACAGTAATTATTACTCGATTTGGAGTAAAACTATCGAGCAAAACCGTATGTGAGTGCTTAGCATAACGTCACACCTTTTCTTGTTTTTATTCATATTTATGATTTTGTAGTAGCCAAAGAAGAAAAAAAACTGGATACAAAAGTATATTCTGAACGATTTTTTATTACAAATTTTACACGGTCATAAAAAAAATAGTATACACTGTACACATTTTCCACAAATTTTCACCATTTGGAGTTACACTAAATTTTAAGCGTTCATAGAAAAAAGCAGTATATTACTTGTAAGATAATAATAAATTCTCACCAAAGAGTAATATAAAAAATAAACAGTCTCACTTTTCATCTTTATTCTTGTCGACAAAATCCATGAGACTTTTCACGGCATTCCATATCTCCTTACAGTTATCTTCTATTTGTTCGTTGGGTAGTTTGAACCGGTACTTCTTGCTGCGTAGCTCTATCATATAGGAGTAGGGTATCTTGGCCATGGCGTAACTCCAGTCGATGCTGGTCCCGCAGGCGTCATAGGTCAGGTCCTTCGTGGTCCCCACTTTGTATATCATCCCGGTGGTCTCGTATATGGCCTGAAAATTGGTACCTTGGTTGTTTTACGGTGTGACATGGTAGCATGAACAAAATTTTGTTAAATAATTTTGGCCCTACCAACAATATATTGTATATAGACTTTGTCACTAGAAGTTACTTTACGTGGAAAACAATTACACAAGCGCAGTCCTCATGCTAAAAATCAAAACTGCCCCAGTAGTTTGGTACCCTACTCGGATAATATTAATTTTTGTAGAATTAAAACATAAGAATGATAATTCGGTTGCATAAAAATTAGAGCCTGTCTCTTATGTTTAACCGACTTCCAAAAAGGAGGTTATTACGGTTAAAACTTCTTGGCAACCATATATCTGTCTGGCGTACATTCAACTCAACTACTACAAAACCGGGGAAGCTTACGTGGTTACCCTGGCCATGACCGCTCCGCCCTCCAGCAAGCGCAGGTAGTGGGGGCAGGGCTCCCGGCGGTGGCCCCAGGGGAAGAGAATCAGCTCGTAGTAGCTGTGGAATGACAGGAACACCTGGAACCGAGTTTGGGAGAGGAAGATCGCGTCCTGAAACACATTTAATCACAAGTTTGGCTAGCAAGAAAGAAATCACTTAACCTTTAAATCCTAACGCTAACCATAAGTGGTACACCAATAGCGTTAGTATTTTTTTTCACTACAGTTACAATGCAAGGAATATGTTTCTTAAAACCAAAAAAATCGCTTCATTTGCCTGACCTCGCTAAGCGCAGCGATTCTATTAAGATTCAATATAGCACATTTCCACAGCTCTGGTGGAAAAGCAGCTTTAGTAGTAACGACAAAGGGTTTACTCCTCGAATTAAATTAGAAGGTATATTTTTGCATTTTTAAACATTTTTAATGCACTCGCTATAAGCTCTGGAAAATTCTGTGAGTCGTGATCTAAACGTACTTGGAACATCCTTAAGCTTTTTATTTGTAGCAAATAGACCAATATACAATTGCCTTACTCTTACTGCATTCGACTCTGGCTCAGAGAAAGCTGCTGGTCCTCTGTAGAACACGCTGTGAGGACACTCCGAAGATCCTTCTTCACCGTTGTTACCCCAAGCAAAACTAAGAGGAAATTGGCTTTCCTATAAATTCAATTCGTCATTCATAGACAAAATTCGCTATTTATTTTAACTACTATCCTTTAAGTCATCTAGGGGGCGCTATATCTACCCATTTTAACGTAACACCAAAAAGCGTACAACTAGCGGACTGTAAGTTGCTTCCAAAGATGCCTTATTTGTCTAATTATAATAACTCGTTAAAAAAAGGTTTAAGAAAATAGATAAACATTTACAGCCACATATTATTACGATAATGATAACTCTCTTTTTAACCGACTTCAAAAAAAGGAGGTTATCAATTCGACGCGTATGTATGTAATATTTCCAGAACTACCCAATTTCCGTATATGTTAGTCTATACTCGTATCAGCGTCTGAATAAATGTGCCAAATTTCAAAAGTGTATGTATGTATGTATGTATGTATGTGTTTATGTTTGTGTGCGGATATCTCTGGAATTACCATTCTGATTTCAGTAATTCTTTTTTTGTTGTACTAGGTATTGTTCAACTAGTGCAAGTTTCATCAAAATCGGTTCAGTAGTTTTGGAGATAGGGAGTTTTAATTCTCAATTACGTACAATTTTGAAGTCGGTTTTATCTTTTTAAAATACAGTTATTGTTTCACCGTAGTCGAGTAAAAGCCTTATAAAAGTGATGTAGTAATTTAATTGAACGACGAACCTGAAATTTCTATTCAAATCCACGCCAACTCGATGTCCCTCGTGTCTGGCACGATTCTTCCTCCACATGCGATCTTTCCTGTGCGAGTGTTCGTAGCCGTCCGGGTTTAGCACAGGCACTATGTACCTAAAAACGTCATAACTGAGGTTGAGTATGACTTATGAATTAAGTACTAAATTTTGGAGGGTCACTTATTTACAATCATTTTGATCCATAACAAATGAACTAGTAAATTAGTTTCTTACAATATAAAAACCACCAATAGAAAGTTTATGCCAACTTGTTTTTCCCACCCTTACTAATATTATAAAAGCAAAACTTCCTGTCTATATGTCTATTTGTTACAAACGGCGCTATAGAGTTGTTTTGTAACAAGTAGTCATTTTTTTTATTTTTTATTTTATTGGAAAACAAACAAGTATACAAAGAAATTACAAAAGAAATTACATCAGTCATCAAGTTTCTCATAAAATTACTTTACATTCGTTGTCATCTACTAACCAGTCCTTATTAGTCATGGAGGACGGCAGTATGCCGAAGTTCCTGGCCACGGCATCAGCAAGATACGTGACCACAGCAGTACTGATCCACTCCCGCGCGTGTATACCGCCATCCAGCCACACACCAGAATTACTTGTATCACTGTTAGATATCTTCAACATCTGTGACATTAAAAGTAACTGAACCTGGCTAAGCGGGCGTCCAGAAATTACGTGAGGTGTCGTACGTCCAGCATATTGGAAAAGTCGTAACTATAATATTATCTACTGCGTAAATACTTTTATTATCAAATCGCTGAATTCAGACCGTAGCGATCATTGACCCTGTCAAAATACTTTTAAAATTTCATATTTGTTTATACAAACCATGATTGACAATAAAGACGTGACAAAATAAATGTTTCTAGTCTAAGGGCGTCGCGTCGTCGATATGGTATTTTGCACACTCAATGTGAACTAAGTATGAATTGTATCACTTTCATTCTCATCAACTCATAATTAGCTGCAGAATATCATACCAAGCGTTACCAAGAGGTTTTCCGAGGAATATAATATAATATTATATAACAGTTTGTGTCTAAATAATAGTCTTTTTTTTTCTTAAGTGCAATAGTATTTACAGTGCGAGCATTTTTCACATAGCTCCTGGACTAGAAAGGTCAATGACCGCTGGTTATTTTGACTTTTTAAAAGAGTACCTTTATATCTCTGCCGTTTACAGATTTACCGATGCTGTAAACGGAGCAGATAGACGGAAAATCTCTCTCCAGGCTATCCATGAAAGAATAGATCACGTGCAGCTTGTGAAATCTCTTCCAGTTCATCAAGGTAACTGTTGAATATAATTATTGAAAAAAAAACACTACAAACCAGACAAATTATACTAAAAATCAAAAGCCTTCTAGCTTTTGAAATTTAGTATAATTTATCTGCTTTGTAGTTTTTTTTAAACGGATCTAATGTTTGCAAAACTAGAGGGCTAGTTATAACTAGCCCTCTGGTTTTATATCATTGAAATTATTGAAGATTTTGATCCGTCTTTTGATTTAGACAATAGCTCTTACACTATGATTTTTTGATGCAATACAGAAAAAAAACGAAATACCTAAATGGAAAAAACGAATAACAACTCACTTTTTCTTTTATGTACTGACTTTGGAATAATAACTTTTAAATATTTTGTATCTGCATAACTTTGCCGGGTAGTATCATAAATTTTACCTGAAAACAATATAGATGCCGCAGGAACCCAGCACAGGGTATTTTACCTATAAAAGTTAAATTCCCTGTGCTGTAAATAGTTCTAAAACTAATCGAGATTTCGTGATACCTTTTTTGGTAGACTTTTTCTTTTGTGTCTGAGAAGAGTCGCCTATTAGAACTGATGTACTCATTTTGATTATCTTATGTACACTTTCAGTCATTATTTCATCATGTTTTTAATTTAGCAAGAGATTAAATTAAATTACTTTTAATTTTAAACAAAAATTTTACATAAACATGTTTTTGAAATTGACACAAAAATCGAAATTGACACAAAAGTGACTGACACATGCGATACTTTATTTTTTTATGTTGACATTTAATAGCACATGCCTTATTATAAGTTTGGTTTTCGAAGTACCTACCTACGAAAACAAATATATTTTAGGTAGGTACCTATTTATATAATATATCTAATATATAAAATTCTCGTGTCACAATGTTAGATAGCGTACTCCTCCGAAACGGCTTTATTGATTTTAACCACATTTTATATGCATATTCAGTGGGTCTGAGAATCGGTTACCGGGTACTTTTTTATATTGATAAGTGCATATTTTGTTGAATAAATAATAGTAAATTATTACAACTCGAGACTGACGGCGACCATTATTTGTGCGACGGGATAGCGATCGACGTTGCCATGGTGACATACTTATTTAGTCACTTCAATAAAATAATAGGTACGGGTACATCTCAATGGGTACGGGCGAAATACCTACTTTATATGGCAAAGAAACGTTTGCCGGGACAGCTAGTTAATATATAAAATGCTCATAATAATAATTGGTTACAAGTTATTTTCCAAATTAAATCCATACTTGCAAATATTTTAAATGCAGAAGTGTGTCTGTCTATCTGTCTGTTACCTCTTCACGTCCGAACCGCTGAACCGATTTTGCTAAAATTTGGTATACTTTGAGTCCCCGAGAAAGGACATATTATGATACTTCGCTCAGGAAATATGTACGGTTACTTCGCGTTAAACGAATTTTGGCGCAACACAGTTGCGGTCGTCATCTTGTTATTTATAAACTCGGACAATATCGTTTCCAAAACGGCAGCCATGTCCACCAGCTTAAGAGGAATTTAAATTTGATTCGTTAAACGTACAATCGTGTCGCAGTCGAGATAACGAAATAAACTCGGAGCGGAGTTAAATGTGAACAAATTTCGATCCGTCAATGTTTAGGAAACCGCAGCCAGAAAACTGCGCGTCGAACGCGTATCATCACATGGAGGTAGTATTCTGAGATAGTAATAGGAGTTACATCATAATGATTTAGCTAATGGTGTTCAATATTTATTTTCT
The DNA here is from genome assembly GCA_963422495.1 of Polyommatus iphigenia. Lineage (NCBI taxonomy): Eukaryota > Metazoa > Arthropoda > Insecta > Lepidoptera > Lycaenidae > Polyommatus > Polyommatus iphigenia. Next base: position 8,866,853 of record OY730187.1, read on the forward strand.
TAATAGAGATGATAGACAACGTTTGAAACAATGATACTTTCTATAAATAATTACTGCCGTATCCCTACTGAGATTTAAAAGTATATGTTTTGCGTTTTAAAGAAGTGTTAGAAGCAGCTGAATTACACAATAAACAAGAAAATTTTTACAATTAATATTTTGTTGTATATAACAGGTTATGAGTGTACAGTGTACAGTTAATCCAACTTTCTAATAAAATATTATTTTTTTCGTGCGTTATTTTCATTGAAAAACTTTAATTACTGTGTACTTTACATCCTATTGCCCTATACTTATGGATACGATCTCGTTACATCATTGCTTTTAATAACGTAATAAGGACTCTCCGGCTTTCATCGCTCAACTCGGTACATTTCGGCGGACGGATAGCTTTAATTGTACACAAATGAGATAAATTGAAATGGTTACATTGTTCCGGCTTTCACTAATCACGTGACAGATGGAGAGGCAACGGAAAATATTCTCGGTAAAGAATTAAAAAAGAAATTTGAGGAAGGGCAATGTTTATAAACCCAAACTTACCTAATTATACATTGGCGTTCTTTGAAAGAGGGGATCTTTTTTCATTACATTTGGGTGGAGAAGGAATAAAAAGTAGGTACATAGCTGTCGTTATGGGCATCTTAAAAACAAAAGTTTTGATATATGTAATTGATTGTACTGTCGGTTCTTGGTGGAAATTCATTTTATACACAATTGGAACACAATATTACTTGCACTTTTTGCACTATATTCATAAATTACAATTTAAAGACTTTAAACACGACCGGTTTCGAACAAAATCATCATCAGGTGTATCTTAAACTTTATACAGTACCAGTAACTCAGCCTCAGTAATATTGTGTTTCATTTGTGTATAAAATGAATTTCCACCAAGAACCGACAGTACAATCAATTACATATATTAAATCAAGGCAAGGACGAGAGCAGGAGGTGCGATGAGGAGGGCTTCATACTGGTGGAGAGGAGGAAGAAGCCGCCCGCAACCATCGCGGCACCGCACCATATGTACCTGAGCTGCGTCTGCGGAGCGAGGTCCCCGCGACGCCCCTGTACATATCCCGCCTGCACTGGTCCATGGAGGTCGAGGACGTCGTGGACTACATCCAGAAGAAGACGACACTGCGCCTGAGGGTCGAGCGTCTGCAGTCTCACCACAAGGTTAACTTTAGCTCCTTTGTGGTGAGAGTACCGACGAATCTTTTGTCGACCTTCGAGGCGCCGGAGTTCTGGCCGATGGATGTAGTCTATCGGAGGTTCCGGGGGAGACTCCGGAACGAAGCGAGTCACGTCGCCGGCAAAACGTGACAGTGTTAGTTTTTTAAGTATAAAATATGTATGTTAGTTTTAAGGTATTTATTATATAATTATAATATGTATGTTAGATTTTAAGTTATTTGTTATATGGGCCTCTGATGCCCGAAATAAATGATTTGATTTGATTTGATTTGAAATCAGCAAGCACGGCTGAGTTACTGGTACTGTATAAAGTTTTAGATACACCTGATGATGATTTTGTTCGAAACCGGTCGTGTTTAAAGTCCTTAAATTGTAATTTATGAATATAGTGGAAAAAGTGCAAGTAATATTGTGTTTCATTTGTGTACAAAAGTTTTGAGTCTAGACTATTTGGGTCCGGTGACACAGAAATAAGACGATACGAGGTGTGATTTTGCGATGCATAAATCGATTCAATATTGACATGGCTAATAGCGTGACAACGCACATATTTGATTTTTTATGCTAGTGACAAAAATATGTAATAAAATTAATATATAATTCACAATACGCATCAGTCATTAGTCATTACTGTCCACCTCGCGTCGTCACCCTTTTAGCTTAAAACTGACTTTAAACATATGGCTGAGGAACATAATATTCTAACCTCAAAAAAAGTCACATGTAAAAACGGCATTCTAATTTCAAAAATATTTACAATAATAAGCTGTGACACATAGAGGGAGTGTGGAATCAAAAAATTTAGCTTCCAATAAGGGGCATCATTAATTCTCGGGCGAGAGAGACGTGCGGGGGGAGGCAGGGCGAGGGGGGGATTGGCCGTATTACTGTAATAGCTTCTGAGAAAAATAACGGATCGATATCCAGCGTTTGTTGTGGCCGTTTGTCTGCTTTGATTGCGATTATTGGGTATTTTTTGTACGGGAGGTGTCGAAGATTGTTGAACGATGTTCTGGGTGTTAAGATTTTTAAACAAACTTACCTTTTTATCGCTTCACAATTTTTTGGTTTTAATATTGGCTATGAAAACTTTGGTTTTAATGATCTAATTATTCTAAACGAACAAGTGAAAATATTAATTTTAGAAATACGAAGATCTCTTGCCTGTCTGTCCGTTCCCTTTTCATGCCGAAGTCCGAACCAATTTTTCTCAGAAAAATGTTTGTTAACGTGAAGTTAAAAATTTCAAGGCAACAAAATTTGCGAGTAAGGGAGCAATATACTAAAAAAATACAGTAACAGACAGTATAAGGCCGGATCGCATCTGCTCTTCTGATGTTGACAGTGTCCATGGGCGACGGTAGTTGCTTTCCATCAGGTGACCCGTTTGCTCGTTTGCGCCCCTTATATTTAAAAAAAAGTAACAAATTTTTACACCCTACCATACCAATCAAATAGGTCATTGCACTGGGTTATATTTCGGAATATAGGTACCCAATATAAATCGTCACAAACTTCATATTAATTCGCGCTACCCCAAGGAACACGAAATAAGCTGTCTTGTTAAAAAGTTCCGGGAATTCTTTCCGATAATTATCCGCAAAACATCCGGGATGTTGCGGACTTCGTTAGTAGCCCCCCCTCCCCCCACGCCCATCGCCCCTAAGTAGAATTAATGATACTCTTTATTGCAAGTTCAATTTTTTGATTAGGGGAACACCGGATTACAAGGTATTTGCGTTCGGTCAATACTGCGCTCGTCTTGGTATCCCTCATCTTATTGACCATCTTTTAAGACTTACGTCTTAAATTTTAGATTTACTTTGATTTGTTTTTTATAAGGTATGGTGATCTTATCTTTATTTGTAGGATTTAAAAGTGTTAATGTTTAATTACTTTCACAATAGAGTAAATTATAATCATCATTAATCAGCGCCTTAAGTTTTGTAAAAATAAAGTTTTGAATAAAAATATTGAAATGTGTAAAAAAAAAAATGATTTCAAAGAGAACTTACTATTAATAGTCACAATCAATGATGAGAGATGACAAATGAATTTCGTGATGATATGGAAATATAAATGTTGTTGATTAAAAATATTATACGCTCAGGATAAGCATACTTTGTGTAAGTAGCGTACTTCATAGAGATTCGTAGCTGCTTCGTAGAAAACTCACTACGAAAAAGACGCAATTAAGAAATAATGTTCTGATTACGAAGAAATAGTACAAAAATTTATAAATAATACTAGGGACAACCTTTTTCTTCTAAGGGCTGATTTTTAATCGCCAGATAACTTTTAAGTTTTACCTAAAGAATAAATATGACATTTTGACATTTTTTCCATATAAAATCTGTCAAAACGCCAAATTTATTCCATTGGTAAAATTTATCTGACGATTGAAAAATCAGCCCTTAGTAATATTATAAATAGTCGAGGCAGGGTACACAGAATTATGTCTATTGTGGTCGAGGTACGTAGTATTTCGTAGCACGTAGCTACGAATCAGCTACGAAGTTTCTAAAAACAACATGCCACTATATGTACAGCTACTGAAAAACATCAATTACGCATGAAGTAATCATTACAAAATATTCCATTGTATCGAATGTGTAAATAGTCTCACATAGTACAATACAAACATGTATAGTAGCATTAACTTTGCATAATCCTTAAAATCAAGTTTTTGCTACACTGAGACAAGTCTTACGAGCCGACGTGTTAAATTTAATTTTATCCTATCTAAAGTTACTTGAAATCAAACCTACGTGTAGATGTGCTCCAATTCGATGTAGTACTAACTTGGTCTACTGTATATTACTTAAACTGTGCACTGTGCAGATAGGGTCCGGTCGAGAATCTAATTTCGTCCGCACCACTCGCTCATTTGTTCAAATTACGGATGACTCCCGAGACTTTTGTATAATACTATGTATAAATGGTATATATTGTGATGGTGTATTGAAATGATCTAAAACCAGCAGACAACCGCAAGCGACAGTACTGGTTTCTATGTATTTCAATGAAATACCCTTCGCAGCTAGCGACACGAAGCTAGCGACACTTATTCATAGAAATTAGAAATACATACAAAACAGTAGTGTCGCTGCGAGACGTCGTCTGTGGTTGCTTCATGTCGCCCGCTGCCCACCGGCACCTTAAGGGCCTGTATTTCCAGAAACGGACGATTTTCCAGATTTTAAAGTGACAGGAGACATAAAAATATAGTAATTTAAATTCTGATTTTTTTTTACATATTATTGTGTTAGTTAAGGATCTAACACAGTGAAGTTTATATTCCATTACCCAATATCATGAACTTCACTCGATAGAAAAAAATCCTAAAGTTTTTTACCCCTTCTTTTCACGAAATTGCCATACTATGTCCAAATTATTTGGAATTTTCAGAAAATTTGTGCACTGAACGAAAGACAAAGAGTATACTAGGGAACTGTGTTTTTCGACTCGATTGAATTATGTATAAAATAACGACGATCAAAAAACTATAAAACTGCAGGCGCAAAGGCTTTCAGTCGCGCTCAGGCACTAATGCAATTTTATAGTTTTTATTTTATTCATAATTCAATCGAGTCAAAAAAACACAGTTCCCTAGACATTTTCTTTGTCATTCGTTCAGTGCAAAAATTTTCTGAAAATTCCAAATAATTTGGACATAGTATGGCAATTTCGTGAAAAGAAGGGGTAACTTTGGAATTTTTTTCTATCGAGTGAAGTTTATGATATAATGGAATATGAACTGTGTTAGATCCTTAACTACACATAATATATTACTTCAGAATTTAAATTACTATATTTTTGTCTCCTGTCACTTCAAAATCTTGAAAATCGTCCGTTTCTGGAAATACAGGGCCTTAAAACGGTTAATTGATGACAAGCTATTATGTTTAAAGTTGGAAATATAAATTAAATGCATAAAAAATAGGTAGATAATTAAGAATCAGTTCAGACTAAACGTGTTTAAATATTTCACGTTCGGTTCGGCGTAAGAAAGTATTTACATTTCAATTTTTTTTTCTCCATAGAAATATCCACATAATAATATCATCTTGCTCATTTTGTTGTGAACTAAACTTAAGTAGTCTACATTTTAGACAACATCTTTGTATCAAAAATCTATTAATAATATTAAGCAATCGCCTGCATAAGGTACTAAGTCTTTACTTACAATGTTTGTATAATATTAATTACATAGTTTGCAAATCAAATCTTTGAATCTTTGTAAGTGGAAGAGTTTGTTTGTTTGAACGCACTAATCTCATAAACTACTGGTCGAATTTGAAAAATTCTTTCAGTGTTAGATAGCCCATTTATTGCGGAAGGCATATAGGCTATATTTTATCACGCTAAGACTAATAAGAGCGAAGAAATAGAAGAAAATGTAAAAAAACGGGGGCAATTATTTGAAATTGCTTAGTATCTTAAGAAGAACTACTGGAGCTATTATTATTTGGCACACATGAACAATAGACCACGTGAAGTGACAAGCTATTTTTTTTTTCGAAAAAATGTACGGTTTCCGTGAAATTCCTAAATTACGCGGGCGAAGCCGCGCGGAACATCTAGTTATTTATAAGATTTAAAGCATTCATTAAATATTGCTTTATATGAAAAATAAATTATAAATAAAAATTGTGCTACATACTCACTACTCATACAATGCTATAGTTATCTCCTGTCCTATTTATAGTCGAGGGCATCTTCACAAAAACTAGTGAAGTAGACACTCGTGACATCCGTGACCCATTTCTGTAACAACTGTGGCCCACCCGTGCCCCATACCCGTACCAATACTGTCATACGGTATTGTAACTTGGTCATATTTTAAATGAATAGGTACAGGCTACAGCCGCACGGTACATAAATATGTGATAGGGCTACCTACACTATTTATTTAGTTTTATAATTCTTACCCAAAGGCGACGGGTATTTTGTGACCCAGGCCCGACACAAATGAGACATCCCATTTTTCTAACTCCAACTCCAACTCTAACTCCAACTCCAACTCCAACTCCAATTCCAACTCCAACTCCAACTCCAACTCCAACACCATCGCCAACGCCAGTATGAAGACCAAGAACTAGACCAAAGCCAACACCAATATGAAGACCAACACCAACTGGTGTTAGTATAATAATATAATAATAGCTCCCACACCGGTTTCGGTGACGGTGGCCGGTTTCATTGAAACCAGGCCAGCTACGCAGGAGTAATTTTATAGTGCCCAAGCAAGAACGCGGCACGGCTCGCGCCTCGTCCGTTTGTACAAAGTCAAAATACTGTTTAGCGGTACCTTGTACCCCATACCATATGCCCGGGAAACTAAAACTGAGGCCCCGGGGTATTTCTTTGTTACACGATCCCCCATTGTCACTCTTTGATGCGGCGCAGTCGGATCTGAATTGCAACGCGGTTTAAACGTTTGATATTTCGGTGAAAAATCTCGTCTCTGTTTTAACGACTCGTTACTATCTCTTTGGACTTGTTTAGTTGTTAAAAAACGGTTGTCTGTAAAGTCGGTTTACTGACGATAGTTGAACGCGACAACGTGCCTCTTTGTCGCTCGTTCCGCGCTCTCGCTTGCACTTCAAGCCTTAAATGGAACGCCTCAGAGCGAGGTAACGCCGCATGAGTCATGTTTTTTCGTGCGTGCAGCCGGCTCTATCGAATTATAAGACGTTGTCACGTCAAAACTCATTTCCCCGACTGTACATTTCTGCTTAGCACAATTTTCCCCAACTGTACATTTCTGCTAAACAACTCATTTCCCCGACTGTACATTTCTGCTAAACAACTCATTTCCCCGACTGTACATTTCTGCTAAACAACTCATTTCCCCGACTGTACATTTCTGCTTAGCACAATTTTCCCCGACTGTACATTTCTGCTAAACAACTCATTTCCCCGACTATACATTTCTGCATAGCACAATTTTCCCCGACTGTACATTTCTGCTAAACATCTCATTTCCCCGACTGTACATTTCTGCTTAGCACAATTTTCCCCGACTGTACATTTCTGCTAAACAACTCATTTCCCCGACTGTACATTTCTGCTAAACAACTCATTTCCCCGACTGTACATTTCTGCTTAGCACAATTTTCCGCGACTGTACATTTCTGCTAAACAACTCATTTCCCCGACTGTACATTTCTGCTTAGCACAATTTTCCCCAACTGTACATTTCTGCTAAGCAACTCATTTCCCCGACTGTACATTTCTGCTTAGCACAATTTTCCCCGACTGTACGGTGCTCTGTGCGGTGTACTGACGATAGTTGAACGTAACAACGTCATAGCCTTAAATGGAACGCCTCAGAGCGAGGTAACGCCGCATATTGCGTCATGTTTTTTCGTGCGCGCAGTCGGCCATCGAATTATAAGACGTTCTCACGTCAAAAGTTTAACAATCCACATTCATACTATTCATTGTCTGGAAGAAACTGCTTAAAGCAGTAAGTGTACTCGTAAGTACTCACATACGGTTTTGCTCGATCGAGCAATCACGTAGAGTAAAAACTAGGGCTCGGGCTTTCGTCCACACATTCAGCATTGCTCGATAGTTTTACTCCAGTTCGAAGGAAATTAGGCTCTACGAATAATAAAAACTAATGTCAAAAAATTTGTCAAGCCGGCTCGATTCGAGCCTTCAAACTGGCTCGATGCGAGCCTTCCAGGTGTGACTTTTGCGGTCCACACAGTGGTTCTTGCTCGACGTCGAGTAAAACTATCGAGCAAAACTGTTTGTGAGTACTTAGCATAAGTGTAAGTACTCACATACGGTTTTGCTCGATCGAGCAATCACGTAGAGTAAAAACCACGGCTCGGGCTTTTGTCCACACATTCAGCATTGCTCGATAGTTTTACTCCAGTTCGAAGGAAATTAGGCTCTACGAATAATAAAAACTAGTGCCAAAAAAATTGTCAAGCCGGCTCGATTCGAGCCTTCAAACTGACTCGATGCGAGCCTTCGAGCTGTGAGTTTTGCAGTCCACAGAGTGGTTTTTGCTCGATGTCGAGTAAAACTATCGAGCAAAACTGTATGTGAGTACTTAGCATTATGCTAAGTACTCACATACGGTTTTGCTCGATAGTTTTACTCCAAATCGAGTAATAATTACTGTGTGGACCGCAAAACTGAAGGCTCGAAGGCTTGCTTCGAGCCGCTCGAAGGATTGATGAAACCGGATCGAGCCGGATTGATGGAATGAAATATATAGTTTTGAAATAAAACTATCGAGCAATGCTGAATGTGTGGACGAAATCCCGAGCCGCGGGTTTTGCTCGATCGAGCAAAACCGAATGTGAGCATTAGACCGCCTTTTTGCACAATTTTTATTCGTAATTTTTTATACTTTTTTTGTTGTTGTTATGTCTTTTGTTTTTTGTCTCTTTTATGTATTTTCTTTTGTGTGTGCAAATAAAGAATTTATTATTATTGTTATTATTGTTATTATTGTTATTATTGTTATTATTATTATCATTCATATTCATACTTAGTACTAATATTATAAATGCGAAAGTGTGTCTGTCTGTCAGTTACCTCTTCACGCCGAAACCACTAAACCAATTTTGCTGAAAGGTATGGAGATACTTTGAGTCCCAGGAAAGGATATTTAAAGATACTTATTTTCCCGGACAACAAATGTATGGTTCCCCCGTGATTAGCCGCGTACTGATCAAGCGAGCCGCCTCGCGCGGCAGCCTCGCGCGGCAGTTGCTCGGTCGGTCAGTACGTGTTAGTGCGCGGCAAACGTACCGAGGCGCCTTTGAACATCGACAAAAACCGACAACTCTCGGCTCGGGCCGCGGCACGCTCGGGCGAGGCAGCGAGGCTGCTCGCTTGGTCAGTACACGGCTATTAACGAATTTTAGTCTGTTGCGCGCGTCATCTAGTTTCATAAACTATAATATGTCGTTTACTTTTTTACTAATGTTATAATTCTGAAAGTCGTCTGTTTGTTAATTAACTTTTCACTCCTAAACGGCAGAAGTGATTCAGATAAAATGGTCTTTAAGAAAATTTAAGGCATGGGAAAGGACATAGGATTTTTTCGTAGCAAAATGTATTGTTCCTGCGCGATATGCAACATCTCGCCGTACATAAATCTAATACATGTCAAACTACATCTACATAGTTGAACCTGTAGCTTAATAATATCTGTATTAGGGTGCAGTATAGGCATGTAATCGACAGACGCAACGCCGTGAGGCATAGCGCGTTGATTGGCTCGTCTAATGAGAACGGCCTAGCGCCTTCCGACTAGTGTTACCACGTCGGCCTTGTCGTTTAGGTATTGAGTATAACAATTTGTAGATTATTGACAAAATTAGGAAACAATTTTGGTGTTGATGGACAAATATATAAATGAATGGGCTCTGGTTGTGTCTCTTCATTAAGATGATGACTATCTTAATCTGTCGATCATAGACATAAGGGTTAAGTTTCAAACATTTTTCTATTTTGTAGTAGCAAATCAAGGTTCTTTGTCGTCTGCCATTTCCAAAAAGGTGACGAAGTGCGGAGTCATGATTAAAGCCAATCGTGGTGCCATTATATCGTGTTGCTAATATTATTTTTTTAGTCAAGCAACATTAGAAGAAATAGTTTTGTTGTACACAATTCCAACTTACATTGACCCTATTTTACTACTCATCTTCAGAAACGAAGGAACAGGTGTAGTGTGTAAGCAGTTCTCTTTATAAGTGTTAAAATACTAATTTGCATTCTATAACGTATAAATTTTAAAATAACGCGTACTAATGCTGAGAGCTGACTTATAAGCTCTATATTATAATTATTATTATGTATTTACCGTATCTACTAAGTATATATACAACATACAAAACTACATCACAGTTTATTTATTGTACAAGTACATTCGGTTATGACGCGAACTGGCGCGACGCCGCGACGATAAAATTTCACGGAACATAAAGCAAAAACATACCCCAGCGCATTACCGGCCACCGCGCCAGACCCCTGACTCCCACCTAGTGATAGTACACACTGAAACTACTGTTTTATATTATGTCCTAGTGAGTGGGTTTATTTTACGTTTTTATATTCAACCTCTCAAATCTCAATGCTGTCTAGGGTTTACTAGGGTAGAGCCAAGACACGGTATAAGAATTTTATGATCTATACTAGCTAAAGCTACTAGCTAACGTTAAGTTCTAGTTAATTCAGTATCCCAACATAAGTTTTTTCATGATAACAGTAGCCTATGTTTGAATTTAAATCTTATACCATACCGTTCAATAGTTTTTATGTAAGGAAGAGACAAACATACACATTCGCTAAATTTTGCTTTTATAATTTGTGTGAAGTCCGTATTATAGAACATTCTACACTTTCTAGATAATAATAATTTAAAATATTACACGATGAAGAAAGGCAAATAGTGAAAAACAAACAAGGAACATTTTAAAAATATTTTACATTCAATCAACAAAATAACATTTCATCACAGGCTACAATAATAAACTAATCTAATTCTTATTGGTGGTGTTAGGACATAACGTTTTGTTTATCATATTATCACGTAGCCAAGTACAAGCTCACCCCAAACCCACCCAGATCACCTCAAATATGGACCGCGCGAAGTGTCTTCCTATTTGGTTCATAAAATACATTTTGTTTGGAAGTTCTCGCGGATGTCAAACTATCCGAACAAACGTTTCAGGTTTGATGGCGACGTATAAAACGGATTCATTAGGGGAATAACCCACGAATATTAAATACTATGGAAGAGTAACGGAGTCAAAAAAGTGGTTCCGCGATATGTACACCTTTTTTACATGGGGAAGTGCTTTGCATTCCCGGCGGATTGGAGACATCAGCCGGGGTATGTAGAGTTGAGTGGAGATGAGAGTGAGTGTCCGAGGATCTACCAACTAACACCCCATGGTGGTCCACTTCCCGCTTAGGCATAGTTTCAGGCACGATCAACCCAACGCAATTCCTAACCTAACCTAACCTAACCTAACCTAACCCACACGGGCCCACACGGGGACGATATACGCACCTAGATCTTCTATTCGTGGAAAATTCGTACTTTCGGGGTCAAAGAAAATTATTTATCCTAGATAAATAAGAGCCATATTTAAGCCGTCGAACGTACGAGAGTAACTGTTCTATACTGTATTATATTTCGATGGGAACAACCTTATAACCCGCGGATAGTAATTATAATAAGATTTGACGACTACTTTTAAGCTTGGCTACCAAAGTTGGTTAACTTAAGTCCATTAGAATAAATGTGACAGGATAATATGTCTGCGACTAGTTTCGTTAAAAAATTATACTAAGTAAATTAAACAAATCAATAGGGACGAAGGATGTATTGATTCGTTTGGTATACTATCATCGTACGTATTATATGCAAGTAATGTATATTGTATATGTATATATATATATATATATATATATATATATATATATATATATATATATATATATATATATATATATATATATATATATATATATATATATATATATATATATATATATATATATATATATATATATATATATATATATATATATATATATATATATATATATATATATATATATATATATATATATATATATATATATATATATATATATATATATATTTATAATAAAAGTAATATGACTTGTTTACAGATTGAATTAATTCTTAAGAAATACCGTAATTAAAATGTAATAAAGATGTCCTACTCTATAAAAAATTAATTTAAAGTTATCGCTTGTAACATAACGAGAATAAAAAATATATATTTGACCCCTGCTAAATTTAACAGGCACTCAAAAACTTTTTACATCGGACTTTTTAAGGCAGTTGGCCGGACCAATCAATAAAATGTTACATCAATATTACAAGTAAGTGTGTGACAGAGGCGGCACCTCATCGGCTAACGAGCTCCTCGGAGATCCAGATATTATATTCCAAGAAACATCGCGCTGCTTTACATAATTTAAGTAGGTACACTAAAACCAGGTACAAGACGATCTTTGTGTAGTCACTACTCACTAAACACAGAGGGGAAAATATATTACAGCAAAATGTTACAGCAAATACTGTTTTAATGCCAAATTTTATAAAAATAAATTATAATATTATAATTTTAAACTAACATTTTAAAAACGCCCAACAAAATATTCGATAGTTGGTATCATGATGGGACTCGTCGATTATATCAGTAAGTGACTTATAGAATGTAATATTATTAGTTATTACATTCTATAAGTCACTTACAAAATGTATGTCCGTCGATAAACTTGAGTTGTTTGCAGTTTTTAAAGCAAAAACGCTTCTTACTTTAAACATGAACATAAAAAAAAAAAACTCAAAATATAAACACAGACTATATTAAAAATGGACGTTGTACAAAAAGCGAGGGTTCTATTTGCTTAGCATTATCCAAATTGGAGGCTCTGGGCTTAACTTGGTAAATGAGAGCTTTGTTGAGTCAACAGAAGACCGAGTGAGCAAACAGGTCCAGGTATCCGGATCCGGATAAATAGGGTAATGCCGGACATTACCGGCTTCCTTTCTGGATTATTTCGCGGCCGTGAGTGAATAAGTAAGGGGCCGGATAAGTTTATGCACGTCAAATTAATTAGAGGATGATGGAATGTTTGGGGTGAAATTAAAAAGGGCAGTAACTCAAACTTAACTTGAGTCCAGATTTATAATAATACTAAGTTGAATTCTTTAAACCATGATGTTGTTCCATAATAGAATTTGAATATATCAAAGTTATAGTTTTTATTATTCGTAGGATATAGTATTGAAATAATAAATCATCTTAAACGGATGAGACGATCATGTACATTTTTCATACAATCGGCTCATAAGCAATGACTGAGAGTCTAGCTAGGACTTAAGGGAAACCGCGCTCTTGTGATTTTTTTGTTTTTTATTTCATTCAACTCCAAGCAAACCTCTCGCAGGATTTCTGGTATCTTCTAATTACTAATTAGCACGTTTTATATAATATGTTGCATCCTAAAATATACAAAGTATGCTTATAACTTATAAGTCATAAAATAATGTTTACTTATAAAATATTTTAAACAGTATCCACACTAATATTATAAATGCGAAAGTGTGTCTGTTTGTCTGTCTGTTACCTCTTCACGTCCCAAACCGCTGAACCGATTTTGCTGAAATTTGGCATGGATATACTTTAAGTCCCGGGGAAGGACATAGGATACTTTTTATTCTGGAAAAATGTACGGTTCCCGCACGATAAACAATTTTTGGCGCAACGGAGTTGCGAGCATTATCTAGTTGCTTATAAAGTACGCTATAGTATTGTTTTCCATGGTAGAGCTTCAATATTATAATAGAAGTAGTTGTAATAATGAAATCCCCGGTGAAGAGGAAAAGAGTTCTTCATATTGTTTCTTGAAAAAACACGGAGCTTAAAAGGAAATCGTTGATGTTATACTAATTAAATATTATCATTTTTATATTTTTAGTAACATTAAATTTTATGAAATGACCAAAGATAATAATAATAATTTTTACTGTGCTTATTTACTTATTGATGATGTACACTTTGTACATATTAACAAAATATACCAATTTTAGTACCTAGCTTTTGGGCTGTTAAGTACTGTACGTAATTAATGCTTCAACTCCTTTAAGGCCCAAGTGGGCCGCGATAACATTTAAAAGGCTATTGTGTCTCGTTTTTCCGCGATCGGAGGATTAAAACAACATGACATGAAAAAATCCATCTGTGTTCTATGTCGTAACAACTTGGATTTATTAATAATATGCTTTCCCTACTAAATACTTTAAATTTTTAAATTGACTTTAACTGTTTATCAACAAAAAAACTACTAAATAAAAAAATAGCACAAGAAGAAAAACATCGTAATAATAATCGATCACGAATCTATTTTGGTCTGTCACACTTGCACCTGGTTTAAAAAACCCAATGTTTTCTGCTGACGTCATCAATCTGTGTTATCGCGATATTTGTGCCGGGGAACCCCCGGGACGGCTCCGTCTCTGCCAGTTCGTTTGTTGGTAGAATTAAACGCCAAGTGACTCGGAGATTTTCAATCAAACCCTCAATAAGGTGTTTAACCGATGACGATGAAATCTTTTGATAAAAGGTATTAGTTATTTAAGATTTTTTGGAAATCGCCCCCTAAATAGTATATAATGATGTAGCAAAATTTTTGTTATTGTAAAGTTTATTATGCGTGGCGCGTTTAAGAGCGACCTCTAGAAATTCATGTGCAGTTCTCTACCATTAATTAGTTACATTTTTATGCAGAATTAATTAAAATTTTTATTTATCTCTTTTGTTTTATATTACAAAAGATAATTAATACATAATATATTTAAAGATGCATCTAGATTCTAGATTATAGGGACTCCTATGAATAGCCACGTATACCATCCTGTAGCCCTAGCACGGCGACCAGTAGAAATGCGAAAGTATAGACAAACTGTGGACATAAACTTAAGGTGCCGTTCCTATCTTTACCGCGGCTAATCGCGACCGACAAAAATTCTATCAAAATTTCACTTTATGACAGACTATAGTATATGACATAAAGTTGGATATTATTTGAATTTTTAGGACTATATAGTCTGTCATAAAGTGGCATTTTAATTGAATTTTTCGGAACGAAAAAAGATCGGAACGGCACCTTAAGTTTATCTCCACAGTTTGTGAATATAGTTTGTCATGGCATTTTAATTGAATTTTTTGGAACGAAAAAAGATCGGAACGGCACCTTAAGTTTATCTCCACAGTTTGTCTATACTTTCGCATTTCTACTGGTCGCCGTGCTAGGGCTACTGGTTTGATAAAGTAACTTAACATAAAACGTTATTTGTTTCACCTACAACAAATACATTTTGTCTCCTAATGTAAGTTTTAGAAATCAAAATGTTTATGTAATAGATGCATAGTTACTATGCATCTATTACATAAACATTTTGATTTCTAAAACTTACATTAGGAGACAAAATGTATTTTTTTAGAAATACTTTTATGTTCTTAAAACAAATAGGCGGCTAACAATCGATGATAGTCGGTCCGGCGATATCTTGGCAATGCAGCAGACGTCGGCAAAGTTTAGACTCGCCCGCCCACGTGTCAACGTCGTGATCAGACCAATAACGACGACAGCCTAACACAAACAGACCACCAAGCGAATATCAACCCTATTGTAAAAGCATAAGGGGGCTGAAGCTGCACAAAGAAAGCGGTCTAGTATTAAACGCGTCACATTGCCAGGGATGGACATTCTATTTCGTCCGATATATTATTTCGTACGCTAGGCGTTTTATTTTCATATTTGCGTCTCCTTATCCATTTAATGTTGGTAGAATTGTTGAATTTATTTTGTACTATTATAAAAAAAACAGGTCATTGACTTATAAGTATCGTAGCTTTCAATCGGGTTAATTCTTAAAGTAACCACTATACTATGTTCTACAATCTACATGCCCACCAAAATCGCCTTAGAATTTTAAACGTTAAGAGTTAACAGACAGACAGACAGACAATGAAATACTATCACATCTACAATACTAGTAAAGATTCATACTAACTCATAGCCGACTTCACCCAAACAATCGTCCAATTTCGTTAAGTGCTACAAGTTATCATCTTATTTGTCCGTATTAAATTAGCCGGCTGTCTGAACAGAGGAGGTCGGGGGATGAAAGAACGCGAATTAATACCCGACACTACAATATGCGATGACGCAAGGGCCCCTGATTTCACCTCCCCCCGCCTCGCCCCCGCGCGTCTCGCTGACCCGTCTTCACGGGTGAAATATTGTAGTCGAGGAGC
Organism: Polyommatus iphigenia; assembly: GCA_963422495.1. NCBI lineage: Eukaryota > Metazoa > Arthropoda > Insecta > Lepidoptera > Lycaenidae > Polyommatus > Polyommatus iphigenia. The sequence goes on from OY730187.1 coordinate 8,882,890, forward strand.
CTGAGTTGTATTAGATTTTTTGTATGATATTATAAAATAAGGGATATAGGGTTTACTTGTTACACGATAGTCAAAAGACAGGCTATTGTTATATAATATGTGTGAAGATACGTTCTTAGAAACGAATATTTTAAATTTCAATAATCTGCCATATTATAATTACTGTCATGGTTTAAGTGAGCGCTTTACATAATATTATATTTAATTACAAAATATGTAAAAAATACTAAGCTATGTAAACTGCATTATAAGGCTGTATTTGCTTACTATTATTATTTTTTGTCTGAAGATCTACGCACTGAATATTTAAATTTTAACAGGATTCAAATTTTTTGAAACTTATAAACAAAATAGTAAAAAAAAAATGAAAATATGTGAATAAGATTTTGATACTACGTCTTCGTAGAGCCACTACGACGTAGCTCTACGATCTACGCCGTAGACGTTAGCTCTTGGACTATAAGATATCGCTTTTATTTTTTCTGTCTCTGGCATACAATTTGAGTGTCCACTTTCCATAAATAATAAGATATCGCCTGCAATCTCCCAAAACGTATATTTCGCCCTTGGTCATTTTCGTGTATATCTTTATGTAATTGTGTTTTTGTTAGTCCCAAAATGGTGACATTTACTGAATATATTTATCTTATCTCCAATAGAATAAAGCAAAACATTTATTCTGATGGGTATCCTTTGCATTGTTTAAAAAATGTGTATTATATCTGAAAAAATATTACTAAATAACACAGAGCTTCTAGTTTCTCCATAGATTAAAAAATCAATAACAGAATAATTATTATATTTACATACAACATTTAATTTTTCACCAAGTACAATGTAGAAGTTTAAAGTCATGTTTTGTTATTTTTGATAAGAATTTATCGTGGATTAACTATTGTGCATATATTTAATGTAATATCTTGTTAGCTTTTTAATAACAGTAAAGTTAAAATATATAGTATAGAAAAAATGATGATGATAGTGAAGAAAAAATTGTGTAAAGTGTCCACTTGCATAGCGAAGGATCTAAAACCCTCGTGTCACAATTTCAAATTCCCGATCAGAAACCCTTTTTAAAGTATTCCAAGAAAGTTTCTAAACTCAATGGCGATTCCCATGGGGGCCGATGTATAGGACGTATGGGTCATATCTTAAGGGCAAAGGGATATTTAAACTCCGGTATAAATAATTGAATACACAGTAGACCACCTTCTGTACTAATAGCCCGAACCAGAAACACGCATGCCTTTACAGTCGGTTCGTATTGGAACATGATGCATTGATGTAATGGGAAGCATTTTTAAATACATAAGCCATACATATAATAAATAAATGAAGACATTAAAACTAAACTTAATTTACGACGCAAACAGGACATTCTGAATTGACAGACTTGCCGTTTGCAGCGTTGGGCTACCTGTTTAAAATTTAAATGGCAGATCAATTAATGTATTTCAGCGCTTAGCAACGTTGCAATGTGAATTGACCCTGATCGTAATTTTCAATAACTTTAAACAGTGAGGCATCATGTCGTGTGTGCGTAGTCTTTTAAAATATTCTTACTTATCTTTAAAATAATTATTATTTTATATTTTCATGTCAAAACATAATATTAAGCTATTATGGTAATTGATACAGTAAAAAATATAATAAAAAAAAATCGGTTGTCTGTAAAGTCGGTTTACTGACGATAGTTGAACGTGACAACGTCATAGCCTTAACCCCTCAGTTCCGGGAAAAATCTATGCAAAAAAGTTGGCAGGTCAATGTGCAAAAAAAATGGCGCCCGGCCTACCCTCTTTGTAAAATTAATGTAATATCCTTACATACAATCCATATTTTATGTTTGTGTAAACTACATTATAATATATGTTAAATTTTCTATCAAGCCATCATAATATAGTATTTAGTCCGATGTGATATTAGTTTCTCAATTATAAACTTTCGAAACTATAATTAGTGACTTGTTCAGAAGAAATAAACGAATACTTTATTCTTCATACCTTGACACGTAGGAAATAGAGCACAATTTTGAATAGCCGAAATAATACTAATAGCTCACATATTGTTTATTTATTTTTCATTCAGAGTGTGGTCAATGTATCAAAGGTCATAACCAACCAAACTTCTTCATACAAAAGTATTCTCTAAGTCATCGAAATACGTAATATAATCGAAACAAAGAGCGCGGCCCAGGTGGGCCTTACGGTTGTTGAGAGACTTGAGAGTGTAAATGGAACGCCTCAGAGCTGTCAGCGAGGTAACGCCGCATGAACTATCATGTTTTTCGGGCGCGCACCCCATATCGAATTATAAGACGTTATCACGTCAAAAAACTTGCGTTTCGTGTTACAACTCTATAGCAGTTTCAAAAATGTCACGCTACTGTATAAAACTGTGTTATGTTTACATCCCTAATACATCCGAGAGGCTTTCGATTGTTAGTTGAAGGGCTATGTCCCAACTTAATTGATACTCGAGATACTAATATTGATACTTGATACTGCTCACTTGATACCGCTTACTTTTTTCGAAGAAGCTATGTCATTTGAATGCGACTGTCTTCCATCTTCTGTAAGCAATGTGTTCTTACTTTTTAGTAATTCATAATAGTACCTACTACCTATCTTGTTTATTATTATATTAAAATCCAACTATAATATATGCAAAAATAATAATAAGATAATATATGAATATATATGCGTACTCGTAAACGTAATCGAAAAAAAACTTGTGATGTAGAACTTTTTACGTTTATAGCACTCATTTGACATTACGAATACCATGCCTTGACAGGTACACCGTATCCACACCATTGCGTATGGTATGGATACGGTACACAGTCATATTAAGTATGGTTAATATTGTAACGAAATTGATTAATAATAAATAAATTCTAAAAAAAAAAAAAAAAAATTATAAATGTGAAAGTCTGTCTCTCTGTCATCTCATAACGCTAATAAAATTTGCTATACTTTAGTTCCCGGACAAGGACATAGGCTAGTTGCTATCTTCAAAATGTACGATTACCGCACAAAGAACAAAGGATTGAGGGGGAATTAAACATCTAGTACATTATAATTACAGCAGCTGGTGTATGGACTATGGAGTGATCGGTATGGGCGCGGTATTCGGCGCAGCGCTACACTGCATATTTGTGTCACACCTGTCCGCGTGAATGATGGTGTCATTACACAGCCACCCTGAGTACGACATCCAAATAATATACAGGGTGCAATTAAACCTTCCTGCCAAATTATGATATATTGATCCTTGTTAAAAATAAAAATACACGTGTTTTTCTTTTATAGTCACTCAGTACTAAAATATTGAGAAATAGCTTCCGAAAGTTATCCTAAAAAACACTACAATTAATGGACACGATGCGTCGGCCGCGAAAAAAATTGGCAGGAAGGTTTTAATTGCACCCTGTATAAACAAAGCTGTATAAAAAACAACGCTAATTATTTATTTATTTACCATTTATTTCAGGCATCTTGATCCATATTACAAATATCTTACAGTAATTATTATGAGAAATCATATACGAATCCCTGTCCAATTTCGTAATTGTTTTTATCGGATCATCGTCGAATCAAAAAAAACGGTTGTCTGTAAAGTCGGTTTACTGACGATAGTTGAACGTGACAACGTGCCTCTTTGTCGCTCGTTCCGCGCTCTCGCTTGCACTTCAAGCCTTAAATGGAACGCCTCAGAGCGAGGTAACGCCGCATGAGTCATGTTTTTTCGTGCGTGCAGCCGGCTCCATCGAATTATAAGACGTTGTCACGCCAAAACTCATTTCCCCGACTGTACATTTCTGCTTAGCACAATTTTGCCCGACCGTACATTTCTGCTAAACAACTCATTTCCCCGACTGTACATTTCTGCTTAGCTCAATTTTCCTCGACCGTACATTTCTGCTAAACAACTCATTTCCCCGACGGTACATTTCTGCTAAACAACTCATTTCCCCGACTGTACATTTCTGCTAAACAACTCATTTCCCCGACTGTAGATTTCTGCTTAGCACAATTTTCCCCGACTGTACATTTCTGCTAAACAACTCATTTCCCCGACTGTACATTTCTGCTAAACAACTCATTTCCCCGACTGTACATTTCTGCTAAACAACTCATTTCCCCGACTGTACATTTCTGCAAAACAACTCATTTCCCTGACTGTACATTTCTGCTAAACAACTCATTTCCCCGACTGTACATTTCTGCTTAGCACAATTTTCCCCGACTGTACATTTCTGCTAAACAACTCATTTCCCCGACTGTACATTTCTGCTAAACAACTCATTTCCCCGACTGTACATTTCTGCTAAACAACTCATTTCCCCGACTGTACATTTCTGCTAAACAACTCATTTCCCCGACTGTACATTTCTGCTAAGCACAATTTTCCCCGACTGTACATTTCTGCTAAACAACTCATTTCCCCGACTGTACATTTATGCTTAGCACAATTTTCCCCGACTGTACATTTCTGCTAAACAACTCATTTCCCCGACTGTACATTTCTGCTAAACAACTCATTTCCCTGACTGTACATTTCTGCTAAACAACTCATTTTCCCGACTGTACATTTCTGCTAAACAACTCAAATGGAACGCCCCAGAGCGAGATAACGCCGCATATTGCGTTATGTTTTTTCGTGCGCGCAGCCCATATCGAATTATAAGACGTTGTCACGTCAATAATAGCCTAGGAATTCTATACCAATCGAAAGTATGGAGCCCGTAGAGTATGAAAACGTTAGGTTGTCTATTTTTTTCCTGTCACAACTCTTGGGTAGGCAGGTAAATCGGGTATGGAATTTGTCTATTAACCAAACCAGAAAAATGTAAAAAAAAACTTTTTTTATGTTTTTTTTTTGTTTTTTTATTCTGGACTGAAATTTTTAGGCAACCCACTTGCAATTTATTTGTTGACATACGTAATTGAATATAAAATACTTTTCATCCAGTAAACAGCTCGGTGAAGGTCCTTCTATGAAGGGATCCTAGGCTATAATGCGAATTTGTGAATACGGATAAAGATGCGTATTCGGATGCAGATGTAGATGCGGTTATGGATTTGAATGTTTTTTTTATTTTGAAAATATTAGGTAATTACATATTTAGAACACAATCTTATATGCGCATATTTAAAAAATGTTATGAATATTTTTTTTAAATGAATATATTGGTGTATAGCTACAGCTATCACGCGACTTTGCCTCTTAATGATGTAGCAATAAGTCATGATCTACCATCAAATACCTGATATATCGCCGTAATCCGTTGTTAGTGGAGATCTGAGTATTTGCGACATCCGAATTCGGTGCTAAGTACAATTAATGCGGCCCTGTCAACACGTCGCCTGCTGAACGGATTAATTTGTATACAAACGTCTTAGTCCCTTATTAGTTCTACCTTCATTATTGGTTGTTAGGAATCCGACAGGTTGACTATCTGAAGTGGTGTATACGAATTTGATAGGAATGTGTATGCTGAATTTTGTAAAATCTTTAAAGAAAGCATAGAGCAATGTATTAGTATATTATAAAGCAGAAGATTTTGTTTGTTAGTTTGTTTGAACGCGCTAATCTCAGAAAATACTGGTCCGATTAGAACAATTCTTTCAGTGTTAGATAGCTTATTTATCGAGGAAAGCTATAGGATATAATATATTATTATCACGCTAAGACTATAGTGTGTATGTATCCCTTATATTTTCTGTCTTTGTAATCTTGTCATTTAACTGACGGCCGCGTATATTTAACAATTTCTTAATTTAAATTTTCTGAAGTCAATAAACAGTAAAACCAATAATAAGATAGCTAATACTACTCAGTTCATGAAATCAATTCACAAAAACTTTTTGTTTTTCCATTTTCGGTTGTCAAAATTGATCCTCTGACGATCTGTGGTCGGCGGATAAGCTATCAGAGATCTGTTTGTATCCGCGCTGGACTCAGTGGGGTACTAGAAAAACGGAGAGAGAGTGAGAAGGAACGAGAGAGAGAGAGAGAGAGAGAAAGAGAGAGAAAAAAGAGGAAAAAAGTGACATTGCATTATTGTCTAATTATACTCAGAATGTATCACAATGTATTATACACAGAAAGTATAATTCACAGAAAGAATGATACAAGATGAACGGATGGGTTTGTTTTGTGTTTAAAAATGATGTATATCTACTTACTAATTAATTATCTATTACTTTTGTTTCTAACAGCAAAACTTTGTTAATAATATTTACCTACATAATATTTTTATAACGTAACTAGCTGTCCCGGTGAACTTCGTATAACTTTAAAACCTTTCCTGGACTTCTACGAATATTTTAAGACAAAAATCAGCCCAATCCGTTCAGCCGTTTTCGAGTTTTAGCGCGACTAACACATTTGAAAATCCATTTTTATATATAAGACTAGCTGTCCCGGTGAACTTCGTGTCACTTTAAAACCTTCCCTGGACTTCCACGAATATTTTAAGACTAAAATCAGCCCAATCCGTTCAGCCGTTTTCGAGTTTAGCGCGACTAACACATTTGAAAATCCATTTTTATGTATAAGATTTACAACAGGTGACCGTCTCATTTGGCGATTTGTTGTTTTTGATATCACATCACATAATATTATATCAAGACCTATACATTTCTGGTTTATAACCTCGTCGAAATTTTTGAGTACCATCACTGCTGTCGATAGCACTTTGCTGTCAAAATTATCGAACACAACAGGCCAAACCCCTGATAATGCCTGCGACCGTACATTAAATATCTTATCAGTGATTGAATGCAAGCAATTCATTACATCGGCATCTGTTATTACAGTTATGACGTGTCCGGCAGGCCGGCGGGCCGACGGGCCGGCGGGCCGGAGACGGCTTGACCTATTTCAGATATGCGACGGACGGACGGAATGTGTCAATCAATATACATAACTATATAGACACGGTATTCTGAGAATTCCGAAAATTTCTTGCTAGTTGTTATACTGTGGTTCCTGTGGCTATATTTAAAAGCTAGATCGTCATGTTACTTATATACGATTCAAGAAAAATATATGGTTCATCTAGTATTTTACAGGTCGAACTACAGTAGGCATAAGTTGACTGCAGCGAAGAGACGCGGCACTTGAAAAAAAAAACCCAAAGTTTTTATGCCGAACTACTTGTTCTACTGTGGCATAGTGCAGTCTGGCTCATATAGTTTTTAACAATATTTGTCGTGTCCTTTATTTATTGAGTAAAAAACTAACTTGGTGCTGATTCCGCGTCATTCTTTTTTACCTGGCATATGAAATACGGGTGTGAGTATAAAGAGAAAAAGACGACGTTCGATTTTTTGATTTATTCGCTTTCTTAAGTCTTATGCGGTAACCTTCATTAAAAAAATTGCCACGAGTTTAGTTATAATTACAAAAGTGTCTCGCCAAAATCAATTATATCAAATGCTTACCCTGTGAAAAAATTAAATCATGACGTGTAAACATCTTTGAACACGTTTTACTTGTAAATTGAACAAAAGGAAGTCACTACCTAATTTTATGAACTGGCTTTAAGCCAACTTAAAGTGAGAGCAAAGGGATAAGAAACTCATAAGAACCAGACACGATTACTTTTCATTTGAGTAGTTTTGAATAAAACATGTACCTATAATACTAATATAATGTTTTATCATGGTTTCACAATTCAATGACTAAATTTTGCCAAGTAATCAGAAGTTTTACTAGATGGAAAAGAAAAAAACATGCTTTAGGCAAACTAATGGTACCTTAGTATTTGTCCACAATATGACTATTAGTTTATTTACCAAAACAAATAAAAATGCTTTGGCAAACGGAATTTTCTAATCTGGTCAGACCGAAACAATCTATAAACACAGACGTGATCGACGACTTTAAAAGGAAATCTATCCTTTATCCTTTAAGACCTTGGAGAAAAAAAAATTAGATTCTTTAAAGCTATGCAAATGTACAAAGGTCTTGAGGGTGCCTTAGGCTGGGGGTGGGCCCCAGATGCCCCAGCCTTGGGCCCCGGCCGCTGGGGCCCCGTGCCCCGACTGGACAAGGGGCAACAAAATGCCATCGCTTTGTGCCGACGTTAATCCTTTAATAGCAATCGGGCGGCCCGCTAATAGTACATCGAGGATCTACCCTTATAATCCTTTGTCTTATAAGCCACGTTAAATATTCAAGAAATACTCTAAATAATTAGCGGCATTCGTAAGATAAATTTCGGGACAAATATTAGGAATACTTCATGGAAATTAGGTTCAAATTATGAACGTGAGGTGGAAAATATTTTTTATGTTTCTACAGTCAAAACTTTATATTATGGCAAGAAAAAAATTCTTAGTCAATATGACGAGACACAAACCTCGTTTTACAGTTTTGACTATAAATTTCAAAATACATAATACTTGCTATGCGCCGTTATGACCGACGTGGCGTCATAAAGTCGTTATAAGGTGCTACGGCGCGGCTAAGCTTAGCATGCTAAATGCTAAGCAGCCTCTACGTAGTAATATGACGTAGTAGCTGCTACGTCATGCTACGTAGAGGTTTCGTAGCCAACATCTTGCTAAAGAGTGCTTAAAAACTATGCACATAATAAATATTTTAAAGTTATTATAATATTCAATTAAGGAGAGCTATGCTTCGCCATGATTGAACCGTAGGACTACTGGAAGAAATTTCTTTTAGAGGTAAGCTGTACCTCTTACACCGTCTTTCTTTCTGTGTCGCTTGTCACGTTGCAATATTAACTGACCCCTAGAGATTAATATTTTCATTCTCGCTATATGTTATCACGATTTGTACGATCACTAGGGTCCACCGCGCATATATCATTAGCCTCCCATAACTCACACCCACACTTCTGTATTTATCATTTCTTTGTCAGCCCTAGTGATTTATGCGAGAGACAGCCCTGAGCCCTCGGGCCCTCCGAGACGGACTTATAACTCAACAAGCGTATTATTTATATCCCCTCCTCGCACTATCGTTTTGACAGATAGTTTTTTTATTGTGTTGAAGTGGGTCAAAGAACTGATAGAGATAAAAAATATACAATTTAACTTTTAATTATACACAAAAATATGTTATTTTGCTATATTCGTTATATAATATTGTAAACTCACATTATATTTCTTCCTCTTGAATAATTCTGTTTATTAAAAAAATACACACACAAACACACAAATCCATTGCGTAGTTTTAAACATCTACGCATAATTTATATAGGTACAGACAGGGGTAAACTACTTGGTTACATTAGTATGTAATGGTCTATAAAACTTTTTTAAACAGTCTACCTTATATTAATAATTGTAGTTCATCAACTTAATTTAATTAAAATCCAGACATTGGATTTTGTACTTTGTTTATATTTGTTACTGATTAATTAGTAGGGAATGATATGAAAAGCTCCCTTGAAGTTTTCAGTCTAATAAAGAAAGTTCGGTGCCGTCTTGGAAGTTTGTTCTTTGATGAGACGGATCTCAACACGATTAAGGTCTTCTGGTATTTAACAAGACTTTTTTCGTAAATTTTCAATAGTATTATAAATCATTAAAAAATATATTTGGCCTATTTTTTTAAGCAATAGCAATTATGGTATGACTACAGATAAAAAAAAACATTAAAAAGCATATTTTATTCCTCTGTTTTTTCTTTGTTTACAAATCATAGCATAGATTGTGAGAACTATCATCTAACAGCTCTTCTAAGGACTTATATCCTATATTATATTATACTACTATAGTAGACTGTAAAGTAGAAAATATCAAAACTTCTATTAGAAACTTTTTCATTCTATTCACTTATTTTCTTTACATGAAACAAAATTTTTCTTAAAAACTTTTGACCGGTCAAGACTCAAAAATGTTACCAAAAAGAGAAAAATCGAGGAACGGCGAATAAATCATCGCCCTACGGGTTAGGGATGAAGTTATCCCGTCTTAATACAGTGGGAAAAAGTATCCCGAGCCGGACAAGGAAACTCACTTAGCACCGACGAGCTGGGGCCAATATTGTACATGTAATATTCGTAAAGGGCTAAGAAGAGTTATACGTGGGGAGTAACGGAAGGTATTGATACAAGTGATGTTGTAATGTTGTTATAATGATACAGAAGCTGAAGGAAAGATTAGCTGATGTTGTTTGCGACTTCATTGCGACTATCAATTCAATATTCCGAAGAATGTAAGACAGAGAGATAGACAGACAGAAACACGGATAGCTTAATAATCAGTTTGAGACGAAAATTGTAATGTTACTAAAAGAAAGATTTTCTTAGAATCTACAAAGAGCTAGAACACTGATAGACGTACAATCAAATGAAGAAGTGAGTGGATTGAACACGATAACTAACATTTTGTAACATACACATTTGTTTTCTTATAATTTATAATATATATATTACATATATTTATATAAAATAATTTTTAAATTCTTATATATTTATATATAATAATTTAAACAAACCTTGTAACTTATCTACTTCATAACCTAGCTCACATATCTGGCTATATATAAAAAGTAAAGTTTTTTAATTTTGAATCATTTTTCGGGCCCTAAAGCATCTATTTATGCAAGCAGTTTTCTTAGTGTTAGGGCCAGTTTAATCACTTCCTGATAAGGTGCCGGATAGGCTTATTTGACAGATTCTCCATACTCTATCTGTCAAGTTAAGTGGTGGATAGTCTTATTAGGAAGTGGTGAAACAGGCCCTTAGTATACTAAGATAATAATATATTCTGTGCTGTTAGTTATCGTGTTCATCCACTCACGTCTTCAAACACGTTCAAGTATCTTAATTCTACACGCAGCCAATATCCCCGTATCAAAAAGTAAACAATATCCCCAAAATAAATCAAGGCGGGTAAACAATTTGTACGTCCAAATTGGGATCATAAGAAAAACTACCCACAATCCTTTACTGGAGGTCGCAGGCGGCACCGCGGCCGGCCTCCGACATAAATCAAGCCCAGAGGAAATTGCCGACGACGAGGGGGATACTTGCCCCCCTCGACCCCCTCCTCACCCTGCGCCCCTCGAGGGGGGAAACCGATTTAATTAAATCTTGCATCGAACTCCTGAGGCCTGCCGCCTAACGAACGACCATTGTATTTAAATAATGCGTGTGTTGACTTTTTGCGCTACTTAAAATTATCTAATGCGATTAGGGGAGGAAAAAAATCAAATGAAGTTGTGATGGTATTTTTAAAGATGATGAATGTGATAAGTACCTTAAATTAAGCTTCACAAGTTGTTTCAGACAACAACTTCTAGCATTATCTGGATGAAATAAATTCTAATGACATTTTAAATTGCTATGATAATAATTATTATTTTATTTTTAATAGTTTAATACTATTATGATTTTTATAAGGTTAACGGCTAGCCTATGTTCTAATGACATTATTAAAATGCCATGATAAAAAATATTTTATTTTTATAATTTTAATATTATGATTTTTATGGGTTAAGTACTATTTTATTTTTATAAGTTAATTAGTTAATTAGTATTTTTATAAGGTTATAGTTAACCTTATAAAAATACTATAGGTATAATATATTTACACTTCTAAAGATAGGTCACTCCGAATCCTACATGAATACATCTTAAGAACACAAGGTATTATTTCTTAGGTCTTGTAGGCATTGCTTACCAAAAGTTGTCCACAAATACAATAGTTTCAATAAGCATTGTGAATGTAAAGTCGCTATAACCATAACCTCGGGTTCCGCTAACAAGCCGCGCGCCCTTATATTAATTAGCGAATATTTTGGGGGCTATTTACCTAATAAAGCCTTATTTAGTGCCCCCCAAATGAAATATGAGCAATTGTAGACGATAAGCACTCACTGTGTGGCAATATTTCGGTTACACTGTTTCGTATTTAGTATTACAAAATTGTAGAATATTTTGTTACTGTAGTAAGATCACTGAACTCCATTATACAAGTAAGCTGGACTAATGATACCCAGCTGTATTTTGTGCCTATTTGAAGCGGAATCAGCTCCCCCAATGCAAGGGAAGAGAACTAAATCCGACGTAACTTGCAAATGGCCGCTCAATCGCTATTGGTCGTAGAAACCACAGATTAATAGTATACCTCCATGGTAGAAACTAGTATTAGTTCCAAGTACTCCCACTACTGCTATCAGCGCCAATATGGCCACTTTCAAATGTAATTTTGACGTCAAATTTAGTTCCTATCTCTCGCATTGGGGGAGCTGATTCCGCTTCAAATAGGCACAAAAAATAGCTGTCATTTCAAAGGGTATCATTAGTCCAGCGTACTTGTATAATGGAGGTCAGTGAGTAAGATTGTCTTTTAAAGTGAAGATACAATATTAACTATATACCTCCATACAATATAGCTTTACTCGCAGAAAAGTGGATTATAATTTACTATAATATGACGCTCGCAACTGCTGCAACAAAATATCGTGCGGGAACCGTACATTTTCTCGAGACAAAAAGTATCCTATGTCTTTTACTAGAACTTAAAGTATCTCCATACCACATTTTAGCTAAATCAGATCAGCGGGTAATTGGACGTAAAGAAGCAACAGACAGACTGACACCTTGTCCTTTCCCGGGACTCAAAGCCACACCCAGCAAAATCTATTCAGTAGTTTGGGCGTGAAGAGGTAACAGACAGACAGACAGACACACTTTCGCATTTATAATATTAGTATGGATGTTGATTGTAAAACTGTTTTATATTATTGTACGGCATAGATTATTTACTACGTAAATATATTCATTACTCGTACTCTTATTTATATTGACGCATACAGAAAAAGTTATTCATACTTAAAAAAAACCTTTTTACTTGAGTACTAAAAAGGTTTATTTTATTCTGGCTTCAGGCTTCAGGGCTTTTCCAAAAAATCTTCTCCCACACGCACCTATCCATTATTGTAAATAAATATTTACCTAGAGCAAGTTTTTACGTGATATATTATTCATGTAAGGCTCACGTACTTAAGATGGGGCCAGTGCGCCATTTACATATGTTTGAAGAGTCCCAGAGGTGACCCAGGGCATTCATTATTCAACGGTTACTTTGCTTGTTTCGCTCTCTATAACATGAATACAGTGCTGTGTACACTCGAGGAAATTAAATGTTTAGCTTTGGATAAAGAAGTGTGTAGGTAAACTTTAAGGAAAATAATGGAGGTAATGAACTACAATGATTTTGGTCATCTATGTATTTACTGTTTATATGTGTTTTCGTTTGTACTTATGACATTGTAGTTAAGTACTTGATAAATCTATAATGCTTAATTTTTGAATGAGCCGACACTGATACAATGTATCAATGTGAACATGCAATCCAGTTCAAATCTAAAAGTGCGCTTATACGGGCAACTAAAATTGCTCTATTCTAGTCAATTCTGGTCAACTATGATGCCACGACTACATCAAGCAATTTGCGGCAACAAGCAGCAACAAGCAGCAATATTGCGTAATTTGCATTTATGGCAAATTGCCTGGAATTTCCTAGCCCATCGGATATACGCCAATTCGTATCTGCGACATTAAACGATATGAAATATCTGGAGCAATTAGAAGCAATATCGCCGAAATAATTGACACAATTTATTGAAATTGCTCCGAATTGCTCCACTTATTGCTCCAGATCAGTCCATTTGTGTTGCCGAGCAATGGTTGCTCGTGTAAGCGCATCTTTAGTACATAATATTACATTTTTATATTCAAACAGCGTTACAATATAGTCATGATGTAATTTGTAGTAATAGGGATTGAAAACGTTGACACACTGTATGTACAATACATACTGTTTAAACTACTATGTATGTTTGTGTGTTTACATTTTTTAGCTTCATTGGATTCCAGGATTCCACCTATCATAAAGCAAACAAAGTATGATTAATTTACAACATTATTATGTCTCCACATACAATGCCTATGAGTTCAAAGGATTTTTAAGTCCAAATTTTAACGTTAAGTAAACAATAATGCCTAACACCAATATATTCATTTCATTCATTATCAGAAAAGCTTATTTTCCTTCCATATAAATTGTTAACCAACTAATTGTTTGACCACAAAATGATAACAATTCCCGCATCGATTTTATTGACGATGGCCAGTTTCATCGAAACCAGGCCAGTTACGCAGGAGTAATTTTATAGTGCCCAAGTGTATGCAACGTGGGAATCGAACCCACGACCTCTAAGTCAAGAGCCACGCTCTAAACCACTGGACCACGAAGACGTAAGCACAACACAGTTTTGCATGAGCTTAACGCTTGCCTGAGCAAAATTGATTTCAGATAATATATTTGACTTTCAATGCGACCCTGTATCTTATTTCAATAGACATTTGAAGTACTCATGAATATAATGTTCAGTGGAAAACCAGTCTCAAGTATTCTAGTTTAGATTACAGTAATGAGGTGTACCCAAAGCTTTGAATGTATTATGGGGTCCTAATTTCGAATTTATTGAAAGTTGTAACTTGTAACTTATAGATGATAATATAGTAAATTATATAAGTAGGTACTCGTACTAGATAAAAGAAATCCGTTGAGCCGAATCTCGTTTATCGCGCGGGGACCATACATTTTTCCGGAATAAGAAGCATCCTATCTCTATACCAAATTTCAGCAACTGCGGTTCAGCGGGCGTGAAAAGGTAACATACAGACAGACAGACGGACAGACACACACACTTTCACATTTATAATATTCGTATGGAAGTATCATGGATTAGGTGGTTGTATAGATTACAGTCTCAATATAGGTCACATTAATAACAACGCTTGCATGATCCAGTGGCATAGAGCGTGGCTCTATACTCGGAGGTTGTGGGTTTAAGAGTCCGTATGCGAAATTTGCCGATTTCGCTGATTTTACAGACGTGATTTAACAGTTAAAATACAGTATTTCTATGAGTTTTAATGCACAACATGTAAGATCATTTCAATTATAATATAATGTTGGAGCTAGATTTTTTATTTTTTTAAGTATTTTTAAATAATCCAACTCAAACCCGCGACAGTTTTGTGATTTTTACTGTAAAAGGCTTAGAATATCACCTGTTTATGGATTGTATTGACGTCTTGACGGTATGAAAAAAATACACTGTATTGTTGAGAAAGTCGTCTATAAAATGTTGGAATTACTTTTTACCACTTCAATATGAAATACTTGAGTAAAAAAATATGTAACTCGGCAAAATTTTAGAGAAAATGGGCAAAGAATTGCTGTTAATTTCTTCAACTTGGAGCTGTAATTCATAAAAAAAACGACAGAAATAATCTATAGATAAAATTCTATCCAATTCGAGAAAAAATAAAAAAAAACAAATTGTGCCAAAAAAACACGATTCAAAATAACCTAAATCTCACATTATATTATTCGCCGCAAGTTCGAGTCGGCTTTCCGCGCTTAAATATATTTTAAATCTAATAATTAATATATATTTTTTAAAGTCTAATAAGGGGAAAAACCTAATAATATTTCTGTAGCGAACCTTTGCAATTTCAGCAAAATCGGCAAAATTTCGTATACGGACTCTTAATTTTTGCGTCGGAAAAATGCTGTTTCTGTGTTAGGTTTAAAATTTAGGACATTGCGTTGATCTATTAATTATTGTGTGATAAAAAGAAAGATCCGTGCGAGTGCATTTTGTAGCTGGCCTGGTTTCAATTTTTTTTTCCAAATTCAAATTGAGTGAAACCGGCCACCGTCAACTAAACCGACTGAAAAATTGTAGTAACTACCTACAAGATATATAATAATACTAGGTGTCCCGGCAAACGTTGCTTTGCCATAATATAAATTATTTCGCCCATATTATTTTATTGAAGTGACTAAATAAGTATGTCGCCATGGCAACGTCGATCGCTATCCCGTCGCACAAACAATGGTCGCCGTCAGTCTCAGGTTGTAATAATTTACTATTATTTATTCAACAAATGCACATATCAATATATAAAGTACCCAGTAGCCGATTTTCAGACCCACTGAATATGCATATAAAATTTGGTAAAAATCAGTAAAGCCGTTTCGGAGGAGTTCGTGGACTAACATTGTGACACGAGAATTTTATTTAAAAGATGATGCTATAGTACCTCTATAATTGTCAATTATATTTCAATTATATTAAATATAATATATATTTTGATATCCATGCATTGTCTTCTGTATTATATTTCATCTCTTCTCTCTACCGGGGTGTGATCTATGTTATTATTTTTATGAACCCTGAAAAAAATCTGTAAATTCACTATGCAACTTGTCAGATACGCCTTATATTATATGCAACTTATCAGATACGCCTTTGATAAGTAATAGCATCCAATACTATTTAGTTACTAGTTACAACTACCACAGAATACATATTAGTTTAACAACTATTACTAGTTCTTATCTCAATTGGGTTCATTACTAATTAGCCAACTTTCAAGGAAATTATAATATACTAAATATCAAGAGTTGCTAAATATTTTTTTAATTTTTGCAAGTCAAAGGTGAGTTCGAGATTTTTTCAAATGGCCAAGAGCATCGATCCGCTGCGGTCATAGTCGCGCCACTTAATGAAATAGAAATTGGCGACCTCTCGAAGACACGCTCCGACCCTCGCCCGTCCCTCTCCCACCGAGGGCCCTCGCCTGAAGAGAGAGGGAGACGAAATATATTTATACAAAGTCAAAGACGCCAGGCGAGTGGGATAGCTGTATTCATTATGAATATAATGCGGTCTCGTCTGTGTCAGTGTGGCGCGCCTGTGTGGGTAACTCCTCAACGAGTGAATCAATATTTCATCTTCGCGATGAAGGACTCCGACCAGAGCGGATCCTTATCCACCTCATCTTAACCGAGGTTAGGTCAAAGATAGACCGAGTTCAATCCTTATCGGTCGATCACCGAGATACATACATAGATGGCAGATAGGTACCCCGTAACCGCAAGTAACCAACCGCGGGTCGTAATTCTAAAAAAGTACATCAGCGGAACGATAATCGATAAGCAGAAGCGAATGTCTCGCGTTGTGGTTGGTTTGCGGTCGGGTGGGCGGGGCCTGCGGTCATATTTACGACCGTCTATTGGCCGCGCACCTGGCCTTTGCGGTTAGTCGTGCGGTTTCTAAGATTTTCACTATACGGAAAAATACATAGAGGGAATCGGGGTCGCGATTGGCGGGCGACCCTGCGGTTGGATTCGTGAAGATAATGGGCTGCGGACGATTGGAAGGATTTGTCACGGGGTTGTTTGGCGCGCGCGGCCGAACTGCTGTTGCGGTTGCTGACGATAACGCAATCGGCTAATCGCTGTTCTAGCTATTTACACTGCAATACCCATTCGAATTTCGAATACAGCCCCTGAAATGACGTTTATATTTTTTTATTCGCTCTTATTACATGCAAAAGAATAATAAACTAGTACTCACTTAACTAGAAAGTTTTATTTATAAGCAGAAAACCACATACTATTATTATAGTGTTACAGGAATAAAAAGTCAATTTTTAAGAAGAAGCGCGCCCTCTAACGCAATCTCAAGGAACCAGCAGCTACCCATTTTTAACAAAACTCCTTCAAGTGTGAACCTTTTCGTTTTCTTCGGCTTCTTAAGAAAGCGAACGCCTTAAGAAAGTTCACTTTCGAAACCCCTCGGCACTCACACAGACAAATAGAATCACGTTGCCAAGATACACCCCAAGACAAAAGGGTGTAACTCTTATTCTTACTTAATAGTCTTACGTCATTCCGTTTCTAATAAGAATCCAATGTGAAAGCGTCTGAGGAAATGCTTCTAATCTATAAGGATACGACCTTTTTGAACTCATCCTTAAACGAGGGGTGAACTGCTTGAAATAAATAGGACGTATCGTAAGCTTATCGCCATTCTAACTTAAACTCTGATCTTGTATGGATAGGGTTCAATATTCCTCAACTCCTACAGGGGATATAATCGAAAGTTTTGTTAAAAATTCAGTGTCTTTTTCCGTCGACTCGTATTAGTGTTAGTGAGAGTGCATGCTGCACGTTTTTCGAATAGATGGCGGTAGTGAGTTTCAGTTTTGAAATTCTTTAAAAGATGTCGCTACTTCTTAAAGTTCTATTTTTAAAGTCTGCGAGTTGTGGACTATTGTAAATTTGAATAGGTACCATTATTTTTTAATTTTATTTTTATAAAATTAAAAAAAAGTTAAGCTTTTAGATATCTAATAAAATAATGTTATCTATATTTATGTAGGTATCTGTTGCTTGTAAAGCTTTACGATTTTTTTTTCGAGAATTGTTAAACTGTCGTGTTGTTTGAATAATATTGCAATATACCTAAATTAATAAATAATTACTAAATATTTTGCTACTACCAAAAAATATGGTAACATTTATAGTAAGTATAGTGCGTTATATTGCGTTGATTGTTACTCTTTTGTCTTCTTATGAACTCTGGCTGTATTTTGCTCCTTGTATGTTTAATACAGAATATGTTTTTTATATAATATTTATTAAGTAGGTACCATTTTAAAAACAGGCTATCAGTACCTAGAGTAAAGTGAAAAGTCCCGTGGTCCACTTTTCTTAGTTTCGTAGTTTTTATTAAAAATCGAAATATAAGAGAAAACTCTTTTTTACTATCAAAAGTTTGTTTCCTTGTAAAAATAAGATTAGTAAGAAGAAAACAATGGCTTTAGAAGACAAATAGATTTCCTAATTTCCTCATGGTTACCGACATGCCAAGAAAGTAACAAAATATACTAGACGACAAATACGTCGCAATTTGCAAATTTTTAGAATTTCCACTAACCAAATGTGTTTTGGATGGGCATCCTCTTAATCAGCGTAATAGCTGTAATAATAATACTCCCCACACCGGTTTCGTTGACGGTGGCCGGTTTCATTGAAACCAGGCCAGGTACGCAGGGGTAATTTTATAATGCCCTGGTGTGTGCGCAGTATACAAAAGCACTCTACATTCCTTTACTCTCATAGCCCAGTGGGACATAAGACCGACACGACTGGCGAGAGATCAGGCGCAGGACCGACTTTTTACATGCCCATCCGACGCATGGATCATCTTACTTGTCAGACAATCAGGTGATCAGCCTGCATTGTCCTAACCAAACTTGGAAATAACATATTGTTTCCGACGCGGGAATCGAACCCACGACCTCCGAGTCAAGATAGCGACGCTCTAGACCACTGGACCACGGAGGCGTCCAATATAGCTCTGCTGTAACGTGCCCACAGCGTCAGGCTGGTTTTCTTTAAGAACAAGGTGTCCGTCAAGTTTGTTATCTTTTGTAGCATTATAAATTACTAGCGACCCGCCCCGGCGTCGCACGGGTATAAAATATATAGCCACTGAAAAATGATTAAAATCGATAGCCTATGATCCTTCCCGTGGTCTACTTCTTATCTGTGCCAAATAACATAAAAATTGCTCCAGTAGTTCGCGAGATAAGCCGTTTTAAATAATTTCCCCCGTTTTTTCCACATTCTCCTATTGGTCTTAGCGCGATAAAATATAGCCTATAGCCTTCCTCAATAAATGGGCTATCTAGCACTGAAAGAATTTTTCAAATCGGCTCAATAGTTCCTGAGATTAGCGCGTTCAAGTTAGGCCTTTCAAATAATTTTCCCCGTTTTTTCCACATTTTCCTATATTTCTTCGCTCCTATTAGTTTTAGCGTGATAAAATATAGCCTATAACCTTCCTCGATAAATGGGCTATCTAACACTGAAAGAATCACCAAAATCCGTTGCGTAGTTTTAAAGATTAAAGGGAACAAAGGGACATGAAGGAAAAAAAAGCGACTTTATTTTATAATAAGTATAGATGTAAAAGAACAATAAAGTTTAGTCTCGTTAACCCGCGAGCGGGCCAGGGCGGGCGGCGCTGAAGGGTTGAGCTGAATCTGGGCGGTAATCAGCCGGTGACCGCGTAATGGCCCCCGGGGGACCGACGACTTGAGACGTGGCGTAGGGCTGCCAAAAGGAAGTTAAGTTCTGTGGGGTGATTGAAAATTGTTGTAAAAGAGGATAAAGTGTGTAAAGGCGTTTTTCACGGTGACTTTTCTCGGAATTTCTTTAGAATATTAATATTCTAGATACCGATTGTTGTTATAATTATCATTACTTAAAAACTCCTTAATTAATTATGATGATAACCGTCATTATATTTTTAATGGTAATATGGGACACGCACGATAATTTTTTGTTAATTTCTACTAAAATGTTTGTTATTTGTTATGTGTTACAGCTATGTCTCCGTTAGTCTATTTGGTAAAATAATGAGTACTTTACTGACAATACTTACTTTCTTTTAACTTGTGCTTTATTTTCCTTTAAAAAGTTTCTCCACAAATGGTTCGTTCTATTTTCATGAAATAAAGAAGGAAAAGCAATTAAAAGTGGGCCTCTGTATCAGCTTTAAACTTACGAGTACATTTGTTCCTTTATACATCTAATATATATAAATCTCCTGTCACGATGTTTGTCCGCGATGGATTCCTAAACTACTTAACCGATTTTAATGTTTTTTTTAAACGTGTGCTTTTTTCCAACTTGAGAGATAGGATAACTTAGATCTTTAATTATAGTCGCAATTTTATTTTATTGCAAATTATTTGTCTATAAAGAGCGACCATTGTTTATGCGACGCGGGTCACGGGATAGCGATGGACGTTGCCATGGTGACATACTTATTTAGTCACTAATTCAATAAAATAATACGGGCGATATACTTTATATAATAATATGGCAAAGAAACGTTTGCCGGGACAGCTAGTAACATAATAATTTTGTACAAGGGTTTTTTGTATTGCTCTTGAAATATTTTATAAACTTTGTGTGGAAGACTGAAAACAATCTGTCAAATAAATAACTCAGCTTATGCCAGCCCTGGCAGCAGTAATTCTTAGCGGGGGCTTAAGACAATGGCGATGTTTATTCTTTATCGCAGTCGTGGGAAATTTACTCGCTGGTTTGGTGATAATTAAAATATTTCCCATTCAGTACAGTCGTACGCTTAATTAACTGCAACCCTACTAAACGCCTTGAAGAATTTTTGAGGAAATCATCAATATTTATACAGTGGAATGTGTGTTTTTTTTATTTTGTAAAAAAGGTGGGATAGTGGTGGAATAAAATATTGAACATTGAGTATTTTATATGCCTTTAACTATTTGAAAATCAGTGTCATATACGGTCTGACCTATTCTAAGTTACGACTATGAAGGCACGTTGCCTAAACTTTGACGGGTTTCAAGTTGAAACCCGTCATAAAAATACAAGATAAAAAATTGGTCTTGTCTTTTGTTTCGCAAAGTACCTTATGTAGTATTTACGTTTGTTTAATTTTAAATATAAAGTCTTACATTTCTAAGGACACGTTCAAAGTAAATGTAAGTGATTAAATTCATTAGAATTTGACAACGGCGCAGACGATGCGTGCACATTATTTCTGTAATTGGCATAGCATAAACAAAAGAACAAAAGGCCATAATGAAAGGGGTCTGAAAGGGTAATTTTAAACAATGTACTAACGCGGATTTTCTATATGGTTTCAGTCTTTGGATCTAAATTAATTACTCAGACGTACGATCCCCTCTTCGAAGTTAAAATGGATGCTTTGCTTATCGTATATTAAAATCTTGTAAAGCGAATGCTCACGAGAGGAAAGTTGTATTGATTTAAACGGGTTATAGGATGCATTAGTGAAAAGTGTTTTCTATTTTGTTATTTGTAAGAATATGATAGAGTTTCAAAAGAATAACGAATTAAGATTTTCATGAAATACGATAGTAAATAATAACTATCTAAGTTGAAGTAGGTAATTATTGAGTTTATACTAGCACCTTATTAAGCCATATTTTGAAGTGAAAACTTAGCGGCGCTTTGCACTTTTTTCCTAAGAGACAAAAGTATATTGTGTTAAACTGGCGTTAGGACACGTCTTGTACTAATAATAAAAGAAAAGTAAAGTTAGCGGCCTAGGAGAGGGAGTATCCTTATCCCTCTCTCTTTGAACCTCGAAAATCCATACATCACCTATAGCACAATAGACATAACTAACCCCATAGGTAGGAGATGTAGGAGTGCCAACAGAAGTGTTTTTTCACTTCTGCCAGGCACTCCTAGCAACTTATCGCT
The DNA here is from genome assembly GCA_963422495.1 of Polyommatus iphigenia. Classification (NCBI taxonomy): domain Eukaryota; kingdom Metazoa; phylum Arthropoda; class Insecta; order Lepidoptera; family Lycaenidae; genus Polyommatus; species Polyommatus iphigenia. Next base: position 8,905,029 of record OY730187.1, read on the forward strand.
AGTTATTCCTGATATTACGTAGTGTCAACGGCTTCTAAGCCAACAAAGTACCTGTAAATTAAAATCCCAACTTGATCAATGGCTTACCAATTCCCGAACTACCTTCTGTGACACGGTACAAATAAAGCTTCACAAATAAGGCGGGTACACACGCCGCATTTGCCGGCGTCACGTGCCGACCGCCTCGCACTTAATTTCGCCGTGGGGGGAGTGTGGTTTTAAATTACACTCCCCCACGATTGCAGCTCCAGTTACGGATAGTTCGGAATTCTTCAGCGAAATATCAAGAAGGTTCGTGTTTTGAATACCGAATAGAAAAAAAATTCTTGAAGTTTTTGAATACATAAATATTTTTTTGAGAAATTGCATAGCGTTGTAGGAACAGCCTTCAAGATATAGCGTATGACCTACAAAAGCATGACAATCGTATATATATACGTAGCAGAATTGTAGAATGATTAAGCTTTCTGACCACTAAAATCCAAAGATCAATGAATCGCAGCTTTGAATTTTACATTCTACGCATGAATCTATTCTCCAAAGCTTGAATTTTGGTTTTTTTAGAGCTACCTAGTCACCTAATCATCAAATTTACGAAAACTATTTACCTACAGTAAACAAAAGAAAACATTGGCACTATATAAACGTATGAATTCGCTTCATTAAGTTCGTTAAATGCTATTTAGACGGCATATATTGGATGACATAAATCGAGGCGGCGAGCGAAGCCAAAATGTTCGTGTATTTAATGCTAAAAATCAATAATTAAGCGATATATGTAATTAATACGCTGCGCCCGCACGACGTGCATGCATTATAGCGTGCATGCATTACAGCGAGCATGCATTACGGCATGCATGCATTATAGACGAGCGAAATGCACGCATTATGAAAATGACGATGATAAGCCGAGTCACGGGTGATTTTATATACTTTTATTACAGGCCTTATTTACTATGTACGGACACGGAATAAATTACGTTTTAATGTTTCGCTACGTTTCACAATTTTATAATTTTAAATGGGTTATCATTATATACGGAAAATCGTTGATACTTTTAACTTTCATACAATGCACAATACTAACGTGCTGTTGGGCAATTGGTATCATATTAGCCAATTTAAGGTTCTCTTCTATCTTTGTAATACTAATTACAAGTGGAGCAAAGTGGAGTAAATCTAAGTGGAGCAAAACACTACTACAGCTTAACTCTAAACACACATTACCTTTTAATTGTCATTGCAAAATTGTAGAGATGGTTCTGAAAAGTAAAATTTTGTAATTTTATTTAACTCGTGACTTTTCTCCTCAACTCTGTCATATGATTATCCGCTCAAATATTTGTTTTCTTCAACTTTATATTCATTTTCACAAAAAATTGCCTACAGCTGTGGTTACAACGTCTTGCTCGCTTTCAATTTTGTGTTCCTATATACCCTTAGGTATACTCTCTCAAATATGTTTTTTTTTTTATTAAATAAGGGGCAAACGAGCAAACGGGTCACCTGATGGTAAGCAACTACCGTCGCCCATTGACACTCGCAACATCAGAAGAGCTGCAGGTGCGTTGCCGGCATTTTAAGAGGTAATACGCTCTTTTCTTGAAGGTTTGCAGGTCGTATAGGTCCGGAAATACTGCTGGTGACAATTCGTTCCAGAGTTTTACAGTGCGCGGCAGAAAGTTACGCGAAAAACGCACTGTGGAAGGCTGCCACTCATCAAGGTGATGAGGATGGTATGTTTTTCGCGTGGGACGATGGCGAAAAGTTGCCGGTGGTATGATTCCGAACAATTCCTCAGAGCACTCCCCGTGATACAACCGATAGAGGATGCAGAGTGAAGCTACATCTCGGCGTAATTCCAAGGGGTCCAAGCTGTTTGAAACACTATGGCAGTCAACAATTCGAGCGGCCCTTCGTTGGATACGATCCAGAGGGAGCAGTTGGTATTTAGGCGCCCCTGCCCAGAGATGAGAACAATATTCCATATGAGGCCGAACCTGCGCCTTATAGAGTCTTGTCTTGTCTATGTCTTAAAACTTAGAAGTTTACTTACAAAAAAAGTACTTATTACTAAACTCCATTACCGAAAAGCTCCAATAATCCCAGTAAACACATACGGTCTTACCACAAAAGATTTAAACACCCGTTGAACAGTTGATTAGAGAAAAATTCAGTACAAAATGGTCACAAAACAACTGTTCAAGAGATGTTTAGTTTTTTCTTCTAAGACCGCTAGAGTTCATTACTAGTATTATTAGAATTCCTATTACTGAGTTAAAATTAGACCTAGTCACTGGTGTATCATATTTGTAGCATATTTCTGCTTTGTCCAAAAACTGTACTGCCATTAATTTCGCTACCCTTATTTCATTAAGCTATCTTTTGCAGCTATCGCGGCGCACAGTTGTGTTGTCGCTTCGCCGAGCACGTAATTATTGATTATTGTAATTAATTGCAAACAGACAAATAAATATATTTATACGTTGATAAAAACTTTTGTTTGCATATTGTGGTTTGTGCCGTATGAATGTAGGTTTTCGGTAGAGTATGGATATCATTTGTTTAGTTATTGGGTTGATCTTACAGATGCCTTTTGGTTTTTATAGTTTCATGTTGGGTTAGGTAATATCAAAAAGATAGATTAAGTTAATGGGAACTTTTACATTTCTTGTGAAACCTAAAGTCTTTACCAATACAATAGCTGGGTAACTTTTTTGCTATTAGATCACTCTTTTTATGTCTAAATTGACTGAGGTGATTGTGGCATAAAAAGGTAGTGGATATTGAATATGTATACTAAGACAAAATAGAAGGGGGGCAATAATAGATTCAAACACGGTTGTTGCGTTTCAGAGGTCGCTTATTTCATGCCTAAGACCAAACTCTATGAGATTTAAAAGATTTTTTCTAATGAATTAAAATCATATTCTCATACTTTTTACAATACCATCTACATCAACAATGATAGCACTGCGGTATTAGTAGAACAGCTCTGTTAAATTTTATTTTACGTACCAATTATTCCACAACAAAACACAAACAGAATCGCAATCGATAGCAAATAGTTTTTCCATTACCCGTCACATCCGTCACCGCTAAGCCACGGTAATTGCTTGGCAGTTTTAAATCTCATTATTGTCCAAATCGGCGGATCGATCCCCCCTCCCTCCCGGATTCCCCCCTCCCCTCTCCTCCCCCCTACATCTCTGACGCCGCGCTCTCGCATATATTATCGTCGGTAGGTAATCAAGTGACACGCTCCGGTGACCATGCGGTGGATAATTATTGGCATATTTTATAATTAGTTGTGATTTTTTTGAAGGCTTTCATATTTTCCCTCATTATATATTTTATACTAGATAAATCAATCCTACATTTCTATAAGCCTATGAAATTATTTACTCATAATCAAAATATTTGATTGATTAAAATAATATGTTTTAGTGACCACACCGCCCGGTTTCTGAAAACCAAAAAGTATATAGATTATAGGTACTTTAAAAGTGCCGTGAGTGCAGTACATAACAAGGTCATCCGACGTATGGATTACCATAGCTTTCTTATTAGACACACATTGATCTAGTCACTAGAAATAGTGTTATACCATAGTGGCAGAAACAGTCAATGATGTTAGCGTTTTTATAAGAAACGAAAAAAGTAAGTGTTAAAGCTCAAATTATCTACTCCATTTACCGGAAATTAGATAATTATGTATTAGTGTATACTGTATAGTGTATAATTAGTGTATTGGTCATATACTTTACTAGTAATGTAAGTGACCTTTTAAAATATTGCAAAAACTTACCTAAAATGAACAGTCCCAATACATCCACCATCATATCCACCCTAGCACTCGCAGGCATGTCCGTCGTATCGCATTGGCGCAAATTAATGAGGGTGGGATATTTATTTCAGCCGTTGTCCGACATATCGGCTCTCGGAGGTGATACGGTAATGAGCTCATTAGGTATACCCATCATGGCGGAACCGGATACAGCGTGTGCAAAAACGCCAATTTGTGATTGTCATTGATGTGTGCAAAATTATTTTTGGTAGTTTTTTTGAAACTAGGTGTTGGTTTACAAAATGTGTAAAATTATTTTTATTGGTTAATTTTTTTAAAGTAGTAGTCCGACATATCGGCTCTCAGAGGTGATATGGTAATAGGCTCATTAGGTATACCCATCATGGCGGAACCGGTTACAGCGTGTGCAAAAACGCTTATTTGTGATTGATCATTGATGTGTGCAAAACTATTTTTGGTAGTTTTTTAAGTGGAACATAATTTGGTTAAGATCATGTAAATTAAATAATTTAAGTTCCGACACAATACTATCATGTTTATCAATAATGTTTAATTAATTGTTTCTGTTACGAAAATAATTTATATTTAAATTATTCACATAAAAATAAGCAAATTGAGCTGTCTCTTTTTGCTTTGTCAAAATTTCGGGAAAACAGTTTCAGAGTTTCAAAATCTAATGCTAAGGACTTAGTGAATCCATTCCTCTTTATCTATTGATATTTTGAGAATTTTATGTTATCACAGGGTTTTTGGCATTCAATGAAAAACATTGGAATTTTGTTTAAAATTTATTCATACAAAATGAATACCACTACTGGTTTCCAACAGAAATGTTAACAATAAGCACAAATAATTGCTTCGCAAGATAAAGATAGAAAAATCAATAAAAATATATTACCTTAACTTATATTGCACGAATAGAAAATAAAATTACAAGAAAATTGTTCATCTCATACAAATTTTGAAATTGTAATATACAGGGTGTAACAAAACTAAGTGATAAAACGTTAGGGCGTGTACCTACTTTATGGCAAACTCTTTATATTATGTTATATAGAGTTCGTTATAAAGTAGCAGTACTGAAAGAGTGACTTTTTTTACTTTGTATGGGAAAATTCATGCCAATACATACCCATACAAATCACAAAAATATGTAACACACTCTAAAGATTTATCACTTAGTTTTGTTACCTTCTGTATATTTTTACACAGACTTTTGCTCTTATGTTTACCAAATATTATTGATTTTTTGTTTTGAAGTCATCCTGATGAGATAAACAATTTCAATAATAAAAATATGTTTGTTAAGGAAGACAACGTTTCTATATAACACAATAAAGAAGAAATTTGGAGGACCAGCTGTTTTTTTTTTATAAAAATGATTCCAGTTATGCATAATTTTCTTTAAGTAATTATAATTTACAAAAAAATGTTTAAATTTTTCGGTTATCTTGAAATATGTTTAAAATAACCGACAAATTCATTTTGTTGTGTTGACAACGAAGCACTAACATAAGATATCAAAATAGGATCAAGGTTTTTCTAGTTTCCAAAAAAAGTATATAATTTCATTTTACAGAGTGTAGTTTCAAATCGTCAGTAATAATTTCTCGAAAACAGTCGAAGTACGAAATATCTTGATCATGATTTGTGGCTTATTGGTTATTTCTTATTAGCAACATTTTTGTAAAGTGTTGTATAAAAAAAAACAAAATGCAATACGCATGCTGGTCCTCCCTATAACTATATGGACAGAGCTCACAAGATCAACAGACGTACGTGTACACTACTGTACACTACTGGAGCCCAATTCTCGTTCGTCGAATTCAATTCGATTCTCCAAAGCTTGATGTGTGGGCGAGCGTGTAGGAAATGCAGGCCTAAAAGAAAATATCTAAGTCTGCTCAATCAAGTTTTCAGTTTTCAGGTGTAAAATATTTATTTACAACATTTTAAAGTATTCAAAACTATTTGTTAGCTCAAAATCAAGTGTGAAATTTCTTAATTTGTAAATATAATAAAAAATATCCTTCGTATATAATAAGTTGTATAGCTCTGAGCTGTGAAATCTTCAAACGCAAGATTCGTGAATATGACTTTAGATTGTCCGCCAATCGAATCGAAATTCTAAGCACGAAAATTGGGTCCCTGTACACTACTGTACAGTATACACTACTCAACTTCAACTGCACAACTATTGCACTTTACAAGATGCATTTACAACAAAATATTCACATTCTTATTTACATTACATATTACATTTATATTTTGTGTAATTGCACATTTTATTAGGTTACAAAATAAGGTAAAATATAGTGTATTTAAGTACAATATTTTGTTTTGCCGGTGTGTAAGTCGTTTTAGAAAAGTCACATATTCCGTTGGTGGCAAAAAAACACCATTTACAAACGAAAATCAGTTTTCAGATTCAGAGAGACTTCTTGTAATTAAACTTATCGTATTTTAAAGTAATGATTTAATCGTATAAATATAGGACGGGAGAGTAGTTACTTACTTGGGACGCTGGTGCCAGTATGTTAGTGTCACTTTTCTGATGTATTTTTGGTGCCAGTGTCAGACATTAATTTCGTATGTGATTACAATTTTGTTATTTTGAAACATATAAAAGACAAGTATGATACAATGTTTAGACACAAAATATGATAAAATATAGTGGATTAAAAATCATCAAATTTTGATCAATGGACACCGTTAAGTTATAACATTCCTTAGCTTACTTTTTACAATAATTTACCTATTTCGTTGCAATCTAATTACACTATAGTTAGACTTTAATTGTAATTTTAGTTCTTTGATTTTCTAAAACTTAAAACGTTTTATTTTAACATTTAATCTATACATGAAAACAAATAACATTTATACATTTTCAGTACGGTCGCCACACGGTGTTGCTGTCTGGTTGAGGGTTTCCTCTTTGGCCGAGGCTGTTGACTCTACCGTCCTCGCCTCTAGCGGCGGCGGCTGCGCAGGAGTTGCCTCCACCAAGCAGCAGGTCATTCTGGCCGTGGCTCCCGTGCTGCCTGTGGTTGTTTGTTGTCGAGGATATCTGGTCCATCATCGTCTGCAACTCGTTGTGATGGTTCTGCGTCGAGTGGATTGAATTCGAGTGCAGTGGATGGAAGTTATGCGTCTGATTCGCTGCTGTGTATAGCTGACTGTATAAAAGACTGGCTGGTAAGACGGGATACAGAGAATTGTTGCAGTTGCTGCTTCCGTAAGACGAATTCTGCGTTCCCATTAGCGATGGGAAGTTTGAGCTGTTTGTGTGGTTATGTCCTATGGGGTTAGTGTTTGAGGTAAGCAGATCGTCCTGTACCGGTGACTCGGGTTGGGAGCTGTTGTCGCTTAATGATCGAGGTCCCGTCGACAGGCTGTAGTCTGTGTTGTTGTTGTACCGTGGCAGTAGGCTGCTGTGGTGCGAGGGCGATGACCCCACGAGGCCCGACAGCTGCTGATCCAAGTCCACGCCGGTCGTGTCAGGTAACACTGTGGACAAATAGGTGATACAGTGCTATGCCGTAAGCAAAATGTTATGGTATTGTAATGTGAGGATGTTAAACGTTTTCTTTTAGGTGCTCCTAAGAAGATCAAATTATATTAAATTAATCAAATCAAACCAGGTAAGTTCTAAAACTATAATAAGGGGGATTTTACTAATAACACTTAAAACATTCTTCTTTTAATCGCGATCGGATCGGATTGATTTGATTGAATAATAAATCTAAGTTTACGTGACGTTACGCGATTATTTTGCATGTTTTCATCATTCTGAAGCCTTGTTACGAGAATCGATAGTTTATGTAACCAAATGCATCTGTCAATCTGTGATCTTGCTATTTTTTTCGTCTGTTTATTTCAATCCGCCATGACACTACACTGACAGGACTTGAACGGGTTTGATGAAGTTAAACCTCAAACTTTGGGCGTTCAGAAGATAAAACTCAAATTTGCTGTGAGCGTGTTCAGTTTATGTTGATGTTGGTGAAATGAAATTCGGTGCTATAAACGCGTTTATAGTTAATACGTTTAGAACTGGTTCAGTGTGCACTGAACGCGTTCCATTTCCTTGGTGAAATCGCCCCTAAAAGCTGTATTAATGACCAAAACAGTTTGAAACTTAAGTTTTAGCATCTCAGAGATACCTTAACAAGAATCAGTAACAACCTACGTTAAAACTGTCAAATCACTTGATGTGCTTGTGAAAAATGCCCTACATTGCCTTGCAAAGCCTACATCAATCCACAGAACATCTCTTCATACTTTTCGGGCTAGTCCCGGGGTGAGACGTGGCGTGACATTGTGGCACATTTTTCATGTCGCGTGACGGCTATAAATCTATCGGACGGACATCGCTGTTAATTATAATGAGAGGTATAATGTACATTCCGTCGCCACACCTTATTGCTATTGTAATAAGGTTGTAACTATCATGTCGCGAGGTTAGCGGTGTCGCGACACTACCACAGTATATATCATACAGTAAAATGACTTAGCCGTTTCCTTGCAATCAAATTCGCCTAAAATAAATTTATGATTTAAAACGCGCGACGCGCAGTTCAATACAATAGGATATACATATTTTCAAATAATAATTTAAAACTAAACTTTATTTACTAGACACGAAGAAACACTATGTGGCTTCGTCCACATTTGTATCATTTGCGCGATCTGCTGGCCGATTCTGTATCGTACATTTGTGAGTCAATAACTGAGTTAGTAACGAAACGGAGGAGTGAGTAACGGAAAGTGCCACTTTTTGTATCCACTTGCATACAAAAGTGAGGCTTTCCGTTGCTCACTCCTCCGTTTCGTTACTAACTCAGTGATTAACTCACAAATGTACGATACAGAATCGGCCAGCAGATCTCCGATCAGATCTCCGTCGCGTATCATCGAAGCGTATCAAAATGATACGCGTATTATAATACGCCCCGATCTCTATTAACTGCGTATCTGATACGTGTCGATTCAAATACGCGCATACTTGATACGGCGCGATGATCGCGACGGAGATCTGATCGCGCAAATGATACAAATGTGGACGAGCCTACAGACTCTTTCTGATCCTGCGGTCAGGCCGCCTGTTCCAATTATTTATTCTGAATGCTCTTTTTAAAAATGCTTTCTATCACCTTGTCACATTGCAACCAGGAAGGGTACTGTTTGCTACTTCAAGTTATCTGACATCACGCTTATGTGTGCGTGTACCTGATGGGCTCAGAATAAAGATGGTGTACTGTACGATATTGTGACACTAGTGCCGGGGTGGGCAACGCGGCCATTTTAAGGAGGATGTCGGGCATAAAACGGTACATTTAATTTCCCCATGCTGGTCTGACGAATTATAGCTTAATCGTCATAAATCGAGTGTCGATGCAGCGTCGTTCAGTTTATAATTACTATGAGGATATGCCTACGAATAATACAGGATACGCATATTCGTAGACATTTTGATTTTGTAACAGCGATGAATCATAATAAACAAATAATATAAACGGATTTAAAAAATCTGTGATACACTTCCTATTCTTTCTTATTTATTTATTTAAGGTCAATTAATTATTATTGTTAACAATGGCTTAATGAAAACGTCGATTTTAGGCTTAGAAATACTTTAAAGTTTAAGTTATTTTCTTACAAATACATGTTACTCGTACAATACATTTTAAAACATTTTTTTCCGCCGTCCTTGTATGAAGTTTCTTTATATATTCAACAAGCTTATGAATTTTATGATGTATTTGTAAGAATATTTCTTGATCGAAAGACCAAATCAATACGAAAAATGAAATCATTATACTTTTTACAACGCGCGTAATAAATCATTTTATTATAAAGTCTGTACGAAATAATATTCGGCCATCATAGCATCGCTCAGTTTTTAATTAATCGCTAATTAAAAATGCAATAAACAACGCTCATATATTTTGTCCTGTTCGACGTTTGAATTAAAATCTGATGAGTATTTCGATATTTCGTGCATAATAATTATTATTTTCTGTAGACATTTTCTCTATTATTACAAATGAAAATGTTGTGTTTGTTTGTTGATTAGTCTCACCGATTGTTTTTTTGTGTGAAACAGTTAGAGTAGATTTGTTTGGTTTATGATTGAATCGTAAAAATATCAAATTTATTCCGTTCTCTCTTATGTTGGATAAATAAAGTCGTAGCAAAGCAATCTTGGCTTTTTATGTTGAACCAACGTGAAGATGAGCCGTCTCTACTAGACATAAATATTATTTAAAATATAAAAACATACAAACGAACATCATAGAATAACCATATCATGTCTGTAAAGTCTTTACTCAAGTAACTACTAATCAATTTCGAATCAATATATAACGTATTATCCTCACAATATTGTTGCTTTTACTTTCCACTATTTCCATGATAGGCATTTTCAGCGTTCACGACATAATGTTTAGAAACCCCGGCTCAATATAATGTAATGGTGGGGCAGATGGGATTAGTGTTGGTTCGGCAGGCTGTTCCCCAAATTAAACTCCTTTTACCGGCCGTCGGCAGATGATTTAATATTTACTGTAGGGTTACTAGTTTACGCAATATGCATACCATGGTGAAACTATGAACGAATACAATAAATTTATTATCGTATGGCAATTTGCAACTTAGGTACATTTGAGTTGAGTTGGATATTTTTGTAGTAGAGCCAAACAACATTATTTGGATAATCTACTGTCTACCTCTAGTTTGTTGTTGGTTAGATTATATTTATGCCCTGTAGGTATTGCCGAATTCCTTTAGTTACATTTGAATTAAGTAAAACTAGTGTAAGGACTTACAGTAGATTAAGAGAAAATATAATCTTGGTACGCGACAAAATTATGTAAATGAGACAAACAAAGGATATGGGCGACTAGCTCATAGACGACAATAAAAAAATTAAGTAAAACTATTGAAATACGATACGATACGATATGTCAGCTTTTATAAGTTAACTTGTGGTTACCCTGTACCTACCCCTGAAATGCTGTGCGCTTTGAGTGGCATCAAAACCAAGTTTTATCGCGGCCGGCTTCAATCCCAGAGACGTTACAAAACTAGCGGAGTCACGGTAGTCATGGCCTCGCGACTCTCCAATCCAGCGTAGCACATACGCTGCGCTGGACGGATCCCTGAAGCCGGACAGTGTTCCTTAGAAAACCGTCGGGGAACTCCGGGCGCCTCTTTTTTCACCCGGGATAGTCTCACATACTCCAGTGGGGTATGTGGAACTATCCTGGTGCTACCGGGCATGCACAACAATTTTACTGATGAAAAAAAGGCCTTATAAAACCCGATTCTACTTCTTATTGAGATAATTACCTGTGTTATTAGTGAAGTCCTGCGAAGGGGTCTGTTCAGTGACCGTGCCCGTGAAGCCGAGCGCCGGGGGGTTGAACTGTGACGTGGGCGCCGCGCACGACGGCAGGTACGCGGGGTACGCGCCCGCGCCGCCGTAGCCCCAGTGAGAGTTGCTCGAACTTAACCCGAACTGACTCATGTCTGGAAGAAATGGGGTATTAGAGGCCTTGTAGATTAAAGAAGAAATTTAAATTTAACTCATTTTCTTAATTTTGTTTTGTTTCATCTTTTGTTTTTATTATTTTGTGCAAATAAAGGATTTGCTATTATTACAGGTAGAGAAGTAGAGAGTTTCTTAAAATTAACCTAAACTGACTCAAAAGACCGGGCTGGCAGATAAGTATACAATATACAGAGAGTAAATTTTTACCACGTCTCAATTAAAGGATGTTAATTATTATAAGTTGTGTAAACTATTTAACCAATTTAAGTCACTCATGCGACGCGCCATCACTCTTAAAATGGATAAAAACTTACGAGCTGTAATGTAATTTATTTTTTCATTTCCCAGTGGTAAGTGAAAAAGAGCTATCGCACGTAACAGACAAAGGACATAATATTTTGCCAAAAAATCATCTATGCGTATACCATAAAAAGTGTAAGCTAAACAACGCGTTGTAAACAAGCGCAAAACCGAATATCGGAAGCCCGAACTATCCGGGCTAGAGTCGAGAATCATACGTGCATCAGTTATAAAGATATCGGGCGGACAAACGCGGCACTCGCTTTATTTTTTCGGCCATTACGGGCTTTTATTTTTCGGTATCACAGCTCCGATTTTGGCCGACGATCGGCGGGCTCGGTTTTTACGATACGCGTCGATTTGCGGATGTTTTTTTCGCTTTTGGCCGAGTTGTTTTCGGCCGTGGATTTCGGCTTGCATGTTCGATTGCAGGTTGTTTTTTCGGCGGCTGATTGAATCCGCGCTAGTGAACGTAGTTTAGTGTATCGGTTTAGACTCATTCACTTTTCAGTTATTTGTAGCGGTTGACGTGACACCGATTGGAGTCGATATTATCGATTTTGTTTAGTGGAAAGGTTTATTCGGTCCGTTCAAAGCTGGGGTAGGTATTGAAATTGGTGATTGGACATTTTAGTAATTCGCATTTAATAGAAAGACTATAAAAGTTTATGATTTTCAGAAAAATTTGACTCTACACTTCCACAGACATAAATTACACGTAATAACCTAAAATTATCATGCAATTTGTAACATCAATAAAATATGTTTCTTAACCTAATCCTAAACATAAATAGTCATAAATAGTAGTACACATTAGTTTATGTATCATTGTTACTATGATACATAAACTAATGCCGACTTTCGTATTACATATTGTTGTTGCTGTTGTTGCTTGGTTTTTATTAAAGCAAAGGCACGATATTTGTATTCTCAAAATCATCAAATCACCTCTGATTAGTGCAAGTGGGCATTTCATACAAAAATATGTTGTCGGCATCAAATCAAGCAATAAATACTAATTAATATAATTATATAAGTAATAACATTAAAACTGAACTAACTTATATACTAATAATATTAAAATGCAACTCACTCTGACACGAGGTGATTGGCGGCATCCGGAACCCACCGAGCGGGTCGGGCGGGAAGGGGAAGGGGCGCTGGCCGAACGCGAAGTGGAACTGCTGCTGCTGCCCTAGCAGGGACAACACTACATCAGTACGATACAGGCTGCTCTTAAATATTAACATTCATTAAAAAATAGGGTTTTCAAAAATAGTTTTTTTAACGACGGCAAAAACACAATATGATTAAGATTTTCTTAATTATATTTTTAGACTATAAACTGTGGAGGCTAGTAATTGGCTTTTCGTTTTATACAATTTATAGTAAATTTAGTACAGGGATGTTGCGGATCCCGATTTTTTCACATCCGCGGATGCGAATGCGGAATCGGATTTTTAGAGTTTCACATCCGCGGATGCAGATGCGGATGCGGATGTTTCGGATCCCATATAAATATAGTATACAAATGAAGAATTAAAACAATGAAAAAGTATTATTTTCATTTTTATTAATGTGTTACAAAATATTCTAGGGAATGTTAATAAATATTCCCTAGAACAAATTTTTTGATTATTATCAAGCTAATTTTTCATGAGATTAGCTTCATTTTGAAACGCATTTTGAATAGAACAATCCATATTTTAGGACCATGAAAGCTGCTTAAGAAAAATTAGCTTGATAGTAATGAAAAAAATTGTTCTAGGGAACCTGTACTAAAATAATACTTTTGTATTAAAGAAATAATAATTTGCAAATGAAAATTACATTAATTCCCCTGTTTTAACTTTGCCCACTTTTTTGTTAGTACACGAAGTTCCGCTTAGCACAAACAAACACGTAGTGATAATATATTTATACAAAACAATTGATGCACCACAATAAACGCGTCGGATCTTGTCACCGTTTTTAGGGTTCCGTAATCAACAAGGAACCCTTATAGTTTCGGTCTATCCGTCCGTCTGTCTGCACGCGGTTTCACTCAGAGATTAGCATACAAAGCCGTAATTCGGCATGAATGCACATAATAATAAACGATGTTGACAAAATGGTATATAGATAAAATCTTTAAAAAATATATAGTACCTCCCCTACACATCAAGCGGGGATAATTATCCTTTTTTTTTTCGCGTCTGCTCCACCTTGTGGGGTGTCGTTGCATAGATTTTTTTTTAAATATTACGACTATTTATTTTATTTCCATTTGTGAAATATGAAGTTTTAAAGTGGAAAAAATCGTTTAGAGTCCAGTGTCTCCCCCTTCTACTAGCTGCGTTAGATTCTGAAAATGTGGAAAATATCATGGGAGTAGGAAATATGCTAAATTTAAAAGGAAAATTGTCACGGCTAAGAAGACTTCATAAGTTATTGAGAAGTACAAAGGAACTTTCCGTTCAAATTTCTTGGAACGTAACTGAGATGATGTTGTAAGTAGTGTAAAACACGTTATAATTGTACATTCATTGACCATACAAAACTTATCAAAAACGGGCGGTACTACGGAATCATCTATTGTGTGTGGCCGATACGCACTTGGCCGGCTTTTTCGCTCCCATTGGTCATTGTCACGCGCGAACAGCACGCGCCATTCACAGGCCCCGCCGCTTTTTTTTCTTGTCGCAACTCGTATGATATTCGCATCCGCATTGATTTATTGCGGATGCGGATGCAGATGCAGATGTCCGAAAATATGCGGATGCTCCGTATTTGCGGATGCGGATGCGAATATTCGCAACATCCCTGATTTAGTATAGTTAGCTGTAAGCCACCCAAAAAAATAAAATAAAAATAGATAAGAGTAGCTTAAAAATGGGTTCTCTGCAGAAGTTACGGGTTCTGCAATGTGGCTCTTTCTGTTGCTTCTGCCCTAGCAGGGACAACCCTAAAGTAGTACGATACAGGCAACTCTTATTATTTATTATTAGAATTGACAAAAAAGTTAGGGCTGTCTAAAACGAGTCCCACACGGAAGTCAGTGGTTCTGTGTAAGTCTTGCTGCTGTTGTAGCCCTAGCAGAGACAACACAACATCAGTACGATACAGGCTGCTCTTAAATATTAGCATTCATTAAAATATTAGGTTTGTCAAAAATACGTTTTTTAACGACGGCAAAAATACATGATTAAGATTTTCTTAATTATTATTATATTGTTAGACTTCATCAAATAGCTTAAAAATGGGTTCTATGCAGAAGTTACGGGTTCTGCAATGTAACTCTTGCTGTTACTTCTGCCCTAGCATTAGTTACAGTAGTACGATACAGGCAGCTCTTATTATTTATTACTAGAATTGACAAAAAAGTAAGGGCTGTCTAAAACGTGTCCAACATTAGTACGATACACGCTGCTCTTAGATATTAGCATTCATTAAAAAACTACGGTCTAGGGTTAGCCTTATATTAGGTTAGCGTTATTAGAATGGCTTATGTTCGGAAGATACCAAATAATACATATTATTTTAGTAAGAATATAATAAAGTCTGTTGTTATTAATTAGAATTTAAAAAAAGGGGTTGTCCAAAGTAGGCTTCATAAAATAATATAACTCAGGGAACATATTCTGTAACTATTGTTGCTGCTGCTATCGTATTAGGGTCAACACTACACCAGTACGATACAGGCTGCTCTTCAATCTTAAGCAATATTATGTTTTATGAAAACTTAATATTGCTTAAGATTGAAGAGCTTAACTAGAGTTTATCAAACACAGAAACTACTCATACAGAATCAAAGACCAAAGTTCAAGATAGCTCTTGTCTTCTTTTTGTAGGTATGTAGATATTATTATAGGCCTTTATTTAGGGACGTAATCTACAAATAGTAAAAACTATTAATAATATTATTTTTCAAAAACTTGTTTGAACCTTTAACAACAAGTACAGCCTATCAAACAGTGTCAAACACAGAAACTATCCATACTTATTTTACTTTATATCTATACTGCTTATAATATTATAAAGCAGAAGAGTTTGTTTGTTTGTTTGAACGCGCTAATCTCAAGAACTGCTGGACCGATTTGAAAAATTCTTTCAGTGTTAGATAGTCCATTTATCGAGGAAGGCTATATGCTATATTTTATTACGCTGACTAATAGGAGCGAAGGAATAGAGGAAAATGTGGAAAAAACGGGGGAATTTATTTGAAATTGCTTATTATCTTAAGAAAAACTGGAGCAATTTTTATGATATTTGGCATACAAGAAGAATTGACCACGTGAAGGGAAATAGGCTATTTTTTGCGGAAAAACGTACGGTTTCCGTGAAATTCCTAAATTATGCGGGCGAAGCCGCGCGGAACATCTAGTACCCATATAGAATCAATCAAATAGCCCTAATTGAACTAATATTATAATACTCAAATTTCGATAGGAACTCACTTATTTTATGTAGGCATGTAGTCGATTTTATAGATAGGCGTTTAGCGATATGTTTACTTATCAAACGATATATTTTACAGAAAATTGTACCCTTAACTAGTGCCTATCAAACACACAACTCATACAGAATCAATCCAGGTTCAAGACAGAAAATATTATACTCGAATTCCGATAGGCACTCGACATAATATTCTAAGACGTTTTACAAAAATTCCGTGTTTCAGAGGTTTTCCGTACCTACATATGAGCATATCTTAAGTAGGTAC
The DNA here is from genome assembly GCA_963422495.1 of Polyommatus iphigenia. Lineage (NCBI taxonomy): Eukaryota > Metazoa > Arthropoda > Insecta > Lepidoptera > Lycaenidae > Polyommatus > Polyommatus iphigenia. The sequence continues at coordinate 8,921,391 of OY730187.1, forward strand.
GGAAAACCTCTGAAACACGGAGCTACTCATGTACAGTCAATCATGGTTCAAGACAGCTTTAATATAGTATGAACTTAAATTCCAATAAGCAGTCGACAAATCCAAGACGTTTTACGAAAACTTGCTTATGCTCTTAAGTAGGTAAAAACAACATATGAAACACAGAAACTAGTTATACAGAATCAACCAAGGTTCAAAACAGCTAATATAATACTCAAATTCCGATAGGCACTCGACATAATATTATCCGAGACGTTTTACGAAAACTTGCTTATAATATGCTCTTATGGCTGGTTTACACGTATTAAGTTGATAAGTAGTTAACTAAATTTTAACTTAATTTTAAGTTATTTATTGCATGTAAACACAAAATTAAGTAGCAAGTAGTAAGTTAATTAACAAGGAAATTAGAAATTTGACTATTTTCTATTATGTTGGCAGGCGGGGCTTGTCACTTGACACATTTCGGCCAGGCACTTCAAATTAAGCTAAAATTTAGTTACTACTTATCTACTTAATCCGTGTAAACCAGCCCTTAAGTAGGTAAAAACAACCTCTGAAACATTAGTTATACTAAATCAATCCAGGTTCAAGACAGCTAATATGATACTCAAATTCCGATAGGTACTCGACATATGCGAGCCGTGTTAAAATTGAATAGACAGACCTAATCAGACTCCCCCACACAGGTGTCGCCCTGTCGCGTTCCAATCGTGCGAATTATTCAAGCTACAACCCTATTGTCTATCGATACAAGCTGTCGTGCTTTTATCTTATCGATATGTGCACCTATGTTTATAGAGATTTAGAGTGTTTCGTTAATTAGGATTGTACTAGTACTCGTAGTGTTGTGTAGGCTCTCGAATTAGGTGATTTAAAAATGTTGTATAAATCTACTAGGTGCTGGTTGTAGCATTTTTGCTCGTGCGAAAGTTCGTTTCTTGCACTGACTGTATACTTTTCAGTAATAAAAACTTCCTTATATCCTGCCGCGGGACTCAGAGTATCTCCGTATCTATTTTCATTCAAATCGATTTAGTAGTTACAGCCTAAAAAGGCTTAAATAAACGAACGGACACTTTCACGTATAAAACATTACTTATGGATTTTTATTTTTATGAGTGTTTCTCTAAAAAGCAACGACATTTTTCGCACGACAAAAAAAAAAAACACGAACAATTTTTCCGATTCGAAAACGAATCAAGAAACAAATCAAGTCAATATAAAAAACCCACACATACACAATCCACACACACGTCTCTCCGTTCGATAAATCAACGGCAACAATTACACACTTCCATGGCAAGTTGGAATTAGAAACTGTCATTTGCACCGTTCAGGGGGTGGGTCACCCCCTTATGTTACGGGGGGGGGGGGGAAGGGGGGTAAAAATAGGGTGCGGCAAGGGCCACCGTGGACCTGATTAAAGGATTACACAGGGGTGGCGTCCAGTCTAGTTAGATTTATAGGCAAGTATTTCAACTAGTTTGTCTTATTTTAATGCCTTTAAATGCTCATTGGGAATATTATTGCTCAGAACGTCATTGTCTCAGATTCGATGGCTTTTGTGTAGATTTATGTGTTTGTGATGGAAATTGTTGGAATAAACCGTGTGTAAAGTGTTGATGAAGTTGGCAATGAAATAAAGATTATGAAAAATGTGAAACAGCGTGTGTTCTTAATTTAACATCAACTTTTCAAGTAGATGCATGTTAATATGGCGTCAAACTATATCTAAGCCATAATAAGTCATACCATCTATCTTCCATACTATATCAAATCAATATATTATGCGCTTAAAATAAAAATTACACATAATCATATTATATTATTATGTGCAAATGTGCATGTATAATTGCAATATTTATGGTTGTTTTGTGAAATAATTAAATTTCTGAACCGATTAAGATACAATTTGCTATTGATTTGGATCCTATGTCCTTTTCCATCTTCCCATATCCGTAATATGGGAAGATGGAAAAGGACATAGGATTTTTTTTGCAGAAAAATTGTACGGCTTTCGCGCTATAAACAAATTATAATGATGAGTTGTAGGCTTCACATAGTACATAATATTATTATGAACAACACAATATTGTTTACTTTACTGCATTCATTGTTTACGTGAGATACAAACAGTGAAGTTAGTCGCATGCGCACGGGTGGTCCTGCGCAGGCGCACCGAAATAGCCAGGTCTAACAGCGTCGTTAACGGCCGCATACACGTAGGCTACTGCAGCTATAAACCAAGCCACCCACACGGCATGTAAAAATAGCTAGTTCCTTTATAAAAATTGAATCTGGTAAAGCTGGTTTAGACTTTTTGGCTAGTCTTAGAGATTTCTGAGTGACTCGCGGCCTGACAAAGTACCGAGTGATGTCTTCAATATTTTTCTACTAGACGTTGCTACTAGTGATGTCTTCAATATTTTTCTACAAGCGTATGATAGTATAGATCGTGCTTCCCTATACACGATACTAAGGAATTTCCAAATCCCTGAGAAACTTATTAACTTGATCAAGACAGCTACGAGTAAGAGTAATGCGGTGGTACGGGTAGACAGGTCATATACGAGCTTATTTAACATAGAAACTGGACTAAAACAGGGGGATGCTCTCTCACCAATGTTATTTAACCTGGCGTTAGAACACATAATAAGGAAGGTAACAGACCGTGACAAGGGCGTCCAGCTTAATGGAAAACATCAAGTAATAGGCTATGCAGATGATCTGGCTCTCGTGAGTGAGAAAAAGTCTGACGTCGTGGATATGGTAAGGACCCTTGATATGGAAGCCAATAAAGTCGGACTTAAAATCGATCATGGCAAAACTGAATACTTGCACATGCGGAGATACAAAGATAAACGACGACCACCTGAAGATCTTGCAGTAGATAACATCTCATACACAGGAACAGCTAAGTTTAAGTACCTAGGTTGCACTATAACCGATACAAATTCAAGAGTAGATGAGATCGACATCCGAATCCAAAGTGCTCTTCGGTATAGTGCGGCACTCCATAGAATTTTAGTGTCCAAGATTCTAAGTAGAGGCACGAAGATACGAATATATAAAACTGTAATTCGACCTATACTCTTATACGGCAGTGAAACTTGGACTCTAACTCAAAAGGAGGAAACAAAGCTGTTAGTAGCAGAGAGAAAAATACTGCGCAAGATTCTCGGACCGACGAGGGATGAAGACGGCAGTTGGAGGCCACGGAAAAACCTTGAGATTGAAGACCTTGTGGCAACGCCCAATATCATCGGGGAATACAAATCTCACCGAATCCGCTGGCTCGGTCACGTAGAAAGAATGAATGATGACCGAGCGACAAAAAAAGCGTATGTGGGGCAAATAACTGGCAAATGACCGGTAGGCCGTCCCAGATACGGCTGGAGGGATGAGATAGAAAAGGACCTGAAGGCGTTACGAGCCGAATCATGGCAAGATGTCGCACAGGATCGGAAGAAATGGCGTGTGCTTGTGTCATAGGCCAAGACTCAATTTGGGTCGCTGCGCCGCAGTAAGTAAGTAAGACGTTGCTCGTAAAAAAAAAATATGCGTGAATTCGTCACTACCACCTTATTTTTTTCAGAACTATCTTCTTCCTTTTTCCAAATTTCTCAGAAGTCAAAGGTATCATATTATTGCGTCTTAATCGGTTGAGCGTTTTATGCGAGAAGAGGTAATACCAATTAAGATGTAACACATACAATTAGTAAAAACTAAAAAGTATAATATTATACTCGTACGCTACGTACGTCAAACAATGTTCCAATAGTTATATCTGTCCCGAACACGCAAAAGTTTCTTAAATTCTTTGGAAGTTATTAAAATAAATACTCAATACTAAACATGAATACCTCAAACATTCAACAAAATTTCACTGGATTATAAACTCCAACAAAGCAATATAACACAAAAAGCCAGACGCTCACATGCCGATACGAACTTAGAATTAAATAATTTATCGTCTGAAGCTCGGTGAATCAATATGCAGGACAGGGGAGCCCTTTCTTCGCTAATTAATTAAACAATTCATTACACACACGCCCTTCCAGATAACATATCCTTTAAATTTTTCATTACTAACCCTTTAGTTCCATTAGGGAATCTAGGGTAATGAACGCTATTTTGTTAATGTGTAATGTTCTTAGTATTTTAAGTTTGTAGTGATAGTGTTGCTTGTGGGGTTAAGTTAGATCTATGTCAGAACTATTTTTAATTCTTGTTTTAACTAAGAATTGTAATAAAGTCGTTAAATATATATATTTTATTCCGATAAAAGTGGTTGCAGAGTTATTAGTTACTAGATGATGCCCGCATCTCTGTTGCGCCAAAATTCGTTTATCGCGGGAACCGTACATTTTCCGGGATAAACAGTATCCTAATGTCATGCCGTGAAACTCAAAAGTATTTCCATATCAAAAAGATCGATCCAGCGGTTCTATGCCAGCGGTTTGGATGTGAAGAGGTAACAGACAGACAGACAGACAGAAAGTCAGACAGACACATTCGCATTTATAATAGTAGTATGGATTACATTAACTTAATTTGGACATTTGCATTAGTTTGATTCAATAGAATTGAATATTTGATACAACGGGGTGGATTCTAGTATGACTTATTCTAAAGCTTATATTAGAATTTTGTTACTCGTAAAATTTATTTGAAACTATATGGCGCCCGCAACTCCGTTGCGTCAAAATTCGTTTATCACGTGGGAACCGCACATTTTTCGGGGTAAAAGTATTTTATGTACTTTCCCGGGACTCAAAGTATCTCCAAACCAATTTTCATCAGATTTTGATAAACGGCTTGGGCGTGAAGAGGTAACAGACAGACAGACACACTTTCGCATTTATAATATTAGTATGGATTCGATACATAACGAAAAAACGAAACTCTGGAAAACGAAGAACAAACGCAAACTTTCCTATTCATTAAGCTACCTCCACACACGCGGATCGATCCCAACTGATCCAACCCTATCGCGTCGCTGCAATTATTTTAATTTCTTCTCTGACGGATGGAGCATTAGATGTGATTCGAAGCGGGCCGCGTCCCGCGATTAGTAACTGTCTGTCCGCTACTCCCAACTATTTAAATTGCGCCGCGCTTATACTATTAATGACTATATTATATAGTGTACCCCTCCCATTAGTTATTCTGTCGATGGAAGGGTCTGTTTTTGAAAATGTTGTGAAACAGTTAATGCGGAGGTTCGCGGATCAGATTATTATGGGCATTGGGCAATCTATCCAATAACAAGTAGTCAAGATGTACAATCTACAATAAACTATTTTCATAATAATTTTTATGGGTAATTTTATCGAAGGTTCATTGCTGCCTTGCGTTACGATTAGAATTAGAAATAGAATGATGTGCCGCTTTAACGTTTGATGGACAGGATATGAAGTGGGAGCAGGGAGTATGAAAAATGCGTTGCGCTGTCTCTGCGTTGGCGTGGGTCACAACACAGCTGTGATAATAGCATTTCGACAACACAAACGCAACGCTACGCATTTTGCTAAGTTACAAAATATAGATTCACGATTATTGTCTGAGCTAACAATCTTATTCCTTATTTGTAATAACTCATAAGTCATAAGTAATGGCATTTAAACTTTGTTCTCCAATTATTCAATGCACATATATAATATTTTCATTCTGCAATCTACATTTTAGATTTTTATTATTGCTTAACATTAAAATTCTCACTCAATAAGATATTATAGTATAGGCCTACCAGAATCTGATGGCAAAAAGTGAGAAAATAAATTGACTCTAGCAATACCGGGGTAATAGGAATAAAACATTTTCATCCATTTTTATTCCTTTAGCGGCTTATTTTGTGTGTGAAACATGCAAATATAAAAATTTATCCAATAATAATAATAATATCTATGGACGCTTCACACCACGTCAGTCTGGCCCCGTGGTAAGTACCTGAGGGACTTGTGTTACGGGTACCAGACAACGGAAATATATTTAATACTTTTATTTATACTATACACATATTTAAGATTTTTATTATATTATAAACATATTTAATACACTTTCATGACCTTCTTTGAAAACTTTTTGTTTCGTCGGCGGGATTCGAACCCGCGACCCCCGGCTTGAGCTACCAACTAGCCCACCAATTGAGCCACAGAGGTCGTCAATGATCAAGGATATTTTTTGAAAATCTACTGTCAAAAATTGCCATTAGATTCTGGTAGACCTATAGTTAACTTAACCCACTCTTTTCTAACAAGTTTGTTAGACAGTTCGCCATTTAACTACCATTAGTTATAAATGAATATCTTCATTAACGAAAATTTCTTTGCGGTATAAAAAAGTTAAAGTTTTGAGTAGAAAGTTTAACCTATTTGTTTTTAACAAGTTTTAAATAATAAGTGAAATTATGTGATTATTATTATATTAACCTTTGATATTAAATATATTATTATCAATTACAATATAACACTGTTTATCTAAAGTTATCTTGCTCTTGAGTTTTTGAGTTATCTCGCCTCGTAGGTCATGCTATTATTTGTAACATTCGAAAAGTCTATTTACAGGTCAAGCTTTTTTCAAGTATCAGGCATATATTATAATAGCCGATAAAATAAACTTCAAAAACCAATAAATAAATGTTGTTCCTCAAAAGTACTTTCGCCAAAAAAGCCATAAAACTCTCGCTATTCTCGCATTATATCCCCACTCATACAATACTATCTGCTCAGCTGTCCCATGTATATCTACATACAACATAATATACAAAGGCCGACGGCACTCGCCACAAGAAGGGACAGACCCATATTTCGCAGGACACTGACCCACTGGATTAATGAACCTTACGATAAGGCAAGTGCTTTGAACCCTGTAATGTTTACTTTGCATAATTCCAGCTGAAATCTCTCGTCAGGTATATTGTATTCACGAGAAGACTGATGTTGCAAATGTCATAAAAAATATCTACGCTATAACCATACAAATAAAAATCGTTACATTAACTAGTGTTCTATTAATAATTGGAAACTAACCTAATAAGGAACACAAACACACCGTAAAGTATTATTACTTAGTTTTGTTACAGCCTGTATAGAGTTACGTGGAACCCAAAAGCTCCTTCTATATATATTAATATTATAAAACAAAGTCGTTTTTTCCCTCATGCCCCTTTAATCTTTAAAACTACGCAACGGATTTTGATGATTCTTTCATTGTTAGATAGTCCATTTATCGAGGAAGGCAATAGGCTATATTTTATCACGCTAAGACTAATAGGAGCGAAGAAATAGAGGAAAATGTGGAAAAAACGGGGAAAATTATTTGAAATAACTAACTTGAACGCGCTATAATCTTAGGAACTACTGGTCCGATTTGAAAATTCTTTCAGTGTTAGATAGCCCATTTATTGAGGAAGGCTGCTATATTTTATCACGCTAAGACTAATAGGAGAATGTGGAAAAAACGGGACAAATTATTTGAAAGGGCTTACATCGCGAACTACTGGAGCAATTTTTATGTTATTTGGCACAAATAAGAAGTAAACCACGTGAAGGATAATGGGCTAGCGATTTTAATCATTTTTTCAGTGTATACCCGTGCGACGCCGGGGCGGGTTGCTAGTTTTTTATAAATTATAGAGTTTCAAAACGTGCACCCTAAAACTTTTGTTGACCGATTTATAGTCCAGTAATTATGTAATTACTTATAATTATTTAGAAATAAGAAACTCATTAATTTTGTAACCAAACTGTGAACTCACATCAAATGAAGAAATATGATTGTATCATCCGTGTTTACTGTAAAGTCGCCCTTTCTATAGACATCAATAAAATCGATTCAGTGTTTTGGGCGTGAAGAGATAACATACAGACAGACAGACACACTTTCGCATTTATTATATTAGTACGGAATGTTTTTATAACCACCGTGAAGATTAACCTATCTGTACCAACTACAATATAAAATTGCAATGTCACATTCATACGTCGTCGTCAGACGCCGTGGTCAGACGCAATGTTTTGACGGAACGACGGACAGGAAATGAAGTGAGAGGATGGAAGACGCATAGCACTGTTACCGACTTTTGAAGATTCGATTGTCCGATCTTTGCCGTAAGCGACTGCGACCGACAAAAATTTAAATAATAAGCCACTTTATGATCTAGGTTAGAGGTTACATTTACGCCACTACAAAGCAGCGGCAGCATGGGTTTCTTGACCAATATCAGTAAAAAATTAAACCTAAAGCCTAATTTTTGTCGGTCGCGGTAATAAGATTGAAAGGTTACTAACTGGTCTTGGAGCGCGGTTCCCGCGGTCCGTCGACGGTGACCTTGATGGCCTTGTTGTAGGTCGTCACCTGCGGCGGACTCGTCGACACCGTGATAGTCAGAGTGAACGATTTACCTGAAATATTACACTATATTTAAATAATTCTTTGAAAATCTCTACACAGTATGAAGAATACGCTTTCTGATAGGTATTAGTCCATTGAAATGTTACATTTGCTTTGCATTTATTAGAGGACGCAATTTTATTTTTGGAATATGTTGGGGGGGTCAATAGAAGCTTAACCTCAAGTTTGTGGGGTTGCCACTCTTGTCCCCCGGCCGCCATCTTGAAAGAAGGGGTCACAACACTATTTTCGTGATACCTCGGAAACTATACGTCTTACAAAAAAATTATCAAAACATAATTTGTTGCAAATTATTTTGCCTACAAATATGTTTATATAACTTTTTACCCTAAATTAAAAATTTAAAAAGTTATGAGCAAAAAAGTGTCAAAAATTTTGAAAAGGTTTATTATCACTCTTTAAATTTGTTTAATACATTTTACATAAAAATTACCTTAGACCAACCTCTTAGATGATCTTTTGGGAAAAAGATACCCCGTTCCCATGAAATTAATTATATGCAGATATAATTAATTTCATGGGAATTCAAAAAACAGATAAATATATGCAAACTATATTATAGTCTGCACATGCCTACTATACTATAAAGCATTTCAGGCCTGCTTTTCTGCAGCCACACACGGTTCAACAGTTTCTTTTGTATCTGCAGAAAATTAATTTCATGAGATCGGGGGGGGGATTGGGGGATCTTTTTCTCAAAAGATCATCTACAAGGTTGGTCTGAGGTAATTTTATTTTAAAATGTATTAAACAAAGTTAAAGAGCAATATTAAACCTTTTAAAAAAATTATCACTTTTTTGCGTATAACTTTTAAAATTTTTAATTTAGGGTAAAAAGTTATATGAACATATTTGTAGGGAAAATAATTTGCAACAAATTATGTTCTTAAATTTTTTTTGTAAGACTTATAGTTTCCGAGGTATCACGAAAATAGTGTTGTCACCCCTTTTTTCAAGATGGCGGCCGGAGGACAAGAGTGGCGACCCCACAAACTTGAGGTCAAGCTTCTATTGACCCCCCCAATCTATTCCAAAAATAAAATTGCGTCCTCTAATAAATGCAATATTCGGTCCGAAAATTGTAACATTTCAATGGACTATAAGTACTATCAGCGAAGTCGATTCCTAGGCAGTTGACAGACCAACGTCATTTGGTCGGATCATGTCTATTCAATGTTAATTATTGTGCTCTATTGGCTGTGTTTGATATAATTCGACCAAATTACATCTGCCTAGGAATAAACTTCTCTGATGGAAAATGTAAACGCTCTAAATAAAATCTTTCAGTTTCTATCTATCTATTATTTAAAAAAACCCACATCAAATCAGCTACTGATTTTGATGTGGGTTTTTTAAATAATAGATAGAGTAATTCAAGAGGAAGCTCTATGTGAATATAAATACAGCAAAGTTGATATTAAATAAAAAGTAAAACTTGTTGAGAAATAAATTGGCTTTAAGAGGGCGACTAACCCAAAAAATCAAACATCGTCCTTCTCTCTTCACACTCACGCCCTTCTTTCATATGCCAGGTGAAAAAAGACGACGCGGAATGATCGCCAAGTTAGTTTTTTCTTAATAACTCGATAAAAATACAACATTTTAAAAATCCGCTTGATAAAATCTTATACAATGTGTTAAAATATTAACTTAGTGTAATGGCACGGTAACGGTAATATATGAAAAATTCATGAGAATTAGACGCATCTTTGTGATTTTTTCTATCGAGAAAATTTTAAGCTATCATGTTTCCGCTAGGTCGGATCCTCGGAAATATAATTTAGTATCTATGTTTAAAAATGAAACAATTCGGGGCTTATTTTCAAGCATGAACGTAGAAAAAAAGGCGGACGGAGTCTTGTCATATACAAAACTGTGTCTTCACTTTTCTTCTGAGTCGGCCACGCACACGTTCTGACGCCTGTCAAATGGTATGGACTAGCGCAAGAATGTGTGCATGCGAACCGTGTACATACAGCCAGCTGGCCGACTCTGAACGACACAGTTTTGTGTATGGTGGGAGTCCGTCCGCCTTTTTTTATACGTCCATGTTTTCAAGTATAAAAATGAATTATAAAAGCGACAATTTTGGGTTAGTCGCCCCCTTAACTAAGCTATATTCGGTCGCTATTTCCCAGAAAAATGTTGATTGCGTAAAAGGTAAAACATATAACAATTTTCAATAGAATTCTATTGAATTGAATAATTTCTCAGTCATAAGGTTATGGCGTCATAAAATAATTTATTAAGTAATCACTTTCCTGATGACGTATTTTCCTTTATAACGATAAATAATTAATAATCACTGTTTGTAATAGTAATATCGTAGGAACACTATAAGTAACGTGCAACCTTTTATTTCAATTGAACTCATAACGCAAAATTTTCTGTAATAATAAAACGCTTTAATAAAAAAAGACGCCCATAAAATCACCGAAATTCAATAAGCAGGGGGATATTTGGATAAAAATTTTATTCGGAAATAGTGCAAGTAATAAATCGAGTCTGCGGTGGCCACTCTTTTCAGCGGCTCACTTTTATACTTCCATTTTGATCACTTGATCGAAAAGTTAAAAATTTATTGCCGGGGAAGTTTTCAATTTTTCGGCGAATCAATTTTCGCAGACAGCGGGCGAGCGAAACAATCTATCAAAACAGAACCGTGTAATTTCATATCGCTATTTTCGGCCAAATCAAATTACGCTTTAAACGGTTTTTACAACGTCAAAGTACCAAATGAGCACTCGATTTAAAACGGCACTCGAAGAGTTCAAAAGAGCGGCTCGTCCGCAACATATCATGCCGCGTCACAAACAACGGCCCGACCACTTCATCACGGCATAACGCCGGTAATAAAAAAAAACATTTCCATCTGCGAAAAAACCACAGTTAATATTAAATGACCGTCCGTCAAAGCCGTATTGTAGACCGTTTCGCTGCCCGCTCGCTGCGGGATGCGGCCGATACCGATTTTGTGATTTTTCCACCCGTCACCCCCGTCGGGGGGTCGGGGCGAGTGACATGTAAGCTTTAATGGGGCCTGAACCGGCACGCCGCTGGCTACACGCGAAAAAAACTGAAAAAGCCTCATTCATACGTGATTTCATGTGTAGGCTACTTTCTGCGGGCGCGCTGGGCTCGTTAAAAATGGAGGTCCGACACGAGTCGGGCCTGTTGTGGCCCGGCCGAGTTTATTAACGTGGCCCGGGAGGACCGGCGTTAGCGCGCATGTTACACGACGAATATTAAAAACAAACAGGTATCATTATTACGTTTAAACACCTTATGAGAGAGGGTTTCGGGATAATGTTTTATTTCTTGGACCTAGTGGAATGGAAGTATTATCGTGATTTCTAGATATTATGCGTGGACATTTATGTTTCTTTCGACCCCAGAGACTTTAATTATTACAGGTACTTTAATTAAATAAAGATTTCGACAAGAACTCCATACATTTTTTTCAAACTCTCATGATGTTAAGTAGCCTTAAAAGTCTCCAAATACGGCCTTTTATATTAGCTGTATCCTAATGCTTAGTTATTTACGTTATTGAGTGTTTAGTAAATGAACTATAGTGGCAACATTTCCTTGAGTAATGATTTCATTCACGCGTTAGATAACCATTGGGCATGGCGTGAGACTTAGTCAAGCGAATACAGATTCAGTGCCCATTAACTCCTAGAATATAGACTAGTAATGGTTACAATTTACAAATACTCCTGGGGCTAACCTATTATGAGAACTTTTATTTAAAAAAAGTTAAAACTACTTCAGTAATGTTGCTATGATTCATATTGATACTGTCACTATCAGAGAAATTACGGATAGCGGGTATACGCTATATTTTGGTCGGGCTATGTCAAGTCAAAGTAAGTTGGCTGGGCTTACAATAACCGGACGTAAAGTAACGTAACGTAACGTAGATCCATATTATGTATGTGTGCCTTTGAATCAATTTCTCTGATAGTAATTACGCGGATTTATTTGGTCGGGTTATGTCAAGTCAAAGTAAAGTTACTAGGTACCATTGTTTTTTGTGTAAATACTCTTTTTTGTTTCACAGCGCCTTGCAATTAATCATGCAGCATGCTCAAAAATCGTGAATCCTTAGACAAGAGAGTGATGTACAGTTCCGTGCCAGGCGGGCCCTAGCACTGCGGCGGGCTGACGGGATCCAACACAGGGCTTCGTCAGGCCCCTCCTGAGGGTGAGTTCCCAAATATAACCCAGTATACTTGTCATGCTTATGACGTCACGAATCGACGCCGTACTATTGATTCGTTTCCAAATATTCTGGCCAGTTCATTGTTGTTGTATGTTAGAATGTCATTATTGCAATTAATATTATAAATATACTACTCAATACTACTACTCAATACATACGTCACACTTATTTCACCATTGGTATACCGTCGAGAGCCGTCGCGTCGGATTCAAGACGTCATTCGCTCTGATCAGTACACTGGTTAATATTTCGGAACTCCCGCTAAATAAATAACCCCTACTTAATGCCCCCCGTACACGACGCCGTTTTTACGAGCTCACAATATCCTACTCCTGCAACACGCTAACTGACGGCAGATTGATTTACACAAGGGTTTATGATGGGTTAAAAACACACTTCCGCGAGTAACCGCTATTATTTTCGCCTTAATGTTTTGTTTCTTTGTTGCGGGTATTGTATTAGGTTTTAGGGTTCATGTTTTGTAAAGTTGTAACCCTTAAAATATCATTTATCTAGTTTACAATTTGATACGACCGTAAATGTTTATCATAATGCTTTAAGTATTTACAAAAGGATGGGAAAGAAGGCATTTGTATACGTTGTGGATGATTTATACAGTGTCTTATTAGTGAAGTAATCACTCTTCAATTGTACCTAGGACATAATTTAAATGCCGTATAGTTGCCCAAGGACATACGTCATTCTGACAACGGTTTTCCTAATCCAAGGGATTAATATGTTGACGTCAGAATTGACCATGTGCAGGTTTCTTCATGACGATAATGCATGCGGACGGCATAATGTGCTTGAGATCTCAAAAGTGTCATTGAACCTACACCATTTCGAGTACGATTGACGCTTTAAAAGATAAACATAATAATATTTAAATGTAACTATCAGAAAAAAAATAGTCGAATTATTTCCCTTTAAACAAAATAAGGTTACCAACTTTCGAAATCTATCTATATAAGGGAAAAGACCTAATGGCAGACACTTTAAGGAAACATGTAACATTTGAATGTTATAATATATATATTTATGAAAATAAAGGATTGATAACTTCTTCCATGTCTTCAGTAACTCTTACAAAATAAAACTATTGTAATTATTCTCTGACAAATCAATTAAAAAATATATTATTGGTCTTTTTGTAAACTTAGTAATAAGTACTAATAGATGACATCACAAAAAACGAACATCACTAATAGTAGACACCAATATGAACTAATAGTTGACATAGAACATTACATTACATTTTACATTTTTCCTTTTATTAGGTCTTTATTTGCCATTTTTCAAAAGATTTTATTTACTTCATCATAGTAACTACATGCATCAGAAATATTATCCACGTTGTCTCCAGATTCTATTCATTCTTCTTCCATGCTGAAACTATCTTTCCTTTTATTTTTATTTTTCATATTTTTTTCCTAGCAAATTTGTTTTCAGTCTTTAGTCTCCATGCTTCTTTTGCCACTTCTTTTTTCCTTTCTTTTCTCAGCTCTCCTTTTTCTTCTTTTTACTGCTAAAAAACTAAAGCAATCGATTTTTAGATCAGTACAAGGTCTAATATTAGACACCATGTCCATTTTAGGTGCAGTAGTTCTAAGTTTTTAGATTGTTAATAGAATTATATTTTCAGAGAATAGTGATGATTTTTGCAGTAAAATAAAGTACAAAATAACTTCAGTATGTATTGCAAAACTCAAAGATGAGATATGAGATCCATGTCATCTATTAGGTTTTTTACATTTTCAAGAACTAATAGTAGACACCCTTTATATTGTTAGGAAAAATGGATAAAAAATCTTAAATAAACATTAATTAGTGTATACAACATGACCATTAATCCAATAAAATCAATAGAAATTACAAAAAATCAAATAAATGTATTCAAAACTTACGTGCAAAATTTCGCCTTCCTTAACCTATTGACGCGGTCATATTATTTACGAAAACTGATCCCATTTTAAAATTTTGTTCCCGAAGGCGTCTCTAATATATTATTTCAATTCAACAGATAGCTTGAGAAGCTTATAAAATTTACAGTGGTGAGAAATAATAAGAATAATTCTTATTTTTATGGTATTTTTGTCATAAGTGTCATCTATTAGTTCAGTGTCTAGTATTAGGTCTTTTACCTTATATAAAACTCAAAGGTGACTGACTGACATGGTGATCTATCAACGCACAGCCCAAACCACTGGACGTATCGGGCTGAAATTTTGCATGCAGGTAGATGTTATGACGTAGGCATCCGCTAAGAAAGGATTTTGATAAATTCCAACACCAAGGGGTTAAAATAGGGAATAAAAATTTGTATATGATAATACTTCTTAACGCGAGTGAAGCCGCGGGCAAAAGCTCGTACATAATATATAATATTGTGAGAACGGTAAAACTCTCATTATTTCCCAAATAGCAATTAAATATAATAACTCTCGTACATACGTTCAAGAATTAGATACTAAGTGCAGTATGTCGCGACTCCACTCCGAAGAATCTAAGTCCAATTTACACGGAGACAGCATAGGGTGGATACGACGATATGACGTCACAATATTATATCACGCGCTTAGCACGTGCTACGAACGTGCTACGGCCTACGGAATACGAATAATGAATATACTAAGCAGTCTACCTTTAGGCGTTCAGATGGCAAAATTATGGGAGTGCCTATTGGCACATTATTATGTGAGAAGGTGAAAATAATAATAATATATTACCTTTAAGTTTTGTTATCCTGTGACTTTCTTGGTAAAACAAAAACTGTCGGCTATATTTATTTATACTTATTAATTTAAGTAATAAAATCATAACTTGTAAGAGTGTACCATAAGCCTGCAAGGTTTGCGTCTTATATAAAACAAAAAAATATTTTTTAACTATAAAGGAATTCTTCTAAACTTCCTTCCTATATTGTTATTCTTTTTCAAATAATTAATTTTATAATTTACCTATTCAAGATTAAAACTTATGTTTATTAATGTTTACAGTAATAACAAACACTTTTCATGCACTTTTTCCACTTTTATTAATTTATTTTATTACAATTATGTTTCACACGACCGGTTTCGATAAAATCATCATCAGGTGTGTATCGAAACCGCTCGTGTAAAACATAATTGTAATAAAATAAATTAATAAAAGTGGAAAAAGTGCATGAAAAGTGTATGTTATTACTGTCAAACATGAATTTCCACCAAGAAGTTACGGTACATTCAATATCATATTTATTAATGTTTAATCTTTATTAAAGTAATTTGTGGTATGATTTAGGTTCTTAGGGATTTAGGGACAATTCCCTGCCCGGACAAATAATGTCTAAGCCTGATTAGGTCATCAGGGTGTCACCGATGTCGAATGCCAACAGAGTTATTAGATATATTAATAATTATTATGTTTGACTGTTTATATCGATACTAATATTATAAATTCGAAAGAGTGTCTATCTATCTGTCTGTCTCTTTGTTCGTCTGTGTATCCGTCTGTCTGTCTGTCGGTCTGTTACCTCTTCACGCCTAAACCACTGAACCAATTTTGCTGCAATTTGGTATGGAGATATTTTGAGGAGTCCCGTCGGTAAAGGACATACATAGATACTTTTTATCCCGGAAAAATGTACGGCTCCCTCGCGATAAACAATTTTTGGTGCAATGGAGTTGCAGGCGCCATCTAGTTTGTTAATTAATAATAATAACTACCTATTTATATTAGAATACAAAAAAATATTAGTAAAAAACGCGCTACTGGTAATCAAAGTTTAAGAGTGCGTTTCCACTGAAGCGGAGCGGAGCTTAGCGGTGCCCGAATTGACCAATCGTGCCATTCCAGCGGAATGCCAGCGAAGCGGAGCGAAGATTTCGAGCATGGTGATTGGTCAATTCGGCACCGCTAAGCTCCGCTCCGCGTTAGTGGAAATGCGGCCTTACTCTCGGAAACATTTTAGTTTTTCATACAGTGTCATAATATCATATGAATAAAGTTGCCGTAATTAAGAGCATTAACGTAAATTAAGCCTTGAAAATATCTTTAAAAAAACTTTACCCTGACAAAATAAATTAAACAGCCCTATATTACGAATGTACTGACACCTTAGAGTATTAATAACAGTGTTATTAATACTCTAAGACTGACACCATTTTAAATATTAAAATCATCATCACAGATGCTATGAATACAAACGTACATTTAAAAGTATCAAAATATCTTATATTAATATCTATATATATTCTGTGGCCTTAGGAAAAAATCCTGACTGCCGCAAACAGAGACGAATATGAATTACTTGACTGTAATTAAATAAAGATTTTGACATAAGCTCCATACATCAAATTCTTCATTAATCCTTCGATCACGGATTCTTAGAAATCTCTTGTTATTCTATTGTTGTCGCGATCACCGGTGCTCTTATGGGGCTTGAAGGATTAGTTTTTTTTATGAAATAAGGGGGCAAACGAGCAAACGGGTCGCCTGATGGAAAGCAACTACCGTCGCCCATGGACACTCGCAACATCAAAAGAGCTGCAGGTGCGTTGCCGGCCTTTTAAGAGGGAATACGCTCTTTTCTTGAAGGTTTACAGGTCGTATAGGTCCGGAAATACTGCTGGTGACAGTGTGTTCCAAAGTTTTACAGTGCGCGGCAGAAAGTTTTGCGAGAAACGCACCGTGGAAGACTGCCACTCATCAAGGTAATGAGGATGGTATATTTTTGCGTGGGACGATGGCGAAAAGTTGCTGGTGGTATGATTCCGAACAATTCCCCAGAGCACTCCCCGTGATACAACCGATAGAGGATGCAGACTAAGCTACATCTCGGCGTAATTCCAAGAGGTCCAAGATGTTTGAAACACTATGGCAGTCAACAATTCGAGCGGCCCTTCGTTGGATACGATCCAGACGGAGTAGTTGGTATTTTGGCGCCCCTGCCCAGAGATGAGAACAATATTCCATATGAGGCCGAACCTGCGCCTTGTCTCGCTCTGTTCAGAACACCAAGCTTCTTCGAGGCTAACTTTGCCTTACCCTCTAGATGGTATCGAAATTGAAGTTTAATCATCATTAAATTCTCCGAGTGCGGCTATGGAAGTCGCGCGGCTGCTGCACTACTCGCGACTTAATATGAAGGCAGCCTTACATCAGGCCACCGACCCTTCACTCAATTATTACAGTCTACAGATGCTACTACTGTAGTCTTTGTCATAGTATAAAAATTAAGGCACATCCACACTTTCCTGTCGGCGATGTCGCGCGAGGTGCGATCCAATTTGACAGCTGTCAGAGACACCCCGGCTATTACTCTAACGAGCTGCTAATGTCGCGGGCCGATCGACTGGATTAATACTGTACTATTCATTATGGATCATGGTAATGGCTACTGAAGCCTAGATTATACAGGGAATCCTAACTAATATTCTATATGTGTACGACCTCTGTGGCTCAGTGGTGAGCGCGTTGGTAGCTCAAGCCTCGGGTCGCGGGTTCGAATCCCGCGGACGGAACGAACAAAAAGTTTTCAATGTTCCCGGGTCTGGATGTGTATTAAGGGCAGGTTCTTCCTAAATTAGCAGGTCGATGTCTGTCAGTGCGAATATCGACGTAAATTACATTAAAATAACATTCATATAAGCGCGCCTTGTACGGTGGCGGTTACGACGCTCGCCGCGTCCATGATAGGGCGAAATAGGAGAAAAAACCTTTTTACTCAGATAAAAAATATTATAACTAAACATGTATCCAATCATTTCCCTGTAAAATTTTAATAGTAATCGAACTGTCCAAATTATTTTTTGATTGAGTCCCTGTAAGTCCTATAAAACTCAATATGTTTTTAAAATCGAGGTTGTTTCGGATTTTTTTATCGAGTAAAATTATCTGTATTGTATTTCTAACCAAAAAAGTCAAAAAGTTAAAAGATGTATCTATATATGTATATGTTACTGTAAAAGCTCGAACACGAGTTGGTAAATGTAAGTATTTCTAATAATACGACGATTTTTTCGAACATTTACCATTAAAATTCGGTATATGCTAGGTTTTACTACTGTCAACTGGTAAATGTTGGTTTTAGGAATAAAACAAGGAGTAATTATTCAAAATTATTTACCTTAATCTATACTAATATTATAAATGCGAAAGTATCTCTGTCTGTCTGTCTGTCTGTCTGTCTCGCTTTCACGCCAAAACTACTGAACCGATTGTAATGAAATTTTGTACACAGATAGTCTAAAGCCTGAGAAAGGACATAGGTTACTTTTTAACTGGACAAAGGGGTTGTAAGGGGGTGAAAATGCGTAAATTTGTTCAAATTAAGTTAGTGCCAAAAATTCATAATAGATGGCGCCGTGCCGTCTCCTACATGGCGCTGACGCTTGCTCAAACGTCTTTCTATAAGAGGTGGTATCATCTTGCATACAATTTCGACTTTTTCGATCGTTATCTCTTTTTTACGTTATTAATTCTTTTTTACGTTAATAACTCAGTAAGTACTTTATCCTCAGTAAGTACTTTATCTATGCAGTGACGTAACCTTAACCTATCAATGATAAAAACAGTTTATGGGTAAAGTTGTGTAATTGGGGGGCTAAATAAGCTTTAAAATTTGGCATAAATAAAGTTTAATAAAAAAAATGAAATATTATGTGCACACTGCACAGCTGTTTTTGGGTGTCTTGATTTAAGGGGTACCAGGGTTTTTGTATAAAAGCTTTTGACTCCAATTTTGTTGACATCGCGCGCTATAAACTGAATTCCACGCGAACGAAGTCGCGGGCAACAGCTAGTAGACTATAAGACAAAACAGGTAGGTACATAATATACTTAGTTAACATAATGCTTACCTAAGCTACTATAATTCAATCAGTATTCTTCTTATATTTGGTTTAAAAAAAGTAAATAGGCAATCAAAATATGTTATTAATTAATAGGTAAGGCATGTACCTAAAACAAAATATTTCACTAATTGATGGAAAGCAACTTCCGGTGCACTCGCAACTTCAGAAGAGCTGCAGGTCTGTCGGCCTTTAAGAGGAAATAGGGTAATAGGGGGTAATAGGGGAGGGTAAGGAAGGGTAGGGGGAATGGGCCCCGGTAAACTTACTCACTCGGCGAAACACAGCGCAACTGTTTCACGCCGGTTTTCTGTGAGTCCGTGGTATTTCTCTGGTCGAGCCGGCCCATTCGTGCCGAAGCATGGCTCTCCCACGGTTAATTATACCACTTTAATAATTTATAATAATATTAAAATAAAATAAAGATTTAATGTTTTTGCTCTATAACAGTACGGAACCCTTCGTGCGCGAGTCCGACTCGCACTTGGCCGTTGTTTTTCAACATAAGCCATGGCATTACTGTAAATCCTAAGATTTACCAACTACATGGTGGTAAAAGTTCGTATCGCAAACCTTTTCGGACATTTTCTATTAGGGATTGGTAGATCTTTGGTTTTACTAGAAAATCTTAGGATTTACTGCAGTTCGAGCTTTTACAGTAACATATATATTTTTCAGTTTTTTTGAATGACGCTTTCTTTAAAAATTACTCATTCTAGAAACGTGAATTTGGAATAACCTGTCCTTAACCTATCAAGCCCCATATAAGATCACCGGTGATCGCGACAACAATAGAATCCAAGAATCCGCGATCGAAGGATTACACATTATGTGTATGATATAATAAAAATCTTAAATAATAATATAATAATATCTATGGACGCTTCATAATACCACGTCAGTCTGGCCCCGTGCTAAGTACCTGAAGGACTTGTGTTACGGGTACCAGACAACGACAACAAATATTTTATACTTTTTTCTTTTATACTATACATATTATATTTAAGATTTTTATTAAGTATATGATACACATATTTAATAGACATCCATGACCCAGGAACTTTGAAAAATTTTTGTTCCGTCGGCGGGATTCGAACCCGCGACCCTTGCTTGACCCGGCTTGAGCTACCAACAGCCCACCAACTGAGCCACAGAGGTCGTCCCATTAAATCCATACTAATATTATAAATGCGAAAGTGTGTCTGTCTATCTGTCTGTCTGTCTGTTACCTCTTCACGTCCAAACCGCTGAACCGATTTTGCTGAAATTTGGTATGGCGATATTTTGAATCCCGAGAAAGGACATAGGATACTTTTTGTCCCGAAAAAAAGTACGGTTTCCGCACAATAAACTTTTATGATTTGTGCGTAAACTATTCAATCGATTTTGATGAAATTTGGTATGAAGATATTTTAAGTACCGAGAAAGGACATGTGATACTTTTTGTCCCGGAAAAATGTACGGTTTCCGCACAATAATTTTTTATGATTTGTGCTTAAACTATTCAATCGATTTTGATGAAATTTGGTATGGAGATACTTTAAGTACCGAGAAAGGACATAGGATACTTTTTGTTCCGGAAAAATGTACGGTTAATAAACTTTTATGATTTGCGCGTAAACTATTAAATCGATTTTGATGAAATTTGGTATGGAGATACTTTGAGTCCCGAGAAAGGACAAAGGATACTTTTTGTCTCGGAAAAATGTACGGTTTCCGCACAAAAAAATCTTATGATTTGCGCGTAAACTGTTCATTCGATGTTGACAAAATTTGGTATGGAGATACATTTAGTCCTGAGATAGGATATAAAATAATTTTTATCTCGAAAAAAATGTGTGGTTCCCACTCAAAAGACTTGAAGTTTGCGCGTAAACTATACAGTCGATTGTAATTATATCTATCTATACATATAATAAAATCGTAGGAAAGTCAATTCTGTACATTGAATATTTTTGAAAAATAATAAATACTTGGGACGTGATTTTCTATGCTTACGCGGACGAAGTCGCGGGCAACAGCTAGTATATGTATAATATAAAAATATTAAATATATTATTTCCGTTGTCTGGTGCCACAAGTCCTTTAGGTACTTAGCACGGGGCCAGACTGACGTGGTGTGAAGCGTCCTTAAATAAAAAAAAGTGAAAATGTCTGTCTGCCTGTAACCTCTTCACGCTTAAACAGCTAAACTGATTTACATGAAATTTGGTATGAATATACTTTAAGTGACGGGAATGGACTTATTATTATGAGTTTTTGTTACGGAAAAACAATGTTGGTAAAAAAGTGGATTGTTGTGATAAACGAATTTTAGTGCAACCGAGTTGCGGCCACGCTGTCGTTTTGTTTTCAAACTCGTAGCGCGTGTTCAGACCAAACTGACTATACGCCGCCGAATGTGAGCAGGCTCACTGTGAGCCCCAGTGTGGACGTGAAAATATACGGTATCGAATGTCCGCGCCTACGCCTAGCCGCTAGCGTAATGGCGTATTGTCGGTTAGGTGTGAACAAAAAAGTGAATAGGTATGTATGGAAATACAATAAACTGCGTAACGTTCGCTCACATTCGGCGGCTCACAGTCGGCTTAGTGTGAACTCGGCCGTAAGTGCCCGCCGTATTCAGAGGAAGTGCTAACTTTAATTATTGTATTAATCTAATCAGAAATCTAAAGAGTGTTTCTGTTATTATGTAAAAGTGTGAGAGCTGTGTGAATTTTGTAATAAGAAATTGTTCGATGTACAGTTAGAGAAATTGGTTCATAGGCAGATGGTGGACCTGCCTAATTTGGTTGGATTATGTCTAATTTAAATATTAGTCGTGATCTGTCAACCTTTCTTTTTTTATATATTAAAACTAGATGACGCCCGCAACTTCGTTGCGCCAAAACTCGTTTATATCGCGCGGGAACCGTAAATTTTTACGGAACAAAAAGTATCCTATGTCCTTTCCCGGGACTCAAAGTATCTCCATGCCATATTTCAGCAAAATCGATTCAGCGGTTTAAGCGTGAAGAGGTACGTGGGCGGGATGAGAAGTAACTAGCCTCTGCTATTTAAAAAGTTAAAATTAAAAAAAAATGTAGGTATGTCTTTTTTAAATTCGTGTCTCTAACCACACATAGAAATGGCTGTATGGGCAACGCTCCCTTTGCCTGTCCCGACCGGGACGAATTAAAAAAAAGAGAAAATGTCTCTGGCCACCTGTGTTCTAAATTTGAATTTGATGGCGTGAATATGAATTTTTTATCATTAGAAAAAAAAATCGTTAACTGTTTTCAAAATGGATAAAATTGAACAAAGAGCGCCGATAAAGTTTCCTCATATGAAGGGGATAAAAGGAGATATATCTGTGACGAATAAAAAAATATTTTGGATGAATCTGCTTCTTCTCATGCCACAGTAAAAAACTGGGTGGCTGAGTTTAAACGCGGTCGTTCATGGGTCAAAGATGAAGCCTGCCCCGAACGTCCAAAAAGCGTCACAACTCCGGAAATGGTCGTGAAAGTATATGATATGGTTTTAGCAGACCGACGATTGAAGTTATCTGAAATAGTAGACACTATAGGTATCTCAAAAGAACGGGTAGATCATATCCTAAGTGAGGAACCAAATATGAAAAAGTTATCGGCCCGTTGGGTGCCGCGATTGCTTACGCACGATCAAAAAAGAATTAAAGAAAATCAATGAATTAAAGTATGATTTGTTGCCCCACCCACCTTATTCGCCTGATCTAGCGCCATCAGACTTCCATTTATTCCCTAAGCTCAAAACTTTTTTGGGTGGACAGAAATTTGTCAAAAATGATGAAGTCATAGCACTCATAGCCGCTGTAGAGGAGTATTTTGCAGGCCTTGAAAGAAATCATTTTATGGAAGGCATTACTGCTTTAGAACAAAGATGGAGTAAGTGCATAGAGGTTCACAGAGACTATATCAAAAAATAAAATTAATGTTATCACGGAAAGTTAAGTATTCTACTATTAGGCTAGTTACTTATCATCCCACTCTCGTAATAGACAGACAGACAGACAGAAACACTTTCGCATTTATAATATTAGTATGGAAGTATAGATAGGGGGGCAAACGAGCTAATATGTCACATGATGGAAAGCAACTACTAAATTTCTCTGCTACTACCTAAAGCGCTTATTCCATTTCACTAAATTTAGACGTCTAAATGATTTAGTAACAAAATTTAGTCAAATAAAATAACACATAGAAAGCTAGGATCCTAATTAGTGTACTAAATCGGAAAAAGTGTGGCTTCTAACTGACTAAATCAGTGTTGCCAGATGGTTTCAACCTTTTATCTGTAGTGGGAACTGCTAAATCTGTATTAAAGTCAATATATATTATGTTATACGTCTGGAATCCATTCGTAGGTAATTTCTAAAGTCTGCTGGTTCCAAGTACTTCAGAAAGTTCATAATTCATGAAGAGCAAAAATTCTTTCAACCATCTTTTCCGCCTTTTATTTATTTTGATTTTCATTGAGCCAACAGCTAAGCCTATGAGAAGACCAATTTTTTGTTGCTTTGACAGAACTGGAGCCATTAAGAAGACGTCTGGCCAAAATCGCCGCGTCGCGTCGTCACAACTGAATTAGTTGCTAAATAAGGATAAGTGGAATAAGAAGCTTCTAATTAGTCTTCTATTTAGGATCCTAGTTAGAACTTCTTTTATGGAATAAGTGCTTTAATTCCTTGTTTCATTGGAAGCACAGATACGTAGCATGGGATAAGACGACGTAAAAAATATTAAGAATTTGACAGAAAACTTAGGGTTTTTGTTCAAAACTTCATTAAATTAAGGTTCAGTAATCATTAAAATATCTCTTTATACGGCCATTAAAGGATTTTAAGATTATTTTCACATTGTTTAATGTTTATGCATATAATCCTTCGATCGGGGATTCTTGGAAATGCTATTGTATTCTATTGTTGTCGTGGTCACCAGTGTCCTTACGGGGCTTGATTTTTTAATATAATATGTTTATTATAGATATGTATAACTTTGCATTTAACAATTTACCATTACCATTACGACACTATTCTTCTATTCGATGTTGTTGTAATTGAAATTATTGTATGTTTTTTTCTTTTAATCATAAATTAAAGTTAATTTTACCTCAATTTATTGCAATTATCGATTAATACAGGAAAAAGGACTTAAATATTTCATATTATGCCATTGACCTAAATTCACACTGTTAATAAAATCCATACTAATATTATAAATGCGAAAGTGTATCTGTCTGTCTGTCTGTTACCTCTTCACGCCCAAACCACTAAACCGATTTTGCTGAATTTTGGCATGGAGATACTTTGAGTCCCGGGAAAGGACATAGGATACTTTTTGTTCCAAAAAAATGTACAGTCCCCGCGCGATAAATGAGTTTTGGCGCAACGGTGTTGCGGGCATCATCTAGTACTGTATAGTTCCATATTTAATATATAAAAATAGATAGCTAAATGTGTTGCTAAGCGCTAAATATCTCGAGAACAACTGAACCGATTTCACTTTACTGGGCCTACTGGGCTACTAATACTTTTTTTGAGTATTGTATCCTAGAACGAAGATTCAAAGTTAGTACAAAAACAGGATCAAGAAGATCATTATCACAATGTTGGTTTATAGTTTTGGATCAAATGAATTGAAGACATGAGTGGAAGAACACGATAATTAGTAACAGTAAAAAAAGCCGTCTTTTGCATAAATGGAGCCTGGAAGGCTTTAAGGCCGGAAAAATTATTTGAAATACAAAAAACTGTGCATTTTATATTGTGTAGCCAGATAAATTAGCTATGTGATGAAGTATATAAATAATTAAATTAATATTATTAATATTAAAGGTTTGTTCAAATTATAAGGGAAAAAATTAGTAAATATCCGTATGTTACAAAATGTTAGTTATCGTGTTCTTCAACTCAGGTCTTCAATTACGATTAAGATTAATATTGCAATAAATAAAATTGTAATTTATAATATATTTTTTATTATAAGTATGCCAGGGGAAAAGACTCAAAATCCGGGGACAAATAAATATATTAATTACTTAACGACGCAAACATTTTTATCGCGGCGGAACCGTACATTTTTTCAGGATAAAAATCCTATGTTATTTCCCGGGATTCAAAGTATGTCCATACCAAATTTCAGCAAAATCGGTTTAGCGGTTTGAGCGTGAAGAGGTAACATACAGACAGACAGACACATTCTCGTTTTTATAGCTTTTCGATTTACTGTAAAAACTTGCTGGGGACAAGTCATGGTAGAGAGTTTTTGCATTTTTGAGGTAAATTTTTGACAAAACTAATTAAAATTAATAAATTATTGAAATTGGCCGCCATACTGTTGAGCACGTAAATTAAGAGATAATGATATAAAATACCTATAATTTACACAAAAAGTATGATTTTTTGTCTTGGTCGCCGTTTTCACATCTTAACCCATAATATAAACAAACTGGCACAAAACAAAATTCAAAAACATTCCGAATCAATGGCGTGTAGACTGTAGACATTGATAGGGGTAACGGCGGTTTCACACGATGCATAGTTACGCAAGTTGCGGGCCGCACAGTTAGCAACTACCCTCCAACGAAATTGTAGTTTTCCGCGGCCGGCCCGGGTCTACCGCTGCGGCCGCGTTATGGTTGACAAGGTTACCCTACACAATATAAATGCGGTAGTCTTCATACAAGACCATATCGGGCACGTATTTTGAGTAAATTTTTGATTCCAAAGTGGCGAAACAAAGAGCAGTTTTTCCCCTTTTTTGGAAAACATATTTTTTATCAAAAACATGGCTTACAACTTTTTGTGAATTGATTCAGATTTATCAATTGTATAGATTGAGTTATAACTTTTTTTTAAACAACACTTTATTTTGCAAGAAATTTCTTGATAATCACATTCTAAATCCGTGGTAGGCATCATGTAAGACATTAAGAAAATAACATTTTACATAAAATTAATTCTGGAAACAACTATTAATTAATTTCTGATTGAATATTGTCTGATTCACGTCGCACGCGTCCATTCCCTGTTTTTAGCGAATACTGTACGACATTTATACGATCCTTATACCGGAATGCCGCAATACGTTAAAAGAATTCTTCAGAGAAGAAATTTTTATTCAAATCGCCGGCAACCGCAAGCGAAGCTCCGCCTCTACGAAAGACGTTGCTTTTCCGACCTTTTCTATTGGTTGGCGCGAGGAAGGCGGGCTTCTTCGCAACTTTTCATTTGCACAGCGCTGAAATATCGCCTGGTAATGCAAGAAACTTCGCAATGTGGTTACGACGAGCTATTTTTTCTTGGGAATACATTGCTGAGCGCTTCGTTAATTTTGTACGGCTTTGGAAGTTACAGATTCCTATAGATAGTTGAGTTTATAGTTGAATATTATTTCATAATATTATGATACTCTAATGTTACTGTAAAATTAAATGTTAAAAGAAGTTTTGATTTTCCTGTAGGTAGAAGAGTTTTGCACTATAATCAATAATGTTATCAGAAACAATCAAAATACTAAATAACGATTATGTTACTTAGCATAGTTCATCATAATAATAATTTATAACAATAATATAATATATATACCTTACCACACCTTACATGACTAATATGTTATAACATTTTTGCTATTATAACATTATAATAATAAATATGAAGAATATTTAAGGTGACGCCGCGTTAAAGTAAAAAATCGTGTTGGGTATGTTTTAGATTGCTTGTTTTCTATGAGAGGCCGGGCCGGCCAAGAAAAACAAGAAATGGAACAGCAAGAAATGGAAAGGGCGAAAGCGACAAAATGGTTCTTATCGCGTAATTTAAAAACCATAAATATATATCATATAAGCTATGGGCAAAATAGAGTGTATGCTTGAACCAATCTAGGAAGCTTAAATCACTCTCCTCTGTTGGCAAAATTAGAATCCCTTTTTTTACAGAGGCCTTTTTGATTGATTATTCTGTGTTATAAAAGTTGACCAATAGTGTTATACTATGGGTAATTCAAAGACAAAGACTTGATGAATACTAACAATGAACTTTAATTTCTTAGCTTTAGTCATTGCTGAAAAAAATCGATATCGCTACAGTCAAATTATTAAGGCGTCGCGGTCGCCTTAACTGCTGGAGAATAGACAAATAAAATTTGAAAATAATGTTCAGAAATACATAAAATTAATAAAAATAATAACAAGGTACAAATTAACTGCCTACCATGAATTTCTATCTTAGGTCAAAAAAAAATCGGCCAAGTGCGAGTCGGACTCGCGCACGAAGGGTTCCGTACCGTTATAGAGCAAAAATAGGCCAAAAATTGTGTTTTTTTGTATGAGAGCCCCCCTTAATTTTTTATTTTATTTAAATATTATTATTATTTATTAAATTACAATTATATTTAAGGCCTTCGTGAAAGTTTGAAGTGCCTACCTCTTATCATTATTGCTGACGAGCAAAAAAGGCCAAAAAAAATCACGTTTGTTGTATGGGAGCCCCCATTAAATATTAATTTTATTTTTATTTTAGTATTTGTTGTTATAGCGGCACCGGAAATACACAATCGGTGAAATTTTCAGAACTCTAGCTATAGCGGTTCTTGAGATACAGCCTGGAGACAGTCAGACGGACAGACAGACGGACAGACAGACATCGAAGTCTCATGAATAGGGTCCCGTTTTCACCCTTTGGGTACGGAACCCTAAAAAGAAATCTTCAAAATATAAAAAAAAAATATTTATGGGCATTTCTCGGTTCTCGTCCACAGATGAGTCTGTAGTTTTTCTGTAAATAAGTAAAATTATATTTTTTTTATTTCCTACAATTCTTGAAAAACAGTATAGGTAGTAATTTTATTAGCATTTTCTTGAAAGAAAGGAATAACGCTAGAATGGTAAAAAAATATTTTCAGTATAATATTTAGTTTTTTTTAAATTCATTTATAAGTTTGCTTTGACAATAAACTAAGGACAAGTATATTGAGGATTTCTTTATAAAATTAAATAATTATTATAAGTATATTTTTTAATTTTCAATAAGTAAAGAAAATTTAACGAGAACTTGTCGACAAACATTAGTAAAGTGTCACCTCTGTTTTAGTTATTGTAATCCTGAAATGGAGACAGCCCATAGACGGCCCCAAATTTTATAATAAAAAATAATCCTGAAACGAATGAACATTATCAGAGTCGCTAGCAAAAGAGACATAACCATAATACAATGAGATCTAATCAAATCTGCAGATACGATATAAGTTTTACAATTATAAATGTAATAGAAGTTTAACGAACTAAAACTGTTCCCCTTTAGTTCACATCACTAGCCAAGTCAGTAATTACATGGGGTGGCGTCTTATTAGTACGAATATGAGGCTTTCACTATAAGGTGTTCACTTAATAACATTCGCTTATGCGTGATTTTAACCCGTCAAGACCCGAGAACTTAAGAAAAAGATCTTTTAAGGTGTACTCAATTGAGTACAGTGTGTAAACTGTACAATAGGGTGTGTCATTTTTTCCAACTTATTATTTTTGCGGACAAATACAACTTTTGAAAATTATTACATGTAAAAAATCAAAACTGCATTTATTTTTTCTACTTAAGTTTACGTTTTTGGCTCGCTCAAAGACCTTGAAATTTCAAAAAAAAGCACAAAATCAGACATTCGAATAAGAATTTTTTTTACTATTTGCAATTAGAAAAATAAAAACAACGGACTGTTTTAATATTATTAACAATGTAAACAATATCTAAAAATATTTAAGACGTTATACGACTGTTTCTTTATATTTTATACTTACATACCCGTGCCCTGTTTTTATTTGACCTCATTCGACTCCTACAGTTTCAACTAAGCGGTATTTTTCAGTTATCTGAGTGGTTCAATTGTAATTTGTGAGCCAAATAATAGATAGGAATTAGTAATACGTTTCGTTTGATTTGATAAAACGATTAAAATCACTTCAAAACCTAAGATAGAAACGAGAGGGCAAACTAAATTACTATAGAGTTATGAAAAGATATACCGTCGCATACGAATAGAAGAGCATATAACAATGGTACAAAAACTAGGTTTAATTTATCTGGGACATGCAACTTATTCATCAGAATCTCCGAAAACAGTTTCGGAAGCTATTATTTTATATTTGGCGGAAATCGACTAAATTGGATTTGTTGAACGCAGCCGGCTGTAATTTTGCCTTATGTTTAAACTACTTTTCTAAAATTTTATAGATTAAAATTATTTTTTTTACTTTCTTTAATGTACAAACATATATTTATAACTGATAAAAATTAATATTTATCACTTTAACCGACTTAAAAAAAATAGGACAAAAATTAATTTTTTTGATATTTCAAGACACTTGAGCCGAACCAAAAATAAAAAAATATATATAACTTTTATAACATAAACATAATCATATAAGTCCAAGGCAACTTTTGATTCCTATTACGTAAAGAAATTTAACGAAAAAAAAAACGCCCATACAACGTGACACACCCTACTGTACAAGCTTAATGTAAAAAATATTTTCTTTTTTTTAAGAATTAAGAGTAAACAACTCTTTACGCAATTAAAAGTGCTATCTTTGATTATTGCGATTAAAAATCATAGGATTTGATTTCATTGTTATTATTTTCTAAGCTATACTGAAATTCCTATAAGGACACTACAAAAGATTTATATTATTTAAAATATTAGGCTTTTACTATAAGGTTTTCACTTAATAAGATCCGCTTATGCGTGATTTCAACCCGACAAAAATATCTTTTAAGGTGTACTCAATTGAGTACAATGTGTAAGTACATACATGCTTAGTATAAAAAATGTTTTCCTATTTTCGTTTATTAAGAGCAAACAATTATTTACGCAATTCAAAGTGTTACCTTTGATCATGTAAATAAAAATTATAATATTTGATTTAATTGTCATTATTTTTTAAGCTGTATTGAAATTCCTATTTAAAGTATTACAACAACACTACAATTAAAGCTTTATTTTTTTTATTTAACAACACCTACTTCTTTTAATATTCCACATAGGTAGAGTAATAGTCAAATCTACATTGTAATCATCATAACCACCTTCCATTTAACCTTTTTCATTTGTTTTTATAGTATTGACAAATATGAAATAATATAGAGACATAGATAAATCAAATGAGTGCGGGTATATTCAAGTATTAAAATCAAGGTGATTTTCAAGCCCGATGATTATGTTTTAATCTTATTTGCTCACATTTTCGATAATTTTTCTGCTGAGAACATCTTATCTCGCAAAAAAAGTTTTCTTTTAGTTTTGCTACTAAATGACAAAGTACGCCCTATAGTCAATCAAGTGAATTACGCCAACAAATGGTTTACCTACCCAAGTGAGATTGGATGTAATTTGCTAGATTATTTTCTTTGCTGATCTTTCTATGATAATTATTGTTGGCCTACAAAATAATAAAATGTATTAAAAATGTTAAGAAAAAATAAAAAAAAGCCCTACATCATAATATTTTTATGCCAGTGCGACGAGATAACCTTTATTCACATAAAGTGAATACAGGCCATTCGATTAAGCAAAATATAAATTCAAATATTATAACAGTGAAAACAAAAGAAAATGTAAGTAATTTGATAAACTTAACGTTTGCGAAGTTGACATGGCACTTTAAATATTTTTTTAGTACCTACCGCGGTACTTTTAGCGGTTGATATCGAACAAATTATTTATGCTGTATTATTATGCAATTATTTATTAATTAACGTACTATTTTGAGACCTGGCCCCCTAGTCAAAATGTTTTCGCCAGTTCCGATGGCATGTCAGTTATGTGTCATGGCGTTTGCGATGCGTTATGTCAAATCCCATACATTTTTAACATCTAATTTCGCTTTCAAAACTAGCGATTGTATTTTGACTAAGCAGTCAGCTTGTATAATGCTGTTAGATTTAGGCCGGGCTGACACAATGGGATTATAATTACTATTGTTGGTGATAATCCGTATAGTCATATGGTTATAGCAAGCAGTTATAGTTAGATAAAACGTACATAGAGTTTGGTTTAGTTATTGATTTATTGATATGAATTGTATTTAAAAAGTCTTAACGGCCGCACTATGACACAATTAAATTAAATGATTAATCTTCATTAAATGATTTAATGAAGATAAATCATGATTAAAATATGTATCATTCATAGTACTTCAAGGTAATGAAAAGTTTGACAGATAATTTATTGGACTCAAGTCAAAATTTTCATTAAATTATACTCGTAGTAATTAAGTTATTATTATTATTCGACTTTGAGTGGTGCAGAAGCAACGCATAACATAAATTTATTATAGGTACATAATATACAATCTTTGAAGAAAGAGAATATGGTAAACAAAATTTTCTCAACGTAATTACGGTCGTATGGTGTTCATTTAAACTCGTATTCAAATAGAAGTCTATAATTCTGATAAAAAAAATATTTCGGCATTTACCCTTTTTTTATAAGCACAATCTTTGGTCAAACCCTTCATTAAATTAAAATTAAGTGTTCATTAAATGTCTCCGAGTGCGGCCGTTGACACAATTTTTTTTCTGCATTATTTTTTTTGTAACAACAAACACAGCCACGGGATGGAAATAGGCTAATTTTAACTGCAGAAAAATGAAAGGTTCTTGAGGGATTTCATGCCCATACGGAATCGTGAAAAATATATACTTTGTTTTAAATGTTTTTAAATACATTTTCAAAAATTCTGAATGAAATAAATTAATGTTCTTTTTCATTTGTTCCCATGTTTTCTGGCTGCAATATTTTGCAGGATTTTTAAAGCGTCGTTAATTTTATAGCCACTGATTGATTTAACAATAAATTAAATTGAATAAAATATGAGCACCTTAATATAGATTACAAGGCAATCTTTTAAAATTTTAATTATATTTAACAGCAATGTATTGTTAATAGTGAAAAGAAAAATACATTTTTTACAAATCATACAAAAATTCGATGTTTTTCTCACCCAATCACTTATTCTTGTCTTTTCAATGAAGTTTTTGACGCATGTTTTAGAAAAAAAAACCTTTTAAGTGACGTTCAAATTTCATTGATAATAAAAATCACATTATAAATTGCATTTTAAACAATTAAACAATAAAAAATCTATTTTATTTTATTTACACCAACAAAAAAAGTTTAAGTGCAGCAAGGAAAAAGTTCAAGAAAAGTTTAAGTCGAGGGCCATTGAGGGCGGGCTAGGGCGGCCATCCCGCCCTACGACAACTTTCTTAAGGAAAAACTTTTGCCAGTGTCAACAGCTTTTCCCCGCTCCGGAACTTTTGACAAAGCTTTTAATTGCCGTCTTATTGAAGATAATTGTCGGATTAACTTGCGGTTTAAAGGTTGTTACAGCTTTTTGATTTTCATTCAATTTGTCCTTTTCGTTTTTCAATTCGTTAAATTTAGGGAAATAGAAATATTTATTTTTATGGTTGGTGTTATTGTTATGTCTGAAAAAATCAGTATTTTCCAAATTGGAATTCAAAACTCAGAACCTTTATTCAATTGATATTTACTTTATTCTATTGATATATTATTCACTTTGATCTATTGATATTTAGGTGATATTTTATTGGCAACAAAATTATGTTTTTTTTTAATAGATTAATTATTGCACTCAGAGACATTTAATTATGATTAACCTTCAATTTAATGAAGAGTTTGACAGGTTATGTTTGAGGCTTGTGTCAAAATTTTAATTAATGTTCCACTATGAGTGCGGCAGTGAGACATTTGCCTAATTTAGAAATAGCTGTTAATAAGTCGAGGAAGAATTCTTGATAATGATTAATTTTAAATTGGGATGACAAAAATATAATCAAATCTCTGCTGTAGAAAGCAGTAACTCTGGAGTGTTATAAACTGTTATGTGATTCGGCGAAATACAACCGTGTGTAAGCAAGTGATGGTGTAACAAAAACTGCACCTTCCGCACTCACCGCGGCCGCTGCGGCCCACGAACCGCAGGTCGTTGAACTTGGCCACCTGGTTCTTCATCACCGCCGAGCTGTTCCGCAGCTCCGCGCAGCAGTTCTCGTCGTTGCCGGCCCGCACCGTCACCAGCGTGCCGTCCCCCACGTCCCCCAGCGCCACCACCTTGAACGCCACCGGCAGCGTCTTGTTGGACCGCCAGTGCGGCGGCAGCACCGTGCACACGAAGTGCGGGCTGCCCGTGCGCACCAGCTCGCCCGGGTGCTCCGACAGGAAGTCGCCCAGCGTGCGCTCCGCCAGGATGTCGGACGTCATCTTCGTGTAGGTCTCGTGCAGCAGCGCCGAGCTGGTGTCGGGCGACGCGGCGGCCCCCGGCAGGTGCATCCTCGCCCGCGCGCGCTGCGTGCTGCACATCCCGCCGCGCGCGCTCACATCACTGCACTCTCACGCCCGGTCACTCGCGGTAAACATTGCGCCCGTTGCTAGGATACGCGCCGCGACGACGATGACGTCACGCGGCCTTGCCACACTTTTTTCCCCGTGAATGAAAGGTTCGGGGGCGCGGGGGCGCGCGGGGCGATTTTTATCCGGCGCCGGGGCGGCTCCCCCGCGCGCGACGAAAAAACTTTTCGCTAGTTTCGGGGCCGGCGGCACTTTTTTGCGGCCCGCACCTCCGATCGGCCGCGCGGCGGCGCTCTCGCTTTCGATGCGGGAGTTTTTTAAAGTTTTTTGTGCGTCGTGTTTACTATCTATACTATCGTGCGGCCCGGTGCGGGTGCGTGCGTCGCGGCGCGCGGCCGGAGAGCGACGGCTCGTGGCGGGCGCGGTGCTAGTGCGCGGCGGACGTCCGCACCCGTCGACTTCGGACAAAGTTTCGCGGGCGAGCGGTGCGGCCGCGCGCGGGGGCGGCGCGGGCGCGGCGGGCGGCGGAGCGCACTTTGCGGTCGGGGTGGGTTGGGTTTAAAGCCGCCGAAGGATAAAACATACAAATAAACACGTGTTCGCGCCGGCGCGAGCGAGAGGCTGCGGCGGCGCGCGGGTGGGAGCGGGACGGAGAGCCGATCTTGCGGCATTTAGCAGCCGATCAGCATGCTGGCTCGTCTGCCGCTATCCGCTGATAGACCTGCCTGAACTTCGCCTAACTGTATCAGCAATGTACAGCGAATTACAAGTTGTGAAGTTTAAAGTTTGAGTGTGCCACGAGGGTCGATTTGTAACACGTTATCGACCAAAAGTAGGAAATTACGTACATAGTGTTTTTGTTTAGAAATGTGTGACTACTTTGTCCTCGTATTAATTGTCAGTTGTAGTATAAATATTATAATGTTACACTAAAAATACTAGTGGTAATAGAAACAAAAATTAGTCGTGCCAAACTTTTACGACACACTTAACTTTTATAAAGCTGCATTCCAACTTAAAAAACTAAGCTGAAAATCAAGTCTGTTAAAAATTTTAAAAGTACTAAAAGGTGTATTAAAAAATTTTCACTTAAATCATGAGGCGCATCCCTTTTTCAGCACGGTGCATGGTGCAATTAAATCAACAGCCGAGCTATGATACAACCTGTTATGTTGTTTACTTTCACCAAGAATTCTCTTCTTAATACCTGGTAATAAAATTATTTAAAGACTAGATGAAAACCCGGCTTCGCTCGGGTAAACTTGTAACTCAATACACAATACACATCTAGGTACAAAATGTAGGTAAATATATTTTGTGTAGTCATCTTTTCTCAAGAAATGTTAAAGGTAAGCAAGACATAGGTAAGTACGTATAGCTTAGTTCAGGGGTCACCAATTAGTTTCACTCGGGGTCCATATTAGAGAAATGCAAAAACCTTCGCGGTCCACACATTAAAAAAAATATTAAGTCAGGATAGTTACGGAATTTACAAAGGCTTATCAATGAGAAAAGTGACTTTTTTTTTTGGAGGCCCTAATTATTATCTATCTGAAGCTTGGAGTGAAATATTGGTGCAAGCTTGAAGCTATTGACATAAAATCCTGGAGATGACCATCAGTAAGTCGAGACCGAAATTTATTTTTAACGAAGTTCATCTTCGAAAATGCTTGGTCCGCACACAATGGGTCGGCGATCCGGATGCGGATCGCTTTCCGCCATTTGGTGACTCCTGGCTTAGTTCATTATATATAATATTTAAAAATAGTAGGTAAATAAAACTGCAAAAGTTTTATGTACATTTAAAACATTTTTATTTCAAATCAACATTAACTAAGGTTAATTTCTCTTGCATTCAGTCTTTTTCTGATTTCTCTACATTGGCACTGGTAGCTGAGTACCTCAGAATATTCTGAGGTACTCACCTAAAAAGATAAGGGCGCATTTTCATTAGTCGTTAACTCGTGCGGTATACAGCATACGGGGAGTCTATGACAACTAATGGCGCATTTTGATTAGTCGTGGCATGCATTTTAGAAATCTCCCGCACCCCGCATGCGGGCCCTGTCGACCAGTGAAAATGCGCCATAAAACTAACTTCAAAATTGTATGTAAGTATATTGTATGTATGTATTAAGAATTAAAATTCCCTAGAATATGTCAAAAACATATTAATTGCTAATTGTTGAGACGCTAATAACTGATAAGTGATAACAAACAAAAGCTACAAAAAAAGGGTGCGCTATGGTGCGCCATGACTGCTAGCAGGTAGAAAATGAGCAATGGCATGTGTCAGTTTACAGCAAGATGGCGCGTGAAGTTTGTTTGTCAGTGCCTACGTCAGTGCCATTAGAATTTAACGAAATATTCCAAAATCCGAATTTTGCGGATATAAGTTGTCGACTCGAAATCAATATTTTTTTATTTTCTATTATTCACATAAGGTTTCGATCGAGTCTACCGTACCCCTGCACGAAATTATTAATATAGATGCCTAGATCCTCAAACTTGATTATAACTTTAAGAGAGGCGTTTACCTAACTTGGATTAAATGGAAAGTCTCACAAAAGTATACTGGGTTTAAATTAAGCATCATTAAAGTTTAGTGCTTATTTTTGTACTATTATCAGTGCGGTCGTAAGTGTCATTAATGTGTTATGTTATTTTATGCGGTGTCTAAAAGACTACGATGATAGCAAAATATTAGGGATGATCCATTAAATATTTTTGTTAAAGTAAATTTCAGAATATATATGCTTACATGTTATTAATACAAATTCTGTCTATTCCCACGCTTTAGAAATTGCAGCTGACATTTCACTAGGGTTTCTCTTTTAGCATTAACAGCAACATAACTATTTAAGACATCCAAGAAAATCTCAATACTCATTCTTACCACTAAATTAAGCAAGCATTATTACTTAAGAATTAAGTAGTATACAAAATATATATGCATATTGCATATAAATAGGCTTATAAATTATTGTAACAAAATAAACCTCATGATCTAATAATACTTTGTAAAATAAGCAACAATTGAAAACAAAACATTGTAATATTATTATTATTCACAAACGTAAAAGTTAGCTATTTATGGAATTATTTTAATGTGTTATGCAGACGGTATACTTACAAAATACATATTTTATTCTTTTCTGGTACTGTAGAAAAGTACCTCAACTGGCTGAGATATAACAATCCATATTAATATTATAAATGCGAAAGTGTGTCTGTCTGTCTGTTCACGCCCAAACTACAAAACTATTTTGCTGCAATTTGGTATTGGGAATACTTTGAGTCCCGGGAAGGGACATAGGATATCTGTTATCTGCGAAAAATGTACGGTTCCCGCGCAATTTACTAATTTTGGCGCAACGGAGTTGCGGGCGTCATCTAGTATCGTTATAAGTTTGACGTGTCTGTGTGTGTGTCTGTCCGTGGCATCGTGGCATTTGGCAGCTGACACGATCGGTGTTCTAAGGCATAGTTCATCATAATCAGGTCGTTTTTACGCTACCCCAGCCAGATGTTATCGATTTCAAATTGCATATAAACATTTTTCCTACTACTTCTTAAACATTTTTCCCACTACCAATTAAACGTCTGACTGGGGTAACGCACACTATAAAATATAGTTTTTTTATGTATAAACGTATTACCGATCGTGTCACTCGTGAGACTATAATAGCTACACCTTCTTACTAATAAT
Organism: Polyommatus iphigenia; assembly: GCA_963422495.1. Lineage (NCBI taxonomy): Eukaryota > Metazoa > Arthropoda > Insecta > Lepidoptera > Lycaenidae > Polyommatus > Polyommatus iphigenia. The sequence continues at coordinate 8,958,954 of OY730187.1, forward strand.
AGTGAGAGGGTAAAGCTATTCTAATATCATAAGCGGAAAACGCAAAAAAATGTCAAAGTAAGTATTTTTATTAAGTCACTTACAGCCCCTTCTTCCGGCGCCATCCACTTAAACCTCCGTAGCGCCCTGCGTAGCACTCCGCTACGAAAAAAGTTGAATGATTCTTACAGTAAGGGTACTTTTTTAAAATATTTACACCATCGAATCTTAATTTACACGTAACCTTTATTTTTATTGAGTAAAATAAATAGTTATTTTTACTAATTTCATTAAAAAAAACAAAGGTCATACTTTAAAAATCACAGTTTTAATGCATGGATTTTCTTAGAACGCCATGATTAAGATTATATTATTTCAGAACAAATATTTTCTGCCATGGCACAATCTTAATCATAACAACATAACATATTAAAATAATAAACTAAAATATAATAATTTTTACCACATTTTATAATTTATTTCATCTGCACTTTATAGCGAAAATAAAAGTAAAAATATAACACAAACTGTTTAACGCTGCCAAAAACAATATTACTGAAAGACTTCGCTATAATTTTGTACATTAAATATTTTATGATGCGACCGCCCATATCGTTAGTACTTTCTTGGCCACACCCACCGTTGGTGATGAAAAATAAATCATTCTTTTGACTACTATTAGTGGAAATTGTAATAGCATAGTAAAAAAAATCTTAAACATTAACGAAATTGTAAGATATTTGACTTTTAAATTTTATTCGTTAGTATTAGCTTTTATTTACAGATGTAGGAAAAACTGAAACCACTTATTTATGGTTTTTGCCATCTTTCATCCTCAATAATCTTATTTAAATGGTGACAGTTTCTGTGTCGGTTTATTACCTTATCTTGCTATAAACACTAAACCGATTTTGATGAAAATTTAGTGTGGAAATGCTGAAAATAAAGATGTCTTATCAACAGTTCTCGCGCGATAAGCTAATTTCGGTCCAATAAATTTGCGGACATTATCTTTTTTTTTTTTTAATTTGAAAGATAGATTTTCAACCAAAACAAACTCAACATCGATCGTGCAACATGAAAGCTATGATTTTCATTATAATTAGACCCTTTCTAATAAAGGTATGTAGATCGGTCGGGCCGGCAAATATTGGACGAGGCCCTTACAACACAAAATCAAACCTTTTATTTAAGTCCGCGCACACAGAGGGCCGCATTAGGGCCGCATTGTTTGCGAAGGGAGATAGTTCAACAACCCTTTGGCTGACCGGTAAGCAGCTCAAATTATTGCCCGCCGTCACGATAACACGAGAGGAGATTTCAAATTAAAAAAAAATATAATTGTCTTTGGAACGATACATTTTTTTCTATTTGCATGTTTAACACACAGAATTAGCCGCTATAAGAATAATAAATTAAATGAATTAAAAATTAAAAAACCCGACTGCAAAAAATGTTAACTAAAAAGAACGAAACAAGACCTAATTCTGCCGGAGGCATCGAATCCATGTTTTAATTGATACGATTCTTGCTTACGAGTTTCATGCCAGTATAAATAGAAGGTTACATAGAAAAATGTAGAAGAAGAAAGTGGATAATAAAATGCAGTCGGAGGCATGTCGCACCAAGTTTAACATTAATTCATAAATCATAAAATATTATGCCTCCGACTGCATTTTATTATCCACTTTCTTCTTCTACATTTTTCTATGTAACCTTCTATTTATCCTGGCATGAAACTCGTAAGCAAGAGTCGTATCAATTAAAACATGGATTCGATGCCTTTGGCAGAATTAGGTCTTGTTTCGTTCTTTTTAGTTAACATTTTTTGCAGTCGGGTTTTTTAATTTTTAATTCATTTAATTTATTGGCGACTTTTAAGTTGTAGTCATCTAACCATTTCAACAATCAATTTAATAAAAAATTGAAAAACTATCGTGCTGATATAACCATATATCGTAGGTACACTTAGAAAAGTGTACCTACAATACGTTATAATAGGTACATAGGTTTGGTACTGTTTCAATGTACGTTTCTAGTTTTAAGTACCAATCATTGTTTTTTTTTTAATACTTTGCCATTGAATTTTCATCTTGTTTCAGTAATGTCAGTTAATTTTTAATTAATATTGGATTTATCCATGCAGGCGGATTTTGTTTTTTTCTTATTATATTAGGTACTAGCGGTCGGCCGCGGCTCCGCCCACGTGGATGTCGGTGAGCTCTGCAAAAAGCATACCCAGGAAAGACTCGGTCAGCAAAATGATTTCCAGGTCAATTCACAGACTCCGACACTAACATCGACGACGCAGTCATTATACGCAGGCTGCACAGATTGTCTTCCTCCCGCACGCGCACCCGCCTTGGTGACGCCAACTATCGTAATATTTTAATTTCGCCATAATTTCAAAACCAAATGTCCAATTTTATTCATTCAAAGACCAAATATTATCTACATAAACTGTACTTAGTAATGGAATAATTTATTTTGATAAGGATTAAAAGAATGAGTAAAATAAACGCGTTTAAATGTAGTCTAAAAAATTTCAAGATTTTTAAATAAAAAAACGGTTATTGTGCCTCACTCGACATAGATAGGTATAGTGTGTCGCGGACTTTTTTGTAGATATTTGTAAGTTCTACAATTACTTAGAATTTTATGGTTCTATCTTTTATAGTTTAGGCAGCGTACGTAAATTAAGTAACTTTTCTGGTTGATTTTTTACACCTTGCGTCCGAAGAACCCAAATATCTTACGGTACCCTATTTTTTTCCAAAATAAAATTCAGTCTATGTTCAACAAAAATAATGTAGGATTCCAATGGTAAAATAATTTTTCAAATCGGTCCAGTAGTTTCGGAGCCAAACAAACAAAAAATAAAATCTTTCCTGTTTATAATATTAGTGTAGATTTATTGTTCTATTTAATATTAAAACTGCAAGTTATATACATATTTAGAATCAGTGTTTAAAATCCTTTATTTTGATACCCCACTCGATATGCTTGGTAGATTTTTTTTACCTTACAATATGGCGTCAAACATCTGCCATTTTGGTTTTTTTTTAATGTCACCTATCTAAGAACACTTGGGTCATTAAGACAAATCTAACGATACCTCAAATATGAAAATCCGTTCAGCGGTTCTGAAGATACAAGGTAAGGAAGAATATTACAAACATACAAGATACGCGCTAAACACATAACCCTCCCGGCAGTCGGGTAAAAAGGATCAAAATGTTTAATTCCAATTACTCTGGTATTGCTAGACTCTATTTATTTTCTCACTTTTTGCCATCAGATTCTGGTAGACCTATAATAATTATTATCTTATGGCGTGATAGTTGTTTTTCTAGAAAGTCTTTTCTCTGTTATATAAAATGTTCTAGGGAATCTGTACTACAGGCTCCCTAGAACATTTTTTTCATTTGACTACTATCAAATTTTTCGTGAGTAGCTTCATTTTTATAAGACGAACTAAAAATCCTCTAGAACAATCTCTATTTTAGTTAGATTATCATCAAATCGAAATCCTTTCTATCTCTGTTAGCTACAACTTTCGAGAATTGTCGCAGAAGAAATTCGTCTTATCAAAATGAAGCTACTCACGAAAAATTAACTTGATAGTAGTCAAATGAAAAAAATGTTCTAGGGAACCCGGAATATATATTTTTTTAATTAGTCTGGACAGATTTTTATATAACAGTGTTTTAGTTCACATTTTGCAAAGCTGTCTTAGCATTCTGGATCATGGACAATCGTAGATTAATATTTATTCATCACTGAGACAACTAGAAGAGGTCACAATACATTACACAACTAAACTTATAATCACAAATAGAAAATATATCAAATTTTTAATTTTCTATTGCTTTAGCTTATAATTTTACCTAACAAGTTACCCTTAAACTGAGGTAGTTATATGTTAATTACTTCCCTAGGCTAGGAATATTGATGATTTTAAATCCGTTCCCAACAAAAGGGTCCATAAGCCCGGTAAGCAGAAGCATTAGCCGCCAGATTGCAATAAACATAGCGTGGTGGACCCAGCCGATGCTACGCTGGACACATCAAAGGCGCAGGAGATTGTGTGGAGACGACAATTAATTTCACTATTTTTTGAAGTGAAAACTTCTTTAGCGGCGTTGAGCACTTTTGTGGGATAGGTAAAAACTGTGAAACTCGCGACAGATTCTCGTGCTGATCGAAAAACCGTAAGACGGTTGGAGAGTAGTGTTGTAACATCAAAATCGATTAATCGAACAATCGATTGTTTTTTTTCGATTGTCGATATTTTTTAATCGATTGTAAGGGTTTCGATTAATTAAAAAAAACGATTTTTTAAGAATCGATTTTCATAAAAAATGGGTTAAAAATTTTATCGATTGTAAGGATTTCGATTATTTAAAAAAATGGATTTTTTTAAAAACCGATTTTCATCAAAAATGGGTTAAAAAAATTGTAAGGGTTTCGATTAATTTAAAAAATCGATTTTCAAAAATAATGGGTTAAAAATTTAATCGATTGTAAGGGTTTCGATTAATTAAAAAATCAATTTTTTAAAAATCGATTTTCATAAAAAATGGGTTAAAAAAAAATGCACAACGTTAATAATCAAGTTTTCACTTCTGTCGGCACTCCCGGAGTGCAACCCGTCTTTTTTTTTATTATTCTTATAAAAGATAAAATTCATTATACACGTAGGACGTAGGTGTGTGACCCATAAGTTCTTATTACTTGTTGTTTTCAGTTAATACTTAGATGAGGTTTTGGCTTAATTTTTTGGTGATAATTTGTCCAAGTTTTTCAACTTAAATGTGAATTAATAATGATATTATTTTACTAAGCTGTATAAAGTTACTCGAGGAAAACTTACTATATAATTTAATTACATTAATTATGCACTAAAATGAGGTAAATAAAGTGACCACAAAATGTTATCTAAATTATAGAAAACCCAGTTACTCAAAGGTTTTCCATATTATGATAATACTATGTCGTTACTTTAGCACATATAAGTATGTAATATTATGTATACGCTGATGGTTACTAAAGGGAAATTAAATATCATTAATAATTGGGTTTTACCATGACTTTTAATTAATATACCTACGTCATTACAGAGTCATAACATTATCGAAGCTTAATTTCCAAGAATGATTGCACGTTTTCCTGATTTATAATTTGGAGTTTATTATTTATTTATCTTAATAATACTCGTATTATTGTAATATGGTTAGATAATCGTAGTTTCTGGCTTACTTAATTAAATATGATATTATATTTTCACAGTCATATTAATTACTAGCTGTCCCGGCAAACGTTGTTTTGCCATTTAAAGTATTTCTACTTCATCAGCATACAAAATCTTACCCCCTCTTTTGTCCCCTAAGAGGGGTGGGGGGAAAAATGTTATGTAACACCAGATGTTAAGTTGGAAAAACAATTAATAATATAAAGTAAGTCCATTAAAGAAAAAGTTTACTTAATACAAAATCTGACCCTCTCTTTGGTGGGGGGGGGGGGTGATTTTTATACACCAGATGTTGAGTTGGAAGAAGGCAAATATATCTGCGAAAACCGTATGCAAATCGGATCAGTAGTTTTCGTGTTAAAGCAAAAGTCTTATACAAAATCTGACCCCCTCTTTCGTCCCTTTAGAGGGGTGGGGGGAAATTTTTTTATACACCAGATGTTAAGTTGGAAGAAGACAAATATATCTGTGAAAACCGCATTCAAATCGGATCAGTAGTTTTCGTGTTAAAGCAAAAGTCTTATACAAACTCTGACCCCCTCTTTTGTCCCTTTAGAGGGGTGGGGGGAAATTTTTTTATACACCAGATGTTAAGTTGGAAGAAGACAAATATATCTGCGAAAACTGCATTCAAATCGGATCAGTAGTTTTCGTGTGATAGTGGAACAAACATACAGACAGACAGACAGACAAAAAAACTGACCACATTTTTGGCTTGTATAGCGATGTAGTGACACCCTCCGCTTATTATTTTTTGAATATCTTTAATGTACAGAATCGTCATTTCTACAGTTTTATTATATGTATAGATTGTACGTAATATAATATAATTTGCATCACGAATTTCTAAATAAAATACGAAAAATTCGTTGAAGATTGTTTACTACAATTGAAAGTGTTGAAGCCCTAAAACAATCTTACCATTATAATATAGGAATTATAATATAATACCTATTAATTTTAGGGAACATCAGGCCTTTCCTAAAATTAATAGGGGGCGACTAACCCAAAATTTTCGATTTTATAATTCAAGACGTGAGTGGAAGAATAAGGTAAGTAACATGCAAAAACTTCCCGGTTTTTTGCTTAAATGGAGGCTTTAGGGCCGGAAAAATTATTTGAAATAGAAAAACTATGGATTACATGTGTAGCCAGATTCATTAGCTAGGTTATGAAGAAGATAAGTTACAAGTTTTAATAAAATAATTAGGAAAAAATTTGTTATTGTCCAAATGTTACGAAATGTTACTTGTTCGATTCTTCCACTCACGTCTTCAATTCATTTTTATACTTGAAAATAAGCCCCGAATTCTTTCATTTTCTAAAATTAGATACTACATTATATTTCCGAGAATCCGATCTAAGCAAAAACACGATATCTTAAAATTTTCTCTACATAGAAAAAAATCACAAAGATGCATCTATTTTTCACGAATTTTTCATTCATTTATTGCCGTAACCGTGCATTGAACTAAGTTAATATTTTAACACATTGTATAAAATTCTATCATTGAGAAACCGACCTAGCAGATTTTTAAAATGTTTTATATTTATCAAGTTATTGCGAAAAAAACTAATTTGGCAATGAATCCGCGTCGTTCTTTTTCACCTGGCATATGACAGACGGGCGTGAGTGTGAAGAGAGAAAGACGATAGGATTTGATTTTTTGGGTTAGCCCTCTTAATAAAATAAGCAAAAATAAAGCAATATGTACCAACTTCATAGTTTAGACAGAAGTCCAAGGTTATATGAAACCTTTTCCTTTTAATCAAAAAAATAAAATAAACAATAGCTACTCCACAGTTTGGACAGAAGTGCAAGGTCCCAGTCGGCCCTCGTTAGAGGAGCTCAAATTAATGCAGGCCATTCTCCGCCTGACGCCGCCCAGTTGTTCTTAAATCTAATTACGTCGCTATAGCAGACTGATTAATCGGCCTACCTATAGTGTCGCTTTGACACGCCAGTTTGTTGAGGCTACCTAGGTTGGGCGTTTCCGACTACTTTATAGGCTTGGGCTTTAATTTAGGCTTTTTGAGAAATTGTGTTAGATTATGCAGCTTTATTGGTTGTTAAATGCTAAGGCTTTAAAGTAGCTAACTATAGCTAGTGACAAAACCAATTATTCGGTCTACGCTTAATGTTTTCTTGTTATGATAGGCTGTTTGGGATCTTTCTGAGTTTTCAAACTGAGCTTCTGGTTGAGGGTATTCATTAATAGCTCACAGAAAAAGGACTCATTGATCTTAAAGGAAAAAAGTGTATCAAGAAAACCATCTTCTTTTTTGTCCACTTAAACTTTAATTAATATCATGTGGTGCCGAATGATACCACGCTATTTTATACGCCATCAACATTGACTGTCTTCTACGTGCGCCATGTTATAATTCTTTCGTCTAAATTGAAAAAGCCAGTTCAATTAAAGCGTTGGGGGAAATAAATCGGCGTTTTAAAGTCCGCACAACTTTTTAAAGTTGGCAAAAACATGTGAGGACGCTAAAATACAAGTTGGCGAGTTTAGAAATGCTACGAAAAAAGGAAGTTTAATTTTCTACAATTTAAAACAAAGCGAGGGTTAATGCCGTAGACGTGTTCGGGGAATTTTATATGAAGTTGTTTTGTTTGTTCTGTGTCGGCATGTTAAGTATGTGCCAAGTATACCTTTTGATGCGTAGTGCGTGTTTTGGTGTTTACTGTTTATACATGTTGTACTAGATGTATTGTGTATTGTGTTCCCAGCATTTTTTGATAAACTTTGTCCTAGGTCCAGGAAAGGTCTCTCTTTCCCCTAATTAAATGTCTAATTGGTTCAGCGGATAACGTTATGATACTTTTACCCATTTATAATTTACTTTTGTTTTGTAATGTAGAATATGCCCCATATATACTTACCACTGTCTTCAATTTAGAGTAACTATATTTCAATGTAAGTTCCAAAACAGTTAAAAACACAACATCTCACATCAATACATCCATTCAACAAAATTTTAACAACAAAATTCTAAGATGAACTATGGTATGTTGAATACAATACGAACTAAATAATGTCTAGTCTTTTATCAAAATCCTTTCTTTCTCACACTGCATTATTCTTATTGCATTGCTACGGGCGAAAGTTCTTTCAATCGCACAACAAGCCTTTTCGCTTTGAAAACGCTTAAGTTATTCCATATTAAAGTAAAAGCATTCAGAAGTTATAATAAATGTTATTCATAAGTGCCTGCGTGGTTTCTTGGCCAAGGAATGCTCAGTAAAAAGTGCCTCTCGCTTCAAACGAAAGGGTCAGTGTACTCACCCCCGACTCTCGTTAACATGCCCACTGGCTCTCAAAGTTTTTCTAATTATCTATTAAATTAAACAGCTACTAAACTATTATAAGGGCACGGGCTCACTTAAGACACGACAGCATTAAGACTATTGCAAAACAAAACGCAATAAGATGGCTTGGAAAATTATAATCAATGGTATAATTTTTGTAGCTGTATGTATTTATCGTTTTTGTTTTTTCTAGACTATCTGTGCTATTATTTACCTAAAATAAATGTTAGCAGACTGCAATTTAATAATAAATAAATTATTTTTGCTTATAATTAGATGGAAATTGCCAAAAAACAACTAATTACATATTTTTAGATAATATTATAATTTTAGAAAACTGCGGACTTCAAAAATTTAAAGAAGTATTGTTTTTTGTATAATTTCAGATGTTATCATGATATTTTATCAAAAATAAAATAGCGCATAACATATTTTTTAATAAAAAAGTTTTTTATTTACCACCCCACACCCACAATAAAGAAACTAAAAAATCTAACGCATCCAAAATTTGAGAAGCACATTTGCATCCCATATAAATCTACGTATAATTCTCTAACGCTTAGTTGCCTAATGAAAATGAGCCCTTTCTTCCCCCATGGACCCCACGATGGGTCAAGCGGGGTCCGGGTCGGGGTCCGGGGTCCAGACGTACCCCTGGCCGTGTGTAAATGGAACGCACTTGCAATTTATGTGAAAGGGTAGTAATTGCCGCCTTTACGCGCGTTCCGCTAATTTTTTACGACGAACAGGTGATATTTATGATGTTTACACAATTTTTACATAATATAATATGTGTGCTATGATTAAAATTATCCATACTATATAATACTAATTAGTAATTACTATATTATACTACTAGCTGTCCCGGCAAATGTTGTTTTGCCATATAAAGTATTTCTACTTCATCAGTTGATACAAAATTTTACCCCCTCTTTTGTCCCCTAAGAGGGTTGGGGGGAAAAATTTTATACACCAGATATTAAGTTGGAAAACACAGTAAATAATATGAAGTAATCCATTAAAGAAAAAAGTTTGATACAAAATCTGACCCCCCCTTTGGTCCCCTTAGAGGGGTGGTGGGGAAAAATTTTATACACCAGATGTTAAGTTGGAAGAAGACAAATGTATCTGCAAAAACCGCATTCAAATCGGATCAGTAGTTTTCTTGTGATGCTGGAACAAACATACAGACAGACAGACAGACAGACAGACAAAAAAACTAACTAAATTTTCGGCTTCTATAGCGATGTAGTGACACCCTCCGCTTATTATTTTTTGAATATCTTTAATGTACAGAATTTTCATTTCTATAGATTTATTATATGTATAGATAACATTATAAATGCGAAAGTGAATTTGTATGTCTGTTACCACCGCCTTTTGTCTTCACGCACACGCCCACACTGCTGAGCTAATTTTTCTGAAATTTAGTGTGGAGCTACTTTGAGTCCCGGGAAAGGACAAACTATACTTTTTAGGGTTCCGTACCCAAAGGGTAAAAACGGGACCCTATTCATGAGACTTCGATGTCTGTCTGTCCGTCTGTCTGTCTCCAGGCAGTATCTCAAGAACCGCTATAGCTAGAGTTCTGAATATTTCACAGATTGTGTATTTCCGGTGCCGCTATAACAACAAATACTAAAATCAAAATAAAATTAATATTCAAGGGGGGCTTTAAATTTTCACAAAATCCTAAATTATGTTTGTAATTTATTTATTAATAATAAAATTTACTTAAAATAGATATTTAAGGCTCCCATACGAAAAAACACAATTTTTTGCATACTTTCTGATTTCTCTCTGTAACGGTACGGAACCCTTCGTGAGCGAGGCTGACTCGCACTTGGCCGATTTTTATTAATTTTGGTGCAACGGAGTTGCGGCGTCATCTAGTTTTTTAAAATACATATCGAAATAGTGTCGAATGGTCAATGGATAATATAAAATATAATATATCTATATTCTTCAAAAATTTATCCCTACTTTCTTATGCAGAAATCTTTTGAAGAAATTCAGTATCCCTATAACTCTGCTATTTTAGAACAACAATTAAGCCCAATCATCTGCAAAATACTATTCTCATACACTTTAAGCAAACGTAAACGTTAACAACAGATTTTTAAAGTTTTGACTTTTGACCTACTTACTTATAATAATTATGGCGAAAGTGTCTGTCTGTCACTTCTACACACAAAAACCTTAATCGTTCTATATAAAAATTGTGTATTGTGTATACTTGAGATACCTAGGTTTGGAAGAGCCATAATTTAGTTTTGATTATACCAAAATATTATACAAATTCTTTCCAATAGACGAATGTGCGCGCGAACGAAGTTTTCACGCAACTTCTTATGTCCTATACTAGATGCCGCACATAACTACGTTGCGCCTTACTTCGTTTATCGCGCTGGAACCGTACATTTTCCGGTGTAAAAGTATCCTAGGTCCTTTTGCAGGACCCAACGTATCTCCATATCAAATTTCAGGAAAATCGGTTCAGCGGTTTGGACGTGAAGAAGCAACATACAGACACACATTCTCATTTATAATATTAAGTATGATTCCTAATAATCAATAAAGAAATAAACATTCCAATTTCAAATTATCAAATCAGAATGCAACCTTCTAATAAGAATGTAACTTATTATAAAGCGGCCAGCAGAAATTCCAATTAGAAATTCGGTGTCGGTTGTTATGGCGCCCACCCAAGCGGCAACCCCCCAGAATGGATCTCTTTTTGATGTAACCACTTCCTACGTCGTTATGTTCCTACTCGTTCAGATTGAGAGATATTTTAAGAAGTTGTGTGAAATAGAAAGATTTTTAAGTTACATAAGACTAAAATGCAAACTTCCATACTTCCATACTAATATTATAAATGCGAAAGTGTGTCTGTCTGTCTGTTACCTCTTCACACCCGAACCGCTGAACCGATTTTGCTGAAATTTGGTATGGAGATACTTAGAGTCCCGAGAAAGGACATAGGATACTTTTTGTCCCGGAAAAATGTACAGTTCTCGCGCGATAAACGAGTTTTGGCGCAACGGAGTTGCGGGCGTCATCTAGTTGAGTAATAAAATTTCGTACAAGTTTTTCAAAATGTATCGATATCATCCATAATATTTTACACTTTATTTTGATACACAAGTCTGACTGGAATTGTTGGGCTGATATTATTATTCGTTTATTATGATTTATGAGAAACTCAATTTTTCGCGCATAATATAACATCCTTTTCCGGGATCCAAATTACCTCCGTACCAAATTTCATCGAAAGTTCGAAACCGATAGTTATTAAGGCTTAATGAATGTCAAGAAGTATTAGTAAATGGTCATCGTATCTAACTATGTAGATAAGTTAGTTACCGATGTACATATTATTGAGATTTCAAAAGAAATTTATCTACTTAAGGAGTTGGCTGAAATATCTCTATGAAAACGTGTGAATTTTTTTTCCAACATCCTTAATATTATATTGGTCGCATTGTCTGTACGTGCATTGACCACCGAATATTTCGCTATAAACTGTAGGCGCACCAATATAAACGTATTTATATCTGTTATTCTAATAATTAACTTGTACAGCACATTTCCTTTGATTTTCATTGCGTTTGTGTTTTTGAAGCAATAACTTTTAAGTCTGAACATTTTGATGTATTAAAATATTTTAAATAAAAATATTATTATAAAATTGGATGATGCCCGCAACTTCGTTGTATAAAATTCAATTAAGTACGAGCAGGAACTGTACACTTTCACGGGATAAAAACTATTAGTGAGGGGGGAGCCCTAGAATAATTTTTTTTTGTGATTACTAACAAGCTAATTTTTGTGAGTAGTTACATTTTGATAAGACGAACAACATTTTTATTTTCGAAAAATCACGAAAGTGGTAGCTAACAGAGATAGAAAGGATTTCATACTTTGACTTGATGGTCCTAAAATACGGACTGCTTTATTTGTAGGACAATGTTACTCTTAAATTATATAACTATTAACCTACTAATATACAAAAAATCAGCTGGTTAGGGTTCCGTTTTAGGATACAGTAGTCAACCAAGTTTTGTTGATTACAGAACCCTAAACGGAACCGTACTATATGTCTTTTCCTGAGACTCAAACTATCACCATATCAAATTTCATCAAAATCTATAAGGTAGTTTAAGCGTAAAGTGAATTATGTAAGGAAAAAAAAAGGTAATGTTTTAAATAATAAAAAATATAAATAGTTTGAATTTGAATTTCACAATTTATAAAGCAATAATTTCTGTCCAACTTCAATTAACTATAGGACAAAATTTATACGCCCTATGTGTATTGTATCTGTTACTTCATGTATCTTAACTAGTTCTTATATCATATCCTTTGAAACAATTGAGAGACCATTAACAATTGCAAGTGTTAAAACATCGTATTTCCACTACTTTATAATCTAATTTAAGCCTTGCTTAAATCTAATAAGATTGGTTTTTGTTTGTATATGATTTTGGGATATGTTAGACCAATTGGGTCGGAGTTTTGGAAATTTGCATAAGACGCTGTCAGAAGGGTCGAAAATCTCGAGGGCTTCGCTGATCCCAGGCTTATCCTGATAATTATTTCAACTGTTTATGCTGTCGACAGGGTTATAGTTGTCTTCTAGTGATGTATAGCTTTACTATGTCGAGCTAATGTTTTATTCAAATCGGCGCAGCCATTTCAGCTTCCTGTTTTAACGATCTGGGTTAATTTTCTTATAAGAACGAGGATAATCCAATGGAATCTATTTCTAGCTAAGTGGAATTAGAAGATTTTTTGATTGCTTTGTTTTATTTGGATGGAAACCTGATATTTTACTGTGTGCAAGAATAATTTAAAACTGTGACCTATGTCAAATGCATATTCAGATTAAAGCCAGTGCGGCGTACCTAAACAGAAATATACAAAATACAGCTTTCGATTTTTGCACCTCAATAGCTGGTTTTTTAGTGAAAATTCGTGTGCTTTTAGTCAAGATACATAATTCCATTAAGGAATCACAATGTCAGGGTACAAAGTCTAAAATATGTATATACCTAATATAGTTCAAAATCTATCTATATATATAAAACTCAAAGGTGACTGACTGACATGTTGATCTATCAACGCACAGCCCAAACCACTGGACGGATCGGGCTGAAATTTGGCATGTAGGTAGATGTTATGACGTAGGCATCCGCTAAGAAAGGATTTTGATAAATTCCAACCCCAAAGGGTTAAAATAGGGGATGAAAGTTTTTATATAATAATACTTCTTAACGCGAGCGAAGCCGCGGGCAAAAGCTCGTAATGTCATAAAATTTGATATATAGGTACCACATATACATCTTGGCTATTAATAATATAAATAATAATCAATACTCCAAACGTTAACACTGCTTTTATGAGAGTACAGCGGGGCTAAAATGGTCACATTTAGCAATTCCTCTCAATCAATTCAGCAAATGAATCGTCAAAACTGTCAAAGTGACAAATGTCAAATTAGTACGAAATACTAGACAATATGAATTGCAGGCAGAGGTGACCATTTTGCGATTAAAAGAAATGAATCATATTATGATTCATAATAACGACCCTGAGCCATGTAAGGCCATGTTCCTTTGAAGGCCAACTATCAAAAAGGCGCAGTTATCGTCATGTAAAGACATTTTCCTTCTACTACACACTTAGATCCATCAAACTTATGGCCACAAACGCGGCGGCGAGTCGATCGCGCCGCTATTGTGGCAGTGATATCTCACTGTTTGTAGACTTTGGTTGTTGAGGCTACAATTGTAATTTCCGCACCCTGAAAAACTTTAGTTTTTAGTTACATAACCTATATCTATCTCAAATTTTATTACAGGGCATTATCGTATAGGGATATATGTATGGTACTAATAAAAGAAAATCTACTTATGCTACGATTTACGTTAAAATATTGGTAATGTTCCTAGGAAGGCCGGTGGTTCCTTATAAGGCCCAACCAAAGATTTGATAGTTGGCCTTGCTAGGGAACATAAACTTTACAAGGAACATCTAAACATTATTAACATATAAACAGTTATTTTTAGTTATAAATGCGTACCGTAACAATTAAAATAATGTTGTTTTTATAACATCTTTACTTATTAGAATTATTGAACTTATACACGCATATTGAACATTTTGGCCTTATAAAGAACGGGCCCATAAGAAGGCCATTTTAGATTAAAAAAATTTTTGTTCGTATTATAAAACGCACCGTGACACTCATTGCTACTATTTTTAAAGAATTTCCATTTATATATTCTTAGTTATAAGATGATGTTCAAGCAATGTTCGTCATAGTTTTTTTAGATGATATAAATATATTGAGCATTTAATGTGTTGCTTAACTGAAAGAAATTATAATGTCGTTTTAGTAAAAGCAAATAAATAAATAATTGTGACTCTATTTTCAAGTTAAACGACTGATGTATAATATTGGCCTTGTTTGGAGCTGTGTTCCTTGCAAGGCCATTTGGAAGAGCCTTAACAAAACTTAAGTTTATTGAATGGCTATTGAAGCTAGGTTAAAAAGAGATTTATAATATGATATCTAATGAAACACAGCATTACTTGATAATTTGTTTTCTTAATTTATTTAGTTTATAAACGAATAACAAGCATTTTCCCGTTAGATTGGCCTTAAATGGCTCAGGGTCCTTATTATTCTCCAAAGCGACCATTTTAGCCCCGCTGAAACAGTAATGCTCCTGTGTACTGCGCACACACTTGAGCACTATAAAATCATGTACCGTAGTTGACCTGGTTACAATGAAACCAGCCAAAAGCATTATGCATAATATACGTATCAGAAACTCGTACCCTATTTTCTGTTAAGCCTCCTATTAAGTTCAAAGTCTATTTGTTAATATGTCTGTACGAATTTAATTTAACATGTTACGTACATATTTCATAACTCCCCTCGCTTCATTAGACGCGGCGATTCTTCAAACGTTAAATATGAGGACGCGCCCTAATAATGTCTCATTATTGTGAAGAAATTTCATATGAAGCTAACGGGATTAATTTGTTTGTATCAAAATATTAATACAATCAACCGTCTTTGTGAGTTTATGTTCTATTTTTAACCGGCTACGGTGATGAAAGAGGTGTATTTCTACAGACTATAATAATATTATACAGGTGTACTAATGTAAATTCCACTATACCGCCTAAACTATAGCCTACATAATAATCTTAATATATAAAACTCAAAGGTGACTGACTGACATGGTGATCTATCAACGCACAGCCCAAACCACTGAACGGATCGGGCTGAAATTTGGCATGCAGGTAGATGTTATGACGTAGGCATCCGCTAAGAAAGGATTTTGATAAATTCCAACCCCAAGGGGTTAAAATAGGGGATGAAAGTTTGTATATAATAATACTTCTTAACGCGAGCGAAGCCGCGGGCAATAGCTCGTTAATAAATGAGTGTTTGCTAGCATGTAACAATCTGTAAACCCTGCATGCCCAAGGCGCTGAACAAACGATGATGATGAAGATACTAGAGTTTTAGTAGGATATAATAAAATAGTTTTGTTGCACAAAAATAAACTAATCTAAACACGAACGATGCATACAACATCTAGTATGATTTGATAGCTTAGCCAACACATTTTCTTCATAATTGTGCAGAATTGACATGCGCGTTATAGGTACGAGATGTGATTACATACCGTACCTATAACCTGATAAGGTAGCAGCGGTATCACGTATCTTGCGAGAGATAATTGCTCTAAAATCGCAATTTCGTATCACGTATCAGCCAAAACAATACGATTGCAATCGAACGCTATACATGACACCATTGTTTTTATACTCAGCAATCGCTCGGCGTTTATTGCTAGTGGATTGTTGATCACTATTTTGACGAATGTGTGTGGGAATAGATTTTGCGCCGGTCGCCTGTGCAGTGCGCAGGTCGAAAAGTCTGCACAGGTCTATTCCCACTCACATTCCGGTCTACCTGCGCAGGCGTAGTACCTACATAGGTGGGTCTCTCCGGTAGACCGTAGCGTGTATGGCAGGCAATAATATGAACTTGACATTCGGCTCATTCAATAAAGAAAACGTGTTGACTAAGTCCCCTGATAATAGGATCAGCTAAACTCTCAATTTCCTCAGCCATACGTCAGCCCTCCGTCGAGATCTGTTTCAAGGGCGTCTTTATTAACTCAATAAGCGAGCCTCTTCATTACTTGCATAAGCCGAATTGTTATGAGAATATTTGTATGAATTTGTATATGTTGAGAGTTCAGATCTTAATTAATGTGATTTGATATCCAGGATAAATAAATCTTAAATGTAGGAAACGTTAAGAGGAGTTCAAATTAAGAGTTTGCTATCCAGGATAAATTCATATTTATCCAGAATATAAAACTTTTAACTTTAATTGCAAAAATGCTATGTTTAGCACGTAGGTGGAAAAAGTTTTAATGAATGGATATAATATAGCTTAGACGAGATCTTAAACATTTTACAAATTATTAAATATTAATCTCTGTTTAATTTACCTACTATCTATAGCAAGACTTATTTAGAGCAGGTCCAATATTATGACCGTTAACCGTTATAGAAATGGTTTCTTCCTAGCGAAGACACAATGAAACAAAATATCAATGCCTAAGGCACTCTAAGCAAAGCCTGTCATAGTATCTATATTCTAGCAGTAATTACGTTCTTATATACCTACTTATGTAAAATTACTAACCATTACAAAACTTACAACGTATACATGGGGCACACTAAAAGTTTTGCACTTCTAGCTAATCGGAACTATTTGAGTATTGAATGTTATATTTTTTTAAACGTTGCAACCTTCTTAGCAATATAAAAAAAATTTGGCGGGAAATCATTTGTCAATTATTTTTTATCACACATCAAAGTTCTACGTACGCAACGAAATTGGAATTAAGTCGAAAAGATTTTAGAGCGATGATTTTTTATGATTTTAAAAGTTCTCTCTCTCCGCAAGACTGCGCTACTCGTCTTCAAAATGCTTTTGGGAGAGAAGCACCTTGTTTGAGCACCGTGAGGAGATGATATGCTGAATTTGAAAGAGGTCGAGTTTCTTTAGATGAAGAATTTCGTGAAGTGCGGCCTTCAACTGCCGTCAACGAAAATAATGTGGCTACTGTTAAGCGGCTAATTGAAGAAAACCCACGGATTACCTATGAGACAATTCGAGGACTATTGGAAATTGGTATGAGACAAATTTAAAAGAAATACACGAAGAATTGTGAGTTCGGAGACTTTGTTGTCGTTGGATCCCTCATGAACTGACAGCGGGGCAGAAGCAGGCTCGCGTGGAATGGTGCTCACAGATGCTACTGAAGCATGACCACGGACATTCTAATGCTGTTTATGACATTGTCACAGAAGACGAAACGTGGATTTGCTGTTTTGAACCCGATAAAAAACAGCAATCTTGTGATTGGGTACGTTTGAAAATGAGAACAGGCCAACAAAAGTGAGGCAGGCGAGAAACGTTGGTAAGAAAATGATCGCGTTTTTTTCTGAGCTACGGATCCCATCTGTACAATTCCACTTGAAGATCAAAAGAGTGTTAATGCTGAGTGGTATTCTACCATTTGTTTACCCAGGATATTAGAAAAGGTTCGCGAAAGACGACCAAGAAGCCGCATTCTCCTACATCATGACAACGCCTCTTCACACACGGCCAACAAAACAATGTCATTTTTAGCTTCCAAAAAAGCACAACTCGTCACCCATCCTGCGCATAGCCCCGACCTAGCACCCTGTGATTTCTGTATTTTCTCCAAAATTAAAGATTTAATGAGAGGTTTCACTTTTACCAACTCCGAAGAGGCAGTGATAGCGTTCAATCAGCACATAGAAAACATGCCTTCAGATCTGTGATCCTCCTGTTTTAAAAAATGGTTCGATCGCATAAAAGAATGTTTAGAATATAAAGGAGAGTATTTTGAAAAGCCATAAACATAAAAGTTTGGTTATAACCAATAGTATGTCGTTTTTTTAAGTTACGCAAAACTTATAGTGTGACCTACGTAGCAGCAGTTGTAGTTATGATAAGCGTACAAGCTTTTGCTTTGTACTAGCAGTCACTTCATTTAGGTAAGGCCTGTTTAAATTTACCTAATTTAATAATTACTTCCTTTTTGACGTGACAACGTCTTATAATTCGATATGGGCTGCGCGCACGAAAAAACATGACGCAATATGCGGCGTTACCTCGCTCTGAGGCGTTCCATTTAAAGCTATGACGTTGTCACGTTCAACTATCGAGTTCGAGTCGAGTTCGAGTCGAGTTCGAGTCGAGTTCGAGTCGAGTTCGAGTCGAGTTCGAGTCAAGTTCGAGTCGAGTTCGAGTCGAGTTCGAGTCCAGTTCGAGTTCGAGTTCGACACGAAACACTACTCTCCAACCGTCTTTTATATAATAAATAGAAACTGACTTATTCCTTAGTTAATAATTTAAAACAGAATAAGTTTTCATAATAATTCTCCTACTTGCTGACCAACCACTGGGTGGGATTTTAACCCGTCGTGATGAGTATAATCGGCGTAAAAAACTCGCACGGGGCAAGGAGCTCGCACTTCATCCAACATCCGGTAGTGATCTAGCAATAAATCGTGACACGTCTATCAGGGGGGTAATAACGGGGATTATTGAAACACGACGCGCAAAAACTGCCCGCCAGACTGCGTGGCACCGATGTTTTTGTTACATCCGCCTATTACGTGTAGATATCGGTCGCTATAATGAGGATGTAAAGGCGACTATAGCTTGAATAAATAAGTTAACATTATACCGTGTAATTATGTGCGATAAATTAAAAACCTGTATGGGAAAATAGAATTTAAGTCTTTGATAGTAATTACGAACCACGTAATGACGCTGCCATCACTTGCCTACCATCTAAGTAGGTGTAGATAAGATGCTGTAAATCATAAATGAAATAGTTGCTTTATAATAATGAATAAGCAAGTATGTAATTGATTGAGAACGTAATAAAGAACCTTACTGACATACAGTTTTGCTCGATAGTTTTACTCGACGTCGAGCAAAAACCACTGTGTGGACCGCAAACTGACGGCTCGAAGGCTCGCTTCGAGCCGGGTTCGATAGAATTAAATATGTCAAATATGTCATTTCCTTCGACTTGGAGTAAAACTGTCGAGCAAAACCGTATGTGAGTACTTAGCATAACACTAAACTATCGATTAATAATGTTGAAACATTAACGTGAACGTTAATCATATCCAATCTATCCAATGTGCTAATCCAATTTATCAATTTCATTATGTATTTTGCAATACACAAGGTAGGTACCTAAAATATTTTATAGAGTTTGTTCGACAGGTGACAGGTGATTATTTATTTTCATCAAGTCTTTTAGAAAATGTTGGCTTTGTGAGCAACAACTAATGATTTGATTAAAGTTTCCTACTTGGAGTTCGATTGCCACATCTTCACGTAATATACCCATGTCCGCCGCGTGCTGACATGTGATCGATAAATCTACACACCGGATATGGTCGCGAGATATTCCGACTTTTTGTCGAGGTGTCCCCGCTTTTTGTGGAGATACCCCCACTTTTTGTCCGGGATCAAATGCTCCAGTTTTTGTGCACGCAAATTGGCCATATCGGCTGCATAAGCTTTTTGCATATTTCCAAATATTTTATATAGAGCAAATTGACGAAATTGTAAACGAAGTATGATGCAATTATAGAAAGAATTAAATACAGAAATCGTCAAATGTAAGGTAGACTCTAGTAAGTTTTCTACGGTCATTCTTATTATTTCCGAATTCCGACAGAGGTAATGTTGCGCCTATAACAATGTTTAAGGTTACAGTAGGTACTAGTGCTTAAGGCTAACGTAATGTTTAAGGTTTCACGTTGCCATTTGAACCTTCGATCTATAATATGTACCTATCTATGATTTTAAGACTAAAATTAGCCTAATCGGTCCAGTCATTCATAAGCTTTAGCGAAGCTTTCAAACTACAATAATTGTAATTATTATGCAAAATTTTATGTACAAATAAGACAAAAAGAAAATGACGTGCTGTTATTTCACCCTATTCTCAATTTTTAACAAGGTAAAACTTTATCTATCTGTTAACTCAAACAATGCGAAACAAAACAACTAAATAAAACCACAAAAGGCTTTAATAAAACGATTACAGGCGAAATCTAACACTCGTATTTGAAGTAGGGTAGAGCGGGTAAACACGATCATTGTAACACGTGTAATTTCCCGCCATTACTTTTGACCGAGGGCCCTGGTGAATAATTGAGATCCGAGAGAGGTACTGGACGAAAATATGAAATGATTTTGTCCGGAAAATGGCCGCTGTACGTCAAATTGTTGAATGTTGTGAGAGATTGTTTTAGGTGAGTGTACTTTTACTGCTGATATCATGTATTAAATGCAATAAGCTTTGGTTTTGACTATTAATTCTTCGATCGCGGATTCTTGGAAATCTATTGTTATTCTTTTGTTGTCGCGATTACCGGTGCTCTTATGAGGCTTGATAGGTTTTAAATGAAATAAATATTATATTCTACTAGATGACGCCCGCAACTACGTTGCGCCAAAATTCGTTTATGGCGCGGGAACCGTACATTTTTCCGGGATAAAAAGTATCCTATATCCATTTCCAGGACTCAAAGTATCTTCTTACCAAATTTCAGCAAAATCGGTTCAGCGGTTTGGACGTGGAGGGGTAACAGACAGACACACTTTCGCATTTTTAATATTACGGTTAAAGACTTTATTTCTCAGAAAGATATTAGTAATTAGTATGGAGTTTCTTTTTATAAAATAAGGGGGCAAACGAGCAAACGGGTCACCTGATGGAAAGCAACTACCGTCGCCCATGGACACTCGCAACATCAGAAGAGCTGCAGGTGCGTTGCCTGCCTTTTAAGAGGGAATATGCTCTCTTCTTGAAGGTTTGCAGGTCGTATAGGTCCGGAAAGACTGCTGGTGACAGTTCGTTCCAGAGTTTGACAGTGCGCGGCAGAAAGTTACGCGAGAAACGCACCGTGGAAGACTGCCACTCATCAAGGTGATGAGGATGGTATATTTTTCGCGTGGGACGATGGCGAAAAGTTGCAGGTGGTATGATTCCGAACAATTCCTCAGAGCACTCCCCGTGATACAACCGATAGAGGATGCAGAGCGAAGCTACATCTCGGCGTAATTCCAAGGGTTCAAGCTGTTTGTAACACTGTGGCAGTCAACAATTCGAGCGGCCCTTCGTTGGATACGATCCAGAGGGAGCAGTTGGTATTTTGCTGCTCCTGCCCAGAGATGAGAACAATATTCCATATGAGGCCGAACCTGCGCCTTGTAAAGTTATAGGCGTTGGTCCGGACTGAAGTACTGTCTCGCTCTGTTAAGAACACCAAGCTTCTTCGAGGCTAATTTGGCCTTACCCTCTAGATGATATCGGAACTGGACTTCGCTTGATATGTCGAGTATGGATAGTAATTGTAAAGATTATAAAGCTGAAAAATTTGTTTGTTTGAATGAGCCAATCTCAGGAACTACTGGTTCGAATTGAATATTTTCTACTGTGTTAGATAGTCCTTGATTTTTATGATAGTCTATTTCGATCGATAAATAGACTAACTATTCGTCATCATCAGCCTGCTCATTGCTAGAAATTTTAAGTTTATCTTTTTATGACAGGTTGTTAGCAATTTCCAGCGATTTGTTCGTATCAATATTTTGGATACTTATTTATGCCTGACAAAGTAGAGTTTGGAATCGAGCGTTGCAATGTGCAACTGATTTTTTTAATGAAACATTATTGAATAAGCTCTGACGTTGGCAACTCCGAAAACAGGTAGATTACGCAAAATAAGAACAGCCGTTGACGAAATAGGCACTTACATAGCAGGAAAGTGGTTTATTTATATTGGCTCTTATCTAAACATGGACACACGCAGCCGTGTGGCCGAAACGGGCCGGAAATTCGACACCGCCGCTTCCTCATAGTTTTTGCCGCCAATTTATAGTTCCGGCCGTCACGTGAACAAATATGGCGATGCTAAATTAATTACCATAATCCCTGTGACCTTTCGATACCCAATATAGCAAATTACAGGCACGTGTCACCTTAAATTAAATAAACATAGCATAACTCTACCTTAACTATTTAAACTTGTGTAGAATCTGTTAAAGCGTTGTTATTATTTATCCACAATAATATTGAAAATATTAACTAATGTTTATAGCTTCGGCTACTAATTAGCATTTAGCTGTTTCAGTAACCTGTACCTAGCTCTACTTTTAATTCAATTATTACCACACTAGCGCCCTCCTCGGATTACGGCAGCATTTAACATCTCTGTTGTTAGGTAGAGTGCATGGCAGTTCGAAAACATTTACATAGATGGCGCTTCTACGTTCATATGGTAGAGTCAGCTTGGCTTTAAAAAATTTGAATATTATGTAAATAGATTTCATATTTTAATTTTGAATATGCTCACGAAATAGGGGATAATAGATATAATAATCTCAATTTTATTTTACGTAAATCGTTTCATACGATGGACATTCGGGTCCAAAAATTCTGTACCTACTGCATTTTTGTTAAGACTTTTTCGGTAAATAATAATTTATTTGATCTTAAATGTAAGGTATCTTTTAGGTGCATTATAAAAGAACGCAAAAGGAAATCTAATATATAAAAATTAGTCGGGTTTTCCTTCCTGACGCTATAACTCCAGAACGCACGAACCGATTTCCACGATTTTGCATTTGTTGGAAAGGTCTCGGGCTCCGTGAGGTCTATAGAAAAAAAATCAGAAAAAACTTCAAGGAAAATCATTTTTCACTTAAAGCGCCATTAATATGGCAAAACAACGTTTGCCGGGACAGCTAGTTCATAATATCAATATGTAACATTTACCTACGTGGTATAATTACTACGATTACCTACCTACTCTATCTTACTTGAAATATTAGATACACTTAATATAATTTTATTACACACATAGAGAAAAGATTAATATCTCTAATATATAAACCAAAATACAATACAGTACTTACAATAGTTGAATTTGACTAGCTCTACACTGCAGTTCTAGCTGGCCAACTGCTGTATGAATTTTTGGGAAAAAATAGTAATCATTAATTGTGGTCCATTTTATATTTTATTCGCTAGTGAACGCGTTAAAAACCGTCCATGCATAATTACCTCCCGTGGGGATCGGTGGCCGAGGCGTGGACACAGAAATATCTAGAGTCGAGTTAATACTAAATTAATTTGAATATATTTTTTATTCACATTAACATGTCATACTTTAAGCCCTTTCCACACTCGCGGCGCGAATTGCGGCCGCGATTAACGAGTGCCACGCGCCGTGAACACGACGCGAACAAATACAGCCCTCTACACTCGCAATCTTCGCATTTACGTTCGCGCATTTGAGTAAAATGGACGAAGTCACTGTTCCTGCTGCTCTGACATTGTGTGCGACTGCGAATAAAAGCAAAGTGTGGATGATGTTCGCGTCCGCGCTTCACGAGCCCTTTGTCGCGGGCCAAAAAACCGACACCGGACGGGGAAAGCCGCGAAGCGCGAACGCGAAGCCGCGAAACCCTCCACAATCGCGGCTCGCGGCCTACGCGGGCTTTCGCGCCGCGAGTGTGGAGTCCGCTTTATAAATGTAAAGTTAATTTGACGTAGGTACATATTAAACTTAGATTAGATTTTAGACCGGCTGAGAGATGCCGATGATAAAAAGTTGATTTGCTTCATGGGAAATCATATTTTTAGAGTTGTAAATACATTTATAGTTTTTAACGTTTCACTCATAAGAGAAACTTGTTATTATCCTGAAACGCTTTTATTGCTTACAATGGTTTACAGGTGTTGTTGGTAAGAAATATGGGTATTTTTTTAACTTAATTTTATTTTAATGAGTTATCAGTTAGTAACATTGAATATTATTTCTGTCTCTTATTAATTCTCAAGTAAAAAGATTATAAATTATAATCTACTTCTAAATACATTTTTGTTCTTATTTAAAAATACAAAAAATTGAGACTAAAAGATTTAATAGCGTTAAATTAATTTTGTTTACATAACTATAATTTCTTACAAAGAGTATAAAATTGTTTATGCATTACTTATTCAAAATTTTGCTAAATTCAAATTCGATAAATATTTAAAACGCAGAGTGGTGTCGCGTATCGTTTCTTTGCTAAAGGAACTGACTTTTTCTTACTACTTATTAGCCATAATTAATACAGTCCAATAGTCTTAGGATCAATTCAGACCACAACGCGACGCGTAGATGCATTTCTTGTATGGATTAAAGAGACTTAGGCCTTATTTCCACCTGCAAGCAAACTCGCGGAAGTCTTGTGTGAGTTTCTTCAGTGTTTACAGAGATAACGCATACCTACATACAGGCTATACACATCTGGGGGCACGGTAGTGCCCCAGCCAAGCTTTTTAGCAAAGGCACGGCCGTACTTTTCTCGAAGCGGTTCGCAGCTATTTCACACCCCCTTTATCTTCGATGTTAACAAAGCTAGGGATTCAGAATTTCGGTCACTAGGAGCAAGTATTAAAACTAGCTTAACCTCCAAATTGTATGAAATTTCGACAAATAGTTTAATAGTTACGGATTGTCAAAGTTACTACATTTTGTCACCCACTGACTTATAGATCATCAAAATTCTAAGGTACTTCTAGCAGACTTAGAACATTGAAATTTGGTACCCGGATAGGTTTTTATTTACAATGAAAGGAAAAATAATGAAACCGGCCAAGTTCGAGTCGGACTGGCGTACATAGGGTTCCGTACCGTAAATTTGTATGGGAGCCCCCCTTAAATAATAAGTATATTTAATTTTTATTATTAATTATTAAAGTTAATATACAGCTGAGTATTTTGTGAAATTTTCAAAAACCTTACTGTTATCATTATGGATATAGAGCAAAATAGGGGAAAAAATCGTGTTTGTTGTATGAGGCCCCCTATTAATAATTTATTTTATTTAAATTGGACTATTAGCTTTTATAACGATACCAGAAATACATAATTTGTGAAAATTGCAACTACCTAGCTATGGCGGTTCTCGAGATCCAGCCTGGTGACATAAGGATGGACGACGGACAGACAGCGAAGACTTATTATTTATTGATAATAGGGTCCCGTTTTCATCCTTTGGGCAGGGAAACCGAAAAACTGAAAAATAATATAATACATAATAATAATATATAGTACGAGTAGTTTATTAAATAAAAGAAAACATTTTTATGTTTGTAACTTTGCAAGAACAGTATGAGTTTCGACTGCATATTTGTTATAATGAAATGGTATTGATTAAATAAAAAATAGTATTAACAAAGTTAACAATAAAACAATAATTAAATTCGATTAAAATATAAATGCAATCAGTACTGCGATATACACTCCTTACTCGCTCGATATATACTCGTAATATGGGAGTTTTAAGTTATCACATGAAATAAGGTGTGCTCCTTTCCTGCGAGGAACGTTGACGCTTACATCAGTGCTGCTATGTATTCAACGCTATGCTAAAAATGACCACCTTCAAGTATTAAAGCTTAAAAATCAATTAAAATATATGAATAATGATTTCTTAAGTTTTCGCGAGTATCACTCATGATATTATAAGTTTAAACACTTACGGATTTTGTCGCGGAGCACTTTTATTAATCCCGATGTTTCGGCTGCTTTACAGCGGCCCCAACCCAATATATTATATTATTTCTCTAATGCTCATTGCCAAGCCACTATAATAATTATAAAATAAAGAAATCTATTGATACATTTACTGAATGTTGATTTAAAGTACAAAATAAGTTGAAGGCTTGGCTTGAATGTGATCTGAAAACTTTTTACGACAGAAGTATTACAGCTATGCAATATTTTGCTTGGCTCCTTTTACATTTCATGTTTTGGTGGGATATTTAATAATATACCCAAACAATTTAAGGAACTATCCTCGAATAATAAATTTAAAAAGGAATTGACATCTTGGCTTATAGAAAATTGTTTTTATGACTTAAATGAATTCATGCTACATAGTAAAAAATGGTACAAAACTTGTTAATATAATTTATTATGATAGACTAATTATTTTTAGGCTTAATTTTAATATATTTTTTTTGACTCAATAATATGTATTTTTTTTTTTTACTACTAAATGAAATTTGACGTAATTTTAAACTATTGACTAACTTATTTTGATGAATTATATTTGACACTAGCTGTCCCGGTAAACTTCGTGTCACTTTAAAACCTTCCCTGGACTTCTACGAATATTTTAAGACTAAAATCAGCCCAATCCGTTCAGCCGTTTTCGAGTTTAAGCGCGACTAACACATTTGAAAATCCATTTTTATATATAAGAAGATTAGTTATTATTAATGGTAATGATATGCATTTTGACTCGAGAAATTTTATAATTAGGTACCTATAAATTATTATTATGATGTAAGTATTATTATGATTTCTTTTAATTATATACTATTATTGTCTCGTTATTAAAAAAAATGCATTGGTTGTTAATTTCATATTGATAAATATATATATTATTAATTAGGATTTAATTTTGTATTGCACACCATTTTAATATGGTAGAATGAAAGATTCAATTGAGTATTTCAACATTTATTTTTTTTTGTAATAAATGGAAACATCATATAAGGGAAAAGACCTAATGGCAGACACTTTAAGGAAACATGAAACATTTGAATGTTATAAAATATATATTTATGAAAATAAAGGATTGATAACTTCTTCCGTATCTTCAGTAACTCTTACAAAATAAAACTATTAAATTATAGGAATAAGTGTATTGACTTATATAATAATGTACTGTCCCAGGATTACGACATATTATTATTTACTGAGACTTGGTTACAGAGCGATGTACTCGATAGTGAGCTATGTGATAATAGGTACGACATATTTCGATGTGACCGGAATCTCGAACGTTCGGGTAAGAAATCAGGCGGCGGAGTGATGCTGTGCGTACGCAGCGAACTAAACGCATCGACCGGCTACTTGTGGAGTGACAGCGGTGCATCAGCTGTCCCGCCGAACACGTCATACGAGTCTATGTGCGTAAGTATACCTGCCAGCGCGATCGGCTCGCAAACTAACTTACATATTATTCTTACTTATATAGCTCCTGACCCGACTTCATTATACGATTGTTTAATTAACTTTCAGAATAAGTTATCAAACTACATAAACTTAAATTCTTCCGATAATTACATAGTATTGGGTGACTTTAATTTGCCACAGCTGAGTTGGAGTTCACACGACAACGTCGCTCTCATATTTGGTACCTCAACTTCACACATTAACGCAATTAACTTTGCTGACGCTCTCGGATACTTAGGCTTAAAGCAATATAATTTTTTTCCTAATTCTAGCGGTAATATTATTGACCTATGTTTTTCCACGCTACCTTTGCAGGTAAACACCACAAACTCACCATTAATAAAAGAAGATAAGTATCATCCCGCACTAAATATTACAGTTTGTGATGTCAACTTGCAACCTTTTATAGAACGCCATGAACCGCGTTTTAACTTTTATAAGTGTGACTACACAGTAATTAATAATCACTTTAACAATGTTAACTGGGAAGAGATTTTAAGTGTTGGCTCAGTTAATGACGCCGTCGATCTGTTTTACTCTAAATTACACGAATGTTTTGTTGTTTATGTTCCACTCAAACATTTCTCTTTAAATAAGCAAAACTACCCACCTTGGTATTCTTTGCCACTAATAAAGATTATCCGAGAAAAATCAAAAGCGCATCGTGCTTGGAAGAAACATGGCTACCCATTAGATTACGACGAATTCTCGTTACTTAGGAAGAGGCAGCGTATCGTTCTAAATCAGTGCTTTGAACGTTTTACTTCCAGAGCCGAAGAGAATATTAGACATTGTCCAAAATACTTTTGGAGATATGTACGCTCCAAAAAAGGTGTAATTAAATATCCAAAACATTTTACATTGGGTTCGGAGAAATACGACGAGGGTCATTCGATCTGCTCCGAATTTAGTAATTTTTTTAAAAGTGGTTTTACCTCTTCCT
The DNA here is from genome assembly GCA_963422495.1 of Polyommatus iphigenia. Taxonomy (NCBI): domain Eukaryota; kingdom Metazoa; phylum Arthropoda; class Insecta; order Lepidoptera; family Lycaenidae; genus Polyommatus; species Polyommatus iphigenia. Next base: position 8,987,622 of record OY730187.1, read on the forward strand.
CATTAGATAACAGTGACACTCAATCTCTAAATCACGTCTGTGATATAAATTGCCCAGATTCGATATCCCGTGTCAATATTTCCCACGAATCTGTATTAAAGTCACTTAAATCACTGAACATAACAAAAGGTTCTGGTTGTGATAATATACCACCTATTGTTTTAAAAGCATGTGCTGATTCACTGGCTACACCCATTACAATTTTGCTGCGTAGGTCAATGTCTGAATGTATTTTTCCCGACAAATGGAAAATAGCCCACGTAATACCCATTCATAAGAAAGGCAGTAAATCAGTTATTGACAATTATAGGCCTATCTCTATTTTAAGCACCATCAGTAAAATTTTCGAAAAACTTGTTTATGACAACATTTATCACATTTTATCTAAAGGCATACCAAGTACTCAACACGGCTTTCTGAAGGGTCGGTCAACATTATCAAACCTGTCTATATTTTCTACCTATGTGTTACAGAATATGGAGCGTGGTGGGCAGGTGGACGTGATTTATACGGATTTTGAAAAAGCTTTTGATCGAGTGGATCACGGCCTCCTGCTCAGCAAGCTCCATAAACTGGGAATACATGGTGATCTGCTACGGTGGGTCAAGTCGTATCTTATGAACCGTTCACAAGCTGTTATTCTGGGGGGTTTCAAATCGGATCATGTAAAAATACCCTCAGGTGTCCCACAGGGATCACATTTGGGCCCTTTATTTTACAGTGCTTACATTTTTGACATTAACAAGTGCCTCACCAGCGCCATGCATCTACTTTATGCAGACGACAAAAAAAAATCCTTGCGATCGGTTCATTACATGACTGTGAACTTTTGCAGCGTGATCTTAACCAATTATTTATTTATTACAAAGACAACAATAGAACAGTTATTATTCGCAAATGCCAATGCATAAGTTTCACACGCAGAAAAAACTCCATAATATTTCCGTATAATTTTAATAACGTCACCATAGCTCGCGTTAGTAATGTACGAGATCTTGGCATACATTTCAATTCCAGAATGCTTCTAACTATGCATTATGACAATATAATAGACAGAGCATATCGTATGCTTGGTTTTGTGCAAAGGACAAGCAAACCCTTCACAAGCATTCACTGTATTAAAGTTCTGTACTTTGCATTTGTTAGAAGCATTCTGGAATATGCATGTCAAATTTGGTCTCCTTCTTATGTTACCCATGCATCTCGCATTGAAAACACCCAGAAGAAGTTTATACGTTTTCTAAATTTTAAGTCTGGCTCATCTTTACCCACACAGAATTATGTTGAACAGTGTCGTCATTATAAACTAATGCGCCTAGATGATCGTCGTATCTGGTAATAAAATGGTAATTTAGATAGTCCTTATCTGTTAAATTTAGTCTCGTTTAACGTACCCCGTCGCAGAACACGTCAAACTCCTTTATTCTATGTTCCATTTCAATACACTAATTACGCTAAAAACTGTGTTCTCTCTAGAATTTTACATACATACAACAAAAATTTTTCTCATATTGATCCCTTAATAGAAACAAAACCATCATTAAAATCAAAAATTAAATTATCCCTGCTAGAAAAATAATAAGCCTGTGTGATAATTGGTGTTGTTAGTTAGTTTTAAAATTTAAAATTATTGAAATTGTACTGAATTTACTATCTTATTTTTAATATCCTCATCTATAATTAATTAATTTTTTGTACTATATATACTTATATCTTATATATAATATACATCATATTTATTTTTATCATTTATTCACCAAATTATATTATACACATATATATTTTATATATTATGTATATATTTTTATATTATACTATAACTTATAATAGATAAAATATATGGCTTGAGATTATTATAAGAATTAGCATTAAGTGTCAAAAATGTTTTGATTTCTGTTTCTACGCTGTTTACTTCTGGTAAAATTGCAATAAGTTATGTAATAAGTTGTGGATAGCTGTTATTGGCCTTATGTACTCATTGTATTCTTCTATAATACTGTTAAAATTGACGGCTGGTGTTATCCTAAATAAATAAATAAATAAATAAATATTATAATTATTCTCTGACAAATCAATAAAATAAAATATTATTGGTCTTTTTGTAAACTTAGTCAAGAGAGCTAATAGATGACATCACAAAAAACGAACATCACTAATAGTAGACACCAATATGAACTAACAGTTGACATAGAATAGACATTAATATAGAATTGACATTAAATTACATTTTACATTATTCATATTATTAGGTCTTTATTTGCCGTTTTTGAAAAGATTTCATTTACTTCATCATAATAGCTACATGCATCAGAAATATTATCCACGTTGTCTCCAGATTCTATCCATGCTTCTTCCATGCTTAAACTATATTTCCTTTTATTTTTATTTTTCACATTTTTTTCCTAGCAAATTTATTTTCAGTCTTTAGTCTATATGCTTCTCTTGCCTCTTCTTTTTTCTTCTTTTTTTTCTCAGCTCTCCTTTTTCTTCTTTTTACTGCTCAAAAACTAAAGCAATCGATTTTTAGATCAGTACAAGGTCTATTAATAGACACCATGTCCATTTTTAGGTACAGCTTAGTTCTAAGTTGTTAGTTTTTTAATAGAATTATATTTTCAGAGAATAGTGATGATATTTGCAGTAGAATAAACTACAAAATAACTTTAGTATGTATTGCAAAACTAAAAAATGAGATCTATGTCATCTATTGGCGTGGATTACACGGTCAATGTTATCACGATTCTAGTATCACGGGATTCACAAATAGTACTGCGATACTGCGATTCGGCCTATTACACCATCAATATTATCACGGAATCGTGATAATATTGATGTGTGTAATCCACGCCATTAGGTTTTTTTACATTTTCAAGAACTAATAGTAGACATCCTCTATATTGTTAGGGAAAATGGATAAAAAATAATAAATAAACATTAATTAGTGTATACAACATGACCATTAATCCAATTAAATCAATAGAAATTACAAAAAATCAAATAAATGTATTCAAAACTTAAGTGCAAAATTTCGCCTTCCTTAACCTATTTGCTAAGAAATTGCCGAGAGCGTGTTGACGCGGTCACATTATTTACGAAAACTGATCCCATTTTAAAATTTTGTTCCCGAAGGCGTCCCTAATATATTTTTTGACATCAACAGATAGCTTAAGAAGCTTACAAAATTTACAGTGTTGAGAAATAATTAGCGTAATTCTTATTTTTATGGTATTTTTGTCGTAAGTGTCATCTATTAGATCCGTGTCTAGCATTAGTGCCTTTCCCTTATATAAGTTTTATAACAAAACAATTTTCTTTTATTGTTTTTCGCAATAATTCAAAAGTTATTTCAAAATAAAAATACCGAAGACACGCCGGCAGCTCCAGCGCGTGTGACGTCACATTGTTAATGTTCACCACAGAACACTAAAAACAGTAGAACTGACATACCACGTATTGTTTAACAAACGAATGTTTTGATTGGACGCGTACTTCTAAACGGTTTAAAATCAGTTTGTGGATTTACTAAAAATTTTAGCTATGTAGATTGGTATTATAGTTAGCGCAAACAATTTTGACCTTAAACGTCAACGAAATAAGGTAAATATTGGCGTATACTATTGAAATGTATACATTGTGACGTCACATCTCAATCATGGCGCGTTTAAGTATACGTCACGTGACTTTATTTAAATTTCATGAATTTTTAATTGTTTATAATTAATTGAAAAAACATTTTTTTAAGGTTCTTGCATTAAATATCAATGTTATTATTTACATACTAAGGTTTTAATATACATAAAAAAAACAATAATTATTTTTTTAAAAATACTTACTCAATTGTATAATATATAGAATTAAGACCAACCTGTACTTCATTCTGGCAATAAGCGAATTATGAATTATGACAAATTGTCGCGACAGCACTTGCTACGGGGTTTACACTTACAAGCTGCTGTCAGACAGACTGTCAGATACTTCTCGCGACAGTTGTCTTGCAAGTGGAACCCCGCCTTACATGTCTCGCGCAATTGAGATCTGTCTGAATCGATCCTGATGGTACCGGTATTCTTGTCATACGTTGCTTAAAGTGGCATTTTATTTGAATTTTTGTCGGTTACGGTCGCTTTGCCACTTGCGGGCTGCGGCAAGGATCGGAAAGCCACCTTTAGAGCAGTGTAATTTTTCTTCATGAAGAGTGTATTAATCACAAAAAAAAATATTTAAAAAATAAGAGCAAATTAAAATAAGCCTCTCCACGTCTCCACCTGTCCGTTACGAAACTCTTTTGTATGCATTTATCGGTGAATTACAACGTCGAGCACCAGTAGAGCCCCCCCGCCTCACCCCGCCCGCCCCCGCCGCCGCCCGCCGAAAAACGTACGTATTAAAACGCACTCGTTATGTGCCGCGATATTTTTACATAAATTACATACTAACTGCGTGTGTGGTGTACATGGGACGTTTTGGCAACTTTTGTGATGGTGGTTTATGAATTTGTATCGTTTTGTGCTTTAGCTTCTGTTTCGTAACTTTTTTATATTAGACCCTTCTGGAAAAATTACATTGTATTAGGTGTGTTATAACTTATAATCAGCTGCCTATATCCTGGGATTTCGTATGACAGTATGACAATTATTTTTCTAAACTAACCTAACCTAAAAGTAAATAGTCAGGAGTTGATCATTTACTGCTTAAGTAAGTATAAACGTACGTCTTAATTAATCCAACATTAATAAGGCTCCAAGTGGATCCAATCCTGCTTGGATCCTCTAAAGCAAAATTACTATTTTGCTTTATTCTCACACTGGTTAATCAACTAAAGTCGAAAAACAGATTTAAATTTCTGCTGAAAACGCGTTTGATGTTGGGATTGTTTATAAGAATACCAATTTCCAGTCCTATTATGCCGAGGCTGCATCGAAACCATATCGAAACTGTATTATAGTAAGTTTATAATTTAGCAGAATCACATTCCGTGGAGATTTCATTTTATGCAGCAAAATCAATAATTCAGGCCTGCCAACATCAGAATTAAAATTAATTATTCACAAATATAAAAAAAGTTCCATTCATTCTCATTCGAATCGAATGAAAACTAGTAATAAAAAATCAGGAACACCGCGAATATAACCGAATTACCGGGCCTTCATTAGCCGTGTTTGTGCTCGGTTGTACCCGGTTATACACGGTTATACCCGGGTATACCCGTGTGCCCGGTATTAAATCACGTCTGTGTTTGCTGAGGTCCTCTAATTGTATACAGACAGCGGACAAAATCATAATAATGTTTTAGTGAATTTGTGTTTAGACTATTGACAATACCAACATAGCTATACTCGTATTATTAAATGTCGGAATGTGTGACTAGTCTCGTAGTATCTAGTTGAGCAGCCATTCCATTATCAAATTTGACTAACAAGCTATGTACTAAACTGTTTTTTATAAAGACCAATGGCGTTAGGTTCCTAAACTCTATTTCCGTCATAGGCTTTACTTACTCCTTACATTTTGAAGATAGCTCTACCTAAAAAGGCTTAAGTACTTCTAGAAATAATGAAAGAAATGTATGTACAACTTCTGATTGTGTCTTTCTCCTTTTATAAGATTCGGAGGTTTCATTGCTACGCAGGATTTGGTCTAATTTGACCATTGTGATATGTATAAAATCTAGTTTCTGCTGCTGTTTGGGACATTAACTGATTGAAGAGGAATTTGAAAAAGAAGACTTTGAAACTTTTTAAAAATTGTCTACAAGCACTGTACCAATATCATCCCACATTCGTTTTGCCAAACGAACTGCTTTTTTTCAGCTCCCGTACAAGGTAAGCCACTTGCCTTACCCGCGGTAGGTCTTTGTGGTATATTCGAGTGTGTATAATATTTATTTATGTCTGACTACCCACAATGGTCAAATTAGACCTAATCCTGCGTAGCAATGAAACCTCCGAATCTTATAAAAGGAGAAAGACACAATCAGAAGTTGTACTTGTAAAGGACTTTCTTTTGTACGTTTGCCTTTTCAATTTCTTTGTGCTTCGAATAATTCGGTTTCCATAAAGCTAAATAAGCTTAAACGTATTTAAATGCAATAAAACTAGTGTAGTTTTAGAATTTAAAGCATGAGTTTTTGGACGAACGAATTCTAAAACTGCATAAAGCGTTGTCAAGATTTGTATAAAATTAATTTACCTCTAATTTAAAGGCCATAAATAAATGTTTCTTTACTTGTCATTTAATTATATGATATTTTAAAAGTCTTCTAACATCACTGTCCAGTGTCCTATGATGAGTCCTACTTATTACTCGAAAAGACCTCTTGGAAATGATGATAATTCTAAACGCTGAAGTGGGTAAGATATTTTAAAAGTCAATGTCGCTTTTAATATCTTACCCCATGCTACCATTTCAGGCACACGACCCATTTATTTGACGTTCTACATAACCGTAATGGTCCTGAAGTTGTGATCTAAAAGTAAGAACTAATAAACATGAAAATCAATTGGTCAAGTAAACGCAGGTGAAATAGCTACTTACTCAGAGTCAGCAATCATTTTCTTTGACAGCCATGGCTGAAAACACGAGACGAACAAAGTCTGAAACAAATCAGAAATCAAAAGTCAGACAAAAGTTCATAGTTTTGTAACTCGCATCGTGGTTTGGACCATACCTTACCATACCTTACTCGACAAATTACGTGAGGTGTTTTTTTTTAATTTTTGACCCCCATGGTGAGATTTCGTGAGATTTTATTCAACCCCCCAAATCTCACGTGAGATTTTTCAAAATGTGGGTTTCTTACGTAAACGTTTGGTTTGACAGTCAGTAGATTTTCTTTTGAACGAATTTGCGAATGATCTTAATCTCGCTCATTTACTTACTTTTTTTTCTTTTTTTTTAAGAGCAGATCGTACAGATGTAGGACATGAATATTTAAGGTATCTTTTTAGGATCAGTACCTACAACATAGATATTAGTACTCTATTTCAAAGTGCTTAAATGGAGTTATCGAATATAATACATCTATACATATAATAAAACTGTAGAAATGACGATTCTGTACATTAAAGATATTCAAAAAATAATAAGCGGAGGGTGTCACTACATCGCTATACAAGCCAAAAATGTGGTCAGTTTTTTTGTCTGTCTGTCTGTCTGTCTGTATGTTTGTTCCACTATCACACGAAAACTACTGATCCGATTTGAATGCGGTTTTCGCAGATTACGCTTAACATTAAATCTTAAGCATCATTTAAAATGGACTAAAATAGTATCATTTTGTTGAGAAAAAAAATACGTGAGATTTGCCGAGACCCCCCCTAAACACCTCACGTAATTTGTGAACGCCCCCTTACTAACATTTGTATATCATACTGCAGTGGGCACAGTGCACAGGCCGTATCTCGCAAGACATATTATTATGTACGACCAGCGGAGCGTGAGCGGCTTTATGGGGTCATTAGACAGACGCCATACTTTTGTAGCAATTAACCCGTGAAATAATCGATTGTTTCTTGTGGGGCCAATTTGACCCGTCTACGGTATCTGTCACGGTCGGGTTGAGAAAGAAGCATGTTAAAATTATACTGTATCGATTAATGATAAAGATATCTTCAAAATCGTTGTTTAAATAATAACGGAAAATGACTGCTCATTTTCCATGTGTCGGCACACATCGTCTGGTGGTGATCACAGGTGAATTTTTTGAGGTGATCTTTCTTTCGTTGTGTGCTATATATGTGACATTCTTATTTATGGCAAGCCTTACCTACTATGTATGTATTGTAGGTACGTACCAGGTACATACATATTTTGTAATTACCAGTACAAAAATAACATTATGACAACGAAGTACTTTTGTACTTAACTTGTTTCAGCAAATTGTGGACATTGAAGTTGAGTGATTATGAGTGGTACTCAATGGTCCGCAAAGTAAGGTAACCGATAACTTATAATATCTATGTCTACACCGAATAATCATAGAACCGTATTAAGTAACAAAACAGCTTCTTGGCTACTTGATAGTTGATACTGGCTATTCGGTATCAAAAAACTAAGTACCTACTGGCCAGTAAGAAATCGAGCAGAAACTTTTTTGACTCGAATAAAAACTTTTTGTCGCAATTTTTTCAGCGTGGTGTTAAGTATCAAATCCTCTAAGCACCGGAAGTGGCGTTTTTTTCCTGAGTATATCCGATAATATTTTTTAATTATGGTATACAATTTCAGATTTATTGAATTTGTACGGTAGACAGTGTACATGTTTCAATCTGTCAGCCTGACGAAGGTACGAAGTTACTGACGCGTGCCGGAACTCGCTCATTTACTTACTTTTTTTTTCTTTTTTTTTTAAGAGCAGATCGTACAGATGTAGGACATGAATATTTAAGGTATCTTTTTAGGATCAGTACCTACAACATAGATATTAGTACTCTATTTCAAAGTGCTTAAATAGAGTTATCGAAAATAATACATCTATACATATAATAAAACTGTAGAAATGACGATTCTGTACATTAAAGATATTCAAAAAATAATAAGCGGAGGGTGTCACTACATCGCTATACAAGCCAAAAATGTGGTCAGTTTTTTTGTCTGTCTGTCTGTCTGTCTGTCTGTCTGTCTGTCTGTCTGTATGTTTGTTCCACTATCACACGAAAATTACTGATCCGATTTGAATGCGGTTTTCGCAGATATATTTGACTTCTTCCAACTTAACATCTGGTGTATAAAAAAAAATCCCCCCACCCCTCTAAAGGGACGAAAGAGGGGGTCAGATTTTGTATAAGACTTTCGCTTTAACACGAAAACTACTGATCTAATTTGCATACGGTTTTCGCAGATATATTTGCCTTCTTCCAACTCAACATCTGGTGTATAAAAATCACTCCCCCTCCCCCACCAAAGAGAGGGTCAGATTTTGTATTAAGTAAACTTTTTTCTTTAATGGACTTACTTTATATTAATAAATGTAAAAATGTTTTTCCAACTTAACATCTGGTGCTACATAACATTTTTCCCCCCACCCCTCTTAGGGGACAAAAAAGGGGGTAAGATTTTGTATGCTGATGAAGTAGAAACACTTTAAATGGCAAAACAACGTTTGCCGGGACAGCTAGTAAGCAATAAAACAGTATTATTCATTCAGAAAACCTCATATTATATGAGTAGAACATTTTGAAACTGAATGTATTATTAATTTTACAACCCGTTTACCCTAATTCTAATATTTTTAATAATAAACAACCGCTTGATTTCTAGTTCGAGCAAGTCTTATCAAACAGCATTATAGTATCCGGATTTGCTCAAACAAATCGTCGCTTCGCGTGCGATACCGCGTATGAGCAGTTGGTAAATACCGCGTATCTGCTTTTTGATGATTTTACAGGAGGAAGAAAAAACTAAATGAGATATTCAGTTTTTTCTTCCTTTTTTTGATGATTTTACAGGAGGAAGAAAAAACTGAATGAGATATTCAGTTTTTTCTTCCTCCTGTAAAATCATCAAAAAGCAGATACGCGGTATTTACCAACTGCTCATAAGCGGTATCGCACGCGCAGCGACGATTTGTTTGAGCAAATCCGGATACTATAATGCTGTTTGATAATTTGACTCCTATTACCGACTGAACTTAACAGCGAGTTCTTTGTACTTTCCTTTAGTGGTTAGTAACGTAAATTTGTTCGCAATTGGCTTAGGTTTTGTGTAAAGTCACTTACGCGGTTTTGTATTAAGTAAATACAAAATAAGTAGGCTTTATATTAAAGATACGCGGTTTTGAAATCAAACAAATCAGTAAAAGGTTGCATTTTTTACTAGAAAAATCAAATATTTTATATTTTTTTACACTGTAACCTATCAAAAATATGATGTGTTACTTACCAAATTCATTTTACAATATTATAAATTCTTTTTTTTTTGATATCCCAATTTTTCATAGATTTTTGACTTTATCTGATAGAGATCATAATAATCATTTAAAATAAAATAAAAAAATAAATTATTACATAAGTACATACTAAAGCCCCGCTAATGAATTCCACGGACCTGAAGAAAAGGTCCCCCACCCGGAGCACTTCTTATCAGAGGGTCGAAGGACAAAATGAGTTTGACGCTTAAATGTAGGAACCACAGTAGCTGCAGCTATACTCTCCAGAGTATAGCCGCCAGAATCCAGTCTGTCGGAGCTTAGCTCTGTACGGTGGTTCAATATAGGCAGATTCCTTCACTAATTTCGTAGTAATAAGGCGGGCATTAGCCGGGTGGCAGCTACTCTTCGCAATGTAGCGGTGAGGGTTACCAGGAGGTGTCATACGGTCTCCTAGGTGGCAGCTATTGCCCTAGCGGGTGATCCGTCGTGGCAGCTGGTTACAAAGGTCTTCGCCAAGTTGCTTATCCTCGTTCCAGAGAGGACGTCGCGGCCTGCAGTGGGAGTTCCGGAGGGTTTAAAGGCAAGGAACGCAGCCTCGAGGCAATACAATCGTTGGGCCATAGAGTAACGAAGATAATGAGCTATTCTCTGTTCTGGATCGGGAGTGTAGAGGCGTAATAATTATGCGAATCTCCAAATTTCTATGCAATTGGGGCTCCGGGTGAGGCTGGGAACCTACCTGGCTTAGCTAGTCCCGACGCCGAAGGGAACTCTACAATTCACCGAAGCGTTTCCTTATTTTGGTGGTAGTCTGCTCCCTTTTGGAGAAGACCATCCGGTCGTGGAGGGAGCCCTGTGTTTGACAAGCCCAGAACATCTCTCCGTATACGGCTGAAAGCAAATAAGTGAGGCTGGAAACCTACCCGGCTTAGTTAGTCCCGACGCCGAAGGGAACTCTTCAATTTGCCGAAGCGTTCCCTTACTTTGATGGTAGTCTGCCCCCTTTTGGAGAAGACCGTCCGGTCGTGGAGGGAGCCCTGTGTTTGACAAATCCAGAACATCCCTCCGTATACGGCTGAAGGAAAATCGCAGGTGGTTTAGTGGGTAGGATTAGCACTAGCAGTCGACCATATCCCCGGGGTGCTTTAGCTTAACTGAGATACTTCCCCAACCTGGTGATCATATTTTGTCGTGGCGATTAGTTGCCATTTGCCGCCTGTATTGTCAAGGTGAAGATATAATGATCACATGACGTAATCTTCCTTGATCTTCAAAGCAATGGCAATGGTGGTAAATTAATTGAAACATTCTAGCTTGAATACAAAACATAATATGAACAATATTAAACAATAATTAAAATATACTTACGTGGTGGTTTATCTCAGAAAAATAGTTATTTCTAGGAACACTTACTATTTTCGATATATTTTTCTTGCCGCTGTAGTAAATACGCGGAATTGCTTCTAACTTCCGGCCGCCTACTGTTCCGCGGTATTGTTTCGATGGCAAAATGTACGTTTCTAATTGAATAATTTAAATTCTGTGAAGCCTAATATAAGCCAATATGCGTTTCGAATCGCCTGGCACAATATCTCAATTTTGCGCATTTTGCTGTTACGTGGTATTTACCAACTGCTCATACGCGGTATCGCACGCGCAGCGACGAAATGTCATGTACTTACGTTGGTTTAACATTTCATGTAGAACTGTGATACTGGTCTGTCGGCGACCCTACTCTGAAAACAATGTATTGTTACGACAATGCCGAGATCTTATCATTAACGCAAATCTCGGCATTAGCAAATCTCGAATCTGTTACAAAGCTGACCATTTTTTGGTTTCATTGTTACCGTATTCCGTACTGCATATCAGATTCTGACGTTTCAATGCGAGCTGTCAATCTGACGTGTATTTTTTTTCTCAAACAGATGCACAGAAGTTATCGCAAAATCCCAAATCCATGCACCAGAACTAATCATATCCAGCGCATAATGTGTGTTTGTATTGTTAATATGTTTCTTTATGGATCGCATTACTAACCTATTTCTGGTATAAAGGTGAGTTTTCACGGGTTTTTGAGTTTCAATGCGACCTATATTTTCTTTGTTCGTGGTGTATTAGGGTATGTTTAGCTACAAGGTATACTTTGGTGTTTTGTATTTTTTATTTACCAAGGTTTTTAGCATGTAACTTTCCATGTTAAAAGGCTGTTCATCGGCACCTTGTACGTATAAACGAGAATAAAGCATTAATTTTAAAAGCAAATATGTACTTCGTGAACATACCATTACTTATTTGAATTATTTTTATAAAAGCCTGGTTTTACATTATCTCACAAAAACACTGAACCTTTTTTCAAAAATTTTTTTTTAAAAATGGTTCGGTGTTCCTGTGAGGATAGTGTTTATCTAGAACTTTAGCTACTAAGGGCCTGTTTCATCACTTCCTGATAAAGTTTTGAATAGGCTATTCACAACTTTTTTGACAGATTCTTCATACTTTAACTGTCAAGTTAAGTGGTAGATAGCCTATTCGGCACTTATCAGTAAGTGGTGAAACAGGCCAATTTTGATCAAAATCCGGCATACAGTTTTTGCATGACGTCGAAGTTAAAAAAACTTACAAACTTCCGCTTTTATAATAAGTACTAGATGACGTCCGCAAGTGCAAGTTTATTGTGCGGCAACCGTATATTTTTCCAGGATAAAAAGTATCCTTTCCCGGAACTCAAAGTATCTGCATACCAAATAACAGCAAAATCGGTTCAGCGGTTTGGGTGTGAAGATGTAATTGACAGACAGACAGACACACTTTCACAATTAAAATATTAGTATGGATTTGTATGAAGTGTGACCACCGCAAAACTCGTCAGGATCTAATAGATAAACCTCGACTAACCTTTTCGTTTCCCGGTCATCAAATCAAAAATCCCGAACAGAAACACCGTGCGAGTTGACGAGTGATGTATCGATTGGGGCGGTCGTTTTGTTGCGATCGCACTAGGTTTTTGTGTTGGCGGTCTGACCGATATACCGGATTTATGCGTTCCTAGTACACCGTTTTTACTTTTTTTAGGAAAGCTAATACGTGTGTAACCTGTCAATTCGCCCGCGCGTTAAAGGTTAGAAGGTGATGTTTTCTTGATTTTCTTCTTAAATTATCTGTGATGCATGTAGTTCCTGTAGTACGAGTATTTCTTCTTCTTTTTGTTACCCTCCTTTACATGGACAATACACAATTAGTATGAAAGTATGATTTCATATATATTTGCGTACACAGCCTGATACGTCAGTAGCGAGTACCTAATGGCTAGACAGACGACGACCGATTGTTTAACTATTATATAACTAATAACGCCTATACAGAGTATGGATTTTTTTTGTAAGGCTAAATAATGTGTCACCCCTTAGTTACATTCTTTAAATCAACATACTTTGAACATAATGGCTCCAGCGTAGATGTAAAGTAAACAGATAGATTCTAGATGAGGTTCGTCGGTTTACGTAGCTCGGGGAATCCCGGCGGAGTGCGGGCGCGGTGGCTTCTGATGTCACCGATATTATGTGGAACCGCACCATGCATCGACTGATAATAGACATGGCGTTATAGTGTACTATCGTCTATCATAGAAATTCATTCATTCATTCTGGGCAGAGGAACTATGTGGTCGGGCTTTTTGTCAATTCAAAGTTATTTGTCGCTGTTAAAATGTTACGTTATAATGTTAACTGACCCTTAGTTCTGATTTTTATATTCCACGAAACATTTGGAGAATACAAGTTCTGTATAATTTGTGCGTATCTTTCCGTGGCATCGTAACATCCAAACGGGTGGGTTAATTTCAATGTTTTTTTTTGTTGTTACTAGCAATATTTTATAGGTTTCATCTGGTATCATCATAAAGTATAAACCTGTTCACTGCTTGAAAATTTGAGGTACTTGTAACTTGTTAGAGTATTTTACAAATACAAATACAAAAATCTTTATTCACCATAATAATTTTACAAACATTTTAACAAATAACGGTCCCCCAAACTAGGCGAGGCCTGTCTTATGGGGGAGTTTAATTGCGTACAGTAAGTATCGGAAGTTTCTTAATTTTCTTAATTTACCTTCTATATAATTATTAATTATGAAGTGTCGTATCTGTTAGATTTGTAATTCTACTGCTTATCTCGATTGATACTCGCAAGTTTGTCAGGCTCCACCGCGCGAGCTCGCGCCATTCGCAATAACATTATGCTAACGCGCGGGAGAATTCCAAAAAGAATAGAACATTCTTGAAAATGAACTATTTAGATTTTTTAGTTAGAAAAAGAATGTTTTAGAGAAATAGTAGTGTATTTTTAGAACATTGAAAGATGTATACGAAACACTTAAACAGATTTTCTTATACGGGAGTCATGGCATGACAGTGCAAAATAATAGGTGACGGTCTTCGAATAATAAAACCTAAGGAAACGTAACTCCCATACTAATACAGTTTTAAATTTGATTCCATTCGAACTGTAATGTAACGTCAGCCTTTATACCGCTCAAGGCCACCTAAATATTGCAAAATATGTATTGAAATGTGTACCTAAGGTACACTTTTTTGACAAGTATTTTGGAGCATGTTTTTTGACGGAGTTACTCTTCCTTAGTTTTTATTATTCGTAGGTGACGGTGCAGAGTTTTTCTATTCAATACGTAAGTAGGTAATTATTTTTCTTACTTAACTTGTTTAAGAAATTCGTTTATTGCGCGCTAATCACAATTAAAATCGAAATAATTATTCTGTTTCAGAATGCAAACTATTTATTATTATCCTCAAAACTTTATAAATACATAACGATAATAATAGTATTTTAAAAAGATAAAACCGACTTCAAATTTTTGTACGTAATTAAGAATTAAAATTCTCTATCTCAAAAACTACTAAACCGATTTTGATGAAACTTGCAGTATTCCCTAAGTTGAACAATACCTAGTACAATAAAAAAAGAATCACCAAAATCGGACTTGTGGTTCCGGAGATATACGTGCACAAACATAAAAAACATACATACATACATACATACATACATACATACATACATACATACATACATACATACACTCTTGAAATTTGGCACGTTTGTTCATAAGGTGTCATAGATTAACATATAAAAAAAACTGGGCAGTTCTGGAAATATTACATACCTTTTTTTGAAGTCGGTTTAAAAGCTTGCCTAGCTTAGGTATGTATAGCAGAGCTATGCACAGCCCAGAAGGTCATGACAAGATACTCCGACCTATCACAAACGAAACATAAACCATCAAATACTCGAATTTTCTTCCGCGAAACCTTACGATATATTTTCTTCCGTACACATCTGCAATTTCCACCACCTCAGCTGATCACGTGATCAGCGGAAGCTCTCAATCACGCCCGCCTGCAGATAAGACGACACCCCCCGGCACCCCCCAGCACCCCCCGGCCCAGAGGGTGTGAGAGGAAGTGGCATTTGGCACGCGCAATTGACGCCACTGATAGGATCACACGCTGAGTCTGCATGCTTATAGTGTAAGAGACTACGGGACGAAAACTGAAAATATTTTAATAACCACATAATATCATGAAAATCAAACTTTACGTTGCTGACAAAATTATAAAGTAAGTGATCCATAATTAGCGAGCTGAGACCGCTAGGAAGCCACAAGCATGCGAGTCAAGGTGTAAATCACTACTGGAGCTCAGTAACGGTCTGTGGTTGTGTTTCTAAAAATGGTTTTATAGAAACTAAACGACGCGATGGTCAAAACGCGGTTTTGGAGGTGCTCGTTTGGCGGTGTCGGTCAGCAATCTTAGCTCGCTTTATGGATTACCAACTTTTCAACTACGTAGTACTTAGTATATTCCGTAATTTAGTATTTATTCGTTTTATTTTTTTGTTAAATTCTAAGCAAAAATGAATATGCTATCAACCAATAAAGAAGAAGAACGACTCTGCATACGTTATTTTATCAAGCGTGGTACCTACCAAAACTATAGTTACAATATTGTGTATAGTTTAGTCCCCGTGCTCCCAGTCTACCCGGAATGCTTGGCCGTGGTTGGGGGTAGTTACCTATCAAAACTACAACTATAAAATTATGTATATTTTTATCTGCGGGCTCTTAGACTGCCCGGAATGATTGGCCGTGGTCAGGGGTAGCTGTTAATCATCAAAATTTAGGAATTAAATCTGTGTAAAGTTTAGCCCGCGGGCTCCCAGTCTACCCGGAATACTTGGCCGTGGTCGGGTGTCGGCCGCGAGCGCCGCGACACCGCTTCCGATACATTGAGCCGATACTTTACGGCGGTGCTCAGATGAAAACCCCGGAAAATCTTGTGTTAGCCTTAATAACTTGAAAAAGCTTTTCTTTAATATAATACGGTATCACCATACTAACATTAAAAATGCGAAAGTGTGTCTGTCTGTTACCTCTTCACGCCCAAACCACTGAACCAATTTTGCTGGAATTTGGTTTGGCGATACATTGAGTCCTGGAAAAGGACAAAAGGATATTTTTTCTCCCAGAAAATCTACGGTTACCGCGCGATAAACGATATTTGGCGTAACAGATTTGCGGGCGTCATCTGGTTAGTTATAAAACTGTGTATCTGGGTGCACAGTAGTGCACCCGCCGAGACTAGCTAAGCAAAGCGCAAGGGCACCATCCTACCTTTTCTCGAAGTGTTTCGCCATTTTTTTAACCTTCATAGAATTGGTTTCCGTTGTAGCAGATAGTTCATATTTTCAGGATATGTTGGCTGTTTCGTTACTTACTTCAGATCAGAAACTAAATATTCACCTTACCTCCACGACGGTAGCGAAACAGCGAAGCCATACATACTTACAGATATGTAGAAACTGTTGGAGTTAGGGGCGATAGAGTTAGGCCGCGTCGATTCAGAAGCTTGGCTCTACATTAGATCTGATGTATTTTTCACAGGACAAACCTTTTGTGGTCGCCGAGGTAATATTTCACATGAAATGTTTTCGGTGGGATTAATGTATTGTTTGGATACTTCGTCCGCGCTCTTGGCCGATTTTTTATACGAATATTCCACTTCATAGCGCGAGCGGTCCTAGACATTTAGTAGGCTTCAGTACGATTTTGCGATCGAACAATCGACTTGAAAACTAGCCAGCCAAAAAGTATTGCCTTGTATTAACAACCTTGTTATCTTTGTGACCATCTTTTACCAAGTTATAGCATAAAATAAAGGGTTTTTAATAGGGACTTGAATTTTTTTTGGACGCACCCTTTCACTTAACATCGAACTGATACTGCCAATTTATTCTGTAGACATAACAGTGGCGTGGGGTGAAAAAAAATAAAGGTAAAGCCGGACCAAAAAACGGCTAACTCGTGAATAAGCAAAATTTCAATTCTTGTAAAAAAAACGTGCAATAAATTACATACCTGTATTAAGTGTGTTAGTTTACCTTTTCCATAACTACTAGGGTGCTTTGCTTGCATTGTGTGCGTTGCATGCAGTGTTAGTGTTGTTAGTATTCACCACCTTCACTATACATGACATCACTGGTATTATATGAACAGTGCATGTCGAGTATGATAAAAGTGGCTTTAAAAAAAGCCGTTTTAAGCACACGTCACTCACACTCACACACCAAAAATAAGTGAATCCTGACTTGCCAGTGTAGATGTTTGTTACTCAATCATGCAAAAACTGGATTTAGATGAAATTTTGCATGCATCCCATGTCAAACATGGAAAGGAACATAGGCTACCTGTCTGAAGTCCACGCAGACGAAATCGCGGGCAAAAGCTAGTAGCAAAGAAATATCAGCAGAAATACGTACCTAAATGTTTAATTTTGTTATTTGTCGTCTGTCGTCGTTATTTAATATTATTATAAAATATAATAGGTAATCCGTAAGACAACAGTCAATTTGTACTAATGCTGCCATTTCTCACCTAACCGTGTCACGACAAATTACAAAGTAAGTAAAACAAACCAACCTTTACGATGTAACAAACAAAAACACAACACAACACTTGGCAAGTAAAATTTCACTACTTTCGATTCTTTTAAACTATATAATATTACAATCAAGCTAGCCCACTAACTTAATAAACAAAATTTTGCATATTACAATAATAACAGTACAAAATGAGTGCAAATTAGCGCGTAATATAATTGTTTATGTGAATTGAAATGACAGCACGCGCCGGTCGGCCGCTGCAATTAGCTCTGTTGTGATTGGACGAAATCTTTTAAAGCGAAACATGCGAAACTAAACCTTAACACATGACAAATAAAGACTAGGTAGGCTATGTGGGATCGGCTTGTTGTTCGACAATATCGACGAGTCGTTTGCATGTAGTAGTAATGTGTATGTGTGCGTGAATTTCATACATTTCAAATGTTTGGATTCCCGATGTTTTGAGCGAGTTCCCCGGCCACCGCCGCAGCACACGCGTTCTGAGTGCGATCGTAAAAACGGGTATGTGTGCGTTTGCGTGATTTTAAATACATGGCGAATTATTTTTATGAAATTGTAGGAAGCGGAGTAAGCTATGATTATTAATAATAAAAAATGTATATATTAAAATTGGCCAAGGTAAGCCGGTAGGAATCGTGTTCTATGGAGGCTTCGCCACTGAGACATAACATTTTTATCATAGTGAAGTAAACGAACGAACAACGTCTGCAAATCTTAAAAATTTACTACAGAAATTCGGAGTCGGTGGCCACTGCTTTAAGAGAGTTAACTCCGATTTTCGATCGTAATTCTCGCCCTAGTAGATAGGCAGATTGGTCATGATTATGGATTATTTTTGGCCACAAGCGACACGTTACAATCGATTTATTGAAGATCCAGTTTGATAAGCGTGTTATCTCAAAAAATGGACCAGTCGATTGAGACGCCTCGTTCGTGCGATTTAACGCCTCTAGATTTTTTTCTTTGGAGCTGTCTCAAGTCGTAAGATAAGTCAACGACGTTGGAAGAGCTCAGAGCCAAAATTAAACGCGAAATAGCCGAAATGTGTGGCCGGCTCATAAAAAATTGGGTTCAACGAATCAACGCTGCAAACGTGCCTGCGGTGGCCATAAGAGCGAAGTTGAGTTCCATTAACAAATGTTTTCATTGTACTGCACAATCCGATACAAAAATTTTTGAAATATCTCAAATTGTTTTAATTTTATTTTGAAAAAAAGTTGTAAAGTCCTTAATCGAAAACCCCTTATTATGTTCTTAACCCCAGTGGATAAAGACCATTATTTTTCTACGAAATATTTTGAATAGAAAGAGAATCTTCTGTATGCCATGCTCACTGTTAAGCCTGCTGCATTATACGAATTACAAATACTGCAGTCCGGCAGGGATCAACATTATTTAAGGTTCCGGTAACGAAAACATTAAAACAACTAAATCTATTGCAATGTGATTTATTTCTGAGCCCACAATATAAACGACTTAACCCGTCATATATATGTACTTACTATAGCAAATGTTATATTATAAAATCTTTGATACAAAACATTGTCTTGTCCTTATTCATGT
Organism: Polyommatus iphigenia; assembly: GCA_963422495.1. Lineage (NCBI taxonomy): Eukaryota > Metazoa > Arthropoda > Insecta > Lepidoptera > Lycaenidae > Polyommatus > Polyommatus iphigenia. Next base: position 9,007,029 of record OY730187.1, read on the forward strand.
ACAATCATGAATAATTAACTTTTATAGTATTTTTTAAATAAGCTTAGCTATCTTGTAATACGAAGAGAATTATTTCCTTTATAAATTGAACCTATTGAGTATGAAACTCAATAGGTTCAATCTATAAATATGTTTAAATGTGTTAATCCAGGGTATCAGCTAACTTCATACCAAATGTTATTATAATCGCTCCAAAAATCGAAATCAAAAAATCTAAATAGTTTTTATTCAGAGTAAATTTTGTAAAAAAATTACTTCGTTACTAAGGTGCCTACCACCGGTTCGGGAACTAACCCGGCGAGAAGAACCGGCGTAAGAAACTCGCAGTCGTTTAGACGTGAAGAAGTAACAGACATACAAACTCACAAACTTTGATTGCCTTTATACTATTAGTGTGTTTTAAGTTTCTAAGACGTGCTAATGAAATCTTACTTTACTTTTTGTCATACTCCAAAAATCACAGGAACAAATTATTGGCTATAAGCGTATTTATACTGAGGAGATGCTAGAATAGAGCGAAGTCACATCATAATAATATTATGGTGGTGCAGATGGTGCAGGTGGTGCAGGTGGTGCAGGTGGTGCAGGTGGTGCAGGTGGTGCAGGTTGGTGCAGACTGCAGGTGGTACAAGTGGTGCAGGTGATGCAGGTTGGTGCAAGTGGTGCAGGTGGTGCAGGTTGGTGCAGGTGATACAGGTGGTGCAAGTGGTACGTGTGGTCGCTGAAGGGCCCATCTCCGGGGTGGATTCTCAGCTTGAAATTTAGTCGTCCCAGGTATGTTTGCAAACGTAGTACACTTTATAAATTATGTAGAGTCCACAGCAGACGGCAGCTACTCCTAAAAAAACGTAGACCGATTCTGAATCGCCAGAAGAACCGCCTTTAGACGCATTAATGCCTGCGCGCATTACGACTCTTGGTAAATGCATGATACACTGAACGTCTTTTAGTAAGAAGTAAGAATTGAAAGTTTCGCGGCCGGTCGGGCTCAGCGGGCGGTCTTGGAACTGTCGAATTTCGCTACTGCGAGGCCTCGGGTAGCGCGGAGACGAGAACGATCACCCGTAACGTACCTATCTCGTCTAATATACTCACTCGTACGTACAATATTAAATTTTACATTAGTCATCATCCACTACGTTATTTTAAACCGATTGTTTAACAAAATTGGAGTTAAAACAAGGCACCTTATCGGCCAACGTTTCCGGGAAATGAGTGAGACAGCGCGAGCGGTAAACGGGTACCTACATTTTAGTTACAAAATTAAGTAAAATATTATGAAGAGAATTATTAGAGATGATCCATAATAATTATTATAGATGTGCCATCATTTATGAAATCATTGACCTTAAATTTGCTTTGGCACACAAACGTTCCTGAATATATTTTTTTAAATTGATCGAAAGGTTTTGAATGCTTTCTGGGATTTTATTATAAAGGCGTATGTAACATTACCGCAAACCTTTTGTGGTCGTCGAGGTTACGTTTTACATGAAATGTTTTTGGTGGATAGTTTAGTCCGCGCGCCTAGGTAACCCGGTAGGTATGCTTGGCTGTGGTCGGGTGTGCTCAGATAAAAATCCCGGAAAACCTTAATAAATTAAAAAAGATTTTCTTTATAATGCGGTATTCGGTAGTAAGATGGCGAATTGTAGCTCTACCTTCCTACTCTCTAGCTAATAAAATAATATTAACCTAGCGTTAGCGTATTTAAGTATAACTTACACAGAGCCAGTACTGGCTGCCAATAAGACTGGCAGCCAGTATTGGCTTGGTATATGCCGCGTGTGAACAGTTTTTCAAGCCAGGCCAAACTGTTCACACGCGGCATATGACAAGCCAATACTGGCTGCCAGTCTTATTGGCAGCCAGTACTGGCTCTGTGTAAATTATACTTTACTTCTATTCAAGAACCGCTGTCTTTATCTGTCCTAATGAGCCAGACTATACTAGTTTTGAATGGACTTTTAATTCTCTGCCTGCTTGACAAATCACTACTAATAATTAAAAAAAAAACAATTTTAAAAGTCCTTGGGTACAGTTTTGTATCTTCGTTATGATTTCAGATGCAATCTTAGTTATTTAAAGGAAGTATAATTTAACGGTATTCTAAATGCCAACGTCAAAAACGTTCTGATTAGTCAAAAACCCAAAAATGTGTCGTTTACACATGGGAAAACTATTTTTCTGTTTGAATTTTGATAGGATCCAAACTGTAATAAGCTGTATGTTGGATTGAAATACTGTACTCTTACTACCGTACCATACTGCATTATACAAGTACTTACTGCTCATAGTCGTCAAATTTAAATGTTTATATTAAAATTTATTTAATACAATAGAGAGAATTACAATTACAATATTTCAAACTAAATAGAAAGCGCATCTTACATATTTCGCTATAATTATACTATACTATTGCAAATTATGTAATTATGTCGATTATAGGTAATAATAAAAAAAATGACATTCGACAGGTTTATAAATAATATTATAAGTTAAAACATACAGCCGAACCTCCTTTATTTTTGGAAGCCCTCACATATGTAGATAATAATATTTTCTTTAACTCTGACACGTAATTACTGTTTCAACTTTTTGTTGAACCGTTAAATGTAACCTTAAGGTTAATGAATGATCAACAGCAGGCTGATGAGCCGTTAATTGCTGTGAACAACTGGCTCGGAATAAAAAACTGATTTCCACCTGTTCAACTAATACTCTGCGCACACTGTAGTCTATTTATTACTTTATTTGCCTTTTTTATTTTATATAATATTTATTTATTTTATTAAAATATATTTTTTGTATGAATATGTACTATACAGATTGGATTGGAATTTATTTAAATGTTATCTAATGTGAATTTTCTGGGCTTTAAATGGGCATTCCCTTTTATTTTGGCAAATTAAGATATATAAGATAAGTACGAAAATTTATATTAAATTTTCTAAAATATTGAAATTCTTACTAACCATTTATAGTCGATTTACCTACTCGTATTAGATAATTATGTTAAGATCCAGCGTTTATGATTAGGTACTGATTAGTATCATTTATTTATTTATTTATTTATTTATTTATTTATTTATTTATTTATTTATTTATTTATTTATTTATTTATTTATTTATTTATTTATTTATTTATTTATTTATTTATTTATTTATTTATTTATTTATTTATTTATTTATTTATTTATTTATTTATTTATTTATTTATTTATTTATTTATTTATTTATTTATTTATTTATTTATTTATTTATTTATTTATTTATTTATTTATTTATTTATTTATTTATTTATTTATTTATTTATTTATTTATTTATTTATTTATTTATTTATTTATTTATTTATTTATTTATTTATTTATTTATTTATTTATTTATTTATTTATTTATTTATTTATTTATTTATTTATTTATTTATTTATTTATTTATTTATTTATTTATTTATTTATTTATTTATTTATTTATTTATTTATTTATTTATTTATTTATTTATTTATTTATTTATTTATTTATTTATTTATTTATTTATTTATTTATTTATTTATTTATTTATTTATTTATTTATTTATTTATTTATTTATTTATTTATTTATTTATTTATTTATTTATTTATTTATTTATTTATTTATTTATTTATTTATTTATTTATTTATTTATTTATTTATTTATTTATTTATTTATTTATTTATTTATTTATTTATTTATTTATTTATTTATTTATTTATTTATTTATTTATTTATTTATTTATTTATTTATTTATTTATTTATTTATTTATTTATTTATTTATTTATTTATTTATTTATTTATTTATTTATTTATTTATTTATTTATTTATTTATTTATTTATTTATTTATTTATTTATTTATTTATTTATTTATTTATTTATTTATTTATTTATTTATTTATTTATTTATTTATTTATTTATTTATTTATTTATTTATTTATTTATTTATTTATTTATTTATTTATTTATTTATTTATTTATTTATTTATTTATTTATTTATTTATTTATTTATTTATTTATTTATTTATTTATTTATTTATTTATTTATTTATTTATTTATTTATTTATTTATTTATTTATTTATTTATTTATTTATTTATTTATTTATTTATTTATTTATTTATTTATTTATTTATTTATTTATTTATTTATTTATTTATTTATTTATTTATTTATTTATTTATTTATTTATTTATTTATTTATTTATTTATTTATTTATTTATTTATTTATTTATTTATTTATTTATTTATTTATTTATTTATTTATTTATTTATTTATTTATTTATTTATTTATTTATTTATTTATTTATTTATTTATTTATTTATTTATTTATTTATTTATTTATTTATTTATTTATTTATTTATTTATTTATTTATTTATTTATTTATTTATTTATTTATTTATTTATTTATTTATTTATTTATTTATTTATTTATTTATTTATTTATTTATTTATTTATTTATTTATTTATTTATTTATTTATTTATTTATTTATTTATTTATTTATTTATTTATTTATTTATTTATTTATTTATTTATTTATTTATTTATTTATTTATTTATTTATTTATTTATTTATTTATTTATTTATTTATTTATTTATTAAACAAACTTATCTTCTATTACAGGATAACCCAATACAGAAGATAGTTATAGGAACTTGAGCATTACAACACAAATTTAATTACAACTTCAACAACACAATCATAGATGCTAAAGTGCGCTGAATCATACTACTGAAACGATTTCGATAAAATTTGGTATGGAGATATTTTAAGGCCTTAGAAAAGGACATGATAATAATGAGGACGTGAGTGGAAGAATCGAACAAGTAACATTTCGTAACATACGGACAATAACTCATTTTTTCCATAATTATTTTAATAAAACTTGTAACTTATCTACTTCATAACCAAGCTAATATATCTGGCTACACATATAATTTATAGTTTATCTATTTCAAATAAATTTTCCGGCCTTTAAGCCTCCATTTAAGCAAAAAAACGGGAAGTTTTTTCATGTTAATAACCTAATTCTTCCACTCACGTCTTGAATTACTTTCGAGATAGTTTTGATGTCAGAAAGGGTCATAATAATTAATAGATATAGAGATCTAGTGCGATAAATGAATGGTGCAACGATATTGCAGACAAATGCATCTAGAATTAAACAAAATAACTTGGATATTAAACAAAATAATTTTATTATTAAATATATCAAAGGATCTTAAAAACTTATATACTTCAATATTTTAATAGTCAATAATATTTCAATATCATATTTTCTAATCTAAGCTCACGTTAGGCGTTAGCTATAGTGTGTGCTGGCTCTAACACCACACACGTTTTATTTGTTTAGAGTAAACGCTATCATTAGGTTAGCCACAGGAGACGGTTTATGTCTTTATTGTGTTTTATTGGTCCATTGTATGCATATCATTTGATATCATCATTAGTAAGCTGTCGCTTATAAAAATAATATACAATATTAAAATGCAGACCGGCTAAACTGTATGCTAACAGGAATAATAACTATCTAAATATAACCTTTTCTGAAAGTAAAATAAATGTATACTTTCGTCACAATTGGTATAGTACCAAACGGTTTGCAGACTTTTTTATCAATACACAGTTAATATACCATGGTATACAGTGAAGTAAATTGTAGGCAAAACAACTTATAATTAATAAAATAATTGAATTATGATCTTCTGAAGATTTTTTTCTATGTAGTAGAACTAGGTAGAATCAGTTGCAAAGCGGTTTTTGTTTTGCGTGAAACCCCAGCTTAGAAAAGTAGGGATGTTGATGAAATTTTCAAAATGTTAGAGATAGATGGGTCTATGATTTCCTTTAGTTCCTGTCAACTCATTGAAATATAAATTCATTGTTTAATGTTTATGTAACTCATTCCCCTTTTAAAAACATCTCATTGCACATAATATAGTCTTATATAAACCAGGTGTTTCCCTTTAACCTATATTCCAACGACATAAGGCTCACTCTGCAGCCATACAGAGGTAATATAACGGTGAACAGCGGTCGCAGTGGGCGGCGGAGCGTGGCGCGGACACGAAACATTGCCTCACCTTATTGCCCGCTATTGGCCACTATTTTGTAGCTCCTTATCGGCTTATCTATTGATAGCTGAATTTGAGAATTTTTATTCCAAGGTCCATTCTACGTTGGAGTATAATGGATAGCAACGATTGCCTTGACGATTGCAAAGACATCATGCACAATCGTCGTCGATATTGGCTAACCACGAATATGCTCCTCTATATTGTTTATCGCCTGTATTGGCCCATCATGAGCAGTATATGATGTGGGACTTAGAAAAGCTATGACTTTAATATTTTTTACTGATCTTGCAACTGTACACAAATCTAATATAAGAAATAGAGATGCTTTCGAAGATTGTTACTATCCTACCGACTATTTCGCATTACGATACTCGTATATGACTATTTCAATCCTAATCCGCAAGTTGGAGTAGGTAAGTATATTTTTACTCTAGCGTGGTCACTGGTAGAATTGACTGATCGAACTACATAATATATTCAGATAGTAGATCAGATAGTAGCCAATCTACTTAGTAGTTATCTAATAATAGCCATATACCTTTGTCAACACAGATCTAAACATTAAGTTACCTTTATCCTAAATAAAATCAAAGATTTCTAATTACAATAAACATTTCCAAACAACAAAAATACTTCCATTTCACACATTTCGCCAACTGCGGCGCGTCGAGGTGAGTTCTAATCAAGATAATTAGGGGGACAAGTGAGAGTCAAAGGCGGACGCCGGCGCCCCGCAGTGCTGCGCAGCGCAGTGTAACGCACGGTTCATCAGGGCTGTCACTTATATTATAAAGAGTAGAGATTCATTTGTTTGTGGAATGGCATTGTGTATTGTTTTTAGTATCTAGAATATAACAAAGGTTGTTTTAGATTTTGGAACAATATTTCATTTTACAGATATCGACAGCATCAGCGCGGCGCGTCGAGGTGAGTTCTAATCAAGATAATTAGGGGGACAAGTGAGAGTCAAAGGCCGGCGCCCCGCAGCGCAGCGTAACGCACAGTAGTTCAGGGCTGATACTCATAATATAATAAAGAAAAGATTTGTTAGCATTACGGCTTCGAATAATAAGACATATTAAAACTTCTGGATTTTCATGGGATAAAGATATAAAATAGAAGGTAGGTTTCGTCTCAACACAAAATATTTTCAGTCGTTGCGATAAAACTTACAGTCCAGCTATCCAATAGTTAAAGAGTAATGCTTAGCATAAACCTACGCGACCACGCGACTGCGAAGCGGCAGCGTCAATACAAAACACACATTTGACAACTTGTCGCGTAGGTTTGTGCTAAGCATAAAGTATATTTGTAATGCGAATCTTAAAGATTATAAGTTACAACTTATGACGCATTATTATTGATTATTCATTACATACAAATTGGAAATAATAATAATTTTTGTCAATAATAGGTATCTACCAAAACTTTATACAACACAGCTTATACAAAGACACTCGAATTATCACCCTCTTCTGTGAAAAACCATTAATAAAATACACTCAACAATTAAAAAATATAAATCACTCTTTCCTAAATATTGCGTTGTAGGGGTGTGTGTTAGCGGGGTTTTGTTGGCGAGCGGCGATGCGGAAAGCGCGCGTCATTGTGTTTTGTGACAACCCTCGCGGCGACACGCCCGCCAGTGCGTTTACACGTTTATTAATATACGTACGGGTTTTTGTCTGCCCATAATAGGTACTGTCTGTGTTTGAATAATAATAATTAATAATGTGATGACTGTTTCAATGCTGCAAAACAGGAGATAATTGTTAAAATTGTATAAGCTAGGCTAGCAAATAAAATGTACCTAAATAAGTTTGCATTTCTACCGGGAGCTCGCATATGATAATTTCCTTTACATTATATTAAGTACCTATCTCTATTTTCTACCTAGGCTTAGGCAGGTCTATCTAATATAGATAGATCGGTGTCTACAAAATTAATGTATCTGTGTCTGTTTATCTGTAAAGATTCAATACAATTCAAAAAATTGTTGTGAATAATATTTTTATCAGTAGCCCGCGTAAAGTTAAGCATAATGAAATTCACGCCCACCGGAAAAATAGTCCACTTAAGTCGTCGTGAAAGTCGTGAAAATTTTTCCACTGTTAAATGGTTAATTTTGAAGAACGTTACTTTACCCTAAAAAATTTTGGTTGCGGCTCGACGCCCGCGACATCAACACCAAAACGTATTAGTGGTCCGTATAAAAAAAGGTTGAGTATCACTGATCTTCAGTGTAATTATTCCCAAATCGCGTTAAAAAATCTGAAAAGTCTGAATATTCGCTTAGGCCTACCTAGAAACAAAAACACGTGAAAGTCGATAGTTCCACTTTCATCACGACTCCATCAGCTAGAGCACTTTCCACCGGCTGAGCACTTTGTCCCTCCACTCATTGTTGTACCTTGTTGTGCTCTTGTACCCTGTTGTACCTTGTACCCCGTTGTACCCTTGTACCTGATGGGAGTACGAACTATTTCTTATGACAGCACAAACATAATAGCTTTGATGCTGCGGCGCCAGTGACGCCACCTGATGAAGAGAGGTTTTATTATAGCGCCAGCTCGGAGGAATTGGTTCGAGTAAATAATAACTTGGTCGCATTATGCAAAGTCCATGTTAGTTGTGATCTGTCAGCTGGGCGTGATATAACCAGACGAAATTACGTAGTCACGCCATAATGCGAATCAATGTTTCTGATTGTTCAATGTTCATGTTGCAGCTGAGACCCCGATTCTAGCATGCATATAGATTCAGCTTCCATCGTAATTCGTGTGCATTTACTCGGATCAAAATCGATATCGAGATGACTATTGACTTAACGTTTTAACTTTTCGAGTCTAGTTTATTACAAATTGAGCCGGCGCGCAAAGTGCGATATAGATGTTTAATGTTCTAATTATTTCTATCTATTATTTTAAAAAAAGCACGAAATTTTACTAGAATTCATTTCGTAGATATTTAATTTTGGTACCTACAGTCAGCACAGATACGCCATATTACAATATCGCTAATATTAATCCACGTAAAACCAACCTGCGCCAACAAAAACTTTAGTATATTTGCGATATTGCTATCGATTACTCCGTTTAATAAAAATGAAGGGGATGTCGGGCAAAATGGTGCCGTTAAAAAGCGCGGACTGCGAACATTGGAAATAATTCGGGCCGCAAGCCCTTGGGGTACGCCACGGCTGTTGGTGAAAGAATGATACATCATCAGACCATTAATAAATCACATATGATTCAATTAGATGTGGCGCGCTGGAAAAACGGTTACATTTGACGCCGAAGTCACGTTTAGGGGTAATTTGACATGATTGCGTCATCAATCAAATGCAATTGACATTAAAGTGCTGTGAGTTTGTTTTGTTAAATATTATATTTGAAATATTTCGTAGTATTCCTTTTTTTTTGCAGTAAAAATAATTTATGATTGCATTGCAAGTCTGACGGCTAACACTAGGTTTCGTTGCATACTGTACTTATTGTGTCACATAAAAAACACGCTTACACTAATCCAAGTTTTTTACAGATAATGTTATTAATGATGGCATAAATGTAGGTAGTCTAAATATTTTTATTTTCTTTCCACATAAATCACGATTCTAATTCCCCCAACCCGTCAACATCACATTTTTAATTCACAAAACAATAATTAATTTTTGCTAAACAGTAAACAATAGCCAACATTCCCGACATTTAAAAAATCACCAAGCCATATTTGTCCATATTTCCGCTTAGGTATTCGAGCACATGAGCTGGGCGCACTCAATAACTCATTGCTAACGCGAGGTGGCACAGAGGTGGCAGCGGGGTGGCAGTGAGACTCGTCACGTGCCAGTAATGAGTTTCACTCGACCCCACTCTCCCCACTATGGAATTTCACACCGCGCCCGCTTGATTATTTTGATTTATACCGTCACATTTTTTCGATAGGTATTATTTTGTATGACTAATATGTAGCTGTTAGATGGAATATAATATTTACTTTATTTCACTGCGTTGCGCTGAAATTACATTACAGAACCTACTATTCCATCTAAATCGGTTTAGTAGCTTTAGCGTGAAGGGGTAACAGACATACATTTTTGCGCTTATAAAAATAATTAGTACTGAGAACGTAATTTTCGTAGCACCTCTACATCGTAGGGCGTAGAGGTGCTACGAAAGTTCATAAATAAAAACTATGACTCAATACTTTGAGTCCTTCAATCTCTTTACCCACCAATATCGTTTTTAATCGGTGGTTTACGTGTGAAGGAGGAGACAAACAGAACCATATTATTATTAGTGTGGATGTTCAAGATTGAAATTAAAAAAAAAACTGCAAAAAATATTCGCACACAATTTATGATAAATACCAAGATGTATCAAAGTCTACTTCAACTACAACACAATTACCTAATTTTCGTAACAAATTATTTCTAAAAGTTCACTTCCGCCATTTTTCTACTTGTAGCACAAAGAAGTAAGCGCGATTACCGGATTACTATTTACACAATACTTTACACCCCGTAGCCATCGGCGGTTCATAGACCTAGGTGGTACAAGACATGACGAAATTATTTCATCGAAAATCGAGTTACACACTACACATTAGGCTTCCTTTTATAGAGAATAGATATTACTTTTAAAAAAAAATCGAAATTCCCCTATCACTTTCTCATGTCCCAAGCCCTATGTCCCCTGTCCCTTGTCCCCGTCCTTATCCCCAATCGTAGAGCGTTGGGACAAAAATAAAGGAATAATATTTATGGTAAGAAATAAGGCAATGGTGATACTTAGTTTTTTTTTCATAAAAAAACTTTCTACGGTATTATCGTCTACATTTTTTTCTTTGTATTATGAATACTGAATAAGTTTAATGATTATTATTGTCATAGAAGATAATGTTCGACGAATATTTATTAATATTATTAAATATAATAACTCCCCACACCGGTTTCGGTGACGGTGGCCTGTTTCATTGAAATCAGGCCAGTTATTTTATATTGCTCAAGTGTGTGCGCAGTACACAAGAGCACTCTCTATTCCTTTACTCTCATAACCCAGTGGGATGGATGACCGAAACGACTGGCGAGAGATCAGGCGCAGGGGCGACTTTTTACATGCCCATCCGACGCATGGATCATCTTACTTGTGAGACAATCAGGTGATCAGCCTGCATTGTCCTAACCAAACTTGGAAATAACATGTTTCCAACGCGGGAACCGAACCCACAACCTCCGAGTCAAGAGCCACGCACTTAACCACTGGACCACGGAGGCGTCAATATTATTAAAGCCACCTCTATAACTTTCCTCTATCTACATCACAACCGGAAGGATTCCGTTAAATTGAAGTGGGCAATTATGTATACTGGGCTCTTCACTTTTTATCAACTTTATGAAGCTTTGTGTCGGCCCAAAGTTTAGAAACATCGATTTACAAGTGCCCTCGAGCTTTTACGAAAGCTCCGCGGATCGCGAGCTTCTATAAGCTCCCCAAAGCTCACGGACCTATTAAGGGTCATTATTTTTGGCTTTTAACAATTATACTCTTCAGTATAATACGTTACAATTTAAAAGTGGATGAATTTGAAATGGTTAGGAAGATACATTTTCGTTAAAGAATATTTAATTCTGGTATAGAAGTTTGAAATTTTTTTATCAATGACGTAAAATTTTAACAAATATGGTCTACCGTCTAGGGCATTGATTCCCAAAGTGATCCAGGTGGACCCCTAGGGGTCCACGGGATCCCGATAGGGGTCTACGCTTGCGTGGAAGAAAAATGGGGGTCCACGAGTCGTTAAGGGGGGTCTATAAAATTAGGTGACCCGAATTGACTTCTCCTATGAATATAGGCAGATAATATTATATTAGCAGATTAAATATTACAGAGCGAGGAGATTTATAATAAGTAAAAGTGTGGTAATTTTTGTGTTACATAGCTACAAAACAAGAAAATATTTGTGTTTACTTTTTACCACTTTGAAGTGGAAGCTTATTGAATATACAGCAAAATGCTTAAAGTGGTCTATGAGAAAAAAATGTTTGGGAACCTCTGGTCTAGGGCCTAGAATCTAGGCTTACCTAAGTGCGCTTTATACGAAACTTAAATACCTATGTGACTATAGATAAGCGGGCCAGCAAATATACGTTAATATTGTTGTTATTGTATAATCTATCTTATGCTATTCTCCTTTTTGTGCACTTTTGAAAATTTTAACTAGGTAAAATAATATACGAACCAAGTTGCAGAAAATATTGAGCACTTAATAATATAATAAAAATAAACAGGTAAGTAATTAAATATAGAAATTATAAGACACCGCCATGACAGGTTTAAGCGGGCGCGCCATTTGGCCACAATTAGCTGTAAAGGGTTGGCAGCCCTGTTTCCGGTAGACATGTGCTGGCAGTGGTAGAAACGTTTAATTGACTATAGCTGTTTCCGTAGCCATTATGATCATTGATCGTCTTATAATCGAAAGAAAAAAATGTTGTAGGGGCTGTAAAATATGTCTAGAATTTAGGGTAAAAGTATGTTATAATATTTTATCTTTAGTCCTTGTTACATATTATTATAGCGGACAAAACAGCGGGACAACCCTGAATCGCGCTATCTAAGTGTTATGGTTTCTGAATGTGGCTTAAACAGTGCCTATAGCTTTTAAAAATTAAAGCCACAACGATCTCAGAAACATGTCAAACATCCGTGCTACAAAATTTTGTAACATCAATGCAGCACCGCTCCTATATCTTTCAAGTAAAAACATATTTTCAAATGCGACAAACGACAATATTTTTTATTCGGTTTATAATGTTATCTTTGTTGATAAGTCAAAATCAATATATATTTAACAGACATATCCAAGAACGGAGCTGCATTATTGCATAGTTTAGGCTCAATTTCACCACCGACTGTTTGTTAATGCTCGAATTAGTATCACGTTACCCCTTTCGTTTTTCATATTAATGAAAGAGAAGACATGACATTTTAACAAGCATACTAACAGCTACGTTGGTTAAATTAGGCCTTAGTAAAATTGACGCACAGCTTGTATCAGTTGTGAGTTGTGACGTATAATGAATGCTGTGGTCTGTGGCTTCACCAGTCTCACTCGACCGCCAAAACCGCGGACGTCCCATACTATGAAGTATAAACACAATACAAATATCACACAGAAGAGTGACGTCTCCTTGAAATCAGAGTAACTTCGTCTCCTAGAAATCTAACTCAGTCAATTCACTTGACAATGTTGATACGGAAAAAGTTCGCGCGTGAGTCGTTACGCTCCAATAAGTTTAGCTACTCTCAAGTTATCTGAAATCACGCTAATGTGTGAGTGCGCCTGATTTGAGAGTTTATTGGATAAAAATGGTCAACTGTACAACAATATTACTAGAAAACTCCCGCATCTCCGCTACGCCAAAATTAGTTTATCACGTGGGAACCGTACATTTTTCTGGGATAAAAGTGTCATACTTATGTCCTTTTCTCACAAGTATATCCACACCAAATTACAGCAAAATCGGTCAAACGGTTTGGGCGTGAAGACGTAATAGACAGACAGATAGACAGACGGACAGGCAGACAGACAGTTAGACAGAGAGACTGACAGACAGACTGACAGACAGACACAACTTTCGCTTTTTTATAATATTAGTTTGGATGAAAAGCTATATGATATACCTACATGTACGACTAAAGATTTAAAAAAAGTCCTGCTATGATAAAATGCAAAGTTGTTTATGAATTTTAATAAAGCTTGAGTAAATTTGCACCGATTTGGATAGCAAAAAGATTTAAAAATGAATACCTACCTAATATTGTATCCATATCTTAAGTTTTTATTTTGATTTTAGCTTACGCAGAACCTCGATTAAAGAAATGAGTAATTAGTAAAGATGTGCCGATCATGACTTTGGCCGACTAGCCGACTAGCCGATTAGTCGGCTGCAAAGAAGCCGACTAATCGGCCGACTAGTCGGCAAGCCTATCATGGTTTCAGAAGTTTCCGTAACGCTTTTTTACTGCTGTTTCGCGGTTAAGTCGCACGCACCGTCTGCAAACGTGTTTAATTCGAGTACGATACTTTATTTTGTTTCTGTCAATACAGTTCTGATTGAGTGTGATATGAACACTTTATAAATGATGATCATCAAGGTTTTTCTTAAATGTAATTTCAATACTTAATTGCAAAAAAGTGAAAAGCCGATTAGTCGGCGCATTTTGGCAACTATTCGCCGACTAGTCGGCACATCTCTAGTAATTATTAGTAATACAAGAGAAAAAACTTGCTAACTTCAATATCAACTTTCCGAACTAGTGCAACTTAATTTTTACAAAGTAAACCTGCATAAATAGAAAAGTTACGAAAAAAAATGTGTTGTATAATTTTTTACCGACGCAGCCGCAAGAAACAGTCGTTAAATTTAGAAAGTCAGCGACTCAATTACGGCAATAAAAATAATATTGTACGTAAACAAAACTTCAAATGTGCCGGCAGCTACCGAAAGGTTTTGTACAACCCTCGGAGCATAACAATGCGTTTGCGCACAATGATTTTTTTTCTTTTTTTTTCTTTTCGGCTCAAAACATTGGCATTCGAGCATTGTGTCATTGTTCACTATTTACCGACTTTTGGGTTGCATTCAAGGGAATGTGAATAGCTGACTTGACGACTTCATTTTAGTCGAAATTAGGTTGTTGTGTTTTGAAAGCCCGAAAGCAGAAATATGGGAAAGAGATAAGCAAAATTATTATTATTCCTGAGAATATAATACTATATTTAAAATAGGTTCAAAACTTAAGAGAGAATAAAACAAATCAGCATAATAATATAATTATTACTTGTTACGGCCGGGACACAAAAACATGGCACGACGTCGTACGACGTCGTACGGCGCCGTGTCGTGGGAGTCCACGACGCGCGTCGTAAAAAACCACGACACGACGTCGTACGGCGTCGTACGACGTCGCGTCGTAGAAACTCACGTAGAAATTCAAGATGAGTTTCTACGACGCGACGTCGTATGACGTCGTGCCGTGTTTTTGTTTCCCGGCCCTTAGATATTCTCTGTGTGACTGTCGGTAATTAGGTTCGAGTGTTGATGAAGTAGAAAATATTATAATTTTGAAATAATATGTATATATTTTTGCTTTACATTTTAAGGTGCTAAAAAGTAAAGTTAACGTGTACACGTTAATTATTAATATAAAAAACGAGTGATTAAGTTTTTCTTTACAGATGTCTAATTTAAGTAAGGAAAGGTAAAAAAATATTGAGATAAAAATATAATATAAGTAAAGTAAGATTATAAAGCTAAATAATTATGTATGATAAAGTTTTATTCCTTGAGCGTACGACGTGTCACCAAAAGTGCATATTATTTTTAATTTTATTGTTTTTTTACTATTAAAAACACTTGCTTAGATTTCATACTCAAGTGACTTAAATATTATTATACTTACATATTATTTTATTGAAGACTTATTACGTTTCCATTATTATAATATCATTCCGGGCTTCGATTATAATAATATCATGAGTCATAACTTAAGCCTAACATAATAATATTATTATTATCTCTACTAATAACATAATAATATATTAACCAAACATAAGCGTTAAAAACGTTGTTTTGATTGCAAATTAATTTAAAGGAAATCCCTAAGTCACTAACCACTAAGAAGTTATTACTAATAATAATAATATTAGTGATAGTTTCTTTGTTTCTAATAATCATTTCTTTCCTTAAAAAGCCGGGTACCATCGAAATTCTCATACATATACAAGTACCTAATACCAAAATCATTTTCTCATATGAAAATATTTAACATGTTTGAGTTATTTTTCAGCTTAAATTAATAGTAATTATCTAGGTTCCTGCACAAAAATTTACTAGTACAAAATATTTTATCACAAAAAATGTAGTAAAATACTAAAAAATATATAAATAAATAGTATATTTACTACACAATATACTACAAATATATTTTTTAGTATTTAAAAATACTAAAAAATATTTTTTTTGTTTAAATATTTTGTAGTAAATTTTTGTGCTTGGTACTTACTATTTTAAGCTGAAAAATAATTCAAACATGTTAAATATTTTCGTATGAGAAAATGATTTTTCATTTTGGTATGTAAAATCATTTTCTCATACGATATTGAGAATTTCGATGGTACCCGGCCTCATAAAATATTAAAAATAAATAATTTAATTTTAATTGACAGCTGTGAGCTGATATTATTATCAGACCCAATTTGTTTATAAGCTAAAATTATCACACAATTTTGTCATTCTAGACTTAAAATAGCTTACGATAAACAATAATATTTAATTTTTAATAAAAAAATCTGTGTCAAATCATGAAAGTCACAATAAAAAGTTTAGTTGCATAGTTGTGAAAGCGTGCGTCAAACACGTTTCAAAGCTCTGCGAAGTTTGGCCGAAGTTTATTCGCCCCGCCCCCCGCCCCCCGCCCTATCGCCGTCCCGCTCGCACACCGCAACTCAACTCCCGGACTTTGATAACTCTTGAGACTTTTGTATGCAAACTTTATTATGATTTTACTTTTAATTGCAGTTTTGACTTTTGATTACTATTATAGCTCGGTAAAGTTTTGATAGTTTGCTAAAGTTTTAATTACTTATTTGATTTTATTTTTTTTAATTTTTAGCTGAATGATTTTTCTGTTCAGATGATTGCGATCGAAATGATTTTTCACAGTTCAAATAAAAATATGGAATCATCGGCAGTGGTAATTTGCACGTGTCGGACGGTAATCCCGCGCCGGCCCGCGTTCCGGCCAAATGAACTGCCACCCCGCGACGCGAGCGTTCAATTCAAACATGGAAATCATAATTTTTCATGAGCTCGTCGATAGGTTTTCGCGCCGGCCGCGGTTTCCCGCCGCCCCGTGGCCTAATTACCGCCGCCTCGCGATACGTCACCGCGGTAATTCAAAAAAATCCACCCCTCCCTTTCCCGCGCGCGGCGCTCCTCCGGCGGTGTCCCGCTCCCGCGAGCATTTTTATAAAAACGCAGAAACAACCGCAGCCGTCCCGCTCGTTCCCGCTGCGGCTCCGCGCCGCCCGCACCCGTCGTCTCCTTCCCGCTTTTTACGAGACGCCGGGGCCGCCACCCGGGTGGGGGCGGCGACCGCGCGAACGCAAAATATTGACCATCGGAAAAAGTCGAGTCGCAGTCATCAGTCGAGACCGAGTCCCCGCGAGCACGCGTCTCTCGCCCTCGCCGCGCGTCGTCGATCTTCGGCTTGCGGTTCCCTTCGCGCTCCCCTCCCGTCTCGCGCCCAACAAGTGGCGGAGCCGGACTCACATCGAATCCCGCGTCCCGAGGAATTACTTCGAAGTTGCGCGCACTTTCTCGCGAGTTGCAGCGCGATCGCGTGTTCGGAAAACTTTTGTGTCTGAGAACGTGTAGCCTGTGGATCAGCCGGAGTCGATGCACCTGCCGCACGCGCCGCCGCCAACCATGACGGACGTGTACACCCACATCCACGAGTACTACCGGCAAAGCCACGGCGACCTGGTGCAGACGGGCTCGCCGGCGGTGCTATGCTCGGCGCTGCCAGGCCACTGGCGCTCCAACAAGTCGCTGCCGGTGGCGTTCAAGGTGGTCGCGCTGGACGACGTGCAGGACGGCACGCTGGTGACCATCAAGGCGGGGAACGACGAGAACGTGATGGCCGAGATGAGGAACTGCACCGCGGTGATGAAGAACCAGGTGGCCAAGTTCAACGACCTGCGGTTCGTGGGCCGCAGCGGCCGCGGCAAGTCCTTCTCGCTGACCATCACCATCAGCACGTTCCCCAGCCAGGTCGCCACCTACACCAAGGCCATCAAGGTCACCGTCGACGGACCTAGAGAACCCAGGACTAAACAGAGTAAGTTTATTTATTTTACGTTCTATGTATGATTTCTTTTTTTTTTAATTTAGATTAAGTATACAGTTTATTTTTATTACAAAATAATTTAATTGCATTTTTACCCTAATTTTATTTTATTTTTAAAAGAAAAATATGAAAACTTTAAAAAGTACAGCTTACTACTTTTTGACGGGATTAAGTTCAATTTACAAGCTCAACTAAAGTTCAAAATTACAAACTTTTAAAAGTTACTTAAATTATACATTTATAACATGCTGCAGAAGCGCTAAAATTAACAAATCACTTTAAGTAACACTAATTAATATAGAAATGATTATTTTATTCATGAAAATCATCAATCCTAAAAATAAGCCTCAAGTTTTATAAAAATTTTCTTTACTAATATTGTAAACAACGTCAAAAACAAAGGTAGAGCAAATCTCTACTAATAAAGAACTTTAGATCAGCAAAAAAAAGGAGGACTTTTTAAAAAGTAAATACTAATAAGCTAACATAACTTATTACATCTTCATTAACTATGTCAATTACTTTTGAAGTACCCAGTCTGAAACTTACTTAATTTCTAGATAAAGGATAACTAAGAATGATAGATAAGAAAATAGACTTGGATAATAATGAACTCTTTATAATTTTTTTAACACGAAATTACAAAATTATTGGTAGGCACCTAGCATCTATAACTATCTTAATAAAAAAAGGAAAATTATGTAATATAGTAATATAAATCCTAGAAATAAGATAAAATATTTTTTAAAATGTGTCGTGAGGAGTTTATTTTTGAAACTTTTGGGGTTAGGTAGTAGGTATAGTACCTATAGCTATACGGATCTCGGTGATTCACCGATATAATAGGGTGAATGCTTTCAAAAGGGAAGCTGGTATAATGAAGTTTGCCACTTAGGTTATGTTAATTTTTGTTCATTAGTAAAAATGCGTCCTTATTAACCTATTGTAGGTAGTATAAGCCCTTTGATTGTATACACGTGTAAATAATCAAAGTATAAGCCTATAAAACAAACAAATTTGTAATGAAAAGTTTGTTTTCCTATCATTCTTCGTTATGATTTGTTATTTACCTTCCTACTAATAAACAATTGTTATCATGCTTTAATTCATGAAGCCCCAAGCGGCCACATCCGGCCGCGATAACGATGAAAAAGCTATTGTGTCTCGTTTTGCCACGACTGATGGGTTAATTGTTAATTATCTTCATTTAGGATTATTTTTTACTTCCGTATCCTTTTTTCTTTCTACATTCATTCACCAACAGATTAATAAAAACACGATAAAAATTCACAAGTTTCATCGCATGTTTATAAGAATTCAAATTCGCATGCCAGATATTTTGGAGCCATAAAAAATATAATTTTAAATTTCGAATCTGGCTTCCCGCCAGTCCATCGAGGCCGGTGCGGTACATCATTTGACCACATTCGAAATTTAAATATTAGTCACAAACGATTTGATAGATCGTAAAAGTAACATTCGTTCTTTATAAGTCCTAAAATGAGGAATGTATCTTCAAAGTGGATTTATGGTGGAGCTATTTTGATGCTGGTTTCTGTGGTGTGCCAGAGATTTCAAAATTATAGGGATTTTGACGTATACTTACATTTATTGAAATGTTATTTAAAAGAATTTTTGAAGAAAATGTTACGGCTTCTTATTGAATGTGATGTATCTATATTTATAGAAAGCAAATCTTAAAATTTTAACTTTAACTTCAAGACAGCCCCCAACAGTTGGACAATTTTGGACTAATTAATATACCTCGTCAAAAAAATTATACAAGTTTACTTTGACTTACGCTTCTACTTTTGTTTTTCGATGACTTACATCAATGATTCGATGATGAATGTTGATTCTGTCATACTATTAGTAACGTATTTACCTTCATATTCACATGTAGTTATAAATACTTTATACCTAATTATCACCAACATAATTTAACCTTAATAACCTCTTTTCCCACTCAATTTCAAAGCTTCAAAACAATTAACTATAAATATCTCTCGAATCTCAAAGAATTCGGGTAAATTTTCTACAAGGCGAACATATGTAGCGCTCAATCTCCCAGACATTAATTGTACATCCCCGACACATCCAGAAATATCTCCGAAACGAAGCGTATTTTGACGTGCCGAATAAATGGTTATTGGCTTTTAACTCTTAACTCCTCTTAATAGTTTGGAGTTAAACATTATAATGTTAAGTGTGAAGATTTAACTGACAAAGAATAGATAATTAATAATAATCAAGCGATAAAATTAGTTTTGGACACTTAAGGGGGCGACTAACCCAAAATTTTCGATTTTTTAATTCATATTTTGCATAAGTACCTACTTGAAAATAAGCCCAAAATTGTTGCATTTTCTAAAATAAGATGCTTATGCATTATATTTCCAAGAATTCGATCTGAGCAAAAACACGATATCTTAAAATTTTCGCGATAGAAAAAAATCAAAAAGATGCATCTAATTTTCACGAATTTTTCGTTTATTGCCATAACCGTGCATTGAACTAAGTTAATATTTAAACACATTGTATAAAATTCTATCATTGAGAAACCGACTAGCGGATTTTGAAAATGTTATATATTTATGGAGTTACTGAGAAAATTTTATTATATACTTATTGAAAAAAAAACTAATATGGCGATGAATCCGCGTCGTCCTTTTTCACCTGGCATTATGAAAGACGGGCGTGAGTGTGAAAAGAGAAGGACGATGTTTGATTTTTCGGGTTAGTCGCCCTCTTAAGAACTGACAAATATGTTGAAAAATTTTTGAGGTGTCAAATAGTTAAGTATCATCACGTTATAATATTTTGATGATTTTTTATTATTTAAGTAACAATTATTTTTATCTTCCCGTGACAAAAATAATAACGAATTAACAATTACATAGATAGGTACACACTTTAGTCAGATTTTCATGTGGTTTTTCCACGGTCAGTCTCACCTCGTCAGTTTTGTAGGTCGAGTCTTAAAATGTCTTAAAATTCACATTTAATAATAATATGATTGTGGCTCATGGTTTCCATCATATTTTAATTCATCATCATACTCCGGCCTTGACGTCCGACGAAGAACAATTGTGATAACTGATGAGTGATGAGTTGATGACTAAAAATAAATGAATGTACAAGAGACCATTTAAAACGAGTCAATAAAATCGGCGCTCCACAAATGCCGCCGTGATCATAATGTTTTGACACCACAAATCTATTTTCGAGACCGTATGTGTAAACACGCACGCCCAAACTTCGACCGATAAAAAGACACGCGGAAAAACTAACATCCTAGCAATAAACATCAAAAGGATCATTTAAAACGATGTTACGGGCGTAAATTATGAACGTTTGACGCTTCTAGATTATAGCACAAAGTTTTAGATGAAGTTGTAAGATTTTAGCCGCTAACTTTTTAAATAGATCTATTTTTCATATTTTATTAAATTATTTGGATGTGAACGTTTAAGCAAGGTAGTTTCTATCACTTCGTTCGTTTTTATTTTACTTTTTTACTTCTTACATCACTATCTGAGTATGAATCCATCAGATTTGGCTACTTCTAAATTAAGATTTTAAGAAGTTCTGAGAAATAGGGTGAAACTAATGTTGCTATTATTGTTTGCCCAAATATATTATCAAAATCCTTGAGAACAAACGACGTTCATATGCGACAATCAGCAGCAGCGGTTACCAAGTTCCCCGATGCGGCCACGGCTGCGTAACAGATGTAAACAACCTCGGGGCCCGTCGTAAAGTCCGTTTGATCTCCCCGCGGGCCCCGCTTGTCCCGTGCCCCGACTTGCCCCAGCCTTCTATAGCCCCGGAGAATGTGTTCGTTCATTACTAATGTACCACATCCATCCCTCTCATTATTGTTAGGATTGGCTTAAAGCAAATCTTTCAAATTTGGAACAGTTAAATCCATTAGGATTCATGGGGTCATTCTATTTTTGAATCATAAAATCTAATACTTCTTTTGTTTTCTACTTTATCTGTATCTTGGTATTATGAAATTCCATAAACTTTTATCCATTAGTACTTCTAAGGACATTCTATTTTTGCAAAAAAGAAGTTTATTCTCCTTTTGTTTTCTACCGCGTCTTGATATCAAAATAAGAAATTCCATAAAGTTTAACGGTCAATATAAGCCGGCAATCAAATCGCCGAGACAGTTGTGGTATCTATCATAACGCGGAGTCTCCACCACTTAAGTTATGAGCCATAACCCTGATTCGTTTTAATGACCCATGCGTCTTTTACATTAATTTACGACGTGCGTTTGTTTCTTGTTCTCTGATGAAATGTTTATTGTCTTCATTCTTCAGCGTAATCACATTAGTCTTAATTTAAAAATCATTCAGACAAATGTGCTCTCTAGTCTGACTGCATTAATATTCCGTCCCGCATATGCAAAGGGTTGGGGAGCTGAATTTAATTGAATACTGGCATTAACAAATGGAGCGGGCCATTTCCGAGTTCCACATTTAACTTATTATGTACCAGGATGTCAGAGCTGTGAGGATTGCCGCGTGACAGCGCGCCCGTCCATCACGGACTTAATTTAAGCGCCGAATTTCGAAGCGCTAATCTCGAGCATAAAAATAGAGTGTTTTTCGTGAACAGCACACCTCTTAAGGTGCGATCAAATCGGCCTACTTAAAGAACATCAGACAATGTTAATTCAAAACAAAGTAGAGTGATCGTTAATTCGGTAATAAAGTCGATCCACCTGATCGGATTAAGGCTGTCGTAAAATCGAAAATAGACGTCGGCAGTGGCATCTTCAGTAGCCTATCGATTAAACAAATAAAAAGCGCAAAGGCAATGTGACGGTGGTCGTAAAAACGTATAGCACAGAGATGCCGGCTGCAGTAGTAAACCGAGTCGTTTTGTATACAAAACCCTTGTTATAGTCGGTAAACAGAGCCGTGTGTCGCCGCCTTAACGGCTTTTGTGATCATTGCGATTTCTTGCGGATATTCCTTGGCCGACCTCGTTTGATGTTCGCCACCCACGTCCTGCCTCTTTATTACCACACTGCAGGAAATGGGAGAATATAGCAGGAAGTTCAGATAAAGTATCAAAGTTTGTCAATCGTGGTCTTTGTAATAAGCACATGGCATAAAGTATTAAAACTTATCAATCGTGGTATTTTAATAGCGTAATCATGAAGTTCTATATTCAAAAACTTGTCAAAATTTTGGGGTCATTTTGTTGCTACGTGGAACCTTAACTAACGTATCTTTCCATTGTTACAGATTATGGATATGGTCATCCCGGAGCGTTTAACCCGTTCCTCATAAATCCGGGGTGGTTAGACGCCGCCTACTTGAATTACGCCTGGGCAGATTACTTCAGGCCAACGTTGCGAGAACAGTCCCCACTTGTTAAAGGTAAGCATCACTGGACTTAATATTGATACTAGATGACGCCCGCAACTCTGCTGGGTAGAAATTCGTTTATCACACGGGCAATGTACCGTCGAGGAAAGCGATTCATAGGCATTTGACGGACCTACGACATTTGGTCGGATTATCTGAATTCAATGTTGTGATCTGTCGGATAGGTTTGACACAATGCAACCAAATTATATAGGTCCACCATCTACCTATGAATCAACTTCTCTGATTTTTTGCTCAGAAACTATTCTATGTCATTTGCTATATTATGTCAAAGTATCTCCACATAAAATTTAATGTAAAAGTATTTAAGCGTGAAGAGATACACTGAAAGACATACATCCTCACACATATTTTACAACTAGATGACGCCCGCAACTCCGTTGCGCCAAAAATCGTTTATCGCGCGGAAACCGTTCATTTTCCTGGGACAAAAAGTATCCTATGTCCTTTCCCGGGACTCAAAGTATCTCCATATCAAATTTCAGCGAAATCGGTTCAGCGGTTTGGGCGTGAAGAGGTAACAGACAGACAGACAGACACACTTTCGCATTTATAATATTAATATGGTTTTTTTCTTAATTTTTATGCCAAAGGTACGGTGGTACTTTACTTTTAGATCACTCCAATAGTGTTTTCATTAATTGATTTCGAAATGTGTTAGAAATCGCAAGTATTCGCGCACCTATTCGAAAATGTAGTGTAAATAACAAAGGTGGACCGTGTTCTAGCAGAATCTGTTGAAGTTTGTTTAGCTCATCTGTTTAACGTTCAACTTCCGATCGACGGGTTATTCGGCATTTCGTAATTTAAAAATTCCCGATTTCGCAAACAACATTCGAAAAACATGCATGTAATTCGCCGGAGCCCCTCAAGGCCGGAGCGCAAAGGCTCAAATAAAAGAAGCGGCTCTTGAGCGCTGCAAAACAACACCGGTCCGACCGAAGCAAAACCACCCGCCGAAGTCCGCACTGGGGGCAGGGGGTGAACCTGAAAAGTATAAAAAAGCACCGCCTTCACGTTCGAGAGAGTGTGGAGTCAATTTTATTCCAATGTAGGCGACCGCGCCACCGGCCACTTTTTGTTTCCGACGCTGAAACGCGAGGAGCGTTGTACTCAAACACCTACCGACTTTTATTAAACCCTAGTTAGATTCGTTTTAACAAAGGGATTTGCTTAACTTTGACGTCACCGACCGAATCCGGGCGATATGCATTACGTTCCATTATTGCGAAATTCTTTTCTCCCGACCCCTTTCACATTAGGATTCGCTTAAAATAGAACGGAACTGGAGCTGATAAATAATAATCTAGATTCGAATAATCCTTTGAGCTTCGATCGGAAAAATTCAGCGCGTACGGCAAAGTTAAACTACTTGAAATCTAACGGTCGGTATCACCTCGATCGGACGCGACGACGATATTGGCCCCCACCTCGCCAAATTACCCCCTAGTTACGACCCCGCCACCCCCGATGCCTTTTAAAGTGGTCTGTGCACCATTGCTGCTGCAAATATAAAAAGTGCAAAAGATACGCGGACGCCTCCGAGCTCTTTGTGGCCCAATCTGCGCCTGCATCGAGTCCTTTTTATGTTCTCGTTTCTCTTACACTTATCGGAAATCAAAGCTCGTACGGGAGGACAAGAACTTTTGAGCGCGTCTAATGAAAATTTCACATTACGAGCTCGTCCGGCACAGATATATCCTTATCGCCGGTCCGGACTCCGGCCGTCCGGCGAGCGACGAGCACACGTGTCCGGCCGCGCGTGGCTCGCATCGCTAATGCGCCCACACCATGAGCCGAATTAAGTTCCGATGTCGTGTCGGGATCGTAAAGAACAACGTCGCGCTCGAATAAATAAATATTGCACCCTCACCCTCGTAATATCGCTCCAAAAAAACATCCCTTTCGGTGAAGCCGCCTTTAAACGCCTACAGATTGTACATTATCCTTAGTACGATTATGCACCCCCGTTGTCGAGGGACTTGGCGGAGTACCGGCGAGCCCCGGGCGGTCCCGGGGGGCTCGTCTCTCATATTACGCATCGGCAAATCATACAACAGAAGTCGTCACCCGAATTACGTATGGAGATTCAATAAGCTCACTAGATTTTTTTCCTTGTCACCAGGAGGACCGACGCCGATAACGACGCCACCGGTCGGGCTGCCGGGCGCCGAGCTGTTCCCGTTCCCGCCGGCGATGGCCAGCCTCCCGCCGACTGGTCTCATCCCCCCACCTGGCGCGTTCCTGCCGCCGAATGGACTTCTCCCGTTCCCGCCGCACCCGGCGGAGCTTGCGCTGAAAGGCCTACCCCAGGAGCTGGTACTCAAGAACGGCAGCAACCCGTACGACGCTCTGAGACATTTACAAAACAACATCTCGCCGATGGACACGTCGAGCGCCCGGTTATCACCAACGAGCAGCAGGCAGAGCGTCAGTCCACGAAGTATGTCCAATGTCAGCCCACGATCCAAAGCGGACTCGAAGTCGGAGGCGAACTCCTTACACGATGCGACGATATCGGACGAGTCGGACGATGAGCAGATCGAGGTGGTGAAATCGGCGTTCCATCCGGCGCGGCCCGCCAACGTGGAGCTTCAGGAAATGAAGCAGGTCCAAGCGGCCGACTCCACGGTGTCGGACCGACCACGACACAGGAACGAGCTGAAGGCTCCTTCACAGCGGACGACACGAGTTCTCTCCACGAGTCCGACGTCGACCAAAATCGGCGCCGACGGCATACCTACTGCAAAATCAGTGTGGCGGCCATATTGACAATATTGTGCTAGTGAATCCGCGTTCGCGGAGTTATAAATGTGATAAAACGAGCTTGTATATAAACTATGAAGATAAAATATATGTCAGATATTTATTAAGTAGAGAATTGGATTACGGTTAGAATATGTAGACGAATTTCAGCTGTTTAACTTACCTTTTCAAACAAAATGTTAAATTTTATGATTGTCCTTTTGTATTTAAAATTACCCCAGTGAATAAGGATTTAGGAATCTTTATGTAATACTTAAGACCAATAAAATTGTACTTCTTCGTTTGAGATAGGTAAAATCTTAAAATGTTTAGTTTTAATAATATTCCGAGGAATCGGGATCTTTCAATGTGATAATATAAATGTAAATAGCTACGAATATCAGATATTTATTACTAGATTTAGGAATTATAAGTAGAGATTGTTATTATAAATTGTTAAAGCTTGTCAGATAGTTTTAGAATACCAATCGTAAAAAAATAGCGCCTAATATGTTTTAATACAAATTATGTTTTACTGCAGTAAACAATGTTTTGTAGAATTTAATTAGTTGATTGCTAAAGGCGTTTGATTTTTTTTTGTTTCTCTACAATTTTAACTATTGTAAAAAATTACTGCCAATAACCGAACTTTAGATGTTATGGAATACAAGATTGTAGTTTAATAAAATTATGAATTTAAAAATTGACTGACTAAGTAAGGGGTCTCTCACCCCAACTCTGTGCATTGTAAATAGATTGTATATTGTAAATAGATTTAGTTTCTAAAATGCAATAGTATTATTAATGTGAATATGTAGAATGTAGAATATATTATACAGATGAATTCTTTATACTTGTTTACTTTTTATTGATAACCCATTTAGTAACAAAAGAACGCACTGTAGTCACAAATCATATTAATAAAAAAAAAATACGGATACAAATTGAAAATTAAACAAAAGATTAAAATAGTTACTTTAAGAGAATCAGGGTTAGTACTGTACTTTAATTCACTATTCAATTCAATTCAATTATTTTATTTGCCAGAATATGGTACAAAAATTATTATTAAAGTTATTAAAGTCAAAATTCTCAAGTCAACAAGAATTAATTACGCTTTGCAGAGGTAATGATATTTTTTAAAATTAGTTTTTAAACATACAAATAGCCATTAGTTAATTTTGATATTTGCACTAATGACTCACTGCTGATAATAATTATGACATTCTCAAAGACAGTGGACAATACGTCTGTTTAATAACCAACACCCACCCTGAAGCAACCGCACAGCATAAATATGCCGATAATAATAAAAATAATAATATTCTGGTCATCAAAATTATATTTTTACGCTGTTAACAGCATCCAAATATAATTATTACATGAATGCTTAAGCATTCGTGTACTAAGCCACAAAAAATTACGTATTGAGTAGATGATTTAGAATAAAAATGCATTCAAAATTCAACAAAAAAAAATTTGTGGGTTTTGTTAGTATTTTAGTTAGTATTTTCATAAATGCTTTACACTTAACCATTTATGAACAAATACAAGGATAAATTGCTTAACGAAAGAGCAAGGAACCTAATTGGTATACCTAAAGTTGGAAATTTTGGAAAAAAAACCTCATTTTGGTGGCAAGAAAATTGGTGGCATGCTCTTTCAATACTAGTACTTAGCCGTCATATAATTGTGAGAAATCTTTAAATGTTCGACAACTATTTCAAATTTGAGATGATTTTGAATTCTTCGCGAACTTAGATTTCATGATAGGTCTCCGCGCGCGGCGCTACGAGCGTAGCTACGAGAGTCGTAGCGCCGAGCGCGGAGTCCAATTATTATTAATCTCTGTTTGCGAATTAAGCCATAAGTTCCTTAAAGCTGAACTAATCTTACAAGAGTCACTAGTGCTATTATTTTAATTTAAACGTATGTGCCCCTTAAACATTGCGACATTTTTGCTTCAACATGGAAACAAAAGTACTAGGACCACATAAAGGTGACGCGGTGAGTACGGCGCGGCTATCAATTGTGTTTGCACCGGCCTGATCCGGTTAGCTGATTGCAGCCCCCCGCAGGCCTCCGCCCCCGCCCCGCGGTCAGCCGCTCTCCTCAAACACGCGCCCTGGATGTGGAGGCTGCTGGATACGGGAAAGTGGATATGACAAACATCGTTTTTCTACTTCATACACTTGGAGAAAGTGGATATGACAAACATCGTTAGGAAGGCTTTTGAGACCCTGGTAGGTTACATCTTTAAGATCAAGCTAATGCGGTTCTACTTATGCAAGAGTTGCGGCATCACATTATCACTCAAAGACATTTTTAATGATGACTGTATAGTTAATTAGTAATTTGCTTCAAACAATTAAGTATCTGTGATAGTGAATGAATTATGAAGTATTATAATTATAGTGTTCTAATGAAGGTTAATAATTTCAAATGCAAGTGTTATGAGTATAATATTATTATTATAGTCACCTTCTTTTAGTGTTTATCATGACATTATTCTTCCTTTCTATTCTATGAGGAGAAAAGGAACTTAAGTTTTTACCGTAATAAGAATATACTAGATTTTCTTTGTAACATCGTCACTCGAAAGTCTACCGCGACAACGGGAAAAAACTTTACGACTCAAAGTATCTCCATAAGGGAGATCGGACACGACAGACTTTTGTGCGATCAAAGTCTGCGGCTTCCATACAATCTGATGGCGCGCGCCATGCGGAATGTATGGAAGCCGCAGACTTTGATCGCACAAAAGTCTGTCGTGTGCGATCTCCCTAAGTCATAACCCATTCCATATTTCATCAGAATTGTATCAGCGGTTAAGCGTAAACAGGTAATAACTAATAACAGACAATCACACTTTCGCGTTTAAAATAATTATAAACTACTAGATGACGCCCGCAAATCCGTTGCGTCGGAATTCGTTTATCGCGCTGGAACCGTACATTTTTCCGGGATAAAAAGTATCCCATGTCCTTTCGCGGGACTCAAAGTATATCCATGCCTTTCAGCAAAATCGGTTCAGCGGTTTGAGCGTGAAGAGGTAACAGACAGACAGACAGACACACTTTCGCATTTATAATATTAGTATGGATAGATACCACACACTATACAGATAAAGTAACAGGTAGTCACATCCAGCGCTCATACACGGCTTTCAATGGCCGCTCCTCATTACGCCGGCTTTGATTCCTATCTTTCAGGCGTCTAGTTTATGATTCGCTTTTCGGTAGCGACTCCATACATTTCAGACCTATTTGGATGTATTAAAAAGCTGTGGCCAGACGCGCAGTGTTTGAAATTTTGCACGGCTCAATGCGCTAGTAATTATTCAATGGGATTTTTAGGCATGCAAAGGATTTGTATGTATCTTTGTGAGGGAAGCGGTAACCGCGAGCGGCAAAGCAAATAGGCTTTTAGTTCAAAGATCGGACTTTGCTTTGGTATGTAGAGATGATATTAATGATTTCAGCACAAGTTCTTATGCTAGAGTAATTTGTTTTTTTTTCCACTTACAGATTAATTACCTGCATTGTTTACAGACGTTATTATACATTTTGACCTTTTTTGTTAAGCGAGTACGTAAGGACAAGACATCATAATACTATAAACGTCTTATTACGCAGTGTGCACTGACCACACAACCAGTGGTTGTGTGGTCGGTGGCAGTGTGCATCTTTTTATACTTATGTGGGTTTTTTTATATACTACTTATTGTTACCTGTTGCACCTGTGGTCCTTATATTTACACGAAATGATACATACTGTAAAATGTACAAAGTGTAAAATGTGTAAAGTAAACTGTTACAAAACTTGAGACACTAGAAACAAGCAAGGATAGAAATAATAACTAAGACTGTCCTTAGTTGTGACTTGTGTTGTACAAAGATTTTATGTTCCCGCTTAATAAATATAAATACAGTACGTAAGTTTTTCTGCAGTGTAAATCCGAGCAGGTCCAGGCTAAGTGGGCCTATAAACGCACGGGCTAAGTGGCCTAAGGCCAACATCAGCCTCAGCGCCCACGGGCCGGCCCGGTAGCACATATCGATAAGATTTGCCCACGTGCTTTTATTGTTTCACCGGGATTTGCCAGCGATGTAGTATAAAATGTAGATACATTTTGAAAACTGACTAGTATTTTTTTAAATTAGGAATAATGAAAATGGATTCATGACTGCGATATAGTTTGAGAGACACAAATGATCAAATATATCTCTCGTAGCGTAGAAGTAGAGTCCTAATTCTAGTTTCACCCTTTTTCACTCAGATTATTACATACATACAATTAGTAAGTATACATAACAATACTTATGGTTCGAACTTTGAACCATGAGACAAGATTCAAAATTCAATGAACATAGTCACATTTAGCATAAACTTTTGTAATTCGTGGCTACGAGTTTGGGCTATATTAATATTTTTTCTTTGACATGATAAAGCAACACCTTCAGACAATCTACGAATAATATTATGACCCCCTAATCTTTATCAATCTTTTATCTGTATTAGTGAGTCTATTCTGAATCTATATAATAACATCATGTATGTAGTGGAAGACCCAACACCCCGATGCCCGGGGCGCCGGGCGGGAAAAATCCAAATGGAAACATTTTAACGTCCACGTGGACGGCTAAATGGACTCCCCGGTACTCCAGTTTAATTCCTATTTCAAAATTAGAATAATTTTTTAATTATTTAAAAATGGAATGAATTTAAAAATGCTTTTCTGTATATTATGGTCGTTCGTTTTACAGAATATGCTTTACAGATTGAAAAATTCACAATCAGTTTATCATTTCAAGTCGAAACTAAAATTAATTTTCGTTATATAGGATTTCATACAATTATTGAAAGTAAGACGTAAAAGAAACATGTTGCTTTAAAATTACTTCCTATAGGACAAATGGTAATTTGCTGTTATCTGCGAAAGAAATTCCCGCATTATCCGTGCAACATCCATACAATTAATTAGTCAGTGTCATTCCCAGTGGTCTACTCTATATCTGTGCCAATTTCCGTAAAAATCGGTTAATTCACACGCGTGATAATTGACCCGAAAAATTCACCTAATTCATAACCCAGCTGAATCCCAACGTATCTTAAAAATAAAACTTGCAAAAATTGAATTTGACGAAAAAGTCTCAAAGCGCCCTGTTTATTCGTTTCATTATGGGCCTGGTGCTATACAGATTTTTCTCCTGATTTCGGTTCGGACGGAAGGAATGAAGTAAATATTAATAATAAAGGAGGGTTTGCCTTCCAAATTACCGTAGCAGCGTGTTGTCGTCTCGTAATTTGACGTAATTTACATAGATTATGCCGGCTCGCTGAGTGCCAATCTCTTTAAGTGGCTTCCTCTCATTTTACGTTCCTCCACAGTATGGCGAATTAGCTTTATCAATTTTTTGCAAATATTTTACATTTTATTGATTGGAGCGTGAGTTATGATTGGAATTACCGTCTCATGTAGGTTATCTTAGATAAAGTCTAATAATATAATTGTTACTAGCTGTTGCCCGCGACTTCGTCCGCGTTAACATAGTAAGTAAGTATAATAATAAAGATGGATAGTTTCCCCTTTTTGTGGTTATTATACAAAGGGTAGAAACGGGACCCTATTTAAGCAAACGTCAAACGCAAATGTGAATAAACTTTCATGTTTCTAACTCAAAAAATTACGGACTTTCATTGAAACTTTCTACCCCAATTTCACCCCCTTGGGGGTAGAATTACCAGAAATGCTTAAATACGTATCCATTCATTTTTAATCAGTAGCACAATTATTTTTAACAAAAAATTAAAACCGACTTCCAAAGTAAAAACTATAATAACATCCTTTTAATATTAACTAAAAAGTATTAAATAATTTTTCCTATCTAATAGTGCCTTTTTCCGAATTCGGCTAAACCTCAACTATTTCTGTACTCAATCTTCATTATTTTGAAGTCGGTACCAGATATGAAACCAAAATCACCATATGTTTCCATATAAATTTTGAGGATTTCCCTCGATTACTCATGGATTCCATCATCAGGTCACCACTTTTGTGAACATGGTACCAAATTGGAGTGAAACCTAATACAACAAAACAAAAATTTTGAAAATAGGTTCACAAACGGCGGAGTAATCGTTGAACGTACACAAATAAAAAAATAAAAAATATCCACAGCCGAACGTATTATAACCTCCTCCTTTTTGGAAGTCGGTTAAAAATAAAGTTTCATGTTTCTAACTCAAGAAATGACGGACTTTCATTCAAACTGTCAACCCCAATTTCACCCCCTTGGGGGTAGAATTTCCAAAAACGCTTAAACACTTATCCATTCATTTTTAATCAGCAGTCCAAAAATAAACTTTCATGTTTCTAACTTAAGAAATGACGGACTTTCATTTAAACTTTCAAACCCTATTTCCACCCCCTTGGGGGTAGAATTTCCAAAAACGCTTAAACACGTATCCAATCATTTTTAATCAGTAGCCCAAACATAAAATTTCAAGTTTCTAACTTAAGAAATAACGGACTTTCATTCAAACTTTCAACCCCAATTTCACCCCTTTGGGGGTAGAATTTCCAAAAACGCTTAAATACGTATCCATTCATTTTTAATCAGTAACCCAAAAATAAACTTTTATGTTTCTAACTTAAGAAATGACGGACTTTCATTTTAACTTTCAAACCCTATTTCACCCCCTTGGGGGTGGAATTTCCAAAAACGCTTAAACACGTATCCAATCATTTTTAATCAGTAGCCCAAACATAAAATTTCAAGTTTCTAACTTAAGAAATAACGGACTTTCATTCAAACTTTCAAGCCCAATTTCACCCCTTTGGGGGTAGAATTTCCAAAAACACTTAAATACGTATCCATTCATTTTTAATCAGTAACCCAAAAATAAAGTTTCATGTTTCTAACTCAAGAAATGGCGAACTTTCATTCAAACTTTCAACCCCTATTTCACCCCCTTCGGGGTAAAATTTTCAAAATTCCTTCCTTAGTGGGTGTCTACTTAATAAAACAACTCTACTCACCAAGTTTCGTGGCTGTAACTTTAACAGTTTTTTCTCAGCGATGATGAATCAGTCAGTCAGTCAGGACATGTAATTTTATAAGTATAGATTATCAGTTATAGCATTTCATTACGCATCTACTTAACCATACTGGTATTATAAATAAGAAAGTGTGTCTTTACGCTTGAACCCCTACACAGTCATTTCTGAAATTTGATTTCCTGTGATTTCTTTTGATTAGTTTCTCAGAAAAGGCGTAAAATGTACTTAAAGAAAGTTGTGCCTATCAGTTTTTGTAGCTATCGTAATACAGACTGTTCTCTTCAGTTATTGCTACATATCAAAAACAGTAGTAGGTCTATACTCGATTACATAAAAAATCCCAGATTACAATTATTCATTGTAGCCTCCGGCA
Organism: Polyommatus iphigenia; assembly: GCA_963422495.1. NCBI lineage: Eukaryota > Metazoa > Arthropoda > Insecta > Lepidoptera > Lycaenidae > Polyommatus > Polyommatus iphigenia. The sequence continues at coordinate 9,040,640 of OY730187.1, forward strand.
CCCCGTTTTCCCGGGCTGGGTTTCCCGGGATGGGGAATTTACGGGGACCATAGGGCATAAATCAAATTTATCGCCTTTTTATACAGGCATTAAAATTTTATCGGTGTGATTTCTATGTCCACTCGACTCTGGCGACCCTCATCGTGTGACGTCATATTTGCGATTTTTGAGGATTAATGTCTAGGCAATATTGATATTTATGTCCGTATATTAATGACACGGATTTTGTGAAGCTGATGAGGGTGTTGTGTGTCAAATTTTATAAGTACTTGTGTTAAGTATGAAAATTGACTTTGTTGTGCTGAAACTGGTAGCAATAGAGGAATGAAAAATTATAATATTAAGTAAAGAATTAATTATTTTATAAAGGTACTATAATACATAATATTATAAATGATAGAGTGTATCGATCTGTCTGTTCGCATTTAATCATCTCGCAATCATATTTGCATTTAATCCTAAACTGATTTTGTAAGACGATTTTCAAGCCCTCGAAAAAGTCATTGTATAATCCTGAAAAAATGTATAATTCTCTTTCGATAAACTTATTCCAAATACAATGAAGTTACGGACAACATTTCGTATCGTAATATATTATTTTAAAATGATGGTAAAAGTTTAAAAGTCTAGTAACACAATTAAAATTATACTAGTGTTGCAGTTGCAGATAGAACTTTAAAATATTTGGGGTAAATCTAGCCACAAACACCAGTTGTGTCAGGTTAAACTTAAAACAATGAGAGAAAACAATAGACGTACCTTTCTTGTCGGCGACTTGAAGAGGAATATTTTATTGATGTAATATTTGTTGCATGTTGTAAACTTACCAAATGGTGCGCTACCGACTGAAGAAATGCCTACCTGCAAAATTGACCACGATGTACAACAATTAAAGACATGAGTGGAAGAATCGAACAAGTAACACATTTCGAATTTCGAGTAAATCGCGTTCAAAGTTTTGAAAAAACTTTTTATGATTTCTCATCACAAATCAAGTAATGGCTTTTGTTAATTGTATCATGAGGTGTAAATATCTTCCGTTTTTAATATTATGTTAAAAAATATATAAAAAATTCTCCATTCTAGGATAAATTAAGAAAAATGTGAAGTTATTCGGTTCCACACTTTTATATGCAACAAAGTCTGTAAAGACTGTTATGCATGAAGTAAACAATAAACATAAATCACTTTTTTTATTGAGATGAAACAAAACTCCATTGACAAGACAAGAAACTCACGGCCAAACAGACATAAAAGAAATTTGGATTATACTTTGGAAATTTAATTATTGGTATCCATTACTCAGTAAACGATTAATTCATTCTCCTCCATTACACATTAAAAAAAGTAATGAGTAATGTGAATATTCACATTACTCATTACAAAAAAAATTAGTAATGGAGTATCTTACATTGCCATTTTACAAAATAATGAGCCAATATCGGACCTTCATTGTCCATTAAATGCAAAGAATGAGTAATGTAAAATTTGTCCATTACATCTATCTATATATATAAAAATGGATTTTCAAATGTGTTAGTCGCGCTAAAACTCGAAAACGGCTGAACGGATTGGGCTGATTTTAGTCTTAAAATATTCGTAGAAGTCCAGGGAAGGTTTTAAAGTGACACGAAGTTCACCGGGACAGCTAGTTACTATTAAAAGTATTGTAAGTATAGTGGAAGACATCTAATTATGTTAGTAAAAAAATTATTAGGATGGTATAGTTAAAGAGTTTTTTTTTTGTTTTGATGAGTATACAAACATCACTTTCATGAAACTTGCCCCCCCCCCCCCCTGGATGAAAACCCCACGGCTCATAACCCTGGTCCTGGACCCCCCGAGTGAGTGCTCATTTTAATCAGGACGATGACATCTACAACTTGGCCACAATTTTTGTGGCCAAGTTGTAAAAAATTCCCGAATTCCCAATTCACGACATGGGAAGAAGGAATTTTCCGAAAAAAAAATCTCAATTTTGAGGCCAGGATCGTATAGAGGGGAAAAATCCAGGAAGAACAAGCCGAAGAACCCCATATCCAGGACAAACAGTTGCCAAGTTATAAGCACTCAAACTTTGACATTGACAGCTCGGCAACTGTCAAACGTCGAACAAAAGCGGCCATAACTCCGCTTCCAATAGGCCTAGAGGAACGGGGTTTCTTCTAACATCAAAGGCAACACCTCGGCTACCCCCTCCCTGAATTTGAACTAAATCAGAGACATCAATTTTTTTTTCTCAATTCTAAGGCCAGAATCGAATAGAGGAGAAAAATCCAGGAAGATCAAGCCGAAGAAACCCATATCCAGGACAAATAATTGCCGAGTTACAAGCATTCAAACTTTGACATTGACAGCTCGGCAACTGTCAAACGTCGAACAAAAGCGGCCATAACTCCGCTTCCAAAAGGTCTAGAGGAACGGGGTTTCTTCTAACATCAAAGGCAACACCTCGGCTACCCCCTCCCCGAATTTGAACTAATCTACTACTCTACTACTTTTTTATCTGAATAATGTGTACATTCTATATGTATACCTACTATTTACCCGGGAATACCCACTCTTTAAACTTTAAAGGATTGTGCATTCAAATCTTGTTAAAAAAAGACGGGTTGCACTCCGGGAGTGCCGGCAGAAGTGAAAACTTGATTATTAACGTTGTGCATTTTTTAACCCATTTTTTATGAAAATCGATTATTAAAAAATCGATTTTTTTTTAATTAATCGAAACCCTTACAATCGATTAAATTTTTAACCCATTTTTTATGAAAATCGAGTTTTTTTATTAACCGAAACCCTTACAATCAATTCGAGTTCGAGTTCGAGTTCGAGTTCGAGATCGAGATCGAGTTCGAGTTCGAGTTCGAGTTCGAGTTCGAGTTCGAGTTCGAGTTCGAGTTCGGGTTCGAGTTCGAGTTCGAGTTCAACACAAAACACTACTCTCCAACCGTCTTACGGTTTTTCCAAGGTTTTTCGATCAGCACGAGAATCTGACGCGAGTTTCACAGTTTTTACCCATCCCACAAAAGTGCTCAACGCCGCTAAAGAAGTTTTCACTTCAAAATACAGTTGTACTTAGTACTTTTTTATCTGAATAATGTGTACATCTATCTATAAATCTATAAATATATATAAAACTCAAAGGTGACTGACTGACTGACATGGTGATCTATCAACGCACAGCCCAAACCACTGGACGGATCGGGCTGAAATTTGGCATGCAGGTAGATGTTATGGCGTAGGCATCCGCTAAGAAAGAATTTTGATCAATTCTATCTCCAAGGGGTTAAAATACGGGATCAAAGTTTGTATATAATAATATTAATAATACATTTTAACGCGAGCGAAGCCGCGGGCAAAATCTCGTTCTATATAATATCTATGCCTTTGACCACATTTGATCAATAGAATAAAAAAAGTCGACATATTGCTTAAAAAAGTAAAATATTCAAGCGATCTCCCGTAATACAACACATATTATAATGTCTGTTACCCGCTTCTTGCATAGTCATTTGGACGAACCTTGTAACTTACCTGCTTCATCATCTGGCTAACTTTGTAAGTATACGTAAAATTCAATTTTTTTTTATTGCAAATCATTTTCCAAGTCCTAAAAGCTACATTTATGCAAAAAAACGTATATTTTCAAAAATGTTACTTAACTCATTCTTCCACTCACCTCTTCAATTATTATTATTACTAGCTTTTCTGTTTATTAGTAAATTACAAATGTTTTCTAATATTTTACGGAATTGTGAAATATATGAATTTTGACATAAGTTTTTAGTATTTAATTCAATAAAGTTTCGGTATCTAACAGCTTAGAAAAGTTTCTAGTGAGTATAACTTCACACAACGTATTATATTGTAAAGTAACATGAAGGTTACATCGAATAAAAATCTCTTTATGGCACATTTTTGTTATTAGAAATATACTTATCTGGATTAACAAAATAATGTATTGGTTATTATTATAAATTCACGTTTTAAATTCTAAACTTTACGGGCTTAATTATTTGCGTGAAAGCAAATATAATAACCCTCAAATTAGGTACCAACTCCCAACTCAATAATGACTCAGTTTAGTAACCCAGAACAATTGTTGCATCTCTATTGTTATTTAACATCAATGGCATCTAATAAAATATTTTATATTACAATAAGTTGTATACTCATTTAAACATTTCTAACTATAACAATGGTCTTTCCACCATAAAAAGGAAAAGGTATTGTGTTTTTAAATTAAAAATAACCACAAATATTTTCTACATTTACTTCGTAATTTGCCGCTGGAGTAAAACTAGTTTGATGACTGATAGGTATACACAAGAATATTTCCAGATTCCTTTGTTTGTTTGCATTGACTAGGCGTTACTGCACGGATTTTAATCCAATTTGGTTTCATTCGTCTATACTCTATAGTTATACCTTATAATTCAGATAAAATTAGCCTTTACACAGATATGCTACAAATACGCAGATGAATGATTAAAAAATAATCGGCCAAGTGCGAGTCGGACTCGCGCACGAAGGGTTTCGTACCGTTAGAGGGAAAGTTCGCAAAAAATTGTGTTTTTGTATGCCGATTAATATTTATTTTATTTCAATATTATTATTAATTATTTAAGTACTAATATAATTAAGGATTTTATGAATATTCCAAGTACTTATTATGTTGCCATTATTGATTAAGAGCAAAAAATGCCAAAAAAAATCACGTTTATCGTATGGGAGCCCCCTTAAATATTAATTTTATTTTGTTTTTAGTACTTTTTGTTATGGCAGCAACAGAAATACACAATTAGTGAAAATTTCAGAAGTCTAGCTATATAGACAGATAGACGGACAGACATCGAAGTCTCACTAATAGGCTCCCATTTTTACCCTTTGGGTACGGAACCCTAAAAACTGAAAGCCATACTATGTGGCTATGTCCGTTTCCGGGACTCAAAATACATAGTTCACCTTTAATCAGAAATTCATACGAAGCATTTATTATTATTAAAACTTACCACCTGAGCGGTTTTAGCGTGATTTGCTCTGTCCGTAAGATACCTCTTTCGACGGACAGATCAAAACACTTTTTTTTATTTATCGTTTTAGTAAAGATAGACTCTATAGCTCTACAGTAGAAAAAAAATAATCGGCCAAGTGCGAGTCGGACTCGCGCACGAAGGGTGCCGTACCGTTATAGAGCGAAAATAAGGAAAAAAATGTGTTTTTTGTATGGGAGCCCCCCTTTAATATTTATTTTTTTCTAATTTTATTATTTAATATTAAAGTACATATATAATTGAGGATTTTGTGAAAATTTCAAGTGTCTATATGTTGCCATTATGGATTACGAGCCAAAAAGACCAAAAAAATAACGTTTGTTGTATGGGAGCCCCCCTTAAATATTAACTTTATTTTGTTTTTAGTATTTGTTGTTATAGCGGCACCAGAAAAACATAATTTGTGAAAATTTCAGAAGTCTAGCTATAGCGGTTCTTGAGTTACAGCCTGGAGACAGACAGACAGACAGACAGACGGACAGACAGACGGACAGACAGATGGACAGACAGACGGACAGACAGACGGACAGACATCGAAGTCTCAGTAATAGGGTCCCGTTTTTACTCTTTGGGTACGGAACCCTAAAAACTAGGCCTTTTCATCCGTTGTGGATGATTTATACAGTATTTTCAGAGCGAAGTAACCACTCCTCAAATACTGTAGTGCTTGGGACAAGATTTTTAAATGTCCGTATGGTTGCCCAAGCACATACGGCATTCTCGCAACATAGTCGGCCTAGTCCAGAGGCTACGAATAATAAAAAACTAAGGAAGAGTAACTCCGTCAAAAAACATGCTCCAAAATTCTTGTCAAAAAAGTGTACCTTAGGTTCACTTTTCATACATTTGCAATATTTAGGTGACCTTGAGCGGTACAAAGGCTGACGTTACATGACAGTTCGAATAATAATATAATATAATAATATCTATGGACGCTTCACACCACGTCAGTCTGGCCCCGTGGTAAGTACCTGAAGGACTTGTGTTACAGGTACCAGACAACGGAAATATATTTAATACTTTTATACTATACATATATTTAAGATTTTTATTATATGATACACATATTTAATATACATCCATGACCCAGGAACTTTATAAACTTTTTGTTCCGTCGGCGGGACTCGAACCCGCGACCTCCGGCTTGAGCTACCAACGCGCTCACCACTGCGCTACGGAGGTCGTCGAATGGAACCAAATTTAAAACTGTTTTAGTATGGGAGTTACGTTTCCTGGTTTTATTATTCGTAGTCCAGAGGAAAGAACTAGTCAATACGTCTGGGACCAACTATGTGCGGGTTTCCTCACGATGTTTTCCTTCACCGTACGAGCGTCCGTATTATGTACTTGAGATCAGAAAATGTCTCATTGGTACACGCCTCCACCCGGGATCGAACCCTAGAGTGCAAACCAAAGGTCTACCCATTAGGCCACGGACGCTCTGCACACAGTAGACAGCATAGGCAGATATTATCACAGAAAAAAATTATTTTTGTGCAAAAAAAAAGATTTAAATGTTATGCAAAAATAAAAAACCGTAGCAGGTATAATATTGTAACCTAAACAAGTTGAACTGAATGTGGATAGATAACCAAATTAGTTAAAAACTTTACTACTGACGGAGGAAAGCCGACACTTTTTTAAACTTTCTTTGTTTTGTTTTACGATGCAGTCGTAATTTTCATAACGGTTCGAAAGTCCCGTTGGTACCAAAAGTAGTAAAGTAAAAAATGCAATAAAATCTGCTTTACTTTTTACCAATTGTAGAGCAAAGTATTCAAAGATGTTCTACTTTTACTTCGCAGAAAAGATATTTATTGCTTTCACAAATAATTTGCACTAAAAAGTTATTTTATTATAGCGTATTGTTTGAATTTTTTTAGTTATCACGCATATTTATAATTATTGTGTTTTTAAGACTACTAGTAAACAATTGTGTCATGGAAATTAAAGTGTGAATGTTTCGCTTAGTATTAATTCTAAAAAATACTCGTTGTTCTTGTAGTTTAAATATTTGCTACGTAAAAGTTTCATTCTGGCGTTTAGCAATCTATAAAACTTTGAAATCAATTCACTTCCAAAAAAAATATTATGTTTGCTCTGCAAACTGTGCTAGAATAATGATCAAGTAGATGCATTAACCATGAGAAAGTAGGTAAGTTATAAGGATTATTTAAATTATAAGGGTAATGAGTATAATTGCTCTTATATGTTGTATAATTTTAGTTACCCATTACATCCACTAATATCTTCATTTATGGTACTAAGATTCAACTCAGAATTACTGATTACTCGATACGGTTTAATAACAGTCTAAGTTTTAACCCTTCAACACCAGTCTATACCTCATACGTAAGAAACAACACAACAAATATCTTAACCCTGCCGGCGGCCGGCGCGCGGGTGATTGGCGCGGAAATTGGTCTGCTGTGCACTTCCGCCAGTTGATGACTGGACCTGGCGAGGTCAGATTTGAATTTAGAACTCTTAATTAGCTTTGTGGGATGTTTCTGTGGTGTAAAGGCCGCACTCAAAGATGTTTGAGGGTTATTTAACTTTAATTTAATGAAGAGTTTGTTAGAATGTATTGAGCTCATGTCAAAATCACAGTAGTCCTAAAATTAAGTCATCATTAAATATTCTAAGTGCGACCGTTTGTTAGCTTTGTGGGATGTTTGTGTGGAGAAAGAAGGACAGTTACAGTTGGAATACCTAATTATAGGCACTTTAATAGTTCATATTTCAGAAAGTCCCGTTGAGTTTGCTGGTATTTCAAACTAAAATTCAAAGTGCCAATAATAGGATCACTGTCAGTGTGACATATCAAATTAATAACATTAGCATTCCTTCCAGTATTCTTTAAATATTAATAAATTGGTGAATGTGTACAAAGTAAGGAGTATAAGTTAGGTTAGGTTAGAGACATTAGTACCAAGTACTAAACTTGGTACTTGTCATCGGGTATAGGTACCCAAAGCACTCATGTATAAGAACTAGGTATAGAAGTATTGTTTCTAACTCTAATAAGTGGCACTGTAGAACTTAGCGAAATTCATACTTCCGTACTAATATTATAAATGCGAAAGCGTGTCTGTCCGTCTGTCTATCTGTGTCTGTCTGTCTGTTACCTCTTCACGCCCAAACCACAGAACCGATTTTGCTGTTTGGTATGTCGATACTTTGAGTTTCGGAAAAGGGCATAGGATACTTTTCATCCCGGAAAAATGTACGGTTCCCGCGCGATAAACGAATTTTAGCGTAACGGAGTTGCGGGTGTCATCTAGTTTGAAATAAACTCTACTGTATATTACATCCGGTCAAATCTTTAACTAACTAAATAATCATTAAAAGTCTAAGTACGGTCTTTTTCACCACATTTGAAATTCACCTTGGACCGCAATAGAGAATATAAAAGTATTTTATCCACTTCGCTATTCACGCCATCATAACTTTCTTCGCCTGAAGCATTATTCAATTTGGCTGAAGCGTGGGGAATACCAATGAGTGTGTCTTGCGGTACTGAGTGGTTTGTATGAATGTACCGCATGCTTATGAGAGACTACTCACAAAGTAAAAGGTAGGAAAAGAAATAGAAAAGGTAGGAGTAAGAAGCAGTAAGAAAGGTAGAGCATACAAATCTACAATTATATTGCTTATAAAATAAGCAATACGAGTATTAATATGTTCATAGCAATTTTAAGGAGCAAAACCTAAGTAAAGCATATTTTGGATAACTTAAAAAACTAGGTGGGCTTTATAAAGATCACGGAGGACTTTTCATACTCATTACTAAACAAATGCTAGATGTTTTCCTTAACTTTGTTTGAGCCAAATTAATTAGTTTTTTCTTTTGTATCCCTGCACATAATTTCATACAAACCGGTTCAGATGTCAGAATAAATAAATTGGTTCAGCTGTTTCAGCATAAAAAACAGACAGGTAGACACACGTTTATATTAATGATATTCTTACACATCATTATCAAGTCGCGTATATTTCAATTCTAATCCGTTTACCGCAAAAACAAACGCGGTGGAACGTCTAAACAAAAAAAGCGTATTTATTTAAAAGAGAGGCGTAAATAAAATCGGGTTTCAGTTACTCCTAACCTAACTAAGCCGGGCCGCGTGCGGTGGATTTTTGTTTTTTTTTTCAGAAACGTCCGCGGCCGAACAAATTGATATTCATTAGTACGCGGCGCCATCGGCGCGGGCGTTAAGGAAAATTAACGAGGCATATATGAATTAACACCGGCAACACTGGGGAGGGGGCAGGTCGATACCAAACGACACTTTTTTAAAGCGAAATTTGCCCGGTTTTAGGGAGTTTTTAAGTGTGGATTTGAGCTAAGTTCTTATTTTTGTTAGCTTGCTTTTAAGCCTCGTATTAAAGAACGAGTATTACAATTTACAATATTACAACTAACATTCCTACAAGAAAGTAACAATAGTATTGGTAGTTATAAAATTCACCAATCAACTCTCCTACTACAATATTATAAGTTATGTTTATAGAAGTGCTTTAAATATCACTTAAAATAGCAGAACACGCAGCTTCTATACGCGGCAATAATAAAAAAGAAAATCAAAGAAACTTTTTATATTCAAATAAGATAGTTCAAAGGTGTAACCCGTATCCGTAGACGTCTACGACACCGCTACGCAAGTGCTACGAGAGGTCTACGAATGTTATTATTTCAATTATTACGATTTTTTTAATACTTATCCTAGGCTGTGCCACCATAGAGGTGCTTTATTTCTTTATCTATCGTAAGCCTGTCTGGTTCGTATGCATCCGGCTTACAGCCATACTTTGCCAAGGCCGGCCACGGTATCATCTGGTACCCATCTGTGATGATTATTATTACAGATAGCATGACAGTATTATACTGTTACTAACTTTTTCAATAGGTAGGTATACGTTTTGCACGACAGTGTACTGTTTCATAGTAGGTCATCTAATCTCACTACTAATTCATTCGCATATCGTGCAGGAATCGATCATTACGGATAAAAGTATTTTATGTTCTTGTGAAGAGGTAATTTTCGCAGTTACAATATTAATATGGATTTAATTGTAATTAGTCATTATAATACGCCATAAAATAAGCATTATCTTACACGGAAAAATATCGACAAATCCGCAACGTTCATTATTCCCCCAAGTGGGCTGTTAGACAAATGGTCCTAATTCCCATTGTCTTGTGACTTCCTCGCAGGGATTATACTCGGGGATTCCCCCGGAATGTGATCATTTGAGGAAAACCCTTCTGTTTAATTCATAAATGTATAAAAATTTCAATGTAGTTTCAAAATAGCGTTGATTGTTTAGTTTTATAATAATTGTTAAATTTTGTAATAAAGTATTGTAACTTTTATTATTTCGCAAAACAAAGTGTACACACAACAAGATATTATAATCAAAAAATTGAAATTCCTTAGTAATAGCTAGTTTCTGTTATTTATAAATTTTAACCTGAATTTTGTAATAGTTTACATACAATTTGGAAAGTTGATTACTTTAAAATAAAAGATAAGTAATATTACATATTTAGTATTATCAGTATTAGCAGCCGAACATTTCAACGCATCATTAATCCATACGAGACATCACTTTTACTACGAAATCACCGATACATCATTTTGCATCATTCCAAACTTTTCCTTTTATAACCTAACCCGTGCCGTGCGATTGTATAAGAATTAGTCTCGCCCCGGAAGTGGTGTACTTCGGGGAAAGTTTATTGTTACTTTCTGTCCGTTACTTTCTCTTTGTCCGGTAAAGGATTGACTTTAAAATGGAGCAACAGTACATTACGGACAACGGGAGTTATTGTAATTTGGGACAGTTATAGGACAGTTTTGAGCAATTAGACAAAGAAAGAAAGTCTTTGTGGAGATTGGAGCACAGTTAGACGTAATTGTTTCATCTAACGGTCGTTGTGGAATATTATGACGCATCGTGCTATTGTTGTTAAGAAATGTAACAGTAAAAGTTTGGGGTACATTTGTTGAGACAAAATCGAAATAAAAGTATATAAGCATACCTATGACAGATAGTTACGAATACGCAGATAATATAAATGCACCTGCAGCTCTTCTGATGTTGCGAGTGTCCATGGGCGACGGTAGTTGCTTACCATCAGGTGACCCGTTTGCTCGTTTGCCCCCTTATTTAATAAAAAAAAATGAAACAAAACATTTCGAACAAACAGTTCGAAATCGAAAATAATTAGTTTGTATTTGTATGAAAGAAATCGTTGAAGAACATTTTTTTAACTTGACAAAAAGCGCTTTCGTGCTTCTTCCTTTCTTTCTAACTTTCAAACTTAAACAAAAAAAAATCCACAGCCGTACATAATTATAATCTCTTCGTTTTTCGGAAGTCGGTTAAAAAACTGAAAGGCCTTAGAATTGACTTTCCCACAATATTTACTCTGTATTCCACTCCATGTCTATTTGATCAGACATACAAGAAGCCGTCCTGCAAACATTGATTCATCACAATCTCTTCGACAAACTGACTTCATCTGAATACAATATATGTAGTTAACTATATCAACTTGTTTATTATTATAGAAGACTACATCAATACGAGTTTAACAGTTTCAAACAGATTTAAAGAAAGACTTATTTACGTTACTTTTACAATAATTGAATAAGAAGTTTTTGGTTTGTATATTCTATACTCAATAATAACCTATCAAGCCCCATAAGGACACCGGAGACCGCGACAACAATATAATAACAATAGATTTCCAAGAATCCGCAATCAAAGGATTAAATCTACATTGGCAATAGGTTCTTTTTTCTGTATAACTTTTACTCTAAAACATGATTAAATGTATTTATGTAGATATTTTGAGTCTCGGTAAAGTACATAGAGAAATGTTTATTGAAATGACAAGTATAGTTTTCAAGCTTGCAAATATACGGCGACGCGAACGCGTGATTTGGCCGCTACACGGCGAGACCATAAGAAATCTATATCTATATCTATACATCTTCTATCTATACATATTATAAAACAAACTCGCTTTTTTCCCTCATGTCCCTTTGTTCCCTTTAATCTTTAAAACTACGCAACGGATTTTGATGATTATTTCAGTGTTAGATAGCCCATTTATCTAGGAAGGCTATAGGCTATATTTTATCACGTTAAGACTAATAGAAGCGAAGAAATAGAGGAAAGTGTGGAAAAAACGGGGAAAATTATTTGAAAGGGTTAACTTGAACGCGCTTATCTCAGGAACTACTGGTCCGATTTGAAAAATTCTTTCAGTGTTAGATAGCCCATTTATTAAGGAAGGCTATAGGTTAAATTTTATCAGGCTAAGACTAATAGGAGAATATGAAAAAACGAGGGAAATAATTTGAAAGGGCTTATCTCGCGAACTACTGGAGCAATTCTTATGTTATTTGGCACAGATAAGAAGTAGAAAACGTGAAGGATCATAGGCTATCGATTTTAATCATTTTTTCAGTGGCTATATATTTTATACCCGTGTGACGCCGGGGCGGGTCGATAGTTGTATATAAAATGTAACTAATCTATAACACAATAAAAAAAATTACTACGAAGACCTCGCGGGTAACTATCATCTGAGTTTGATTAATACTTAAGTACAAAATAATATATCCAAAAAATGTGCTTTATTTACAAAAATAGCTTAAGAAATTAAGTTAAATAGCTCACCATCGCGACCAGTTTGTTTATTCTCATCAATGTAAGATATGGATTCTTTAACAGACTTAATTCCGACGTTTATTCTTTTCGCAAATCTGGGGTGCATACTATTACAGAACTCTGTAGGGAGATGTTGAGATCTGGTTGACAAGTGTCTTACGCTTGTTCCTTCGTTTATTTTTCCTTTTAACCGAATTCCAAAAGGAGCATGTTGTTTTTGGGACAGTTTTTGAAATTATACGATTTGTTGTGTAAGCCAAATGTAAACTATAATAAATAATATATAGTTAATAAGTACATAAAATACTTGTAACTGTTTCGGCAATAATATTTAATGCACTAACTCTCTTAGATAATATATAAAAATAAAAATCTTTACACCGTTAATAACAGTTAAACAAAGTCTTATTACCTTTGCCTGATACATTGAACTACCAATCAAATTATGAAACTTGACATAAAGATTCAAATTTTAGTTATTACAGCCACTCCTAATGAACTTGTTTGCATCTAGATCAAATCGAACTAAAACTAAACTTATATGGTCCACATATTTCACACAATACACACAATGACTCTTTGGCCTACCCAAAGAGTCATCACAGATTTCTTAGAACTTTTTGCAACATCATACCCTGAATAGCTTCTGTTGTCACAAGAATTATTGTCTTAGGGCCACTAGTGTTACACTATCGACAATGCCCTATTGTCCCAACTGTACCGCGCCATGGGATATGATGGTACAACCCTAATTTACAAAAATAATCGTTACACAAAATTGTCGATACAATAGAGATGTGAAATAACAATTTTGAAGCTAAATTTGCAGGGAGGTGAGAATAGACCGTGGTAAATAAATGGTTTTGTAGTTGTAATTTTGGAAGAAGATTCCAATCAAACAGTTTGATATAAATGTATGGCTACCAAACCTATGCTTTTAATCGCATAAGTTTGTTTTCACACACATTAAGAACGAAAGTTCTTATTTTTTTATTGACCCTAAAAATACAAATATTTTTAGGGTCAATTCAGACCGCAACGCGACGAGGCGAGGCGAGGCGCGGCGCGGCATAAATTTGTATAGATTTAACAGATTTCAATTGTGTGAGACGTCTTGCGAATCTGTGAAATCCATATTTTAGAAATGCATCTACGCACCGCGTAGCGGTCTGAATCAACCCAGAATATATTTCACAGGCATTCGTTAAGGCGTAGTAATCGAACATTCCACGTACATGTTATGTACGCCAGCCAGGACTTAGGCGTCAAACGGTTACAGGTATCTAGACAGGCTCATCTTCGGATTTTTAATGCATAATTCAAATTTTATCTCAAAACATGTCTAAGATTACCTACCAAAAATTTTGCTACCGGATGTAAAGCATTCCTCATTTTCTGTAGGTGCTGAAAACCTTAGCTTAACTTTTTTAAAACTGGAACGTGACATCCAAATTAAAAGACACAAAAGCAAATCGATTACCTTAACATCCATTAAGATACCTCACACTAATAAACGACGAAATACACAGCAGCATGAAATCTAACACAAAGATACAACGAACACAAAGACGGACAAAAAACAAAAAACATTTAAGTTGTAGTGAAACAATATAGTTAAAGGAATCTTTTGACGTAGTACTGTGGGCTTATTGCACCCACGCGTCGTCAATGCGGCATTAGTTCCGCGGAGGGACGCTTCTGGGAAAGAGAAATTGGTACGGAATCTGTACGATAAAAACATGGCGCGTGCCTCGTTTGATTTACTGTAAATTATGACTAACTCCCAGAAATATATTTGAAGTTTTTGTGTACAAACTAGCTTCGTTAACACCTGATTAGGATTCTTGAAAAGCTAACGTTGAATCTTTATTTTACCGGGGTGTAATTAAAAAAAATGTTATTTCTTACATGATACATATTTAGATATTTTTATGTTGAAATCGATGATTTTCGACATAATACATAATCATAATATGATATAACTTTCATGGAATTTGGTTTGGTACCAGCTCTATATTTTGCTCAAAAAATATTATATTATGTCCTTTGACACAGGATACACGAATTTCTGCTCAAATAAGTCTTGCTAAGACTGAGTAGCTAGTAACTACTTTACGAGTATTCGCAACGATCAATTTAATTGTCAGCTACGGACGGAGTGGACGGACGCTACTAATTTGATTGCCACGAAAAAACTAGCGAAAAACGGTCCGTTTTAAATTTCACAAATTACAGCCGTCATATGGGTAGCGATTGTAATTGCGCATTACTCGTTAACCCTCGAGCGGCTTATGTTAACCCCCCAGCGGCGAGTTTGGCGGGCGCCGGCGACGCATGTCCCAAATACTTAGGGTTGGCTCTCATTACGCCGCCCTCGGTCGAATCGACCGATGTATTAACACGTTGCATCTCGTAGATGCAAAATTTGACCAATTTGATGGGCTGATAGTGCAGAAAGTTGTGACGGTAACCACACAGCGTTCAGCGTTGCTATTAAATAATATATAACAATTTGTTTTGAATGCAGATATGTACTTATTATGATGCCTTAACGTAGCAAGACCTAAATCCACGTTAGGTCACGGTAACTTTTATTTTCACCGTGATTATGAAGCTGTTTAGCGACGTTGATCATGGCCATGGGCCTTCATAGACAAGACGTTTATAATGCTTCCATATTATTTTGTAACAGTCTATGGGCATACGACCAACATGGAGCCGCATAAGAATACATGATCATTATCAAATATCAAACTTAATTTTAGTACATGGGGCACACTAAAAGTTTTGCACTTCTAGCCAATCGGAACTATTTGAGTTATGAATGTTATATTTTTTTAAACGTTGCAACCTTCTTAGCAATATAAAAAAAAATGGCGGGAAATCATTTGTCAATTATTTTTTATCACACATCAAAGTTCTACGTACGCAACGAAATTGGAATTAAGTCGAAAAGATTTTAGAGCGAAGATTTTTTATGATTTTAAAAGTTCTCTCTCTACGCAAGACTGCGCTGCTCGTCTTCAAAATGCTTTTGGGACAGAAGCACCTTGTTTGAGCACCGTGAGGAGATGGTATGCTGAATTTGAAAGAGGTCGAGTTTCTTTACATGACGAATTTCGTGAAGGGCGGCCTTCAACTGCCGTTAACGAAAATAATGTGGCTACTGTTAAGCGGCTAATTGAAGAAAACCCGCGGATTACCTATGAGACGATTCGAGGACTATTGGGGATTGTGGTATGAGACAAATTTTAAAAAAATTACACGAAGAATTGTAAGTTCGGAGACTTTGTTGTCGTTGGATCCCTCATGAACTGACAGCGGGGCAGAAGCAGGCTCGCGTGGAATGGTGCTCACAGATGCTACTCAAGCACGACCATGGACATTCTAATGCTGTTTATAAAATTGTCACAGAAGACCAAACGTGGATTTGTTGTTTTGAACCCGATAAAAAACAGCAATCTTGTGAGTGGGTGTTTGAAAATGAGAACAGGCCAACAAAAGTGAGGCAGGCGAGAAACGTTGGTAATCTGTACAATTCCACTTGGAGATCAAAAGAGTGCTGAGTGGTATTCCACTATTTGTTTACCCAGGATATTAGAAAGGGTTCGCGAAAGACGACCAAGAAGCCGCATTCTCCTACATCATGACAACGCCTCTTCACACACGGCCAACAAAACAATGTCATTTTTAGCTTCCGAAAAAGCACAACTCGTGACCCATGCTGCGTTTAGCCCCGACCTAGCACCTTATGATTTCTGTATTTTTTCCAAAATTAAAGATTTAATGAGAGGTTTCACTTTTATCAACTCCGAAGAGGCAGTGATAGCATTCAATCAGCGCGTAGAAAAAATGCCTTCAGATCTGTGATCCTCCTGTTTTAAAAAATGGTAAAAGGAGAGTATTTTCAAAAGCAATAAACATAATATTTTGGTTATAACATGTAGTTTTTTCAAGTTACGCAAAACTTATAGTGTGACCTACGTATAATCGCGTAAATAAAATTTTATCATTGTTGGAACTCTTCAATAGAGTATTTGTATCCATTTTTTTAATCTAATTTTGAATAGAATCCTTCTGACACCGAAATCTAAAAATCTAAAGAAATAAGAGATAAGTAAGGTAGACAGACAAACTAAACCCCACGCAGTAGTGAAATATCGAATTTGTAAATCGACAGTGCATCGCCGAAATCAGTGAGTGTTAAGAGGGCGAGCGGTTGCCATTGTTATAATTTTCAATAAGGGGCGCGATGGAGGGGCATCGATCGGCTGCATCCCGCGTGCATTCAACTATGAATTTCCGTAAGCAACACCCAAATCCGTCAACTTTTTCCGAATCCTGATTTATTCCGAGCTGGAGTTTAGAAAAGCAAAGCATTTGGAGCCGCTTAGAAAAGCAACATTTGGTATCAACTGTTTAGTTTGGATATTAAACTCAGAGAAACAGAGGGTCATTTGGTATGAACTACTCTTTACCTACTACATATGTATATAAATTATACTACCTATTGGTATGAAATGATTTGGATGTAGCTACATAATTATGTACAGGTCTACCAAAATCTGATGGCAATTTTTGACAGCAGATTTTCAAAAAATATCCTTGATCATTGGATAAATTTTTATATTTGCATGTTTAACACACAGAATCAGCCGCTAAAAGAAGAAAAAAGGATCAAAATGTTTTATTCCAATTACCCCGGTATTGCTAGAGTCAATTCATTTTCTCACTTTTTGCCATCAGATCCTGGTAGACTTATATACATAATATATAATATATCGCCTCTTTGCCTTGAAATTATGAGCAGAAATAAAACTTTTGCGAATAATTATACCAATATGTAATTTATTATTAGCTATCACAAAAATCTATTTATTTACGGACGACTTTTAACGAATTTTTCGTTTAAGGTTTTTTGGGCAAATTAAAATTGTTTTTACTTTTATCAGACGAAAATAGATAAAACATTTTGTTATTTTTTCCTGGCAAGAATGAATATCATATTTTCTTGGAAAAATGTTCTGGAAGTTTTTTAAATAAATTCTAACAGTATATTTCAATACTTCCAATCAACTTTGCCTATCATTTATCGCTACAATAATATTCTTTATAATCAGAAATCTCAAATCACATAATCCATGTCTTGAGATTACAATATATTACTTCTGATATAAGTCATAAACTACGACGCAAGGCCAAAAGTTTACTCAAAACCCTAAACCATTCTTGAATAAAACAATTCACAACACATGCCATGGGTATACAACCACCCGGGGTTCTATTAAAATACAAACAATGGCCTTACCCTAACTAATATCTGGACTAAATCCCTAATAAGTATGCCATTGTATGAGAGGGCCGTGGCCGAAGCGACAAAGAGCGCGTTATACCGATCTGTCAGATTTATTATTATGTAGTTGTTCATTCACAAGCGTCCACCCAATGGAATCTCAACCTTGATAATACAGTTATAGGGTTAAGTTTACCTTGTTTAGAAGCTCGTGATGTAGCACCTTTTGTGTCTGTTACGTTGTGTGGTGAGTCTGGGCATGGAGGCTCACCGAACTTGCCACACTCCCCTACAACTAGATTTGCAGTACGGTTATAATACTGTGGCAGTCATTCATTACGCGCGCGCCACTGTTTGATGCATAGTTTGAACTTTAATTGGTTTTGGGACAGGATGGGTTTTTTATGCATTTTAGGGTTAATTAATGGGTGGGTTTGCTTAGATGTTGGTTGGTCACTACTGTATATTTATGAGTCTTTGAACAAGGTGAAAAGTTCACTTCCCTGGTTTTTTATTTTGAACCTTTTGAACCTTATGAACGAAGAAGAACATTTTCGTATTGACAACATGTAATTGTATTATCATATTTTATCACAAGAGTGTAACAGCATTAACTAGCTAACTCGACGTTGTTTTGTTATACCTACATCATACATGGCATAAATATAAACTTTACTGAAAATTTTTAAGCTAGGTACTAATACAATTCACAAACTTTTAACAATAATTATTGATTGTCGTTTTGGAGGAGTTTGAAAACAATCGCAACACAAGAATCACATTTTAGATATGGCTCACTGGGATAAAAAGTTTGATGATGATAATTATTATTATTTATGAGCAATCAAAGATTATATTTTGTCAAATTTGAACGTTACTGTCATATCCGATATGGTCTAGTGGCTAGGATACCTGGCTCTCACCCAGGAGGCTCGGGTTCGATTCCCGGTATCGGAATACAACTTTTTGTATTTTTGCCAATTGATTCTACATTTTGTTCACATACTAAAGTCAACATTTTTCATTTTGACTTTAGTATGAATTAAATATTATTGTTTGCCTGATAAAGGCAAACAATGATATGTATTTATACAAAATTAAACTATCAAATATGTACACCCGGTTTCTGAAAGGTCTGTCAAATCACTGATCAACTAACACTGCTATTAATTTAGCATGGATGTCAAATCAATTTGAGTTTCTGATACATTGATCAACCGAAAATTAACTAATCTATGATCATTTTTAATTTGACTAGCGATTTGTTATTTTTCGTTCATTACTTCACTATTAACTATCAAAAATGCCAATGAAATGTCAAAAGAAGGAATTGCAGACTGTCATTGCTATCAAAAATGTTCTGGGAATTTCAAATCTGATGTTTTCTGATCATTGATCAGACGAAAATTAACTAATCCGTGATCATTTTGTTTGACATGCGATTTGTTTATTTTCGTTCATTTGTCAGAATTTTGATTTTCAATTTTTCAGACGTTACCGATTCCTAAATTCTTCTTCATTATAGAAATGAAATTGATTATAATATAATTTTTTTGAAAATAAAACGAGTATTGCAAATAAAACAGTTTATTTGCATTATCGACGTATTTATTACGAAGTTTTATTAAAACTTCATAATAAATGTGTTTACAAACCTTATAGTAACGTAGGTTCAAAGAGAAAATGTAGATTTACATAAAAAATCAATTGAATTCATAAGTTAATTCCCCCACAATTACCGATTAGTTGACACAGCTTTTGACAAACGTTTAATCTATGATCACGCCGAAAATGGCGGTTGACATATGATTCTCGAGTCAAATTGAACAGCCGTGTCAACTGACGCGCTGATCAAATTAAACTAACTAATCACGCTTCTAGCAACCCAATTGGTACTTGACAAGAGATTTAACAGGCGATTAGTTAATTTTAGTGTTGATCAGCCTTTCAGAACCGGGTGGTATCTTAACGGGTTCTAGACTACCGGGTGGTAGTCTAGAACCCGTTAAGAAGGCAGTGAGAATTATTGAACAATGATACAAGCAATTCTGACGCAAGTGTACTCCTCAACGGAAAAAAGGAAACATGGGACAAAATCCAGTAAAGGTTTAAAGATTCCCTTAACGATTAAAACGGTGCTCAAGATCGCTAATGAAGGTGTTTCACTTAGCAGCACTTGCCCCGTTCCCACTTGCACTGTTCCCACTTCCCCCGGCGCTCTCACAGCTCTCACAAGTGTAGTGTCAACAGGGCTAAGTGCTGTGTCTTTGTGGGGGAGGGTGACACTTCTGCAGAGAGAAACGGGATTTAATAAGACATCTGTTGCATTAAGATAGAGTGCATAGAGAATATCGCATCGCAATACAAGGAGTATGACCACTGTAGGAAGTTTTGAGACACGATATTAGAGATAATAGCAGCTAGTCAGACAGAACGACAGATAATAATATTATGTTTATAATCAAACTAGTATACATTTGTATACACTACCATAAAATGAAAACGATTGAGATCAAAATTATTATGGTCGCGCCTTTGGCTGTCTAGAAAGTTTCTTGCCTACGTGTAATTTCTCTTTATATGCAACATAAAAAAAACCGAAGAAAATAAATATTACTGAATACAATTAAGCCGTAACTTATAATATTAGAAACTAAATACATATACTAAGTATTTTAGGGTTCCGTACCCAAAGGGTAAAAACGGGACCCTATTACTCTGAGACTTCGATGTCTGTCCGTCTGTCCGTTTGTCCGTCTGTCTCCAGGCTGTAACTCAAGAACGGTAATAGCTAGAGAGTTAAAATTTTCACAGATTATGTATTTCTGTTGCCGCTATAACAACAAATACTAAAAACAAAATAAAGGCAAACAATATTTAAGAGGGGGCTTCCATACAACAAACGTGATTTTTCGAACATTTTTTGCTCGGTATCAATCATGACAACAGGTAGGCACTTGAAATTTTCACAAAAGCCTTAATTATATGTATACTTCAATAATTTATAATAATATTTAAATAAAATCAAAATTTAAGGGGGCTCCCATACAAAAAACACAATTTTTGGCCTATTTTTGCTCTACAACGGTACGGAACCCTTCGTGCGCGAGTTCGATTCGCACTTGGCCGATTATTTACTATATTTAAACTCCGGACTCTGCATTTATTTTGTGTAAAACTATTTTATATAGGTTACCAAAAGCTATTACGCATTACGCGCATCAAAAATATACCTATCGAGTACAGTTATCCTAAATAATCTCGTCGTATGGTGAGCATACAAGTTTTTTATCGTAGTGCAGTAGGGGCAGAGACAATAGCGGCTAACTACCCCTTTCTTGTACCGGGGTCCGGGGGAGGCGCGCTTAACCAAGCATACACTGCGTTTTGGGCGCCCTGTGGGTACAGGCGAGAGGAACAGTGTTATGAGATGTTTAGTTTATATTGTAGAAATAATAATGTTGCTAAAATAATTAATTAGAAATAGCTCCATATTTAATTTTCTGTTTTAGTGTATCTGTATGATAAACTGTCGTAGTTCATGAAATAATACATAACTAATAAGTTCTTAATGTAAATTCTATGCTGGGCTCATTGAATTCATACAATGTCGTCTCTACGGGCCGGAAATCTTAGAAAATATGGCATGTTATGAAAGACTTAAAACAACAAAATTATCTATAGGTACTTATATTTTAAAATTATTATACTAAGGTTTTGTTCTGAAAACACAAAAATATTGTTTATTGCGATTATGTTCACGAGTGTACCAAAACTAGTAGGTCTGTCAGACCCACAGTACAGATTTAGGGGCGAAAACCGGGTCCCCAAATTGAAATGTTTTATTTGGCCCCCCGTTTTATACCAACATTAATTGATAACCAAATTCGTGTGCTCCGTATGACAAACCTTTAATATCATTTGGTTAAAATTTAACCGTAACGCTTAAGGTAACACTGGGAGAATTAACATACTGGTTCCTTTATAATCACTGGCAATCAAAAGACGTTTTACTCAATAAGATCTGGAGCAGTTTGCACACTGCGACGACGCAACGCAGAAACTTGCGATGCGGTTAGCGCTGCGAGTGTCATGAATCATGATGTTATATGAGACAAAAGTTTTGCTCAAATGCTTAGTTGTTATTAATTTCTAAGCTGAGAACTTACTAGATGTTTCTTAACTTTCTTACAATTTCGCTCCACCGAAATTTGTTGTAACACGTTAGTAACGATCACGTTTAAGCATAAAGAGGTAACAGACAGATAGATAAACTTTCATATTTATAGTATCAGTGTTAATTTTAATAAGACTTGTAACGTTGTATTAGAATCGTTACAACGTTAGATACAGTTATGTTAAGAAACAATTTGACAAGAAACTAATAAGACAGTGCGTTTCGATAAGCAGCGCGAACCCGCAGATTTTGAAGTTTAGTGTGCAAACCAAACACTCTTTGAGTTGATATAACACACAATCAAAAGATGTTTTACTCAATAAGATGAGCCCAAAAAACACTCTTTAAATTGATTTGTTACTTTTGACACGTCTGTGGATGGGAATGAGGTTATGGTTGGAAAAAACACCAATTGGATTTGGAAACCAGTTTAAGTTAGTGTTTGTTGTGTCGCGGGTCTGTGTCGCAACAATATTTGCTAAGCTTTCAAGTATAAAGTCAATAAAGTCAATAAATGTGTAGGCATCGATTACAACAGATTCTGACTCAATTCAAATAAAGTAGTGCAAAGTAATATTATATAATACTTATTAGTAATTCGAGGATAATTGATGCTTTTCTCATGTAGATATACTTATAACTTTGACGCCTCTTCGTAAAATACTTAGAGTCTAGCTTTTGTATGGTTGCTCACATAGAAAAAGATGCATTGTAAGGGAGTGTATTTTTTCTGCAAAGTCTCATCTCTAATATGGTTCGGTGTCTATAACATTTCAAAGACAAAACTTATGGTATTCTGACGACCGTTTTGTTCATAGGTAACTCTTCGTGAGTCGTAACTTTTTTTTCTGAAGTTTTTCGGTAATAGTAATTACCTCGTGTCAGCCATGTTCGCCCGTGACGGAACCGCGCGTCGATCGCACTGTCCCTATTATCGCAATGATATCGCGATCAATCGAACCCCCCCGTCGGGGTGTGTCGGGGGGTCGCGGGGGGTCGGTGCAAATAAATGTATCTGCCGGGCGGCGGGCGGCCGGATAAATACGCAAATAATACGAAACTACAAAAATCAAAACCCATCCGCCACTCTGACACAATGCAATCGATGTGGACGTTGCTCTACTCGATTTTTTGGTTTAATTATATTATATTACTACTAGCTGATCCGTCCAACGTTGTTTTGCCATACATAGTGTAGGAATATGCTTGAGCTATATATTTTATTAGATCACAGATACTTAGATAAGCGCGATTCAGTATTGTGCGTTCTTGAGTTTGTGCGTTTCAGCGTTTAATACTAACGTTCAGTCTGCTATAATAATTAATATGTCTTTGAGGACATCCTAATTAGGTACAAGTTCTTGGTAAAAGATGAACAAATATGTATTATGATTCTTGAATATTGGGAATCAAAGTGAGTAAACCTTTGAGTTGCACTCGAGACTCGAGAGAATTTAGATTTGTTCCCAGGTTACAGTCAGGTGAACAATAAAACTTTTTTCAAATAATCTTTGAATAATCAAATGTTGGTATGATATGGTACGATGTGTGAGAACATGTAGATGAAACCCGCACATTGACCAAGTTATTTTTCCTGCTTATAGTGGGCCAAGCCGATAAAAAAAACCCGTAAGTACTTGTACCGTATGGATATTTAAGGTAAACCTATCTAGGCACTGTAATGTTTGATGAGTGATTGCCCGAGGAATATGTTAGGAATCAACAGATGCAAAAGCCTTATTTTTTGTCTTGTCTTTAAGCCAGTATATCAGTGGTAACAATAACCAAGTAGAGCAACATTGACATGTGAAGCGTGACTCGCGAGGCCATTATCAAGCCTATAGCTATTTGCCCCGAAAAACAAACTCTCGCGGGATGTGCGGCGCGGGGGGCGGTCGCGAGGGGCGCGGGGCGGTGGCGCGGGGCCACAGTAAAAATTTAAACAGTATTACACCTTCATACAAACGGACGAAGCGCGAGCTATATGCGCCTGGTATACAATTTACAAACAGTCGCGACTGTGCTGCCGCGCAGTGACGATAGGACAGTCTTTTTTTTTAATAAAAATCGCGCGATTTTTTCTTTATAAATAAGTTCTAGTAGGTACATATTGCCCGTATCTCTCGAAACAATTTAAAATTAAGCTGTTATAAAGTTTGATTAAAGAAAGCGTATTTTTAATACTTTAAAACTTAAGTATAATAAACATTTTGTACGTCTCAGTTGGGGCGGAAATATTCCAAACGGAAACAAGTTTTTTTTTAATTCTATGTACCAAACAAAAAACAGCATTTTTATTAAAAACGTGCTATCCAATTTCCAAAGTGTAATAAAAAACACACGAAGCACAAAGTAGCTAAAAATTAAAATGCTGGAGATGGGCAGCGCTGCCGCATGTATACTCCGCGGTTTATTTCCGCCGCATGTATAAGTTTATTTCTGCCGCATGTATACTCCGCGGTTTATTTCCGCCGCATGTATAAGTTTATTTCTGCTGCATGTATACTCCGCGGCTTATTTCCGCCGCATGTATAAGTTTATTTCTGCCGCATGTATACTCCGCGGTTTATTTCCGCCGCATGTATAAGTTTATTTCTGCTGCATGTATACTCCGCGGCTTATTTCCGCCGCATGTATAAGTTTATTTCTGCCGCATGTATACATTTATTTCTGGAAAACCGTCGATACATATTACTGTAGTTATAACTGTGGCGGGGCGGTAGCGGGGTACGGGGGGCGGACAATGCAGCCAACTGCGCGTTCACAGCCCCCCCTCGCAGCTGCGAGCTGCTCAGCTGATCAGCTAATATTACCTAGAATTGCTGCTAGCCTGGTAAATACTTTTTATTTGAAGTATCTGATGATGTTATAAATTGGTGATGTACTATCGAGGAAATTGATTTACAAGCAGTTGACGGACCTATGACGTTTGGACGGGTTATGTCAACTTAATGTAAGTCGTCAACCTGTCGGCTGGGTTTGACAAACCCCGAAGAAAATACATGTAGGTCCGCCATATGTCTATGAATCAACTTCTCTGATAGTACTTTTGTTTTATCCAATTTTCTTTAAAACGTACTTTCAAGCTAAATAATTGATAACAGTAACTATAGGTCTTGCAGCTAGCCTGACTTAGATTTAAATGTTGTAATTGTTTGTAACTTTAATGCAATTTGGTTTTATCATGCTTTCTTTAAAATTTCAATTCCAGCTGCATAAAGGTTACATATTATTATAGCACTAGCTGTCCCGGCAAACGTTGTTTTGCCATTTAAAGTATTTCTACTTCATCAGTTGACACAAAATCTTACCCCCTCTTTTGTCCCCTAAGAGGGGTGGGGGGAAAAATGTTATGTAACACCAGATGTTAAGTTGGAAAAACAGTTAATAATATAAAGTAAGTCCATTAAAGAAAAAAGTTTACTATATATCTGTGAAAACCGCATTCAAATCGGATCAGTAGTTTTCGTGTTAAAGCAAAAGTCTTATACAAAATTTGACCCCTCTTTCGTCCCTTTAGAGGGGTGGGGAGAAACTTTTTTATACACCAGATGTTAAGTTGGAAGAACACAAATATATCTGCGAAAACCGCATTCAAATCGGATCAGTAGTTTTCGTGTGATGCTGGAACAAACATACAGACAGACAGACAGACAGACAAAAAAACTAACTAACTTTTCGGCTTCTATAGCGATATTGTGACACCCTCCGCTTATTATTTTTTGAATATATTTAATGTACAGAATTGACATTTCTACAGATTTATTATATGTATAGATATGGCTATAGCTTTTTCAGTCAGTTGGCCCACCACTGCAACTCCTGTGTCGCTCGTCGTGTCAACGCCGAGCGTTGGAGCGACACAGGAATTGTATCTCTACATAAAGGTAGAGGTTGTAGGCTGTAGCGATATAGATGCTCGTGTATTTTGACGGAGCATCATATTCATATTACTTTCTTAGACAATTTTTATTACTATACTGGCTCTACCACTGCAAATCTCGTACTCTACTGGCACTATGACTGCAAATCGTGATTTTTTAGACGACAGGTTATATTATAATATTGTTTACTTTGACACCCTCTGCACATATTTTGTATCTGTTATGTCTTCGTAGATTCGTCAAAGTTGTATAATCATATCTGACGGCTTGTTTCGGCGACTATGAACCTTTGTAAACATTATGCAGTAGCATTTGTTTATTGCACCAGCCCTCATAGAAGCCAAGTGCTACAAGACAATATTGTTCTATTGTTTTGTTTTTATTTTTATAACACTTTTGTGATCTCCACGATTTCTCGTAGTCGATGTGTTTTAACTTTTATGATATTTTGTGAAAGGTGGCAGAATTAACTTCTTTATACTTTATAGTAAAAGCTAAAAACTACTCTAGCACATTATAATATCGTCTTGTATTATGACGTGACCGAGCTTCGCTCGGTATTCAAAAGATTAAAAAAAACACACATAAAATGACATTTTATGAAAATAATTCCTAGCTAGATCGATTTATCGCCCCCGAAACCCCCTATATACTAAATTTAATGAAAATCGTTGGAGCCGATTCCGAGATTCCAATTATATATGTTTATACAATATACATATATATTTATATACAAGAATTGCTTGTTTAAAGATATAAGATGTTCATCTGTTTCCTCTTACACTTCTTGCTTTCATGGGCGACGGTAGTTGCTTACCATCAGGTGACCCGTTTGCTCGTTTACCCCCTTATTTAATTAAAAAAAAAACACTCAAATCGCTTAGACCTTAGCCGATTAAAGCGTATCAGTGTGAGTTTGCGCACTAGTGCATGATCGTGCGGTGGCTCAATTTGAAAATAATCAGAGGTCGTAGACAAAGTCCTTTCGTTAAAAACGATGACGAAATTCGTTATCAAAATGTATGGGCATATGGGATTTGACATTATTCTTCGCAAGCGAAATGTCATTTAACGATGACTTATGTCAAACCGCATACATTTTGATAACGAATTTCGTCATCGTTTTTAACGAAAGATACTTTGTCTAAGAGGGCCGGGTCGAAAATTTTTGACGTTTAGTCAACGCGATGTCGACATTGATTCGAGTTCTTTCGAATCATGATCGACGCTGAATCAAAATCGATATTGGATCACTCATAAATCTAAATCCTATAGGTTTCGAAATAAGGCCCCTGTAGCCGTGTCTCTTTACTTCTTAATCTATGGACAGATACGTAGTAATGAACGTCATTCAATTAACTTTAATTATACAAAATTAATTGCGCCACACTCGTCTAGACAGACCTGTCCACGACCGGCTAACTCATTTTAAACTAATTTGTTATTTAACTAAAAAAAAGTTATAAATAGATACCTAACTTTAACAGTGCCGCGTTTGCTTATGTCTAGGGTTGACTGGCTTAACAATGTAAAAAAGTACTAAAATAATAAGAAGAAAGTAAATATGTAACAACATAGCTAAGAGGCAACGATAAATATCGAATATCATATCAATATTATAAAATATGTCAAATTAACTTTATTTCCTTTATGCTCATATTTTTGGAAGAATCAGAAAATTCTCAGGATTCGCAATTCACGCAGACAAAATCACGGAGTAAAGCTATTTCATTAATTCAACACATAATAATAATTATAATATTAATACACATAATAATAATTATAATATTTATTCCATTGTATTTTTGTTCACTTAACTTTTTAACTTCCCAGTATGACAATATTTCCACCGGAAGCTTAAGCCGAGCGTTCGTATTTTTCAGGCGATTCCGTGAAATATTAAAAACAAAAGTTGTGTACGGTATTAAGTTAATCTGGGAGGAGGTGGCGGGCCGCGATACCCGTATCGAACACCGCAGTATTCCGAGTAAATGGAGGACAATACGACTATATTCCACGTATTTTTCAGGGAATACTCGGCTACATACAAAGTACGCTACGCCTATGCTTTCTTACAATATATGTTTATTATTTAGTGCATGGCATGGTCTAATTTAAGTGCAAGTTCCATTCCGGAAACCCCAGATTCGATTCAGAATCCTTAGATTACGAGGTATGGAACTTCATACATTTTAACAGTTTATATCAATTTCTGTGTCTCAAATCCCAGCCGTAAACAATAAAAACCCAAGGAGCTGCAGTAGACGACAACTTTTTTGAGTTATTTGTTGCTATTCGATTTAACTGTAGAGTCAAAACTAAAGAGAAACTTTTAATGAAGAAGTATTAATAGTTTTATAATCTGCAAACTTATAAAGTCTTAGTTATAAATGATTGATTAAATTATGCCTCTAATATAATTTTTAATTATTAATCAATTTTATGCAATCACAAACAATCAACCCGTGGCTGTCAATCTCCTCAGCCTTCCAATCAGTCCAAAAATAAAAACCATACATATCAATAAGGTCCCGGGCTCCCGAACTATTGAGATGTTCTCGAAATTTCCATACAAATCGTTTCGCCACGCCACTCGAGAGTCACACTTCATAAATAATTTTAATATTTGCCAGCCCTTTACCGGCATATTGTCAATCTAGCCGGGACCCGTTTACCATGCGACTATATTGACTTTAATTTTTTGCTTTTTTCGTTATTAGTTTTTATATTACCACTATAATTATAGTAACTTTGTATGTTTTGTAAAATGTACGCTGTTGTTTGTTATTGTTTTTTTTATTTACGTAACATTTTTTTACGAACTAAGCAGATATCTACGCCGTAAAATGTTAGATTTAAAACATAGTGGCTCTATAGCCTACTTATACTTGAGCATTCTCTTAATATGTATCAAGAGAAGGAATTTCTTCAATGTAATGATTTAAAATTTCAATCATAAATGTAGACTAATACAACATTTTGTCTCATTAAACAAACTTTCCTACGTAACAAACGTTGAAAAATTCGCTTAACAGCAATGGCAAAACGTTGTAAGTAGTCTGATACGGATCTTTACACTTCTAAAAAGCCCATACCTTGTTTATAACACCGGATACACACAGTTTTAAAAAACTCACACCTCTAGATAAATGACACTACTCCCTAGTTCATTTTCTCCGCGCCATAAGGCGCGTGCACACAGGCAATAAAGGAGATAAGGCGCTGTCTCCGTCTTATTGATATGTAAATAACCTATTCAGCGTCACAGATTGAGCCGATACGCCGCTGTGGCAGAGTCTTTACGATGTCCTCATTACGACGCCGACGTAAACAGCACACATTCATCCTAATATCTGGCCAACATTGAATTTATATTGGTTATCTGGTTTAGACCCTTTATGGTTAAAAGAAAACTATAGGCAAGAGATTTAAACTTAGTTTTATCCATGACGAACGGAAATTCGAAATTGAAAAAAGTGACGTGGGTAGTCGAAAATTATAATCATACGGAAACAGTTTTTTTTTTTTGGATTTATGTGATATTCTAACAATTTAGCTACTTTACTACATAAAATTTTATCGATGTCCGTTTTATTGAACTAAAAATTGCGTTGAATCAACAATTTTCACGTTGTAACTGACAACATTTGCAAGGCCTATATATATTTCTAAACGAGGAATTGGCTCACTCCCATTACTGCAACTCCTGACGTGTCGCCAGGATCAACAGTGGCAACCAACCATGAAAGCATTTAGATATAATAATTATGATCTCCAGGGTGCCCGAATAAGCTAAATATAAAATATTTCTTGGAATCCGCAAGTCACATCGAAATCAGAGGAAAGATAGGAGGAGTATAGGAGAATAAATATTCTAATTACTAAACCGTAACTAAAGTCTGGAATCAATACTTACCAAATATCAGATCCTTTAGCTCCACCGTATCAGATTTAAAATGCAACCTAAAATTACGAATATACAAATTTTTAAATTATTCCCTCTCCGCTTTATCGGACGTACAGAATCTAAACCCAAACATTACGATGCTTATCGCCAGGTACTGGTCGGACGCAGATTCAGAAAGATAACCGTATCATTAGCTTAAAAAGCCCAACAATAACCCGGAATAGTTCGCAAAAAAACAACAATACTTTTCCACATTACGGGATGATCCTTCATTGTGCCGCCGGCGCACAGATGGCGCTGATAGTACTCATCGCAGTATTAAAATAATACAGCCAGATAAGAGTGACCCCTCCGATTTACCAAATCAATCCTTATGTTGGTACCATTTAGGGTGTAAAACCTCCAGTTATGGTTCAATTTACGTTGGTCATTCTTATAAAACTATCGGATGAATCAATCTGAGAGATTCATTCAGCAATGGTGGTGCACTCATTTGGGACACTTAATACCTTCCCACGAGGGCTGGCACACGCCCTAGCCCTGCGCCCTTCGTGAGAACAGCCCAAATGAGCACAGGTTTATCCGAGACAGGTAATCCAAAATCGGACACCGCTTTTAAATTAATAATATGGCTTTTTAGCCTAAAGCCCTAAAATGATATTATACGCGTGCTCAAAAACTATGTAATCGAAATGCCATCTTGCGTCGAAACGATTTTGCAATAATAAGAAATCTAGGAAAAGTAATACTACAAAATAATATTGCAATACATTTGTATTGAAAAAGTATTTTGTATCAAGAAAACCAATAGTAATTTTGCAGCTGGCAACTTTTAACTAACTTCACCTCAAAAATTACTCATTGCACAAGCCATAATCACCAAACTTTGTCTTCCCTATTCAGTCTCAAAAATGACGCCAGAAAAAAATAATCCAACAACCTATTATCACCAAACTCGCCAAACTTTTCTAGTCTCACATCACCTAACATCAGGCAATTTTTCCGCCCGTTCGGTCCAACACAGATGCAAGCCATAATTACCAAACTTCGCAATCGATCCACATCACTCTCCGTACAAAGAGGTGCGCGACGCTTTTTGAGCATTTATTAAAAGTTAGGGGTTGTAGGGAAGCCGCATGAGGCCTAATTAAGCCCTTTTTACAAAAGGACGAGGGAGTAACCCTTCTCCCTTAATGAGCTGCCGGCCACCTAAAGTGTGGATTTCGTGATTTCCATGCAAATATCTTCATCTTGTGAGTTTTTGTTTGATAATAAAACCATCGGTTTTGGTGACGATAACTGGTTTCATTAAAAGCATTTTATAGTGCCTAAGTATGTGCGCAAAACAAAAGAACACCAGAGCACACTCTTCCTTTGATAAAAATTATTTTATCATAATACAGCCAAACGAGGCGTCGAAAAAATTCTGCTCAAGTCTGAAGATTAGAATCAAGTTTCTGAAGTTTTTTCAGGGAGTTTATCGATTGACTAACGCCAAAACATTGACCAATCAATAATACTATGGAATAGATAAACTAGTACAGTTAACAAGGTTCATATCACTATTTGAAATTTTGTGACTCTCCTTTTCTTGCACAAATCTTTCTCTCTTGGTTCCCAAGCATAAACAAAGCTTAACCCCAGGGGTTAAAAATCGCAGTGCGAATATTTAGGCCATTGTAGTCTAATTATACAGTAGCTAAATCTGGCGGCCGTTCCCTGGACTATAACAGCCGACCCTAAGAGTTAAGACGGACCCTACAAAATCTGGCTAATACTTGACCCAAGATGTTGGCTAAAGTATGTTATTGGCTTAATGTACATACATACAACTACTTGATGGCCGCAACTCCGTTGCGCATTATTCGTTTATCGCACGTACACTTTTCCGGGATAAAAAGTATCTTATGTCCTTCCCCGGGACTCAAAGTATCTCCATACCAATTTTAATCAAAATCGGTGTAGTGGTTTAAGCGTGAAGAGGTAACAGGCTAACAGGCTGACTAGCCGACGGACCGACAGAAAGACATACAGTACAGTTATACAAAAATATTTTTTAGTTCCACCATGAGCAAAACCTTGTTACTACATTTGCAAAGTTAACACTGGACTTGTGTTAATAAAGATATTATATAACTCTAGCTGTCCCGGCAATCGTTGCTTTGCCATAATACAAAGTATTTCGCCCATAATATTTTATTGAAGTGACTAAATAAGTATGTCGCCATGGCAACGTCCATCGCTATCCCGTCGCACAAACAATGGTCGCCGTCAGTCTCAGGTTGTAACAATTTACTATTATTTATTCAACAAATGCACTTATCAATATATAAAGTACCCAGTAGCCGATTCTCAGACCTACTGAATATGCATATAAAATTTGGTAAAAATCAGTAAAGCCGTTTCGGAGGAGTTCGCTGACTAACATTGTGACACGAGAATTTTATATATAAGAAGATATTTTAGTGGTCTTTGTGACTAAAGAGATAAGAAACATTCGTATTCACTATCTTTCGCAGAGAAGAAGCCATCATTAAAATTAAAAAAATATTCCGTGAACCTTTTAACCAAAATAAAAAATAAATTAAGAAAACAAATATTTACACTGGAACCAATTAGGTAACCAGGAGGTGAGCCTGGCAACCATCGTAATGACCGGAGGGTTACGGGTTACGGCCTTAATAAGTCGTAAGCTATTTAAATACCTTTAAGAAGCTTAATTGAATGAAAATCTTTTATTTTGGGTAGAAAAATAAAATCTTGATTTATAAATGGTTGAGCTATTCTTCACAATGTATTTTAGTTATAAATAAAACTTCAACATTATTTTCACTTTTAAAGTAGAATATTAATAATAATTACCTTAACCTTTTTATTTATCTGCATATAACTAAGTTATATACAACCAAAGCTTATTAAATGCATGATAGGCTACTAATCACAATTCACAACTCATACAAAATTTTCGAGAAAAATCCTGCAAACAAGAAAAAATTACGCGGTAAATTATTAATCATTAATAAATAATAATTATTCTTAACTCCAATATGAAATAGCTCGAAAACCCAAAGTAAGACTTTTTCGAGTTTTTTGTCTCAATATGAATTTCTTGAAATTTTAAACACTTCTACTCTTATATATTCTTCTTATATATTACTTCAATACATTCAAACATAAATAAATCCTATTCCAGTCCCACACACACACACATCTTACATGTGTGTGTAACGTCTTGAATGTGGGCAAATTGGGCGAGCGGAAGGCCGCGCCGCCCGCGACTTGACCGGAACCGCCGCCCGCCCAAGCTAGGGCGGTCTGACTTGAGCGCGGTTACATTGTACAGGGGTATTTCTTTTGTTGTATGTGAATAAATTTACCGGAGGATTTTAGTTTAGTAATATGCAGTTAACGCTGTTGGTGCCGTAGTTACTAAGTTTTATTTATATACAAGATTTATAATACTTATTATGTACTATGTATAGTGGTTACTGTCTTTTACTTAAATGAAAAAAAAACACTATGGCTTTTTCGGCTTTGTATATAAAACATTTATATCATGCACAGGAATGTTCTAATATTATTATTACATAGGGACAATAATTCACTCGGGAACAAAACGCACACAGTGATTCATAATAGCGGTTTAAAATGTTTTGTGATGCTTGTACGCGTCGCCAAGCCGCACTGCGCAAGTTTGATTTCGTAAAGGCACAGATTACTACGAGTACGTTTCTATATAAAAACTTATACATTACTTACTAAGAGGATTACATCATGATACTATGTTATTAAAAGGCTAAGGGCCTGTTTCACTACATCCTGATAAGTGCCGGATAGGCTATCCACAACTTATCTGACAGATAGAGTATGGAGTGTATGTCATAAGTTGTGCATAGCCTATCCAGCACTTATAAGGAAGTGGTTAAACAGGGCCTAAGCCACGGCTCTACGTAAGTACACATGGCACTCTAATTTGCAAGTAGTCATGAACACAACGTTTTTCACTTTTTATCAGTGATTCGCTTTTGTGATGGTTAGCAACATTTTTGTTAAGTTTTATGAAAATAAATAAATAATAAATTCCCTTACCGTGTCGTGCGTCAATGGAAACGCGGTCCGTTTCTTCCGTAATAGAATTTACATTCGACACAAGTATGCGCCAATTGAGGTAGGCCCCGACCTGATTATGACAAATCTCTGACAAACTTCGCAAACACTTTTACACTTATTTCCTCTTGTTTCCTCGAACTTTGCGTTTTAGATTTGTTTATGTAGGTAGATTTAGACGGAAGGGAACTGTATCAACTGTGCTGTAATCTAGATTGAATTGAAAAACCACTTATCTGACAGATAGAGTAGGGAGTATCTGTCAGATAAGTAGCCTATCCGGCAATTATCAGTAAATGGAAAAAGAGTCCCTTAGACTAAATATTATGTAATACGAAAAAAAATTTTTAAGTAAGTATACCGTACTTTAATATGTATTACGCTAATTCAAAAAGACAACAACTGCGGTAAGATTTAAAAGTAATGTCTTTAAACGGTCACCATGGAACGGATAAAGGAACAAAGTTTTAAAATATCTACAGTACAATATCTAACAGCTTTTAACTTAAATAAGTATTCCATTTAAGAATTCATCCGTCACCGTTCTGAAATGAAGATACAGCCACTCACGTTACGTCTAAATACCGAGGCACAAAATTTTATACAACCTTTGATAATAATTCATATAAACTTTGGTGCCCTCGTCGTTCGAAAACAAAATATCACTAAATCTTACGCCACTTGATATATCAAAGACAGACAAAGCGCGGTTCAAAGGTAAATCCACGCGTCCATGTCCCGGGCACGAACCGGCCAGATGTATGGCCGACTCTCCAAATGGTCTTTTGTCCCCTGACCATATCTAAAGCCATTGACCGGCTTAGCTTGTGGTATTTGTTTATAGTCAATAGTCGAGACTGATCTGTAGCTGTGTGGAGGAATGTGACTTTATGAAATGTTCTTGTTAGTTAAAATTTACGGCTTACGGTGTGCCTCAACAATCCCTAAATAGATAAAAGTAAAAAACGTGAAATTGAAACACTTATTAACTCTTTTTGTAAAAGTTGTTTTAAATAATTTCAGGAGTATTTATAAAGTTTGAAGAATTCATCAAGATTTCTGATTTCTTACAATCCTAAAATAAACGTAGTTCTTGGAAATCACCCACAATAGTAGAAAGAAAATATATTAGATACATTTACTTAGAACAACCTACAGGTCTATTGGCGATCATGAAAATAATCTTAAAATAGTTCATTAATGTTATTAACATAATTTGAATCCCACACTAGCGTCTCTGTATTGATTAAAATAAGATAAAGATTCACAATCTCAATTCACAGATACACCAAACGTATTGTAATATGGAGCTGAAATATTCAGGTGTTGAACGTTAAAAAAATATGCAAAACTGCACATAACTGGATAGTGCGTCGCCCTTTTACCGGCGATCACAAAAGGCTCATCAAGCGCCCATCTCCCGCCTTCTCCTTTTTGTGCCGGCGCCAAAAAGAAGGAGAGTATGTGCTGACCCGATCATTAAACAGATTGATAGCACCTGGGCGCCCGCTCGGAGCGATAAATAGTGGCGATTCCGGTAATCCTGCCGGCGGCCGGTGCCGGCCGATGGGCGGCATCCATTCTCTTTATTGCACCGTGCTTTACAGACTTGCCTTGATGCCTACGACGCTGGCTAACGTATTGGCTGCGTTACGCGATGCGACCTGGGGGACGGTATGTTACGTTTTTGCGTCTATAAATTCTATTTCAAATGATATGTTGTTATAGTCGGCTTTCTTAAAATTTCTCTTAAAAGACAATATTGGAGTTAAGACTAATGTCATGTACGTTAATATACGAAGATGATTATGTTATTACTTGTAAGCTTTTTCTGGCTAACTCTCGCCCTGTCATATCTTGATGATATGTAACATTGCTCTAAGCTCATTTATCGCACAGAAAGTAAATTAGGGTAATTTAAAAATTATGTCACCTGTCAATAGTTTGACGACGTTAATTAATGACAGGCAAACCTCGCTTCTACGATCCCAAACCCAAACAAACTTGCAAATTATCGTTATATTTCAAGATGGGACGATTTCGGCTTTTATAATCAATTACGTCTTATCTATTTTATGGTTTCTCAGCAAAAAAATATGGCGTCAACGGCAAAACAATGGCAAATTAGCGATGACGGTTAAAAATGACATTTGGATTGGCCGAGAAACATGGCGACGCGGCGACGGGCGGCGTAGACCGACGTTATACAGCCTTTAAAATATGCACCGTGACTTTTATTGCAGACGAGGGTAGCTGGTTTCACACATTGACCAATTATGACTAAATTAGTAAATAGCCTTCATCAGGGTTAAAAAAGTAAGGCTATTTGGATTATCATTTTCTTATGTGCGAAGACTGCCAAGATTTTCATACTTTTAATTGTTTTTATTAAATCTATCATCACTTTATTACATTATTTTTAGAGCAGTAGAAGTAGTATTTTCTTTGAAGTGAAAACTTCTTTAGCGGCGTTGAGCACTTTTGTGAGATGGGTAAAAACTGTGAAACTCGCGTCAGATTTTCGTTTTTCGATCAGCACGAGAATCTGCTGATCGAACAACCTTGGAAAAACCGTAAGACGGTTGGAGAGTAGTGTTGTAACATCGAAATTGATTAATCGAACAATCGATTGTTTTTTTTTTATCGATTTTCATAATAAATAGGTTAAAAATTTAATCGATTGTAAGGGTTTCGATTAATTAAAAAAATCGATTTTTTAATAATCGATTTTCATAAAAAATGGGTTAAAAAAAATGCACAACGTTAATAATCAAGTTTTCACTTCTGCCGGCACTGCTGGAGTGCAACCCGTCTTTTTTTTCAATACACAAAGCTGTTGAAACAAAATCTGATGCATTAGTTTTTTAATTAAAAAAATCAAAGCGGTTCGAAATTTAAAAATCTCCCTCCATTTTCCACACGTGCCCATATTGCTACCTGGTTTTTTATTATATTCTCCCGCGTAATTAATGAGTGTGACATACTCGGAGGGTTTTTATCACTTTTTGCACACTCAACGTGATTAGGCTGGCAGACATCAAGATCCCACGTTATAAATGCTCGCTGTTATCTGCTTACAGAAAATGCATTTTGTGCTCGAAATTTTTATATCTGATACATTTAAATGAAAAGTTACGGTGGATTTTTGACAAAATAGTTTTTAGATAAACCTAAGTTATGGAATATTAAATGTTTTAGGAGATAACAAACTTTTCTTTATAATATACTTTTATATTTACAAATTTTATATAAAACAAACTCCCAATATTCACTGATGGTAGGTTTTATTTTCATTTAATTATAGGTGTACCAGAATTTGATGGCAAAAAGTGGGAAAATAAATTGACTCTAGCAGTACCGGGGTAATAGGAATAAAACATTTTCATCCTTTTTTATTCCTTTAGTGGCTTATTTTGTGTGTGAAACGTGCAAATATAAAAATTTATCCAATGATTAAGGATATTTTTTGAAAATTTGCTATCAAAAATTGCCATCAGATTCTGGTAGACCTATATTTTCAGTCCCAAATATTTAATTTTTTCCATTGCTCCGAAAACTTTTCTATATTCTGTGGAGAACATGATGTAAACATGAAATGGTGCTTGTCGTTGAATAGTTTCCACGTTTGTGATTATTGCAAATAGCATTTTACTCAGAATTTATTAATATCGCATAAGGAATTTATGTTATACTGAAAATTAATAATTCTATTTCGTTCGTCGAGTCGTACAACTAATATTTTATGCGTATCAAGTTCAGCATCAAAAAAATCTATTGTTTCATATGCGGTGGAAATATTACAGGAAACCCCGGCGCACGGGGTAACAATGTATATGATTTTTTTTTCTTTTCGCTGCCAATGAAAAAATCCCGATCGCGGTCAAAACAGTAGATGCGAGTGCAGTTTCAAAAGCCAGCTCTCGAATACATATTTTATAAGTTCACTTCGATTGTTCCGGTGTGGTTGGACTTTTTTTTCTTTTTTTGCGAATATCAGAGCCGTGGCTCGTCGAATCCATCGACACATCGTTTTTCTTTTTTCAAAAACTTCGGACACGATTGTTTGTTAGTACTAAGTGGAGTGATGACCTAATACTCTGTCAGAGAGTGAAGCCAATTACGACACGAATATCTGGATAAATATTTACATTGTTTCATGTAGTTTATATTTTATTTAGCTTTTGTGCACTAATCTGTCTTTGCATTATGAATTGTTTTTGTAAAAAGAATAAAATACAGAATGAAAGCTATAGTAAGTAAGGTACATATTTAGCCATTTGACAAGTACTTTCAAAACTACCAACACAATATACATGCTATTATTATCCTTCATTAACCCATCAGTCGTGGCAAAACGAGACACAATAGCTTTTTCATTGTTATCGCGGCCGGATGTGGCCGCTTGGGGCTTCATGAATTAGTACATACTATTTTTGATTTCTTTCAACACAATTGACTCTACCTTCATAAGTTTTACTGTGACGAAAGGCCAAACTTCATTCAACCATTTGTTTTCGAACGACGAGGGCACCAAAGTTTATATGAATTATTATCAAAGGTTGTATAAAATGTTGTGCCTCGGTATTTTTAGACGTAACGTGAGTGGCTGTATCTTCATTTCAGAACGGTGACGGATGAATTCTTAAATGGTACTTATTTAAGTTAAAAGCTGTTAGATATTGTACTGTAGATATTTTACAAGCTTCATTACCAACACTATGTCTTTTGTGTTCGCCAACATTTTTGCGTCACTATTTTGGTACATAAAAAATAATTTGTGAATAAAATATCAAATGTCACAATGCAATATCAATTAGCGCTGTCACCGCCTGCGCCGTTCCCAGGGTAAGGTGTAATACTCATATTTATAGTAAAAGGATCATTCGTTGAAATGGAGCCAAATTTCCGTTGCGAGCTTTCAACGGAATTCACAAAAAGCGCCATAAATTGGCAAATAATCCCCCGCATAACGCGACCTTTGTTTGGCCACACGTGCTTTTAATCGCGCTTCGAAAGCACAAAAGCTGGATTTAGTCTTTGTGCCGCCACCTAAAGTAAACACTCGTAAAAGCTTCCTTGGAATATGTGTTAAATATTACTCGATTTCACAGTATAAATATTGTACAGTAAATCAGTTGTGTCTTTGAAATCCTGTGTTGAAATCGGTCTCGATCAAGAATGAGACTTTTACGCAAGAGCGACTTGATTCTTAATTATTTTGTTTCTTTAAGTTGTCTATAATGCGTATCCATAGTGTGGGTGCGATCTCGGCGGTGTATACGGTAATTAAAATAACGAGGCACAGAATTTTATACAAATTTTGACATTTTATATGAAGTTTTATGTCTCGATTTGCCGTTTGGACTTTAGTTAGTCTACTGTATATTGTTCATATTGTGTACCCTGTCGACGACTGCGTGATTTGTCATGCAGCTTTTGTGTTCAGAAGGAAGAGCTTCCGGCGAGCTTTACACGAGCTTACTGCTATCGATGCCCCCGGCTCTTCCTATCGATATTCATATTTTTTATTCTAAACATCTTCATTCATACGCTTTTTCGTTTGCGATATTTTTTGCGTCGTGATATTGCATTGTGCAACTGTGGTCCCACAGAAAAACTATCTTCTATTGCAGTATATCTTTAAGTTGCAAATGTGGGAATAAAATTTATTTTATTAAATTTTTAATGGTAACTACCATACTGTATTCACTATCGTTTGCTTACGGCTTTGTCTGAAATACATGATATTATACGTCATAATATTATGTAGTATTTCTGGCATACAAATTGCGATCCCTTGAACCCTTATGATGTAATTTTCAAAAATACTTTGTTATTAATGCGCGAAAAATTTAGTTTTCGAGTGTCTTTAGCCCGTGCGTGGATCTATAACTCCATTGATTTTTCCTTTCATATTAATAAATAGAATAATCTCAAAAAATCTACTGTGCGATTATAAGCCATTAACTAAGCAAATAAAACATTTCAAATCTATACCCCAAGCTAAAGTGATATCTATTCTAATATCTGATAATAACATCTTAATAACATAATTTGATCACTTCAAATCAGGTGTGTCACACAAATCTTCACCGGCTATTAGCGGGCGTAAAAGTTAACGATGCTACGGCAGCCGCTGTGTGTGTTTCTGCCCATAACTCCGCATTACATAAAGCTGGGTTCACATGACGCATAAGAGTATAGTAATAATAGATTTAAATCAAGTTACTATAATACTTGTAAAACATACACACAATATTATGTATATTGTGTGTATTTTTGTCAAATTTATGATAGTGCGGTGCCATTTATGAAAAACTATACTAACTATAATAATCTAAGATGAAGCTACAAGATACAACTAATCTCAACATATACTTTTTGAGATTAGTTGTATCTTGTAGTTTCATTCGTTTTTCATAAATGGCACCGCATTAATAATATAGACTATTTCAGCTAATATACGTAGTACGTACCTAATTGTTTTAAGAGTCGACTTCTCTTGACACTGACTTTTAATAATGAATTAGCATCATACTTTTAATTAGCATCATACTAGGTTATCTTATATATAAAATTCTCGTGTCACAATGTGCGTTCCCGTACTCCTCCGAAACGGCTTGACCGATTCTCATGAAATTTTGTGAGCATATTGAGTAGGTCTGAGAATCGGCCAACATCTATTTTTAATACCAAAAATTATTTATATGGCAAAACAACGTTTGCCGGGAACTAGTATTTAAATACACGTTTAATAATTATTTAAAATGAAGGGATCTTCATTTTAAATAATTATTAAAAAAATAATCATTCAATATTATCCCGTCCTGCTTAAGCATTTTTACTAATCAGACGTGTGGATATGTACGTACAATGTGGATTTTCTTGTTACTATAAAGCTTGTAAATATCAATATATACTTTTTATATTTTATTTACTTCATAGAGGTAACATTTTATGTAAAAAACAGAGACTTCACGTTACTCTTCCAACCTTACCTTGCATCTTGTTCAAGTGCTTTTCCTCTTTTAAATTTGGAATTTTAGCTTCCTTTGGTTCACATATTATGTAAGCCCACCCTTACTTAATATCGTCACACTTATTTTAAACTCACATTGACGATAACTTTAAAATCACTTCCCTTAATTCGAGTTAAGTGTTAGTCCAGAAATGGGGATAGTGGGCGGGGGGGCCAGGTCTAGGACATAAAATTTTACGACATAATGTACGCCATAAATATTTACGAGATATTAATGGGTGGTCGAAATTCATTTTTATTGTTTCTAATTACGATATTCAGAATTTTTAACATCATTTAGAGAAAACGACTTACGTATGTCTCCTTCTTTAGAATTAGTCAAGGTTTAATTTTGG
Organism: Polyommatus iphigenia; assembly: GCA_963422495.1. Lineage (NCBI taxonomy): Eukaryota > Metazoa > Arthropoda > Insecta > Lepidoptera > Lycaenidae > Polyommatus > Polyommatus iphigenia. The sequence continues at coordinate 9,082,122 of OY730187.1, forward strand.
TATTGTAATTTTTCTTTGTTTAAAATACTTAAGATTAAACTAATAAGTAATTATAGATGACGCCCTCAACTCCATTGCAACAAAATTAGTTTTTCACGACAGTACCGAACATTTCACCGGGATAAAAAGTATTTTTTCCTTTTGTCATTTCCCGGGTCCTATCTATACGAAATTTTAGCAAAAACAGTTTAGCGGTTTCGGCGTGAAGATGTAACAGACAGACACACTTTCATTATAAATGCGAAAGTAAGTATCATTTATAATATTAGTATGGATTAATTAGAAACATAATGTACAAAAGACAGTCATTTTTTCTTAAATATAATTAGGGATCAGTGATCACAGAAGGAGCATAAATACCGGAACTGCAAACATTACTCAAACCTTATCGGAAGCGAGCAAGTTTATTAGGTGACGTTGAGTACCTATCTTTTGTACCGTCGTCGTTAGTCCCACAATAGAGACAGAAGTGCTATTCCAATTAATTTAAGGATAGGTGGTTCCGTATGCTAAATCGTATAGATTTAAAATATAATATTATAAATGCGAAAGTATCTCTGTCTGTCTGTCTGTCTGTCTCGCTTTCACGCCAAAACTACTGCACCGATTGTAATGAAATTTTGTACACAGATACGAGGGTGGGATAACTAGCCTAATAGTAGAAAACTTAACTTTTCGTGATAACATTAATTTCATTTTTCGATATAGTCTCTGTGAAACTCTATGCACTTACTCCATCTTTGTTCTAAAGTAGTAATGCCTTCCATAAAATGATTTCTTTCAAGGCCTGCAAAATACTCCTCTACAGCGGCTATGAGTGCTATGACTTCATCATTTGTGGCAAATTTCTGTCCACCCAAAAAAGTTTTGAGCTTAGGGAATAAATGGAAGTCTGATGGCGCTAGATCAGGCGAATAAGGTGGGTGGGGCAACAAATCATACTTTAATTCATTGATTTTTGACCGACTTCCAAAAAGGAGGAGGTAATATGTTCGGCTGTATGTATCTTTTTTTTTTTTTTTTTGTATGTTCCACGATCACTCAGCTGTTTGTGGGCCGATTTTCAAAATTCTTTTTGTGTTGTATAGGGTTTAACTCGAATTTGGTACCATGTTAACAAAAGTGGTGATCTGATGATGGAATCCTTGAGGAATCGAGGGGACTTCTTGAAATTTGTATGGAAACATATAGTGATTTTGATTTTTTCTGAAGCATTCGAGGTAAGTGCTACCAAAAAGTAAGACTTCACACCAGGTTATACCCTGGATCCGAAGGTACCGAACAGAACTTTTGAATGCTTATAGGTACAGGTTCGGGGATTTCGGCGTTGTTTAAACAACTGAAAGCATAAGCTAATACATCAATTTGATTAATCATCATCATTACAACCATCATTATACCATGGGTCATCACACTATGACCCAATTATTGGTACTTTTCGTGATATTTTGCATCGAAGCAGACGTTTTTGATAATGATTTCGCTGTTTGTGGACCGATTTTCAAAATTCTCGTTTTGTTGTATAGGATATAATCTTAATTATGTATAACAATTACGAAAGTGGTGAGCTGATGATGGGATCTATGAGCAATCGAGGAAAATCCTTGAATTTTATCAAAACACTCATAGTGATTAAAATGTTGTTTCTAGTAAGTTAAACATATGTTACGAATAAGAGAAATTTTATACGAAGGTGTCTCTTGGTCCAAAGGCACTGAACAGAACTCCTGAATCTTTAAAGGTAAAAGTATGGAAATTGCAGCATCGCTTAGATAACTGCAAGCATTTACCACAATTTCGCTTACAGTGACATAATGTGAATAATTAACATTCGTATTGGTTATTTACGCATAAAGCCTAATTTTGTAGATACTTAACTAAAAAGAGTGAAATAATTATTTTTAACAAAAAATTAAAACCGACTTACAAGGTAATATGAACTAAAAATTATTAAATAACTCTTACTCTTTAATAGTGCCTTTTTCAGAATTCGTCTAAATCTCAACTATTTCTGTACTGTATACTACAGTCTTCATTACTTTGAAGTCGGTACCAGTCCCAAAAGTTTCAGATAATCCGACATTACTGAACTCACGGTTAAATTAGCTGGTACCGACTTCAAAATAATAAAGATTGTAGTAAGAATACAGTACAGAAATAGTTGAAATTTAGACGAATTCTGAAAAAGGCACTATTAAAGAGTAAGAGTTATTTAATACTTTTTAGTTCATATTACTATTGTTTTTACCTTGGAAGTCGGTTTTAATTTTTTGTTAAAAATAATAATTTTAGTAGGCCGTTGCTCCTTTAAATAAACTATATCATTTATAGAAGTGCTGTGGTTTAAGTGCTCCCACTACTATAGCATTTCTACAAACTTATTGAATTATTTGATATGAGACGGCTGTTACAGTATAGATAACCTAAAGTACCTAATAAAAATCAGCCAAGTGCGAGTTGGACTCGCGCACGAAGGGTTCCGTACCATTAAAGAGCTTAAATATGTATTTTTTGTATGGCAGCCCCACTTAATTATTTATTTTATTTAAATATTTTATTATTAATTAATAAATTATTAATACAACAGAGTATTTGGTGAACATTTCAGGTAAGTAAGTACCTACCTATTGTCATCATTGATACCGAGGAAAAAAATGTTAAAAAAATCACGTTTGTTGTATGGCAATGCGAGCATTGGGAGCCCCTCATAAATATTTAAATTATTTTCTTTTTAGTATTTGCTGTTATAGCGGCAACAGAAATACACAATCTGTGAAAATTTCAACTCTCTAGCTTTTACCGTTCTTCAGTTACAGCCTGGAGACAGACAGACAGACATACATACAGACAGACAGACAGACGGACAGGCATCGAAGTCTCAGTAATAGGGTCCCGTTTTTACCCTTTGGGTACGGAACCCGGAAATGACTCAGTAAATAATTTATGTAGAACCTATTATAATTATGTAGGTAATCTAAGCTATTTAGACTTGACATTCGCTAGATCCTCATACACAATACACATGTATGGGGAGGGAAATTGGAATTCTTCCTACTCCTCCTATTTTCTTAATCTGATTAATTTCGTTGCGGGTCCCAAGACAGATTTAGTATGTCCCTCGGGCTCCCTGAGATCATATCAAAGGGTTTTCGTGGTTGGATACCGCTGTCGATCCTGGCGACACAGGAAATACAGTGGTGGGAATCTGTGGTGGGCCAAAGCCCGTTTAAAAATAATAATAATCTAGTAACACAGATTACTAATAGGCTCTTTACTGAGTAAGCTAACTACTTAGTACCTAAGTACTAGTCTACAATATCTGCATGAATTAAAAAATCAATATTAAAATATCAGATAGGTACTTTGCCAACTACCACTGACATTACGGTAGGTACTAGGAAAAAATCTGTACAAAAGACGCTTAATATAATAATATTATTTATTATACTATTGTCACAAATCACAATAATAATTATTATTTTACTACAAATTTAATTATTATTAACATTGGACAAACAATACCTATTTATTTACTGAACGAACCTGTTAATCCGGAACCGTGGGTAAAATTATTTATTCATAGATACTATAGTAACATAAATACAAAGTGTGTGATGTGTCTCTCCGTTGCCTCTTCACGATCTCTTTACCATCATCGATTTTGATTGGTATACTTGGTATCACGGATTAACCCTTAATCAAATTAAGCAATTGCCTAGGGCATCACGTCTGAGGGGGGGCACCAGAAGAAGGACAAAAAACGTCCGTCCTTAGGGCATCATGTCTCACTCTCACGTCACCAAAATACACACAAAAAAACTGTTTCAAGGAAAAAAGGAATAAGTAATAATATTTTTAGGTGGTAAAAATTTAAAGACCGATTCTAGTTGACGTACGGATAGGGAGGGGGGGGGGGGGGCACAGACATACAGACATGGATTGCTTAGGGCAGCGCGGCGGTCGGCAGACCACGGCTCGCGAGCCGCATGCGGCTCTTCCATAGAATTAATATGGCTCTTCTTTCACTCACTGCCTAAGCCCTAACTGTACCGCTTTAACATAAATAAAACACCTAAACAACTGAATTCTCCGTCAACTTGCACGCTCGCACTCTGTTACAATAAAACAATTACCTAAAATAGAGTAAATCCTGTTTGATACATGGAATAGTCTTCCTGCAACATAATATGAAACGACAAAAAACTAGCATTTGCTATTATGTATATCTATCTCACTTATCTATCTTCGGCTCTACATATTCATATGAGCAAACATTTTCATCTATGAACTACGAATCAGATTAAAAGTAAATTAAGGAGCAAATTTACAGTCGTGCCTTAAATTAATAAAAACGAGTACCTGATTACTTGCCAGACATAGGCAAGCTTTCGAAAGCAATGCAAGGAGTAAGAACACTGTTCCAACTAAAACTAAAATAAATTATTATTTTTAACAAAAAATTTAAACCGACTTCCAGAGTAAAAAACAATAATAATTATTATATAATGAACAAAAAAGTATGAAATAATTCTTACTCTTAATAGTGCCTTATGCAGAATACTCCTAAACCTCTACTATTTCTGTACACAATCTTCATTATTTTGAAGTCGATACCAGCTAAGAATGGTGAGTTCTTAGACAAAATATTTTTAATTTTAAAGACTGGTACCGACTTCAAAATTATGAAGATTGTGTACAGAAATAGTAGAGGTTTAGGAGTATTCTGCATAAGGCACTATTAAGAGTAAGAATTATTTCATACTTTTTTGTTCATTATATAATAATTATTATTGTTTTTTACTCTGGAAGTCGGTTTTAATTTTTTGTTAAAAATAATAATCTTTAATACTTTTTTGAACGTGCGTAAGCAATCGCGGCAGCCAACGGGCCGATAACTTTTTCATATTTGGTTCCTCACTTAGGATATGATCTACCCGTTCTTTTGAGATACCTATAGTGTCTACTATTTCAGATAACTTCAATCGTCGGTCTGCTAAAACCATATCATATACTTTCACGACCATTTCCGGAGTTGTGACGCTTTTTGGACGTTCGGGGCAGGCTTCATCTTTGACCCATGAACGACCGCGTTTAAACTCAGCCACCCAGTTTTTTACTGTGGCATGAGAAGAAGCAGATTCACCCAAAACATTTTTTAATTTGTCACAGATATATCTCCCCTTTATCCCCTTCATATGAGGAAACTTTATCGGCACTTGTTCAATTTTATCCATTTTGAAAACAGCTGACGAATTTTTTTTTCAAATGATAAAAAATTTATAAAATTTTCACGTCATCAAATTCAAATTTAGAACACAGGTGGCTAGAGACACGAATTTAAAAATGACATACATATTTTTTTAATTTTAACTTTTTAAATAGCAGAGGCTAGTTACTTCTCATCCCGCCCTCGTAGTCTAAAGCCTGAGAAAGGACATAGGCTACTTTTTAACTGGAAAAAGGGGTTGTAAGGGGGTGTTTATGCGTAAATTTGTTCAAATAATTTAGTTCCAAAAACTCATAGCAGATGGCGCCAAGAGCCGCCTAGATCGCGCTATCGCTTGCTCATACGTATTTCTATAAGATGTGGTACCATGTTTAATTACATTTTAGGATTCTTTCGATTGTTATACACGTTATTGAATAACTCACCTACCTACGAATAATAAAAAAACTAAGGAAGAGTAACTCCGTCAAAAAACATGCTCCAAAATACTTGTCAAAAAAGTGTACCTTAGGTTCACTTTTCATACATTTGCAATATTTAGGTGACCTTGAGCGGTACAAAGGCTGACGTTACATGACAGTTCGAATGGAACCAAATTTAAAACTGTATTAGTGTGGGAGTTACGTTTCCTGGTTTTATTATTCGTAGTCACCTACCAACATATATATTAGAAACAACAGCCTACCAATGATAATTAATACTAAACAGTAAATAGTTTATGGGTAAAGCTAAAGTTGTGTAATGGGGGGCTAAATAAGCTTTAAATTTGGTATAAAAAAAGTTTAATTTAAAAATATTAAATATTATGTGCACGCTGCACAGCTGTTTTGGGTATTTTGATTTGAGGGGTACCAGGGTTTTTAAAAGCTTTTAAATTTGACACCCATTTTGTTGACACCGCGCGCTATAAACTGAAGTCCACGCGGACGAAGTCTTACTTTTTAGGTTTATTCCTTATTTCTCAAAAGATTACGAAATATAGGTACTTTTGTTAATATGAGACTTACAGATTTTGTTGCGTACGCCCTTTTTTCGCCTACAACAGTTTAGTAACATTTTATGAAAAATATTATTATTTTTAACGTTTAGCCCTATTTTTAATGTGGTGGGTTAAAGAATTCAATGTGATGCATTATTTTGGTTGAGTTCAAGTGTTGGTTTTCACTTTTCTCTCAACTAAGTTTTGGTCTCATCGAATTGAGACATACCTACGAGTTACGACCGAACTCTGAAAGATTTCATAATTATTTAATTTTAATTTAAGAAGCAGTTTGACAGAAAACGTACCTAAATGTTATTTTATGCCGAAAATCATTCATAAATTAATATTTGAAGTCATTAATTTAAGCAAATACATATCACAACCATGTTAAACTGCCGCACTCAGAGTAGAAAATTAATTATTAAATGTAATTAATTTAAAATTTTAACATAATCCTCATATCTGTCAAACTCTTCATTAAATTGAAGGTTAATCATAATTAAATGTATCTGAATACGGCGGTAAGACATGTTTTGCGGGTCAACAAGTGCTGCCGATATTAGAGGTACTAACGACAGCAATTTCAATTATCACTTCTCAACAAGGATCCCTAACAGGTACCCGCAAATTGTCCGCAAGATTTATCTCAGTGACTGGGATATCCACACTCATGCTTGACATCTTAATCGACGGGCTACTGGGAAGTAGAAAAAAGTACCTCAGTCGGCAGCCCCCCGCTGTATCGCCTTTGCGGTCAAAAACGTATCAATTTAAAAAAACATTAACGCTCGCTTCACTCAGTCGCCCGCTGTGAAAGTAGATTTATTCACTTTTTTGTAACTTTGCAAACACTTTCAACTAAATATAATGTCGGTAATGTGTCTGTGGCTGCTGAGAGAGATAATTTTATGTAAGTATGTATTTAGATTTTCTGTGCATACGAATAGATTACTAAAATAAATGTTTGAAATATTTTTCCGTGTGCTTCCATACAAACATACATAGAGATACTAAATGACGCTATTTCGTTACGCAGAAATTCGATTAACACACGAAAAATTAGATACTTAATTTATCGGTTTGGTGGCTTAAGCGTAAAGAGGTATAATTCCAGCAATAAGAAAGATAGACACACTTTCGCATTTCTAATATATACATATTCTTAAGTATTACGCTTGTAAAATACCTCTCTATATCTTAAAAAGCAACATACTGAACCGATACAATTAAAGTCAAACCAAATCATGGCACATTTGTAATCATGGAACCAAATCAACCCGATGGCCGACATGGCCAGCCGTGAGCCGTAATCCGGCAATAACCCGTACGTTTTCTATTACTGACCCGCCGAACTTCTTCGTACATCGTCCGCCCTTATGATACCTTTAACAAAACCTTTATTTCAACAACAGAAGGACTATTTTTGAAGGTAGGATATCCCTGAACGCCTAACACAAATTGATTTTAAATGGCAGTTTATTTCCGCCTCATATCGTCGCGCCGATCTATAAGTTTGCCGAAGCCGGGTTAAGGAAATCCATAAAACGGATCCCTTCAAAAAGTGGTTTAATTTGCAATCATGAGTATATTAAACGGGACGGGAACAAATTATGTTTGATAGCTTGACGTTAAAATCTGTTACTTGACATGTCTGAGTAACAAGTGCCATTTTCCTCAAAACCTGATCTAACGCACCGAAAATTATGATTTTGATCTTATTCGATTCGGAATAGCATCTAAAACATTCTATCAAAATTCCAAGAGGGGCTGAAAAAAAATGCAAAAGTTATAAACAATTAAGTAAACATAAAAAGAAGGGTTTAGTTTTTTTTATATTTCGAAAACTATTTGAGATAACCAAAATTTGAAAATAGATCCTTAAAGAACAGGAAATTTCCTAAAAAAAATCCTAGATCCTGGAACCTTATCAACAATCCTTATAACTTTAATTGAGCGACGAAAGTAACGGTAAAAACGCGTAGTTCGGGTTTCGCGTGAATTGCCGCAATCTGCCACGTGAACTAAAAATATATATTTTACTGATTAAATATTAATATAAAGAAATAAAAAAAAATGGGTACTAAGTAGACATATCAATCAACAATAATCCGTCAACAAAAATAAATTATCACAATTTGTTTAACTGTTATGCTTTTGTTAATTTGTTAATAGTCACCATTTTAATGTTAACATAAAAACGCTGATTATTTCAAAACAAGAAATCTAGATTTTTTTATTATCCTGTTGAGCTAATCTTAAAGGGCTTAGAAGAGATATCCGTTGGAAAAATTAACTAATTTTGATTTTTCAATTTTTTAATGAACAATCAAAGGCATTCATGAAATTTTTATGTAAATATAGCAATTACGGTTTTTTCATCAATAAAAATGATTATTTAAATTTTATTAGTTATAAATAAAAAAATATACATTGTTATCTGGCTTCTAACAATAATAAAACAAAATAGTAATAATGATTGGATATAAAAGTACCGTAATTGCTTTATTTACATGAATAATTTTGGAATGACTTTGAATGTTAATAAAAAAGTGAAAAATGAAAAATTTTGAATTTTTTCAACGGGGATCTCTTATAAAGTCTTTTAAGATTAGCTCAAAAGAATAATAAAAAAATCTGGATTTCTTGTTTTGAAATAATCAGCGTTTTATGTTAAAATTAAAATGGTGACTATTAACAAATTAAGAAAAGCATATTAATTAAACGAATTGTGATAATTGATTTTTGTTAACGGATTATTGTTTATTGATATGTCTACTTAGTACCCAATTTTTTTTATTCCTTCATATTATTATTTAATCACTTAAAATATTTTTTTAGTTCACGTAGCAGATTGCGGCAAATCACGCGAAACCCGAACCACGCGGTTTTATCGGTACTTTCGCCGCTCAATTACAGCTATAAGGATTATTGGTAAGGTTCCAGGATATAAGATTTTTTTTTAGGAAATTTCCTGTTCTTTAATGATCCATTTTCAAATTTTGATTATCTCAAATAGTTTTCGAAATATTGAAAAAAAACCAAACCCTTCTTTTTATGTTTACTTAATTGTTTATAACTTTTGCATTTTTTTTCAGCCCCTCTTGGAATTTTGATAGAATGTTCTAGATGGTATTCCGAATCGAATGAGACCAAAATCATAATTTTCAGTGCATGAGATCAGGTTTTGACGAAAATGGCACTTGTTAACCAGATAGTAAGAGCATGTTCCTTAACACTGCTTCAGAAACTTTGCAAGCATGACGTATTAATATACTAATAATACTTATTATTGTGATACTTATGGTAACGAGTTATGACTGATGACTTATAATATGCCAATAGTATCCTATTATCATATTATTTCAAATTAAAGTATGTATTTGTATGTGCAAAAGTGAGTATTGCACTAACTGTACATTCTCTTAACGTGTATATTCACTAACGCGCGATTAAATACTATTTACAAAAAAAGTTGGGGAACGCTCGAAGACAACGCCAATAAAGAGTTACAACTGTAACTGTATAGATAACGGACATTTGAAAAGTTTCACAAACGAAATTTACCCTTTGCGAATTTGTGCAAATTACTGTATGAATGCACTCAATGGATTTTTTTTATACTTACAACATATTTACAACAGTTCGTCGGAAACTCAAGTTTGCAAAAGGGCTGAGGTTTATTGCCGGGCTAATAGAAATAAATAGTTACCCCTTCGGTGGCGTTCGCCAAGGGTTTACTTTTACGATCCGACTTTCTACCGTAACCCTTACAATGCCTTCGCAAAAACGTTAAAAAAGTCATTTGCGAGAAACACCCGATTGTGATGCGGATTTTTGAATAATAGTTATTTTCGCAATAAAAACTTTTGAAACAATGACAGTAAAACTTTTTAGCAGTAAACGTGTTTAATATCCGTTACTTTGCGGTCGTAAAAATCGTTTAGGAATTTTATGTTTGTTTTTAGTGCTTGAAGGTTTTTCCTAACTTAAGTAGAAAGTTTTGGAAAGAAACTAATCTATAAATACCTAGTCATTAAATGAATATTAATTAGTACGGTTACATTCGCTAGTATAATGTTAACAAACACCTCATTACATATTATTGTATAAATCGGATAATATTGTAACTAATATTCCTATTTTATAAACCAAATTCTACAGAATCCACCATATTGGCACGCGTATAAAATTTTAAGAAGCATAAAAGTCAGCAAAAAGCGATATCGGAAAGGCGATAGCGGCTTAAGCGACGCCGAGCGAGGCGAACAAGCTGGCTAGCGCACCGAGCGAGTCGGCGAGCGGCGGCGAGCTAGGCTTACCGTGATTTACTCGTTACTCCGTACGCCTTTTTTGTTTACTTAACGGATCACGGGTTACCCTTTATTGGGTAAAGGGGCAATGATACCCCGCGGCGTAGTTGCGCGGGCTCGGAACTAGATTTGTATCGGATTTGTTTAGGAAGGATATCGTATACGGTCGGATACAATAACTTATTGTATCGGGGTCGAAAGAATTTAGAATATCTTGCGAGTAATTTCGGGGATACGGGAAGTTTAGTAAAAAATAAACTTTTATGAAATTTTCTGTATGTTTACTACTAGCAAAAAATATTGTGATTTCTTAGATTATGTGTATTTTCGCATTCTTGCTTATGTGTTGTTATATTATAGACGTTATAGTTAGACAGTGTTCTGTTTTTGTCTGATACGTTAATAAAGTCGCTAGACAGACGTCTTCATTGGTTCATCAAACTATGTATCATTATAACGTCTATATTACACAGAGTGCACAATAGACATAACTCAGAGTGTCTGTCTTTGTAATAAATAAGGACGAAAGTAGACTGATATACATATGAAAATGTATGTGTATAAGTAATTCATAATAAGAAAGTTGCTTTTAACATTCTGATTTTTTAATTTCAGAATCGTTTTGTGCTCACACGCCTTGCACGCTTCAACTTCTTCACTTACATTTTGACCTGTCATTATTTCCTATATTTGGTCATTAATCAATACAGTTTACAAGACGAGAACGACAACATTTATCATTATTGTGATCTAAAAGGCTCTAAAAGGCCACAGCGTCATTCACATTGAAATACTGCGTGAAATCGTCACTCAAAACTGTGCTCAAAACGCTCAGAAGTTCGCACACTTTTTCACACCTATTCACTAGTCCACTTTATTGAGTATCACTGCAAAATCAACTCTAGCGAAATTAACATAGAGTTCAAATTCACTTCTTGTGGTCACATCAAACTATTTCGTCCAATAAATCAAACTAAACAAGATATTAACGAAAATCCGGCGACAGCGCTATTGTGTGTGGAATGTGGTCAGACCCTTCGCTGGCCTACTCCTCGCGATTAGCGGACTAGTGCGTGCTAACCTTTATTTTAGCCTTTGTAATAAGGTAATAAGGTTAAGAAAACCTATTTACCATCGCAATACGTAGTGTAACGTAGTATATTATATGATAAGAATTCCATCACACTTTTCATATTCATGGCTAAAAATAATATCAATCGCTGCTTACGAAGCTTAACTAATTAATTATCTACCTTTTGTGAATGTTAAACTTTTATTACAGTTTTGCAAACCCATACTGATCCATATACTAATAATTAAGTAGGTATTATAAATACGAATGTATGTCTGTCTGTCTGGGACCTTTTAACACTTAACCCATCAATCCCCAAGCGGCAGCCGGCTGCTGCATAGCAACTGAAAATCTATTGTGTCTGCGATACCCACAATGGAGGTGCTAAACCGTATAATTAAGTAATTTTCGTGAGATTTAGAATGTAAAAAGTACGGTAATGCAAGTACAAGACATTTGGTGTCTTATACTTGTATCTAAAAATATACAGAGAATCCCAATATATACATCTAAGAACGAGACAAAACAATAAATAACGGACGCACTCGAAAAAACTTTAATTTATTCCACATTCAAAAATAATGTTGCCAGCAAACTCCGGAATCGACGACGGGCGAAATATAAAAAATGTAAACATCGTTATTCATATGCTAGTATGCAAATACTGCGACGTACAACGAGACAAAACGATCGGATGCGCCATCTGTCGCTGCCGCCGCTCACTATCCTCAATGATATTTATAACTACAATAGCGGTGTTACCAACGCAATATTCGAAATAACCCAAAATATTTTTTATTTAAAAAGTTTTAAAGTTTATTTGTAGAAGTAAAAGTGCAATTATTTTAAAGTTTCTGCAAATTATGAACTGTAGTTTTGATGAATAAAAGTGAAAATTACTTTAAAATGACGTGTATTTTAACTAACTCAAAATATTACCTACTGTAAGGCCGTGTTTCCACCTGCAAGCAAACTCGCGGAAGTCTTGCGTGAGTTTCTTGCAATATTGTTTGTAATATTTTGTACTAATTCCTGCAATTTATTGAAGCTCGCGGATAATACTATCGCAACTTATCGCGATATTTACACACGAGAGCTTACGAATGTCGCGATAGGAACTATAATTATCATTTTAAACAAAAACACAAGCCGTGCGTGCGATAACTTGCTGCGAGATATAGCAGCGAGATCTGTCGCGAGTTTATGCAGACGTGTTTAGACATGCTGTCGCAACTACTCGCAGGAAGCGCTTGACAAATTGTCGCGACAGCACTTGCTACGGGGTTTGTGCTAAGCATTACACTTGCAAGCTGCTGTCAGACAGACTGTCAGACACTTCTCGCGACAGTTGTCTTGCAGGTGGAACACGGCCTAACAATACATACCTACTTTGATAGGTAATTACTGTTAGTAAAACGCCGCCGTGCAGTCCGCCGGCTTATGCAGGATAGTGAATGGTGTTGCAGGCCAGCACGGCGGACTGCAGCAGGACTGCAATGCAGGATAGTGAATGGTGTTGCAGGCCTGCACGGCGGACTGCAGCAGGACTGCAATGCAGGATAGTGAATGGTGTTGCAGGCCTGCACGGCGGACTGCAATGCAGGATAGTGAATGGTGTTGCAGGCCTGCACGGCGGACTGCAATGCAGGATAGTGAATGGTGTTGCAGGCCTGCACGGCGGACTGCAATGCAGGATAGTGAATGGTGTTGCAGGCCTGCACGGCGGACTGCAGCAGGACTGCAATGCAGGATAGTGAATGGTGTTGCAGGCCTGCACGGCGGACTGCAGCAGGACTGCAATGCAGGATAGTGAATGGTGTTGCAGGCCTGCACGGCGGACTGCAATGCAGGATAGTGAATGGTGTTGCAGGCCTGCACGGCGGACTGCAGCAGGACTGCAATGCAGGATAGTGAATGGTGTTGCAGGCCTGCACGGCGGACTGCAGCAGGACTGCAATGCAGGATAGTGAATGGTGTTGCAGGCCTGCACGGCGGACTGCAATGCAGGATAGTGAATGGACCGTTTTAGGAAGTGCCTCTAGGGTCTACGACGGCTACGGCGTAGGCAGCGCGTAGAGCCCGCTACGGACTTTCTAATTTCTTCTTTATTTAGATGTAAAATATTAAATAGGTGTTTAATTTTGTACTTAGTGAGTGTTTAAATATATAATAATTTATAATGAACTCGACTTATCACGCGACTATCACTGCGCAAAAATACAAAACAAAATTATACATAGAATCAAACATTACACATACAATATTTAACCATAAAATTTTACCGACTTCCCGGGTAAATTTTACACCTTGGTAACCCCGATGCAGCTCACAAATCTCCGTTTGCACACACTAGGTGCCCCGCAGCGGTGTTTTTTCAAATTCAATGAAGCATGGCATTATTTTGATAAAAAACGACGACATGCCCTTAAGTGGATTATTTTGAGATTTCACGTCGCATTGGGCCGGCATTGTTTAGCACAATGTGCCTTGTTACGTAGGTGTTGTTGCTATGAATAAGTTTTAAACTCTGATCCGAAGGATTTAATGGTAAAAAACTTAAAAAGACATCTGTCCCGCCTTTGTGGATTCCGCAAACAAATGCGTTATGCCGGCTAAAAAACGGTTTGCAGAGTACTCAATGAACGATTGTCGTTATTTTGCCCATATCTTCTTATATATTAAATTCTCGTGTCACAATGTTAGTCCACGAATTCCTCCGAAACGGCTTTACTGATTTTTACCAAATTTTATATGCATATTCAGTTGGTCTGAGAATCGGGTACTGGGTACTTTATATATTGATAAGTGCATTTGTTGAATAAATAATAGTAAATTATTACAACCTGAGACTGACGGCGACCATTGTTTGTGCGACGAGATAGCGATCGACGTTGCCATGGCGACATACTTATTTAGTCGCTTCAATAAAATAATATGGGCGAAATACTTTATTATTATGGCAAAGCAACGTTTGCCGGGACAGCTAGTGATATTATAATATTAGAAAATAACGCTGGCAACATAACCAAGAAACAATTGGCTTAAGTTGATAAGAAGCTTGTTTACGTCTCAGGAAACTTATAACACTTGTAAAACTGCGCGGTTCCTTTACAAAGAAGTTGCGAGAAACATCTGATGAATATAATTTAACAACACTTTCCTTTGCTTGACTACCTATTTTATATAGGACATAATATACGCCAACACTTCACTCGAGTTAATCTGCGTTAAAGTTATTCGTAAACCTACTAATCTTCTTATCTCATTTGATCCTCATTTATGATAGAGAAAGTATGGTTATATTTTAACAAACAAATCCACATGGGTTTTTATATAATATATAAAACTCAAAGGTGACTAACTGGCATGGTGATCTATCAACGCACAGCCCAAACCACTGGACGGATCGGGCTGAAATTTGGCATGCAGGTAGATATTATAACGTAGGCACCCGCTAAGAAAGGATTTTGATAAATTCCAACCCCAAGGGGTTAAAGTAGGGGATGAAAGTTTGTATATAATAATAATTCTTACCGCGAGCTAAGCCGCGGGCAAAAGCTCGTATGATATATGTCTATATAAAAAAAATATTTTAAATTTGATAGTCTCGAATTCAAGAACTACTGAACCGATTTGGCTAATCTTAGTCTTAAAATATTCGTGAAAGTCCAGAGAAGGTTGTTAAAGGAGAAAAGAGACACGAAGTTCATCGGGTTATCTAGTAAAATAATCCTTTTTGTCTAACATTTTAAGTGTTTCTTAACACTCTAGTGTCACTTTTAGTTTCATAAGTCGAACAACTTTATCGAACCTAAAGATAATAATAACCGCGTTTTCTCGGAAAGCCACATACAACAGAACCCGCGGTATTATAATATTTATGTTCACCAAACTATTGTAGCGGGGGCTCGCTATCAACACATTAATATCTTTATCTGGATGTCGCATCCAAACAAAGTCAACTGAGGTGAGAACGACCATCCTATGGTGACCTCTACGCCTATACCGGCAGAGTATTATCTATTAGACGTTCCACGCGACTTCGCCCGTGCAAATAAGAAATTTCGTGGGAACTGTACATTTTACTGTAAGAAAAAGTAACTAATGTCCTTTTCTGTGATCTACTCTATATCTGTACCAAATTACATGAAGATCTGCGGGGCTAAAATGGTCGCTTTGGATAATCACATTATGAATCATAATATAATTCGTTTTTTAAAAATCTCTAAATGGTCACTCTGCTTACTATGTTACGTACTAATTTGACAGTTTTTAATAATTAATTTTCTGAATTGATTTAAGAGGAATTGCAAAATGTGACCATTTCAGATCCGCGGTTCAGTAGTTCGTGAGATAAGTGCGTTCAAAATAACTCCTCAGCTTTATACTATAGATAGTCATTATGGCATATTTTGCGAGATGAGAGCTCAGGGTATGTTGGTCATCTTGCCATAATACATTTAATGGTGTGTAATGAATGGCATAACATCCATAAAGGCACAATACACACTCGAGCCTCCTGATTTATCGTACATTTTGCACGTGTAAAGAAAAACGAAGACATTTAATAAATCATTATATTGTGAAATATATTTTATCGATTTTGTAAAGATTTTGCCGTGGCCCGTGGGCGTACGCTCGCGATTTCGTTATTATAATTCAGGTTATTACTTTTGCTGGGCTCTAAGTAAATAGAGTGTCACACGGGAACAGTATATATGTGAGTGGTTGACCAAAAAGGGACCTGAAGGTAAATTATTTGATTTTGAGTAAAATGCGTTTGAAGTTTCGTGTTTCGACTCGTGCGCTGTTCACAAAAAAAATCATAAAAAAAACTACGGCACCTTAAAATATTCTGGTTAGACCAAAACAAAGCTAAAAGCCCACGGATTAAAAAAAATAAAAAATAAAAAAAATCGTTTCCAATCCTTCAGGTCCCTTTTTGGTCAACCACTCACATATTACGTATTTTTTCATGAGAAATGTTGTATAATTATAATAAATATCAAACATCCGTCTTTTCTCAAAAGCTTTTGTAGTTCCATAGTTTACTAAAAATATGATTAAGATGTGCCAAAATAAATACAAAGTATGTATGTATTATATTACGAGCATGGTAAAAAAAGCAAATGTATGTATTGAGTAATTACTGATGAAATAATGCGACTACAATCTTCATTAATAAGTGGTGCTGTGTAAAATAAATTAAATAAATAAACAAACATTTATTTGACCCAATAGGAAATTACGTTAACTAACAATATTTATGATAAAGTAATATTTAACTTTGTCAAAATATTGTAATGTATATGATTCTATTTCAACTAAAAAATAAAAACTCTTAAAATGTAGCTAAATCCGCCAACAAATGCCTGACTCGCTCTTGGCGCTATTCAACTTGATTAAGTTATAAAATATCAAAGCAGACACCAAGTCTGGTTTACGGCAAATGTGTCTCGGAATTCTCATTCAGAATATTAAAAAACCGAACCCCATTTCGCAACATCTGGAGTAAAAGATTAATAGTTTCTTTCGGTCTGAGTTTTATGGCGTGGAAATAACAATTTGTTGGTATTGTGCAGTAGAGAGGGCGTGACCGACGGACATACCGACATATTGTGAGGACAAATCCAAATATTTACTTACACAGAATCTTTTATTCGATTTTGGGAATTATAATTTTGAATGAAGTTAGCTATGTCGCAGGTTATTTATTTAAGATTCGATTCACAGTTTTTTATTCAGATTTTTTTAAAAGTTTCTACCCGATTGCCTTGCATTGCAGCTATCCAAATGATTGAGGATCTTTATTATTAATTTATTTGCTACCCGCTGATGCCGCAATTCCATTGCGCCGAAATTCGTTGATCGCGCTGGAAGTGGAACGGTACATTTTTCGGGATAAAAAGCAACTTATGTCCTTTCCCAGGACTCAAAGCCATCTTACACAGACATAGATCAAGATCTATGTCTGTGTAACAGCAGACGCACTTTCGCATTAAGGGTGGGTTGCACCAGAGGCGTGGTTATAGTTATAGGCTAAGGCTAACTTAACTTTAACCTTAACTTTGACCAGTGGCGGGGCAAGACTTAAATTTTATGTGGGCAAGATATATCTTGCGAGGCCCCCTAAAATATATTATGCGAGGCCCCCTGATGGATGACGCTAAAGAACGGATTTGTTGAGAGAAATAATTTTTTGATACTCAAAGTTTTATTTATAAAACTTTTTATTTGTGATTATTTGAGTATCACAACTCGTAAAACCTTTAAAAAAACCTCGTGGTCAAAGGTGCGCGAGGCCCCTGAGACCGCGAGGCCGTGGGCGGTCGCCCACACCGCCCACGCCTTGCACCGCCTCTGACTTTGACCACAGAATTTGACAGATGTCTGTTGCTGGTCCGACAAGGCTTTACATGAACGTGGGTGGGGGCGCTGCTGGTAAAGGAGAACTGTCAAAAATGGCGTTTTTGTATAATGACAGCGTTAGTTCCTTTTTTCGCCACGTTCATTCAAAGCCTTGTCGAGCTCTATAATGGTTATCATTAAATATGGCGTAAATAATTGACTTTAACCAAAGATTTGACATTTTGCATTGTAGTTATAGTTATAGTTTAAATAAAGTTACAGTTATAGTAAGTTGGTGCAACCCACCCTTAAAGTAGGGTATTATAAGTAAAAATTTTAGTATTGTGTATTAGGAAAGGCGTGACCGTCAGACATAGGTAGGTACGGATATATTATTGTGAGGACAAATCCTAATAATAAATTATAAATATAAATTACACCTATTGTCACAGGTTACTTATTCAAGGTTCGATTTTTACAAAGTTTTTTTCAAATTCTATGAAAAGAAGTTATGTGAGAAAGTACATAATTTCAGTAATGCCTACTGTTTGGCTCGATTTTATACTTCCATTCCATATTATACTTCCATTGGGTTGTAATTTCAAAAACGAAAATTCATAATTCATATCGCCAACGAATATAATCTATTTATAATATTTAGAACCTGTTTCACCACTTCCTGATAAAGTGCCGGATAGGCTATCCAGTTACCCACAATCTTATTTGACAGATTCTCCATACTCTATCTGTCAAGTTAAGTGGTGGATAGCCTGTCCGGCACTTATCAGGAAGTGGTTCAGGAAGTGGTAAAACAGGCCCTTAGTGGATATCTAATAGAGTAAGAACCAGCGACAGCCAGACTTTATAAAAGCTGAAAGTTTTCCTGTAAGTATAATGAACCGTATAGAGGTGAGAACAACCAGCAAAATATGCCAACAGCTTTGGAGTTTCGGTCGCGGATACTTTAGAGCAGTGGTCCCCAACCTTTTTTTCATGCGGGCCACAAACATGTTTTGGTCTTGGTGTCGCGGGCCGCAACAAAATTTTTTTAGGGTTAAAAAATAACATTCTTCAAAATTAACGATTTTAAAGTGAAAAAAATTTAAAGACTATCACGTAGACTTTACGTTATTTTGCCGGTGGGCGTGAATTTCAAAATTTTTTAACATCACGCGGGCCACAAATAAAGTCCCGGCGCGGGCCGCATGCGGCCCGCGGGCCGCGGGTTTGGGATAGCGGCTTTAGAGGGTATCGACTATTCAGGTCTACCTAACTCAATTTTAAAAATGATTATAATTATTGATGCCGGATCCGCCGGATTACCGGATCCGCTTTTCCGGAATTGCATTCCGTTCCCTACCTAAGAAGTGTGTGAAGAAAAAAAGTTTGTTTGTTCCATGTAAAGAGGCTGTAATAAAATAATTAGCCAACCAAAGTCAAATAGAAAAAATCTGAGCCAAGAAAGGTTAGTAACAAAACTTAGTTTTAGAGTAGGTAACGACATCTAGTTTGTAATGTTGAAAACCTCATCTTACCTGGGTCTGCCACTGGAAGTCGGCTTGAAACGGTGCGGAATCAGTTACTCCATAAACGCGCCATCTGTTGACAAATTGTGAAATTAGCAAACTAACAAGCAAAGTGATCTTCACATGTAATATTTGTGTTTCTCACAAGATGTCACTTTCACAAATTGAAGTATTAATAAACAGCTAGAGAGCTCTACGATTTCTAGAGGCACAATGACAAAAAACTCTCCTGAAATATTTTGTTCTGTTTTTAGCTAGCATGGCGCCCAAAGAAAAGCAATATTAAAATGATTCAGGTATTTAAAAAAAAAAAATTAGTACGACTGCACTGGCAGATATATACGAACGTAGAAGTTACAAGGAAATCAGAACATAAAATTTTAATTTACATTCAAATTATGTTTATTATCATGTTTTTAATAGTTTTCAATTTTATTTATTTATTTATTTATTTATTTATAATCAATAAATTTATTAAATGTAATTATGTTGGTGAATCCACCAACATAATCACATTTAATAAAATACAAAACGATACAGCTGAGTTTGTTTCTAATGGTTGAAATGTGTTCCAATGAAAGGTGAAATACAACATTCTTTGCGACAATGTGATTAAATGAGATGAAATGAAATATTGTGAATGAAATGATAATATATAATTATTAATTAACAATATTAAGTTAGTATGTTATTATATATTTGGAGACAAAGAAAAATAAAATTGAGAAAAAGAAAGAATAACTTCTTATAAACTAACTAAATAAAAAACAAAAAAAAATTTTTACTCTTAAATCGGAAAATTTTACAATACATAACTTAATAATATTATTATGATTATGATCGCGGAAACAATATTATTATTAATATTATTATCTCGTTTTGACAAAGAAAATATGTTCGAGCGCCTACAATTTTCTTTATAGCAACGGCCCACAACTTCAATAGCTATAGATAGAGTCTGAGTTATGGGAAAGACTTGAAAGTTGAAACAAAATGCAATCATAGTAATTACTACTTTATGTTTCAACTTTCAAGTAAGTAGCCCACTTACATAAACGAGGTTTAATGAATTTGCTTTGCATATCTCTTTATTCTCATTGAATCAACTTTCGATATTATTTTTTCCTAAGGCAATATCAACCTACAAAGATTTAGGTAGGTACTTAAAGACTCAAACTATGTATATTACACAATTACATAAACAGCTTATTGATTCTAGATTTTTTCTTCATATGCAATACTTGAAGTAGACATTGTAACAAATAGAAATGTCAACACTTGACTCTCGACACTGTGTAATGTCAAGGTCTGTGGATTACATGAGTGGAATACTATTTGAATCATGTAATACTATAATTTATATAGATACATTCTTATGCTGCGTTCATACGCGCGCCGTGCAGCCCGGCGGGCCGGCGGAAATTCAAGCTGTTCACACGCACGCCGTCGTGTCAGTCAGTGCCAGCATGGCGGGCAGCGAAGATCAGGAAAAGAAACAAAATGATGAACGACGGAGAAAAAGACTGCAAAGAAAATAGTGGATGATAAAGGTTCTTCTTCCTGGTAATATTCCAGGAACGTCAAAATTGTCTCGTTTGACCATTCCGCCATGTTGTAATCTCCGATCGTAGAGACTTCCTTAGCAACGTTGAAGATCCACTCGTCGCGAAAGCGCGGGAGAGACTGACTGCCTGCGCGCGTTTAAACAGTCACCGGGCGCCCGCACATTCATCCTTTGAACTATGCCAAAAAACCGAACTCGCCCGATTCGCGGCATTCACGTTCACAGGCGCGTTCACGGGCTCGGGCGTACCGTTTACACGCTCGTGAATGTGAATGTGCACGTTGAATGTCGAGTTAAACGCGTGCGTGTGAACGTACCATTAGACCTACTACTATCTGTTTGAAGAATGTAAGTATTACCAGCTATTAACTTTATACCTACGTCTTATAATTACGGCCACAGTTAGGGTAATTAATTTATTAATAATTAAGTACTTATTACTTTCGTTTAATGAAGAGTTTGGTAGAAAATATTATATTCGGTGCTGGATTCGGTGGATGAAAAATGATTAGATAATCTTATTAAAATTAATTGTAAGTATTCGAGTGCGGCCGTGAGCTTTTAAAGTTAAAATACCTTTTTGGCATCTGTTTAGACCACATCAATAAAGTATTCAAATTAATTTTGAACTAATTAAAAAATATAAATTAAGAACTACTTAGACATAATAATAAATATGTTTTCTAAAAGTTATTACTTAATTTTCGAAAATCGGCATACCTTATCTACAGGGTGCAATTAAACCTTCCTGCCAAATTTTAAGTATCGTTAGGGGAGTCCATTTAACCAAAAAAAATTGGGTGTTATTTTTTTTTTCAATTACATATTTTATCCCATTTAAAATCGTTGCAGAATGGTCATTCACGGCGCGGGGGACTGAGAGTGGGTGACGCGGGGTGAGGCGCGCGGCCGACGCATCGTGTCCATTAATTGTAGTGTTTTTTAGGATAACTTTCGGAAGCTATTTTTCTCAACATTTTAGTACTGAGTGACTATAAAGGAATAAATGTATTTTGTGTATTTTTATTTTTAACAAGGATCAATATATCAAAGTTTGGCAGGAAGGTTTAATTGCACCCTGTATTTTAAGTAATAAATAGTAATGTTAGTCTTGATTTTGATTTAGAGCTAAAAAGCGTTTTGTACAACTTTACTTTTATTAAACATACCTTGGATAATTAGGATAATACAATTTTATTATTTGATTATTCCACAGAACAATAGTTTTTATTGTGCTGTGGATTATTCAGATAAACATATTTTTAAAATTAGGCTATTCGCCGCTAGATGGCGATGTCAATCTTAAAAGCTTGCTCTTTTCTTATTGGAAAAGTCACGTGGCGCCGAGGAGACTACAAGTACCAATGAATAATGATTTCAATAAAGTATTATTAGACTCATTGCCAGATTTACGTTTTTTATGAGTGTAAGCCACTTTATTTCCCCTGAACGAAAGCGACGCTGGGCTACCGCCCGGAGCGCCGGATAAGCTAAAACCGGTACTGGCTTTCGCCCCTAGGCCGCGGCCTATACGGCCTATTTATAAGTCCAGGGCAGATCAGACTGTTTTTGTAAAGTACCTACAAGGCAGAAAGGCAGAAGCGGAATGTGAGGTGGCGATAAAACAACAGAAACAAGCATAATATATTTTACCGTGCGGGAGAAAAGGCGAAAAAAGAACGGTAAGAGTAGGTCGGAAATAAATTATTATTAGCGAGATCCTGGACAGGGAAGTGGGAACTCGCTAGGTACGCAAAAACGTTATTTCATAAGCGAAAAATATTCTCAGACCCATCACCCACGTAATAAGTATCTACACTTTCAAAATACATTTCGAAAAGACAACAAACATCGCGATTCGCGACACTAGAATTTTATTTCAAAAAATCGAGTTGTAGGTGCATTGCCGGCCTCAAGTTCTGATGTTGCGAGTTTCCATGGGCAACGGTAGTTGCTTTCAACGACGTAGCCCGTTTGCTCGTTTGTCCCTTAATTTTATTAAAAAAAATACTTAACATTGTAGCACCTATGTAAGCATAATTAATTGCATACAGGAACGTGACCAATAGTCTAATTTATAAGGGTTTTGTCAAATAATTGGTCTAATTGATAATTATTACCCCAAAAGGACCCTGCGGTGAATTTGACCGACAAAAAGTGTGCGGTCTGTGTGGCCACACGCGACACCGCCCTATAGAATTATGTCAAACACGGTGTAAAACATGACTGGCACTTTATTATAATTTACTACCTGTCCCGGCAAACGTTGCTTTGCCATAATATATTTGCCATATTATTTTATTGAAGTGACTAAATAAGTACTTATGTCACCATGGCAACGTCGATCGCTATCCCGTCGCACAAACTTAATGGTCGCCGTCAGACTCAGGTTGTAATAATTTACTATTATTTATTCAACAAATGCACTTATCAATATAAAAAGTACCCAGTAGCCGATTCTCAGACCTACTGAATATGCATATAAAATTTGGTGAAAATCAGTAAAGCCGTTTCGGAGGAGTTCGCTATCTAACATTGTGACACGAGAATCTATACATATTATAAAACAAAGTCGCTTTTTTTTCCATGTCCCTTTGTTCCTTTTAATCTTTAAAACTACGCAACGGATTTTGATGATTCTTTCAGTGTTAGATAGCCCATTTATCGAGGAAGGTTATAGGCTATATTTTATCACGCCAAGACTATAATAGGAGCGAAGAAATAGAGGAAAATGTGGAAAAATCGGGGAAAATTATTTGATAGGGCTAACTTGAACGCGCTAATCTCAGGAACTACTGGTCCGATTTAAAATTTATTTCAGTGTTAGATAGCCCATTTATTGAGGAGGGCTATAGGCTATATTTTATCACGCTGACTAATAGAAGAATGTGGAAAAAACGGGGGAAATTATTTGAAAGGGCTTATCTCGCGAACTACTGGAGCAATTTTTATATTATTTGGCACATATAAGAAGTAGACCACGTGAAGGATCATTGGCTATCGATTTTAATCATTTATTCAGTGGCTATATATTTTATACCCGTGCGACGCCGGGGCGGGTCGCTAGTTTTATATATAAGATAAATTTCATAACACGAAGATCTTAAAATGCACTTTCGTTACATACAAAATCAAACACACGAATAGGATATTATATTACTGCAATGTTTCCATGCTAGAGACTACGCGGCAGCACCAGCATAGATCCATACTAATATTATAAATGCGAAAGTGTGTCTGTCTGTCTGTCTGTCTGTCTGTCTGTCTGTCTGTCTGTCTGTTACCTTTTCACGCCTAGCGGTTTAGGCCGATTTTGCTGAAATTTGGTATGAATATACTTTGAGTCCCGGGAAAGGACATAGGATACTTTTTATCCCAGAAAAATGTACGGTTCTCGCGCGATAAACGAAGTTTGGCGCAACGGAGTTGAGGGCGTCATCTAGTACAAAATAAAATTTGTTGCACGACGTTTGACAACGTTTCAGTCAATATTCTGATAGAAAGAAGATTTTGTCGGATTATCAACCCTATGCTAGCAGCGTCTTCTGCTCCGACCTATGCGTAATACAAAATATATTTACATAAATATATATTATATACACAGCGCAAACTTTACGAAATATTCTTGGTACACCGACAGAGACGACATTGGATAGTTACGGAGCGAACTCCGTGAGTTAGTTATACGCTGGCACTTTGGACATTTTGGATAGTGCACTGTGTACCTAAATATATTTTTTGGTAAGGGCCTTACCAAAAAATATATTTAGGTACACAGTGCGGAGTATATATGAATTACCCGGTGAACCTCCTAATATAAACCTTCCCGGGACTTCCAGTTTCCACGAATATTTCAAGACTAAAATTGGCCAAATCGTTTCATCCGTTTTCGAGATTAGCGAGACTTTTAGTTATATGTACCTACCTACAGCTGCAAAATCTAATACTTTAAGAAAGTTTGTGGGTGTCTGGCAGTGGGAAGCAACTGTCAAAAATGTCCGGCACTGGAAGACGAGATTCCTTCACGAAATTTAGCTTTACTCTTTCTCGAAGGTCAGATAGACCTTCAGAACTGGATACCTCCTAAAGGAACCGCGACCGAAACTCCGTAGTTACTGGTCGTTGTTACCTCTGTAAAGGTCACAACTCACAAACAGGTAAACTTTCAGGTCAGCTTTCCTAAACTGAGGAAGGTCTGGCCGTCGCAGGCTCTTGGTTCTAAGTACATCTGCAAACCTAAAAATTCAACTAAAGCCATCTGTGAGTGAAATCCGCAATCACTTAGGGTGAGTTGCAGCAACTTACTTTAACTATAACTTTAACTATAACTTTAACTATAACTTTAACTATAACTTTAACTATAACTTTAACTATAACTTTAACTATAACTTTAACTGTAACTTTAACTATAACTTTAACTATAACTACAGTGCAAAATGTCAAATCTTTGCTTAAGGACGCCATATTTAACGATAACCATAACCGCTCAAACTTACTTAAATCGAAATTCTTTCGTAAAAATGTACAATGGATCACATTGTTATTATAACAAATATTTTTCCTGTCGATTTTTACGGATATTTTATACTGTAACTGTAGCTTTAACAAAAAAATAAACGCAACAGACATTTGTCAAATTCCGTGGTCAAAGTTAAGGTTAAAGTTAAGCTAGCCTTAACTATAACCATAACTTTGACCATAACTTTAACTTTAACCACGCAACTTCTTCTTGTGCAACTGACCCTTAATTGCCAACCCATTTTAAAATTCAACTAAATTAATGAGAATTTTTTCCTCGACGATCGTGAAACAGTAACACCTTTATTATAATAGTCATAATAATGATTTTTAAAACTAGTTAATAAACCATGATTAAAATAATATTAGTGTACTGTATTATCTTCTTATATATAAAAATGGATTTTCAAATGTGTTAGTCGCGCTAAAACTCGAAAGCGGCTGAACGGATTGGGCTGATTTTAGTCTTAAATATTCGTAGAAGTCCGGGGAAGGTTTTAAAGTGACACGAAGTTCACCGGGACAGCTAGTCTTATATATAAAAATGGATTTTCAAATGTGTTAGTCGCGCTAAAACTCGAAAACGGCTGAACGGATTGGGCTGATTTTAGTCTTAAAAGCCTATGATCCTTCACGTGGTCTACTTCTTATCTGTGCCAAATAACATAAAAATTGCTCCAGTAGTTCGCGAGATAAGCCTATTCAAATAATTTACCCCGTTTTTTCCCACATTCTCCTATTAGTCTTAGCGTGATATAAAATATAGCCTATAGCCTTCCTCGATAAATGGGCTATCTAACACTGAAAGAATCATCAAAATCCGTTGCGTAGTTTTAAAGATTAAAGGGAACAAAGGGACATGAGGGAAAAAAGCGACTTTGTTTTATAATATGTATATCTTATATATAAAAATGGATTTTCAAATGTGTTAGTCGCGCTAAAACTCGAAAACGGCTGAACGGATTGGGCTGATTTTAGTCTTAAAATATTTGTAGAAGTCCAGGGAAGGTTTTAAAGTGACACGAAGTTCACCGGGACAGCTAGTTTAATATATTTATGTTACTTTGGTAGACAATAAGATTTGAATTCTTTAAAAAGCTCACAACTATCATCAGAGCTTTTACAAAAATTAAAATATAGATCAGATGAATCAATAAATGCCCACAAATCCTAGAAACCCCCGGACATTTTCCCATCTCTATCGACAAAATGCTCATAAAAGTCAATTGAAAACTCTGCATGCAACAAGTGCAGTATTTTTCCCGCGCGGCGTCTTACGGCGCGGGGCGGGGCGGCCACGCCCAGTCGAGCGCACGCCCATCTTGAGACACTCCCAGATTACAAGTCTTGAGATAAGAAAGTATAATGTTGGTTTATACCATTTTATATAAGTATCTAAGGATGTAATGAAATATAAAAGATGTAATATAAAGATGTAATCATCTAAGGATGATGGTATGGTAGGTAGGTACTAGCTACCATTTTATTTTTATCTGAAAAAAAATGTTGTGTTCTTTTAAATTAAAAATAACAAAAATAAGGTTCATGTTTGTGTGATTAAATGTATTTCATATTTATAATAAACACGAGCATGATAGGAATAGGAAGGAAAGTAAACTTTCATGGTGTTATTTTGACTTGTGGAAAATTTTATCCTGAAAATTTAATGTTTCAATAGATATCGAAAATATACTAATGTTCCGTTTAATCTTGCTGTGTACAGCTTATTTCTCTGCCAGTCTATCTCCCTCGCAGCTGCATCAGCCGAGCGATATACATCAAAATGAAAAAGCTCATTAAAATTTCCATTTAACAATGGCACTAAACAAAAATGTTTGTTGTGACAAACTTGCGCGCGTTCCGTTCGCACCATCCGCGCGCGGCGGAAGTGCGAGCGGGAGGGGGCGCGGCGAACATTTTCCCGGCAAATGAAGCGTGGCCAGACCGCAGATTGACCGCAGAGAATGGAGGCAGCGAGTGACAGCATGGCGGCGGGTCAGCGCTGTCAGTCGACGTCGAGCGCGCGCGCGGGCAGCACGCACGACCAGCGGTCACGCGACGCGGGAAAAACGGCCCAGCTGATGTTGACAGGCGCGTGCCGATCGCTTCTCGGAACCTCGCCTCTGAGACACTTTGGACGGTCCCGCACGATCCGTGACTCACAAAAATGTCGAAAGTTAAGTTTAAACAGTCAAGGCTGGATATTTATTCTCATTGAGGAAAATTTACACCCGCGTAAACAACTGCAATTCGACTGACTAGATAACTCATGATCTCGAGTAGGACTAAGTGAAACCGAAAGTGAAGGACAAAGCGAAAAAAATTTGGACCGCAGCCAGAAGTGTGTGGCGGTTTTGTGATTTACAATAAATTACTCATCGCGTCGTAAACAAGAGAAAGTATTATTAGCATCGGTGGCAAAACGCCGTTCTTTGTGTTGAAGTAAAAAAAAATTTAAAAAAAAACTAAATTGAACATTGCGCGCGAAAAAGTTTTGACGTGTGAAGCACGGTGGTGTCATGCGTTGAAGGATGCACTTGCCGTATGAGTCCAGGAGCCGGCGGCGCCGAGAGATGGAGTGGGAACCGGACTGGATACAGAGCATCCTCGAGGAAACGTTACAGGAGCACCCTGATCTCGGTAAGCAACCACGGGAACCGTGCAATCACAAAAAAAAAACGAAAACAAAAAAAAATACATTTTTGGGGAGCGACAAAAGAAAAAAGTATCTAATAGGAAAGTTTACAGTTAATATTGTTAAGAATTTACTAATGTCAATAATATTATTATAGCATACTTTTATAAAAAACAACCTTGTTCAACCCCCGACTCAAGAAGCAATAAAAACTTTAAACATGTAAGAAACATAATAACGTATTTGTATTTTCTTTCATTAGCTAATATTTTGAAAAACATTCATACATTTATGACATTAAGTTATTGACTTATACCTAAAACATAAAATATATATTAGATATAACCCTCCATTGTATTGTCATAATAATTATTCACTAAAGTGCAATTATATTTCCTTCCTTCCCGTTGAAATCTAATGTGGGAGTTTTCTTCGTCAAAACTGTATTGTTACCAGATCACTTTAACATACTGCAATTATTTATTATTCCTTAAAATTAGTCATTCTCCCCTTAACTTGCCATATGATCTTACTAATTTATTTAAATATATAACTTAAAAAATTAGAAAAGTTAGAACATTATGATGATTGTTTAAAAAAATATGCTTTTCAAGAAGAAATTGCGTTATGTTTCTCCAGTAAAAAATCCTGTTCTGATTATTTCCATTTATTTACGAAGTTACCGTCTTAATTCTTGTTTTAACTCTGTTTGTTTTAATTTTCCAATACTTATTAACACCTCCATCGCGATCGTGGGTATCGCAGATACAATAGATTTTCAATTGTTATGCGGCAGTCGGCTGCCGCTTGGGGATTGATAGGTTAATAGTATGGTTTCTTAAAAACAGCACTTTCAGTTTAGTTATTATTTTAAAAAATTTAATATTATGATCAATTTTTACTATAAACGACCGTTGCCGCACTTACGATTTTCGCTGTTTTAAATTTATTTCTCCTTAAACATAATACTTGGTTAATATTTTATAGTGTCTCATCAATTAAAAATAAAAATTAATTAAAATTTTCCGTCTCGCTAAAACTTGGAGCGGCCGATTTGTCACATTTTAGGGTCTACACAGACGGACCGCATTTCAACTGCAATCCAACCGCAAACAACAGTTCACACGACTGCACGCCAACTGCAATCCGACTGCGCGTTTGGTTTGCAGTTATATTGCAGTCGTATTTCAGTCGTGTCAACTGCATTCAAACTGTACTTGAACTGCAATTTGCGGTTGGATGGCAGTTGAAATGCGGTCCGTCTGTGTAGATCGACCCTTAGACTTAAAACATACCTACGAGGAAGTCCAGGTAAAATATACGGTGAGAAAATTTAGGAGTTCACTGCTCATCTAGTGAAATAAAATGTAGATGTTGGGCCGCAACTTTATCGCGCAGAAACTGTAAGGGGAGAAACGAGCAAACGGGTCACCTGATGGTAAGCAACTACCGTCGCCCATGGACACTCGAAACATCAAGAGCTGCAGGTGCGTTCAGGATATTAAATTATCCTAATAGGACAGCATTTTGAGCCCCGGAAAAGAACATAGTAACTAATAAGTAATAACTATACGCTTTCCCGATACTACTAAGTACTCTATTATTAATTATTATGATTGGTTCAGCTGTTTGCGGGTAGAGGTAACAGACAAACAGGCTGACACACTTTCGCATATTACAATATTAGTATAGAAAATAAATTATTATAGTACATTTTGGGTTCAAGAAACTATTCTATTGTAGAACCTTAAAGTCTATACAAATCGACTAAAATTAGTGTCACGCCTCTGCGTCTATAAAACATCAGACAAGATATAGACATAATAGGATGATTTATTAATTATAATAGTATTTCGTCGATGTTGTAATAAATATAACAAATATTTTTCCTGTTGTATAATTGCTATAACTTACATAATACTAAACTGCATTCACGCATATTGCTCAATTTTTAACTAAACTGGTTTTACTATTTTTTGTTAAACCTTATTATTATAGGGTCATATTACAGGGTATTATATTACCATTAGGTAAGGTAGGCCATAGGCAAACAGAAGGGCCTTTTAAGCTTTACTTTATACATGGTTGTTTCGTACCATTCCGTCAAAGTTGTGATATATAGAAGTATGACGTTACGTATAAGTACTCTACAGTCTAATTAATTACATTGCTATTAACCTATCAAGCCCCATAAGATCACCGGTGATCGCGACAACAATAGAATAACAATAGATTTCCAAGAATCCGCGATCGAAGGATTAATATACTTTAATTCATATAAATAAACTTTTAAATGAAAAAACTTGGAGAAAATAGTAAACATCTGAGTCTCCGAATCTGTTTTTCTGTCTGTTACATCCTTCCCTTCTGACTCGGCGACAAACACATTTCGAAGCGCCAAAGTTGCTGCCTAAGTGCAACATCTATTCTAAGCAATATTAGTAAAAATATTTTATTGTATCAACCTTTTAATATCCAATTTAATATCACAATATTTCGTTTTCTTCCGATTTTTTTTTTGTTTTTTTTTTATAATTTCTAATGTGAGACCAAATACATATAAAAAAATCATGAGCATTGAGCAGATTGTAATTACTTTAGGGTTTTTAACGCCGATTAAAAAATTCAAATACAACAATAACATTCCAAATAAAAAAAAACTTTAAATTTTCCATGTCTAGCAACAATTATATTAGTTCAAATATCGAACGATATCGGGAAATCTGTAGGAATCCCCACGCTATGTCCGACTCCGAACACAACTATGGACGTAAAAACCCGCGCGCTTCCGGGTTTTGTGATAACTGTAATTATTCCTATTAATATACGTTTAATTTATAACCTGGCTTGATAAATTCAATTGCGACGAAATTCGTTTATCATGCGGAAACCGCGCATTTTTCCACAACCAGAACTATCCTATGTTCTTTTCCGTCTCTCAAAGTATCTCCATACCAAATTTAATTTAAATTGGTTTAGCCGTTTAAGAGGTGTGAGATAACAGACAAACCCACATTCGAATTCTTAATATGAATAACCTGGAATTCTCTATAAGTATTCATAAATGTGTGTTTGTTCGTATTTAATTTATACACACGCTGTTGCCCACGACTTCGTCCACGTCAACACATAATAACAATGATGTATAATTTTCCCCGTTTTTTCCACGTTTTCCACTAATTCTTTTCTCTTATTGGTCGCAGCCTGATGTTATATAACCCAAAGCCTTCCCCGATAAATGCGCTATCCTTCACAAAAAGCCTTATTTAATGTAAACAGAAGTTCAACGAAGAAGAAGTCTTCAACTCTTCAGCTTTTATTTGTTAGTATAGATTTCATTAAAATTTTATCTAACCTTAAGTCATTAAGTATACCAAAATATTGCCCAAAACTTGGTCGTCATTGAATCTCTATCTATTAAAGACTAGGGTTTCTGAAGCAGTACCTTTACTGCTGACTAGTAGATTACAGACCATTTTGAAGACCTGTTTTAAATTCATCAACATCATAATTAGGAAGAGGGGAACTACCGCGTATTTTGAATGTGTTTATATAGTGTTTTTATTAATCTTATTTAAGTCCTTGTTTTATTACTTTCATTTTGATTATAGGCACTGTACTCGGCGAAATATGGCGGTAGCGGTCATATTATTGACTCCCTGTCAAAAACTTGTCATTTTCTATACAAAGCCGCGATTGACAACATCTGACACTTCATTATCAATCGCGGTTTATATAGAAAATGACAAGTTTTTGACAGGGAGTCAATGACCGCTATCGCCATGTTTCGCCGTGTACAGTTATTTTGTTTTTAAACATGATACTGATAGTGTTTGACTGAGCGACACTTTTT
Organism: Polyommatus iphigenia; assembly: GCA_963422495.1. Lineage (NCBI taxonomy): Eukaryota > Metazoa > Arthropoda > Insecta > Lepidoptera > Lycaenidae > Polyommatus > Polyommatus iphigenia. Next base: position 9,114,157 of record OY730187.1, read on the forward strand.
TTTCGGAAACAACCCAGGCGTACCTACAGCATACACCGTACTATCCGTTGATTAATAAAATAAAATAACAGCAACATTTTAACCAAGAAAAAGCTAGTTTAGGTTCATACATAGTTCAAGAAAGATAGAAAGTGTTTTTTTTTCATATTGGAGATCTAAAAATAGATAGGCAGGTTACATTAACCTCGAAACTGATGGTTATTTTCGGTTATCGGATTTTTACCATTAAGTAGTTTATCTATAAATAGATATATGAATATTCAATTTTTATAAACAAAATGATTTATTAAAATAGCTTAAATATGATGATGATATGTTTGGATATAAATAGAATGAATTAATAAAATAATTAAAATACCGATGAGGCAGTGATTAATAGTAGTAGAAATTATGAATATTTAGAAAAAAGTACATATTTTAAATAAATTTAATTAAAAGGTCAAAAATATAACCTACTAGATGACGCCCGCAACTCCGTTGCATCAAAATTAGTTTATCGCGCGGGAACCGTACATTTTTCGGGATAAAAAGTAACCTTTGTCCTTTCCCGGGACTCAAAGTATCTCAGTACCAAATTTCAGCCCAATCGGTTCAGCCGTTTAGGCGTGAAGAGGTAACAGGCAGACACACTTTTGCATTTATAATATTAGTATGGACTCACACAATGCTCACATGCCCAATGGCCAATTCCAACTCATGTTGAATTAACGAGACACAATAGCTTTTTCATTGTTATCGCGGCCGGGTGTGGCCGCTTGGGGCTTCATGAATTAAACGTAAACAAAACTCAGTATAGGAATCTATAAAATGTTATCAATTTAGATTATATCACATCTTATATACCTGGCAAGTAGCCTAGCAATAAAGAAGTACAATAGCACATTATTTGGTCGAGTTATTTTATTGTTTACGTTTAAATCAAAATTCATAGGAATGGTATACAACTTATAAAAAAAACAAGGAATATTTATGAGCTGTGAGATTTTTTATTTAACCGTTAATATTAAGCCTACTTTTGGACAGAACTATAATTTTGTCGAATAAATAATAATATCAACAGTTACCTATAACTTATAACTTTAATATTTACTAATTTTATTAATAAATAATAATTTATATAGGTATGAAATGAAACAAATTATTATTCCATTGTATAATGACAAAAATATTCGAAATTTTGTAAGGAAACAAAATATTATTGTAGCAAAACATGCATAGATCTTACTGATAAACGTTACTTCTAATAAAAGAGTTCAACGCATACGCCAAACGTAAAAATTACAGAAAAATATTTTTACTACGAATTCGCATGGTATGTTTCCTTATGGATGTTAATACTTTGTAATTTTATTTTAATTACGTTATAATATTTTTTTAAACATTTAACAATTAAAATGGCTTAGTGTATGTCTGGTCTTATAAGTTTTTTTTTTTTTTTATTTTATAATCAACTACATAAGGTATTTTGGGCACATAATTAATTTAGATGAAAAATAACTGAAGTGTTCCAACTTCCAAGTAAATAAATCATCTCAATATGTATTCAGAGATGGATGATTTGCTACATATTATTATTATGACACAACGCAAGCTCCATACAGGATGTAACAAAACTAAGTGATAATACTTCAGGGTATGTATGCAGTATGACACGTGTCCCTTATAATATAGAGTTCACTGTGAAAGAAGCAGCGCTGAACGGGCAATTTTTTTTGGGATTTATTCATTCACACACTAAAGTTTTATCGCTTAGTTTTGTTACACTTTGTATAGGCTACTCAATGTTTAAAGGTTTCTTTCGAGTGTGACAATCACTTTTCTGTATCATCACTCATCAGTCTGTTCGGTTTATTTTATACACAAAACATCTGTCGTTATTTTTTTTGCACCTCATATAATATAAACTTAACACTGAGTAATCAAATCAAAGTAATGTGCTACGCTACGTTTTTTGCCACTTCAAAATTGTGCGCCGTATGCGTGATGTCAATGTTGCCAGATTCCACAATTTTGATACATTTACGGGCGGAATTAAACAAGCTCAATCATTTTTTAATTAAATATTTTTTCTAAAGTAACTAGTGTTAGAAAGTATTAATCCTTCGATCGTGGATTCTTGGAAATCTATTGTTATTCTATTGTGAGAGAGTGTTGTGCGGTGAGCGAGATCACCGGTGAGCTTATGGGGCTTGATGGGTGTATTTTATACCCGAAAAGATAATACATTTTTGAGAAAAAATATATACATAACTGTTACCAAATTAAAAAAATGATTACTGACAACTATAAGAAGGACAATATGCTTATTGTTTACCAACACAAAAATCACACATTTGGGGAAAAATCATACCCCAACAATGCTTTTAAATTGGTGATAGACGATAGTATACAGGTTTAGGCAGTAGATGGTGAGGTAGGTAAGGGTGGTTGTAAAAGCACTCATGGTAATGAGTTCGTTCAATGCCAGCTAATGAGGTCAGGGGCTGTTCAACAAAACCATTTGGACGCCCATTTACAATCAACAATGCCGCGCCGTCACTGGCGTATTAGAAAACATTTGGAATTCGAATGATGATTTTAACGATAATGCACGGTCCCAGTGGGCTCTTATCATAACAGGGGACACGATAAAATCTAGGTAGTATGATGAGCCTGTAGGACATGTCCCCCCCTGAAATAGTATGTTTATAATTTATATCATGTTTTGACTTATGTTAAATCGTGCCTGATAGTCACTATTTTTTTTCTTTTTAATAATGTTTTCCCTTTAATTAGCCAGTAGTAGTATTGACGGAAAAAATAAGTTTATTGACCGAGGCGATAAAAAAATTCAAGCTGTGATCGCTCCTGTCAATACCGAATTAAAAAATTGAATTTGGAATAATGATAACTCGGGGATTATTTGGTTAGAGTCATGGCAATTCGTTCTAAAATTAAAACAGTGTTTAACTACGTCTCAACAACAGCTATAAATAGCTTATAACTTTGTGCCTACTAGTTAGTAGTAACACGTCATTGAATAAATATATTTTTTAAATTATTTAATTATGGTAATTGACTGTGGAGAGTTTTTTTTATACATTTAATCATTATTATTATTCATAGATATTGTCTAGTCACTAGTGTAATATTCTAACAGTGATAAAAACGCGAAAGTTGAAAGCGCGTGTTTGTTAATATAATATAAATAAATAAAATATGTTCTTATTTTATAAAGACACTAGCTGTCCCAGCAAACGTTGTTTCGCCCTGGATATTACAAAGAGAATATTGAAATCACTACGTTGCCACATTATTTTATTGAAGTGACTAAATAAGTATGTCACCATGGCAACGTCCATCGCTATTCCGTAGCATGTAAACATTAATGGTCGCCGTCAGTCTCGAGTTGTAATAATTTACTATTATTTATTCAACAAATGCACTTGTCAATATAAAAAGTACCCAGTAGCCGATTCTCAGACCCACTGAATATGCATATAAAATTTGGTTAAAATCAGTAAAGCCGTTTCGGAGGAGTACGCGGCCTAACATTGTGACACGAGAATTTTATATATAAGAAGATTAGTCTAAAAAAGCGTAGTAAGTTAAAATTTGTATAATATTAATAATATTATTATGACACGTTCCAAAGTCCAAATCGTTTAAAAAACAGGATTGACAAGCAGGATCTGTCGAATACACAAAAAATCAATTAAAGATTAAATATTCCCAAATTTTTGTGTAACACGGATTTGGTGCGGAAAAACCTCCTGCACTTGAGACGTTATGATGTCATGTGTGATGTTGTATGACTGACATGTCATGACGACATGTCTAGCGGTTAAGAACTCGTCGATCGCGTATGATTTGTAACGTCACGGTTGTTTTCGTATGACTTAAGTGGGTTTTCGACGATTAAACAATAATTCATGTTTGTTTTACCTGTGGTGTGAACTCTATGTCGATGACATAAGGATCTTCTTGTTGTGTTGATTGAACTAAAATTGTTGTTTGGAATTCCTATTCTTAACTAGTGGGCCCGACGGACGTGGTCCTGTCATTTCTATGAAGTTTTCTTTTTAACTCTCTACGGTAGTAAGAATTCTTAAAGTTTCTAACTATCCAAGTAATTTTTAAAAATTTTCTCCCCATAACAACCTTTCAGACATTAACAAACACAATAAAAAAGGAATTAGCGAAATCGGTTCAGCCGTTCTCGAGATTAGTGCTTACACACATTAGCGATCCATTTCCATACACATATAACACAGCTACGAATATATTATAGTTGTATGTGACGTCGCAAGAACATACAACCGTGTTATCCGTCTGATGAAGTCATATATGTTTATGTATCTCTAGACGTAGTGGGTTTTTTAATTGATGGTATAATATTATGTTGTTGATTGTATTAGCAATGCCTCGTGATCTTTTTAACTTCGGGTATACGGTATACCCCGTTTTAATTCATTCTGGTCTAAATGTTGATATGGAATTAATGCTCTACAGTTTACCATCTCTTATATCTTTCATATATATAAAAATGGATTTTCAAATGTGTTAGTCGCGCTAAAACTCGAAAACGGCTGAACGGATTGGGCTGATTTTTGTCTTAAAATATTTGTAGAAGTCCAGGGAAGGTTTTAAAGTGACACGAAGTTCACCGGGACAGCTAGTAATACATAAAAATGGATTATCAAATGTGTTAGTCGCGCTAAAACTCGAAAACGCCTGAACGGATTGGGCTGATTTTAGTCTTAAAATATTCGTAGAAGTCATGGGAAGGTTTTAAAGTGACACGAAGTTCACCGGGACGGCTAGTAATATTATAATTTATTTATCATGGTTACCAACAGTTACCAACAGCATAATGCATTTAAAAAATTACAGTTTATAGTGTAGAACAAGAGTCTTCCATACCTGATGCATACAGCTTTATAGGCAACACAACATTCATAATAGTGTTATAACAACAACATGCAACAATTACAAATTACAATATAGTATTGGTAGATATTTGTTTGTTACGCGGTTAATTATAGGTGGCATTTAAATTAGTACGATTATAGCCGATGACCCAGAGATTTCTTTGCACTTACATTAAATAAATTGGAACAAAGAAAAATGTTTTCAAACATTCAATTACTTAAGTCATCTTTTAATACAGATAGATAAATTCATAATATGTATATTATACAGGGTGTAACAAAACTAAGTGATAATACTATAAGGTGTGTACGTGTTCCTTGTAGAGAGTTCACTGTGAAAGTAGCAGCGCTGAAAGATTTTTTTTTTGACTTTTGTATGGGGAAACTCGTGAGTCGTGACGCTCGAGCCCTTGCCCATACAAAAGCGAAAAAAAATTGCTCTTTCAGCGCTGCTACTTTCACAGTAAACTCTCTACAAGGAACACATACGCACCCTAAAGTATTATCACTTAGTTTTGTTACACCCTGTATAACATCAATCATCATTTTTTAAGGAATATAATATGCAATACATCATAAAGCGGAGACATTCAGACAAGACAAATCATATTTATATGAATATTATTCATACTAATTTACCTACTCTACGTTTGATATATTTTGTTAGAGTATCTTATTAATTTATCCAAATTAGAAAGAAATAGATTATTCAAAATTATATTGTAATCTCCGATACCTGTTGGGTTCAAGCTACTCTACCCATCCGGTTCGGAGGCCTGGGTTTTAGAACGGTGACTAGTGTGTCTCTGCCGGCGTTCCTTTCATCAGCCCATAGCATCAATTCACTTTTTAAAAAAATCGTCACAAATTCATTAGGCAGCGTTGGTATTCACTCCTTAACAGAAGCTATAAAAACATGGCGTGAAAACTGTACGGCGGAAATCCCAGTCAATCATCTAATATAGGCACACTTTTGGACAATAACACCTTCAACGTTTCAGTCGGTTTGCGTATAGGTGCCGAAATCACCGAAGCCCATCGCTGCCACTGCGGCACCTCAGTGGACCGCTAGGGACACCACGGACTGTCTTGCCGCCGGAGTGCCGGCCGCCAGTCCCGCCATGCCTCCATAAATAACGTCATCCGCAGGGCTCTTGCTTCCGTCAACGTGCCGGCTACACTCGAGCCGAACGGTATCGCGCGTGACGATGGCAGGAGACCTGATGGAATGACGCTCATTCCATGGAGCCGGAGCAGGCCTTTGGCTTGGGACGCCACCTGCGTGGACACGCTGGCGGCGTCGCACTTGGCGGCCACCTCGAAAGAGGCGGGAGCGGCCGCCGCTCACGCGGAAACCAGCAAGAGGCGGAAATATGAGTGTCTAGGCGAAGACTTCATATTTCTGCCTTTTGCTGTTGAAACCTTGGGTCCGTGGGGGCCTGACGCAAAAGCCCTCTATAAAGATATCTCCAAAAGACTGGTCGCCAAATCAAATGACCCCAGGGCGGGCGCTTACCTCGGCCAACGTATTAGTTTGGCCATTCAGCGAGGTAATGCTGCCAGCCTAATTGGTACTTTGTCCGCAGCCTCCGATTTAGATTTAATTTTTTATTTATAAATAGTATTTATATATTAATTAATTTATTTATATGTAGTTGTATTTTTATTTTAACTAAAGTATAATCATATTGTATAGCTGTAACATACTATACGAATGTTATCCAGCTTTAGATATTCAGGCACCGTACTCGCTAATATGATGTATTAATATTAAATCACATTAATTTATCTATCTTCTTCACCTATTGTAATAATTTCAAAAAGTAACTATTTTACAATAATCTGTGCCAAACCGCTCAGGTAAAGTCATTAATAGAATTCCTTACATCCGGTCCGTACGATATTAGCGAAATATTTGAGAACTTGTACGATCTTAAATATTGATAAATAAATCTTTACTAATAATATTAGAAACACGAAAGTTCGTTTATTTTGACGCCTAAACCGTTAAACCAATTTTTATGAAACTTAGTGTGGAGATACTTTCAGCCTTGTGAAACATCCATACTAATGTTATTGATGCGAATGTGTCTCTCTATCTGTCTGTCTGTCACCTCTTTACGCCCAAACCACTGAATAGATTTTGCTGAAACTTGGTATGGAGATACTTTAGAGTTCCGGAAAAGGACATAAAATACTTTTTATCCCGGAAAAATGTACGGTTCCCACGCGATAAACTAATTTTTATATTATTTATGTTATAGGATAGTTTGTTACATAGTGTCGTTGTGCTACAACCTACGCTACAACAGAATATAGTCTAAATAAAGACTAAAAATAATTTTTGGTCTTTATTTAGACTAACAGAAAATCAATCCTTTAGTCATAATTATTATGACTAAGTGTCTAAACACATTATAGGCCGAAGTTACGCAGCGTAAATTCCGCATGATTCCGCCTGCAATGTATTTTAAATTATCGATGACACACTATTCCGTCCGTATTTTGTATGCGTTTGACATTTCGGACGTAATCATGCGGAATTTACGCCGCGTAGCTTCGGCCTAGTGTGTTTAGACACTAAAGAATTGATTTTCTTTTGAAGAAAAGTTAGGTAACGCAACATTTTCACCAATCTCAAAAATTCAACCGCAAAAATTCACTAAGTACAGTTTATTAAAAACTTTCAATACCTCGATGGTGCCGCTTTCACCAGCTGGGAGACAACCCTTTACCGCACCCACTTGCGGCATGTAATCGGTTTTGCTTCCGTAAATAGAAAAACCACTAAACTACGTTTTTTCTCAGTCCAACGACCTTTATCAGATAGACGTGTATTTGACAGATTGTGGGGTTTTTGATACCCGGATATGGTTCAGGGTGCGTACCATGAGCTCTTTAAATATCAGTATTACTGTAATATTGCTTTTAAATTTCGTAGAAACAAACATGATCTCTATTTATATAAACAAAACTATGCTTTTGTTTTAACGAAATTTCAAAGAAATGTAAAAGCAATACTGCTATAGGAGCTCATGGTAAGGGGGCAGGTCAGTTTTGTAGAGTAAGTCGGTCCTGATCTCTCTCCAGTCGTGTCGGTGGTCCGTCCTATAACAGGGTTGTTAAAGGAATAGAGACTTTTGTGTACTGCGCACATACTTGGGCACTATAAAATTACTCCTGTGTAACTGGCCTGGTTTGAGCTGAACCAGCCACCGTCACCGAAATATATCATTTCGTGGATTACCCACATCACATAATTTTCTAGAATATTCGTATTATAATAATTATTTTACCTCCCGACCGTTTTGTGACTTCCGCTGCATTATCACACCTAGCAACACTTGAAACAAATTAATTGTACTTTACCACAAATTATAAAGGATAAAGTACCTAATAGTATTCTTGTACTAATCAATTCCTGGATTTTCCAATGGGTAATGGGTAATTTTTATCTCTTACCTCCTATAGAATTACCGGCAAATGATGTTAACCAATACGGATATAATTATATTAATTAGGTAATATTACAATTAAATTGGGTTATGACGTAAAGCTGTTTCATTATAATATCACACACACACTCACACATGATTGAGTGTCTATACTCTATAGTCTATACTTATTTATTAAGCTTCAGAGTTTGAACGCACTAATTTCAGGAACTACTAGTTGAAATTGAAAAATTGAAGACATAGATTTATAAACAGATACGAACTTACGTAACTACCTCTATTATGTCAAGCTCAGCCTGACAATGAATTAACTTCTCTGATAGTACAAGAAGTACAAGAAAATCATGGGTAAATGGTAGACCTCCTCAATTTTGTCGGGTTTAGTGCCACATTAGTTCTGATATCAGTCATCAGTGACGCCTGTACAAGTTCTCTTTACCACGTTTCTCCACCCAAAGAGCAAATGATTTAAAAATAGTTGTTTGCAGTTCGCACGGGAAGTCCCGACTACATGTGCTCCATGCTGCCTCAGCACTGGCGGTCGAACAAGACCCTACCTGGAGGGTTCAAGGTGGTGGCACTGGGAGACGTGCTGGATGGCACCCAGGTGAGAAATAATGGGAATTAATGCTATTAATTTCATTAACATGCAATTTTTTATGAAATAGCATGCTACGTGCTATTTGCTATTTTTTTATCGTGAACTCTCGGCTTGCATCGCACCGCTTCTATTTCACATCGAGTGAATATAGCAAGTTCAATAGCAATAAGCGCTGCGGTGCATAACAGCGCAGACGTGATTTTTTTCATGATCGCAGACTGTTGCTGCGCACGTTATTATTAGCAATCGTATTTTTAGCAAGTGCGAATAGTTAAATTATTGCTAATGGGCATTTAACAATTAATTATTACTAGATGACGCCCGCAACTCCGTTGCGCCAAAACTCCTTTAACGCGCAAGAACCGCACATTTTTTCGGGATAAAAAGTATCCTATGTCCTTTCCAGGGACTCAACGACTCCCAGGAAAGGACATAGAGAAAGAACTCAAAGTATGTCCATACTAAATTTCAGCAAAATCGGTTCAGCGGTTTGGCGTGTAGAGGTAACAGACAGACAGACAGACAAACTTTCGCATATATAATATTAGTATCGATTGCTAATGCTATTTTTACCAACACCCAGGTGACAGTCAGAGCAGGCAACGACGAGAATGTGTCAGCCGAGTTGCGGAATAACACCGCCGTGATGAAGAATAGAGTCGCCAAGTTCAATGATCTGAGGTTCGTCGGTAGAAGTGGGAGAGGTGAGTTTTTTTTAAGATTATTGTTTCGATTATTTATTCTTAGTACACCTAAGTTTAGTGAAAAACCGTAGAGTTAGGGTTGATTCAGACCGCAACGCGACGCGTGGATGCATTTCTAATTTTATATGGATTTGACAAATTCGCAAGACGTCTCACGCAATCGGAACCTGCCAAATCCATACTTTATTCCGCGCCGCGCCTCGTCACGTTGCGGTCTGAATTGACCCTTAGTTTTTAACATTATTTGTACTTATTTACTCCTGAAGCAAAAAATTAGGACCATTTTTACAGGATGATTGCAATATAATTTGTAATTGAGATATAGTAAGTTATAAATTCTATTAAAACATCGACTCTATCATTCTATAGATCTATGTATAATATAAGTACTCGTATTTTAATCCAGTACAGCGATACAAACTCTAATATTATAAATGCGAAATGTGTCGTGTATTTGTTACTTTAATACACTAAAATTGTTGGAAAACTTAATAAAATTTAAAATGGAGACACGTAGCAGTGATTCGCGGAAAAGGACAAACGATGGTTTTTACCTTAAACATTGTACTTTTCCGCGCGATTAACGAATTTCTACACAACGCAAGTCCAGGCAACATCTAGTCAGACATAATTCTTCGTTCAGCAGACACCCAGTAAACTACCCTAGGTGTAAACAAACCGAACACAGACACAAATCATAGGCCGGGCTAGATTAAGCAATTATCTATGGCAATCTAGACCTAGGAATCTAGCGCTTTAGGGCCAGTTATTTGAGACTAATGAGTAGGGCCCGGATTTATATGTAAATACATATTTTTATTTTACGTGATTTTCAGCCTTGAAGGTGTTTTTTACACGAATTATCATGTTTAGACTGTGAAAAACCAAGTTTTATTTTCCATATTTTTCCATATTTTAGGGTTTTGCAAAGATAAGTCCATATTTTGCAAAAATATGTCACAATCGTCCATATTTTCACAAAAAAAAAATACTTTCCCGCCACCAGGTATACGTATGTACGGCTGCGTATTTCGTTCCTCTCGCGTTTTATCGTCGTTCCAAAAAAGATTACTTATTGAAGAAATAGATAATAAAGTTTCAGATGCTGTTGCTGACATGGCTAAACAAAAACTGAAGTAGGTATGTTTCGGTCTTCGGGTAAAATAAAGAATTTAAGTAACACACAAAAAAAAATTCTGTGCCGATTTTTGATGTTTAAAAGTACATGCTACCATCACGTCATGTGAATTGTGAGTTGTGACTTGTATCGTGCACGGTGCAGGGATCATATTTTAGCCAATATTAAGCGAACCCAAGACCATCATGCAGCATGACGTGCGTTACGTGCTGTTGTGCTTACAATATGATCGGCATGTCAATTAATCCTTCAAGCTCCATGAGAGCACCAGTGATCGCTACAACAATAGAATACAATAGCATTTCCGAAAATCCCCGATCGAAGGATTAATACGGCATTGCACGATTAATACTGTCACGTAAATGCGTATGTGCATGCATTGGGTCGGATTAAGGCTATATTTAGAACAATATATTTTTACTATGATTGTTTGTCAAAGATAATAATAATTTATTATTAGTCAGAGTTTTAATTTTGATAATTTCACTGTGTATTGCAATTTGCAACCAATTTATAAAGGCTAATGTAGTGGAAGTTGAATAAAACTGTTCTTTTTTCTTGAAATAATAATTTCGCTACCTTTTTTATAGGTTTTTTTTTTGTAAGGCAGCCGTAATTATGTAGGTACAGTAATAATTTCCTATAAGAAAGACTAAAACAATGTTTAATTATTGTAATTTTATACTCCATATTTTTTCCATATTTCTATTTTATACTCCATATTTTTCCATATTTTCGATTTTATAGTCCATATTTTATGTACATATTTTGGATTTTTTAATACATATTTTTCCGGGCCCTACTAATGAGATATTTTGACCAATGTCATGTTCTTTGAAAGATTATAACAACACAGGTTTTTGGCAGAAGTTGAACTAGTTAATTGCGTTTTTGACTAATTAACTTTTTGGCTTCAACCAATCAAAAGAACTAGTGGATAGCTGTAACTCGAAATCAAATCCTTCTGGGCTTAAGGCTCAAGTACCTACTTATAGGTAGAGTTTTGGTAAGAGATCGAATTGGTAAAGTTAAGGGGCTACTGCATGTGAAGTAGAAGACTTTTCGTGGTGATTATATATTTTAAATAAAAAACTCAAAACTTAACTTTAGATCCAAATGAACGTATTTTACATAGCTCCAAAATAACTTCATACCTTTAACAGTAAAAGGCTCTATACATATGCTCTCTAATGTCCAAGCTATTAGGCACACGTTCCGCCGAATGATAATGATCACTCGAATCATCACTGATGACTCTATCACGAGTACAAATTGTCACGAGCTCTAAACATCATATTTAGAGGTAGCTTTAAATCTGTATGAATATGTAGAGTACTTCTAAAATTCTCTATTAATTTTTTGAGTTAAAAAATACATCTCTTTTTTATGCTAAAAAATAGTGATGATTATTATTTTTTAGTGTTACATAACTAGATTATACTCAGTGATTATACTGCAAATTTTTATATGCAGTTACCGTTAACTCCATAACAAATATCGATGTTTTTTTTGTTTGTATTAAATATTAATCCTTCGAGCCCCAAGCGGTCGCATGCGACCGCGATAACAATAGAAAGGCTATTGTGTCTCGTTTTTCCACGATCGAGGGATCTGGAACCTGAACTACCATCATCATCATCATCACATCATCCTATATTCGTCCACTGCTGGACATAGGCCTCTCAGACCTGAACTACCACGCTTTTCAAATATTCCTTCAGTGCTTTGTCGTAAAATTGTGAGAACATTTTAGCATTCTAGATGTACCTTAATAATAATTATATAATAATATCTATGGAGCTGATCACATCCTTCAAAGAACTTTCTAGAAAACTCATCTTTGAGCATTCTCTAAGCGTCGACAGTAATATTGCGCGAACGAAGACGACAATAAAACTCACTTTCGCCTATATCAAGTTGTATTTTAATTTCCAAACCGCAGAGCTTGCGCTTTACTGTTCCATTGTGCCCGGCCCACATGCATAAACCTAACGAACTAAAGTCTTTTATGAATATAGACTAAATAACTATAAAAATATGTGAGAATGACGTTTTCAGCTTAAACGTTTATCTTGTGTAGTGAATAGGTATCCTACTATATTATAATTTTTAAACAACATTTTGCTGGCAACTTCGTTGCGTTGAAACTTGAAATTCGTTAATCGCCCTAAAACCGTACATTTGAAGATAAAATATATCCTTAGTCCTTTTCCGGGGTTCAAGGTGTCTATGTCAAACCAAATTTCATCAAAATCGTTCTGCGGTTTAAGATACACACGAAACACACCTTCGCATTTAAAATATTAGCATGGAAATATGGATGCTGCGCTACAGCCCGCGACAGGCCTCGGTGTAAGGCGACCCCTTCAGCTTTTATCTTGTAGTTATACTCTTAAATACCCTACTAGTAAACTATTAAATCTTCGAAGCATTAATCAATTTAGATTGATGACTGCAAACTTGACACAAATCAACAATAGAATTTAGTAATCATATTCTGGAAAACCAACTATGTATTAACATAGATCATAGAGATATAGGTCCCTATAATCTAAGTCAAATAGCTACAAGCATAAAAACAAGCACTATGCTGGAAACCGGTAACCCTGTGCTGCCGAAGGTGTGCCGAAGCCCCTCACCCGCGGTAACCCGACACGGCCGCGAGATGACCGGCTAATGCGATGTGATTGTGACTTGATTGTGACTCAGTTTCGACCCGCTCAGGTGGACGGTGTATCAAAATATCAATGGGAGACAAAAAACAGTTTAAATTCTGTCCCTAACGGCTCTCGGAAACATTTACCAATTACAAAATAGCAACTACTGCTTATAAAAGCGTATTTTGCAAGCCTTATTTGTTTTCATGTTTTCAGGGCAGAAAACGGATACCTAATATTGACTATTAAAAAGATACTTATAACCCTAAAGTCCTCTATTATAAAACTCTAAACCTTTAAGAAGAGAGCGTATTTCCTCTAAGGCCGGCAACGCACCTGCAACTCTTCTAATATTGCAAGTGTCCGTGGGCGGCAGTAGTTACTTTCCATCAGGTGACCTGTTTGCTCGTATTCCCCTTAATTTTATATAAAAAATAGCTGTTCCGGCAAACGTTGCTTTGCCATAATATAAATTACTAGCGACCCGCCCCGGCGTCGCACGGGTATAAAATATAATATAGCCACTGAAAAAAATGATTAAAATCGATAGCCTATGATCCTTCACGTGGTCTACTTCTTATCTGTGCCAAATAACATAAAAATTGCTCCAGTAGTTCGCGAGATAAGCCCTTTCACATAATTTCCCCTGTTTTTTCCACATTCTCCTATCAGTATTAGCGTGATAAAATATAGCCTATACCCTTTCTCAATAAATGGGCTATCTGACACTGAAAGAATTTTTCAAATCCGACCAGTAGTTCCTGAGATTAGCGGGTTCAAGTTAGCCCTTTCAAATAATTTTCCCCGTTTTTTCCACATTTTCCTCTATTTCTTCGCTCCTATTAGTCTTAGCGTGATAAAATATAGCCTATAACCTTCCTCGATAAATGGGCTATCTAACACTGAAAGAATCATCAAAATCCGTTGCGTAATTTTAAAGATTAAAGGGAATAAAGGGACATGAGGGAAAAAAAGCGACTTTGTTTTATAATAAGTATAGATAAAGTATTTCGCCCATATTATTTTATTGAAGTGACTAAATATTAGTATGTCGCCATGGCAACGTCGATCGCTATCCCGTCGCGCAAACAATGGTCGCCGTCAGTCTCAGGTTGTAATAATTTACTATTATTTATTCAACAACTAATGCACTTATCAATATATAAAGTCAGTAGCCGATTCTCAAACCTACTGAATATGCATATAAAATTTGGTAAAAATCAGTAAAGCCGTTTCGGAGGAGTTCGCTGACTAACATTGTGACACGAGAATTTTATATATAAGATATACACTTTTGTCAACGCTTTATAAACCCAGAATATTTTTAGCAAGCCTCATTCGGTCTAGAAACAACCATCCAGTCATATCTGAAATTTTTAAATAGCCCCAATAATCCCCAAGTGGGGTCATCTTTTTGGCTCAATGTGCTATATTTCTCTAATACATAAGTAGAATAAAAACTAAGGACAAACATATTGGATCTCAACAGGTTGTATTGACCTAGTATCAGTTCTGATTCATTCTGACCATTCAGAAATAATCTACCTCTGAGAATATGAGATTGGTCCTTACATCGTTTATATAAAAGTTATTTAAGAGGTAAAACACTTTCAACTTATTAGTCATGTTATTGCGAACTACCAATCTGCTCTATATCGCGTTTGATTACTACTTATTGTTATATTTAATAGTAAACTGTGATTAAGTGTTCTTATTATAAATTAATGGTTATTTTGTGATAACTTACATATTGCGAGTACCACAAGCTAGGAAGTAAGTGAGGTAATAGGCATCATTGCAGACTCGACAGTTCAAAAAGTGTAATGATTGGACTTGACCCTCTGAGTCGAAAAGTATCAAAACTGGTCATCAACCTTATTTGGAAACGCCATGACCAAGTGTGACCAATCTAATGAAGTTGCCATCATCTCTTCATATCAAAATTTGGAATTAAGATGTTAAAAGAAATCATCTTAAACTCCAAATGTTTTACATGGCATGCAGAAATAATTTGGGTTTTGGTATCAGTTATTCAAGATTAAAGTCCAATTTCATCAACGACTGTTAAAGTTAATGCTCGAATTAGTATCACGTTTCCTTTCGTTTTTCATATGAATGGAAGAGAAGACACGACATTTTAACAGGGTGTTAACACTAACAGACATTGGTGAAATTGGGCCTTAATTTCTTTGAATATTCCACGAATGTTGCAGTTGTTTGTTAAGCTCTAAGTTTTAACTTTACACTAACCAAACGTCCGTCTTTAGACAGAACCCATTATCTAATATGTATTCCATACCAATTTACAGAATATCTTTACATCAGTCCACAAAGACACGTCGGTCTCTCCGTACCCATCACGATCTTCACCGCAAGCGTTTTCCTAAAAAGACATACTTCGTCTCGCAAATGTCACTCAGGATTTACGCTCCGTCGTAAATCAAGATGGCCGCTCACCCCTGCGCCCGCGCACAATAATTGAATATTCTCTCAACACCTCCTGGACTACAATGTTACGTTTTACGGCCGCACATTGTATTAGCTCCTAAACTGTTGATGAGTGATCATGAAGAACGTAATTTAATAGCGATTTTAAATGCCATAATTCTTATACTTCATGACACGCCTCTCAGACTTAAAGGGCGTTTTATGGTGATTTGTTTCTGATATGATGGAGCGTACTTTGTGTTAGAGCGAAATGACAAACGTGAATACTGAATGCTAAAGTAATACTCTTGATACATAAGTTTCAGTATTATTGTTGTTAAGGCTGCGTATGCAATATGCAGCCTTAGCCTCTCGAGTCTCGCAGTAACTAAGTTTTCTTGCTCAGAAAATGTTTGCCATTAGATTCCTAAAATGTAATATTTAAAGCCAATTCATTTCAGCGCAAAGTCACAGCCCAGTCCGCAAAATTCGGAAAACGTAGTATAATGTGAATACGAAATATTGCATCTTAGATATAAAATAGTGATTTTTAGATAAAGGCAAAAGAATGTTTTGCATCGTAAGCTTTATCAAAATATATTCACTTTTGACCACTTTTAGGAGACGAACAGGTTCTAATTTTCGGACTGACTTAATAAAGGACGGAGGTTTCGAAACGCGGGTGACGAATATCTTATTAGTCATTTCAGCTTATAATTTCTAGTCTCTAATGAATAGCTGTAGTCAATTTCTACGAGTGCTACATGTATTTTTTACCGACTTCAAAAAAAGGAGGTTATCAATTCGACGCGTATGTATGTAATATTTCCAGAACTGTCTAGTTTTTGTATATGTTAATCTATAACAGCTTCTGAACAAATGTGCCAAATTTCAAAAGTGTATGTAATATGTATGTATGTATTGTATGTTTTTATGTTTGTGCACGCATATCTCGGGAACTACAAGTCCGATCTAAATGATTCTTTTTTTATTGTACTAGGTATTGTTCAACTTAGGGAACACTGCAAGTTTCATCAAAATCGGTTCAGTAGTTTTTGAGATAGGGAATTTTTATTCTCAATTAGGTACGTACAATTTGAAGTCGGTTTTATCTTTTTAAAATACAGTTATAGTTTCTCTATAACATGACGATTTAACTTATCAGCACATTCAGTGATTCAAGTCTTGACTCGCTGTGCGTTCCCGGAAGCCGCGCTACTATCTGCATGGGAACGTGCGTATAAGGATAATTACCTCCGATAAATGGGTAATTCCCAAAAATTTCAGTGGTTACAGTGTTACTAGGGCTCACAATAAGTATTATAACAAGGCCGCTGCAGCGGTCTAGTGGTTTAGAGCGTGGCTCAGAGGTCGTCGGTTCAATTCCCAAATTGAACACTAAACTTTGTTGCATCAAAGTTCGTTTATTGCATGGCATACATTTTCCCACTTTAAAAACTGTACCACCTTTTCTGAGACTTAAGGTATCTTCATGCTAAATTTCATCAAAATAGATTCAGCGGCTTACACGTGAAGAAGTAACAGACACACATCGCATTTATAATATTAGTTTGGAAGTGTGTTTACGGTTTAAATAATATCTAGTTTATAGAACAACATCCGAAGTTAGTGATCCAACACCTCATTATGCCCATCATTCCAGCTTTAATTAATAAAGTCCTAAACGCGTCGAAATCAATCATTTATACTAAATCGAGTGGTACAAGCGTATTATCTGTATTAGACATGTTAATCCACTCATTTTAACTGTAATTTTATTCCGTATTTATCGGTGCATTCATTACTAGCGACCGCAAATCGTGCGCCCAAAAAGCTGGCTATTTCCACACAGTGTACTGTCATTCAACATACAATACTAGGTTTTAATGTTCTATGAACGTAATGGGGTATGCTTAGATATATATTAGGGGTTTTTCAACCAACAAAGGAGCTTCTCAATTCACGTGTTCGCTCGTTTTTGTTTTTTTTTTTTCTTTATGTGATATGTTACACCGTACACGTTTACGCTACCGTTTCTGGTTTGATTTTCAAAGTTCTTCTTTGTGTGTGATTTTCCCATCGATCGTGGCAAAACGAGACACAATAGCTTTTTCATTGTTATCGCGGCCGGATGTGGCCGCTTGGGGCTTGATGAATTAATGCTATTACATCAGTTCGCTTTTATTTGTAAAATAGTTATATCATGTCAATCAAATTGTAGTGTAGAAGCAAGGCCAGTCTCAGAATCGAAGATTTTAGCAGCTAGAACCTTCGATCCCCTGTCTGACCGCCTGTCGTGTCATCTACCATCTTCTTGTGTATTGCGACTCGCACTTGGCACTATAAGTTATAAGATTGAGTTGAATTAAATTCCGAACCACAAGTCTAGTCACACATACATTAACATTTAGAATTAAGTCTTACGTTTTGCCACCTAGTTTGGACCATACTTTCTTTATATCCGTATTAAGCCTGTATTTTTATTTTCAGGGAAGAGTTTCTCTCTGACGATCACGATATCGACGAGCCCGCCGCAGGTGACGACATACCAAAAAGCCATCAAAGTCACCGTGGACGGACCACGGGAGCCAAGATCTAAGACTAGTGAGTTCTCTTCTTTCTTCTTCTTTCTATTTTATATAGTTAAAGTACCTAACATTCAGTGAACTTTATGTGTTTATCCATACCTACTAATCTATACATATAATAAAACTGTTGAAATGAAGATTCTGTACATTAAAGATATTCAAAAAATAATAAGTGGAAGGTGTCGCTACATCGCTATAGAAGCTAAAAATGTGGTCAGTTCTTTTGTCTGTCTGTCTGTCTGTCTGTCTGTCTGTCTGTCTGTCTGTCTGTATGTTTGTTCCACTATCACACGAAAACTACTGATCCGATTTGAATGCGGTTTTCGCAGATATATTTGTCTTCTTCCAACTTAACATCTGGCGTATAAAAATTTTTCCCCCCACCCCTGTAAAGGGACGAAAGAGGGGGTCAGATTTTGTATAAGACTTTGCTTTAGCACGAAAACCACTGATCCGATTTGAATGCGGTTTTCGCAGATATATTTGTCTTCTTCCAACTTAACATCTGGTGTATGAAAAAAATTCCCCCCACCCCTCTAAAGGGACGAAAGAGGGGGTCAGATTTTGTATAAGACTTTTGTTTTAACACGAAAACTTCTGATCCGATTTGGATACGGTTTTCGCAGATATATTTGACTTCTTCCAACTCAACATCTGGTGTATAAAAATCACCCCCCCCCCCCCCCACCTCTAAGGGGACCAAAGAGGGGGTCAGATTTTGTGTCAAACTTTTTTCTATTAATGGACTTACTTCATAATATTATTAACTGTTTTTCCAACTTAACATCTGGTGCTACATAAAATTTTCCCCCCCACCCCTCTTAGGGGACAAAAAGGGGGTAAGATTTTTTATCAACTGATGAAGTAGAAATACTTTAAATGGCAAAACAATGTTTGCCGGGACAGCTAGTAAGTATAAATGCGAAAGTGTGTCTGGCACCTCTTCACGCCCAAGTCACTGAATGGATTTTGCTAAAAGTTGGTATGGGCATGCTAATATAGGATACTTTTTATCCCGGAAAAGTGTACTTTATTGTAACGAACTAAGACTAGTCAGTACTCTCTTCTTCGTTGTTGTATTATGTTCGTTGTATTATAGTCCCTAATAGTTTTAGTCATAGAGAAAATAATTCGTCCATGGTTTTAGTGGTATATTATTATTTAGTAGTATATCTTTGTAATAAGAACAACTGCCTATGCCTATATGTGTTAGTCTGAGTTATTGGTCATCCTTCTCTTTTATAACAAGGTCTCTACCTTGTTATAAAAGAGAAGGATGAAATAAAATACATACCTTGTTAATCTTAACAAGGTATGTATTTTATTTAATATTTTTTTCACACATAAAATACCTGTATAGGTATTTCATAATTATTACAATCTAGCCTAACTAAGACTTATAAGTAATTTTACGTTACCTTAATCTCCTAAGTAGAGTTCACAAAGATTGTTTCTATCAACGCTTTCTTAAAGTCTCTATAAAGGAGAATACACATTATTGTATGTGTAATTTAAAATGAAACGATAAATTCAAACTTTATCTTAAATTTGAGCAAGTGGGCTTATAAGTTACATTTACATTTTTAAGTCTTCATTTTGCATATAACTTTTCGTGTGCTTGCTAAGCTTGTGTTTTTGCAATACAGTAGAGATAACTAAGGCCCGTATTATAAATAGTAGTCAAGATGCATCTCGGTCTCAAGACACGGTTCAGGCTCTGTAATTGGTTGGCTGTCAAAATTTGGACCAATCACAGAGCCGAACCGCGTCTTGAGACCGGGTCGCATCTTAAGTACTGACTATTTATACTGGCCTGAGTAAAAGTCATTATTTGAATTAAATTATCATGCTAACCAAAATATGGAGCAGCTAACAACGATTTCTACATCACAACAAATTCTACAACTAATTTAAAACTATCAAAACTCAATTTGAAAAGCAGTAACCTGTCACTGCATCGACTAACGCTAATGAATTATGAAACACTATCGTAAATTAATTATACATTCATTATATAACTAAATTAAACTACCGCCGATATTATATGACATGTAACAAAAACCGCGAGAGATGCAAGTAATTAAAATGTGTCCTATTATTATCGTTATTTTCATATCGCACACCGAGTGCAACACTGTAGTATGTCAAAATAGCGATATTTTCAGAATCGACGAAAATCCATTATCCATAGTTCCTCCTTCCATACTAATATTACACATGCTAAAGTGTGTCTGGTATGTCTGTCTGAATGTTACCTCTTTACGTCCTAACCGCTGAACCGATTTTGCTGAAATTTAGTATGGAGATACTTTTAGTCCCGGGAAAGGACATACGAAATTCAATACCAGGCGTATCGTTGTATATGTGGCAAATTTTTGTCTATTAAAATACATAGAAAGCTCGATTTTGAGGTTTTTCGACTTACTACAGTGTTGTTTATTGCGTGATATGCTATCGGCTGCGGCCGCGCTATCACGGTGATAACAGGTTTCTTCCCACGGGACCAGCTATAGGTCAACGAAGGACGTATACTTTTGGAGTCTATGATAACGTTGTTTTTAACGTGTGCAGTCAATTATTTCAATAATAAAAAAAAAACATATCATATATTATACGGTCGGACTTCGAAATCTCCTCCTTTTTGGAAGTCGGTTAAAAAATCACAAGTATTTTTCACCTGATATAAATGCGATAAGCGCCGACCATGGACATTGCGTTTTTGGCCCTTAAAATACGGTCACTTTGATGTCGTATTACCTTAATTCTTCGCGAAATAGACGCGTTGTTTCAAGCTGATAATTTTCTGTAAGACCCCAGAATCTAGAGTTCTATTAAGTATATAGAAACTAAATTCGATTGAACCTATAACTACTGAACATAGAGCTTACACAACCTGATACATCTAACATTTCAAAAATGTAATATTTTGCACGAGATTCTTTATAGGTTTAGATTATCTATACTAATATTACAAATGCGAAAGTATATCTGTCTGTCTGTCTCGCTTTCACATCAAAACTACTGAACTGATTGTAATGAAATTTTGTACACAGATAGTCTTAAGCCTGAGAAAGAACATAGGCTACTTTTTAACTGGAAAAAGAGGTTGTAAGGGGGTGCAAATGCGTAAATTTGTTCAAATTAAGTTCGTTCCAAAAATTCATAATAGATGGCGCCGTGTCGTCTCCTACATCGCGCTGACGCTTACTCTAACGTCTTTCTATAAGAGGTGGTATCATCTTACATTGGATTTTCGATTTTTTCAATTGTTATTTCTTTTTTTTCTCAAGTCAGTGTAAATAACTCAGTAGTTTAGAGAGAGTTTAAAGAGAACTTTATCTGTGCAGTGACGTAACCTTAAACCTATCAATGATAAATATTTTATGGGTAAAGTTGTGTAATTTTGGGGCTAATTAATATACTTAAAAAATTGGCATAAGTAAATAAAGTTTAATTTAAAAAAAAGACGGGTTGCACTCCGGGAGTGCCGGCAGAAGTGAAAACTTGTGCATTATTTTTTTAACCCATTTTTTATGAAAATCGATTTAAAAAAAACGATTGTTTTAATTAATTAATCGAAACCCTTACAATCGATTAAATTTTTAACCCATTTTTTATGAAAATCGATTTTTTTAATTAATCGAAACCCTTACAATCAATTAAAAAATATCGACAATCGAAAAAAAACAATCGATTGTTCGATTAATCGATTTCGATGTTACAACACTACTCTCTAACCGTCCTACGTTTTTCCTTGGTTTCTCGATCAGCATGAGAATCTGACGCGAGTTTCACAGTTTTTACCCATCCCACAAAAGTGCTCAACGCCGCTAAAGAAGTTTTCACTTCAAAAAAATGGAATAAGTTATGTGCACACTGCACAGCTGTTTTTGGGTGTTTTGATTTAAGGGGTACCAGGGTTTTTTTATAAAAGCTTTGACACCAATTTTGTTGACATCGCGCGCTATAAACTGAAGTCGACGCGGACGAAGTCGCGGGCAACAGCTAGTCTAACATATAAAATTCTCGTGTCACGGGATGCGTGGTTGAACTCCTCTGTAACGGCTCGACCGATTTTCGTGAATCTTTGCCGGGACAGCTAGTGTTTTATATAAATTAGCTAGTACACCTATTAAACTACGAGTAACCTATCAGAAAGCCTTAACGTTTACTTGAGCGATAGAGACAAAACTTTCAGATAAGTCTTCACATATTAGGAGATCCTTCGTATAAAAAGGCATATTTTTAAGACCATTTAATACTTCCGCCATCCGCTACCAGTCACGCGAAACTGGGTTGTAAGAAGCTATCGAAATTGGCTGACGGTGAAAAAGGCACGTTACACCATATGTCAGGCAGAGCCGGTGGCGGACAATAGCGAAATTACGTCAATAATAACATGCAGACACGCACGATGCAACTGCTACTTTTGTCCTCCACGCGGCCTCGACGTGGTTACAGTAGCTGGTGGGATCACCACACGGCAGGATTATTGAGGATTTAAAGGGATATGAATAGGCTCCAAAAATAAAAATCAAAGCAGTTAGCGCATAAAGACATTATTAACTTATAGACATTTGCGCTCAAATCTACTTTTGGCCTGGTTCGATGTTTTACAGAAAAAAAAGACTTAAAACTCTTCTAGAATACAACGACGGCACGTAAATGTTTAAAGAAATATTAAATTAGTCTCGCAAGCTGCAGTTTTGTTGATACAATCCTTAATGCGGTCACGGCTTGGTCGCATCATATCAATAGCTATCACACATCACCCTGTGGTGACAAACAACACCTAATAATTGAGGACACTTTGAAAAAACAAGATTGTTAAAAAAATGTAAAAAGAGGAAAAGAACTGTTGATATAGTAAAAATTGAATATAGACAATCTTGGTTCAATGTAGTGAAAAATTTCAAGATCAAATTCAAACGTAAACTCAGTATAAATACTCATTAATTATTTCATTTTGGACAACACGCTCTACATTGCTCTATTAATGTTATCCTAATAAAGGCTAAAACAGACTGAATGTTATCAAATAGATCATTAAAATGATGAACCCTTTATGGTGTAATCAGCGCATCACATAAAAACGACAATCCCCCTAATACTGATGAACAACAAAAGACAAACTTGTAAGCTCCAAACTCCGCGGCACAAGAACGGAAGATCTGCACAAGGGACTTAAAAGTTTTACTTAATAGTCTTAATTTGGTGCCCCGGTGTAAGCCGCTTCGTACTGACCCTCTGTAGGGCTGTGATGGAGAGTATCGATAATTCTAATGTATTGTGATAGTAAAATAATAATTAAATAAATGTGCATTCATTTTAAGCTGTATTACAGTCAGGACTCCTGGATGAAAAAAAAATAAGTATTCGTGACTTCATGTATACGTGTTAATAAAGTAAAATCTAGAGGTTAAACGAGTAATATGAAGATTATTTCTTTTAAGTACAACCACTGAGTAAATTGGTGTTCTTAAAAACCCGTCGATCGTGGCAAAACGAGACACAATAACATTTCCATTGTTATCGCGGCCGGATGTGGCCGCTTGGGGCTTGATGAATTAAATAAGTTTTGACAATATTAATATGAAATTATATTTTTTTGATATACTACTTACAAAAAAATAATTATCTAAGTACTCGTTAAAATCTATAAATTATTTTGTACTTCTTCATAAACTAATAAATAATGTGTTTGATATTTATCTAGATCTAATCGACATATAAATTTTATTGCAATACAATTAAACAAAAAAGTCAATTTAAAAGTATCGATAAACAACAGCACATCCCTACAAAATATCAAAGTCCCTTGTTTGCGCTGGCCTCACATAATTGCTGTATCGATGTATTGTGTAAGCTCATAAACTAATTATCTGCACATTTTTTCAAACAGGAACCGGTATAATTGCGTCGGAGCCTTTTCCGAAGACCGCAGTCTGTTATTTAAAAAAAAAACTATCCTAATAAGCTGATTGACACATGCCTATTTATTTTTGACGAAGGAACAAAATGCGATTCGCTGTGGGTCCTTTCCTTACCTTTATTATTTTTGATACCCGAAAAGAAAGTTAAAAAAGTATGTCCGTTCTTCCTCCGCACTGAGAAAATAGGATTTCTTTATGGAATATAAAAATTATATTATATTCAAGTTTATTGATACCGGATGTAATGATAAATTATAAACATTGACATAGTGATGTTTTTAATTAAAATTTGAAATTGGAATTCATTCACAAAATACGCTAAGTATGAGGTCATAGGAATAGATTTTTTCGTGTAAAGTTGTTAATGAATGAATATTTCAACTTTATTTTCCTCTTGCATTACAATTTTGTTCAATTCTTTCCCAACATTTTTAAATCGTAAAACTAAATACTATTGACACATGAACAAATTATATTACAAAGACAATGAGTAATGAGGATCGTAAATTTTAAGTTTAACATTCATTCCTCTGTACGCACAATTTTCTAAAAAACTATTTTATCTACCTTTGAAAAGTGTAACAAAAAAAATGATAATACTTTAGGATGTGTATGAGTCCCTTTTATAGAGTTCACTTTAAAATTAGCAGCGCTACTTACAGTAACTCTTACGTTACTTTCGACTTTTATGTTTGTATGAGAAATACCCCAATGCCATACAAAAATAAAAAAAAATTCTATTAATTACTTCCAGCTACTCATACAATTAACTGTTTGGTATGGATAAATGCACATATTTAAGTAAATTATCGCCTCTTTTATTACATCCTGAATAATATGATGATGATGATTATCGTTTATATTATAAATCAGCTAATTTGCTGATCACTTAAACATAATATAGCAACAACATAATATGAATCAGATATTATGAAATAGACATTTATTATATCATCGGTTATTCAGTCTGCGCCACAGAAATATTTACTTTTCACATTATACCAATTTGTTTTTGATAGTGTTGTGCAAGTGTACTATCGACAACTTATAGTTTTACGGATTTTGTAGTTGCACATTTTTCTTATTCATAAAGTTCGGCTACTTGGCAACACCCAGCCACTTTTCAGTTAAAACGGGTCTTCTATAATCTATTTATTACTAGCTGTTGCCCGCGGTTCCGTCCGTGTGGACGTAGTTCCCGTTTCGTAGGCTACAGAGATGCTTCCGCGGTACGATTACTTCAAACTTCAAAAAACTTCTTAAAACTTCAAATAAAATCGTGAAAAATTTCATCGTCCTTACCAGCTCTTAGAAAGAAACACGTTATAGAAACACGTTTGAGTAAGCGCTTGTGCGATGTAGGACGACGCACAGCGCCATCTATTATGAATTTTTGGAACTAAGTTAATTTGAACAAATTTACGTATAAACACTCCCTTACAACCCCCTTTTCCAGTTAAAAAGTAGCCTATGTCCTTTCTCAGGCTTTAGACTATCTGTGTACAAAATTTCATTACAATCGGTTCAGTAGTTTTGGCGTGAAAGCGAGACAGACAGACAGAGATACTTTCGCATTTATAATATTAGTATAGATTAGAATATACATAGAGCAAACTGCTCCAGTGATTTTGCCAATAGATTCAACATATGCCAATAGTTGGCACTAACTTTTTTATTTAATAAATCTAGCATTATTTTGGCGATATTGATCCAGTGTAGACAAATTACGTAATTTTTTTTTTCGTCAGGTACAAATACCTCAAGCCACCAAATTCGGTCGATAAGTTACCAGCGGCCGTTCATCTCTCCGAGTTCCTCCATGCTGCTCCGGGATATGGAGTACAAATCCTCAACGAGGAGCATCAGATCTCTCTCACACGAGGAGAGAGAGTACAAAACGAATGCGAACATCGCTAGCGATGGTATGTATGTCTTTTTTTATTGTTGCAAAACTTTGCTGTAAAATAAGACACGATTTTGTTCGGTTCATTTAAGTTATAAGTAACAATATGTCTCTGCAACACAGTATGCAACTTAATAGCACACTTTCTATCCACATCGCCTATTAGCAAACAAACCAACAATGACAATAGAATATAGAGTATAGACTATTATAAACAACAGTTGCTTACGTATTCAAATATTATTAGGATCATAATATTATAATCTCCTATAAAAGATGATACATTTGGCAATGTAATTATTCATCGATAAAGTAATTTAACTTTAAACTTTTATCGAATAACACTGTCACATCACTAACTTCATAATTGCAGAGGGAGACGACAACATCCATCTCGCGAACTTCATAATTCATTTCTAACATTAATTCGTAATTGAAAAAAGTAATGACAGGTAACGACACCAGTCGTCGGTGCTAGCGCATAATTTCGCTGTAATGATGTCCTAAATAACTACGCAAGTGTCTCGGTGTGTGCTAAATACATTATTACCGGTGGAATCACGACCCTCTAACTGCCGTCTTATTTGCCGACGAACTGAAAATTGTATACCGATGAATCTATTAGAGAAGGCACAGAATATCACACACTCAAAGCAAAACTTGAACTGGTAAACGTGAATTATTGTACGTAAATTTGGCATAGAAATATAACCTCCTCCTTTTTGGAGGTCGGTTAAAAGTTGGAAATCCTGAAATCAGTTAATATGTCTCGACATAAAATAATGTTTAGAAATCAAAGATCAAAATAATAATTAAAATCGAAATCTCTATACGACAAAACTACAAAGTACAATAATTTTAACAGATGGGCTAGGAGACAGCTTTACATATTGGCTCAGATTTCTTAATTTTAATAGGTACATAAATTATTAAATAAATAAATAAGGCTCGCCTGTTATAACTCTCCTTTTTTATATTTTGGGCAACAATATTTTTATTGTGCCTACAGCCTACATAACTAATCATTTGACCTACATTGGCCTTACACGTGTAACACTTATCTTCGTCCTTATTTTAAATAGTAATAACATTTACAGCCGAATATAGAGCATCCTCCTTTTTAATTCGGTTAAAATATAACAAACTAGATGACCCTATGAACATCATATCATTTCCTCCTAATATAATTTTCGACCCCAGATTTGTTAAGCATGAAAGACAGAAATAAAGTAAATAGATTATTTGAACCACTAGACATAACACTACAAAATCTTATATCTGAGCGGCAGGATCGGTGGGGTAACTTGATCAAATGTACCTGTACTATTTCTTTCCTTCGGTTCGCGAACGACTCGCTATCCATTGGTTAGAAATAGACCACTGCGTTGCACAATTCCTAACTGGTCACGGCAATTTTAAAGCTAAACTTCATGGATTCAAGTTAGTTCCATCCCCTCTTTGCGAGTGGTTCTCGATCGAAGGCAGTCCGCAAGAACAAACTGCTCATCGCATACTCTGGGAGTGCGATCTCTGGCATAAGGAAAGAAATTTGTTTAAACAGCCTCCAATGTGTTTCTAGGGTCGTATATTACGATGATCTTGTGGGCAGCGCAAGGAATTTCCGTGATTTCAAACGTTTTGTCATAAATACTATTGGAAACCATCAATGACAGAAGAGAGGTGTTATTGACTGTCTGACTATGTGTATGTCTGTAATATTGTAGCATCTAAACGATCTAGTTATTTTTCTGCTTGTCCTGTCTATACCTTCCTAGCGCAAGTTTTTGGGCGTACACTCAGCAAGCCCGCGCCATCAGCGGCAATCTCCGCTAATGGAGACTATTAGCTGTTAGCTAATCCTGCGCCCGCGCATGTCAACTGTTAGGCTTGATTAGCTCTTGATTATGTCTTAATGTAGAGCTGCTAGTTTTTGTCTGAAAGCTACTAGTAAAGTATAACTGAAGGAGGATTCGCAGTTAAACTTTTAAATATTATAGCCAAATTATAAGGCGGAAAACTGTTGTATTAATATAACATAATATATTATCTAATATATATAAATCTCCTGTCACGATGTTTGTCCGCGATGGATTCCTAAACTACTTAACCGATTTTAATATTTTTTTTTTTAAATGTGTGCTTTTTTCCAACTTGAGAGATAGGATAGCTTAGATCTTTAATTATAGTCGCAATTTTATTTTATTGCAAATTATTTGTCTATAAAGAGCGACCATTGTTTATGCGACGCGGGTCACGGGATAGCGATGGACGTTGCCATGGTGACATACTTATTTAGTCACTAATTCAATAAAATAATACGGGCGATATACTTTATATAATAATATGGCAAAGAAACGTTTGCCGGGACAGCTAGTGCTATAATATGTTTTTACAGTCTTACAAATGGATGGGACATAAACTTTAGAATCACCTCACATACCAAAAGACTTAATCCAAAATCTAAAATCGCTTATCGTCCTCTATTACTTTTGCACTGTTAAAAACAAAGTTTTTATACATTGTTAAAACTTTAATCTCTCCTTACTTAATATATAAATCTATCTCCTATCTACAATTCAAGCATTTTATATAATATAAAATGGGGTTGAAATATATCACATAAAACACAAATATTTAAATCCAAACTTCCAAACAAGAAAAATCGCCAGCAAAACAATTCGATTTAAAACATCCCTACATCCATAATGATACAGAAGACGTGTTGCAACAAATCATCAAGTCGGTAGCCTGGACCTATTGGGATGTAATACGTGTCCGACAATCGTAATAGCCGTCCGACAATCAGAGGCGGCGTAAGCCTCGCGGTCCATGGGCCTCGTGCCCCTTGGACCACGAGGATTTTTTAAAGGATTTACGAGTGATAAATTAGTAGTTTGGGTATCAGAAAATTCTTTGTCTTAACAAAATTCGTCCACTGGTGGCGTCATACATCAGGGGGCCTCGCAAAATATACAAGGTGTAACAAAACAAACTGATAATACTTTAGGGGTGTTCCTTATATATAAAGTTAACTGTAAAAGTAGCAGCGCTGAAAGAGCAAGTTTTTTGTGATTTGTATAGGCAAGCGCCCCAGCGACATGACTTTTTCCATACTTACAAAAGTTAAAAAATAGTTACTCTTTCAGCACTGCTACTTTCACCTTTACTTTCACAGCGAACTCCATACTGTATACACCCCCGAAAGTATTATCACTTAGTTTTTTTACACCCCGTATATCTTGCCCCCCTCAAATTTAGGTCTTGCCCCGCCACTGCCGACAATCGTAATGGCCGTCCAACAATCGGAACCGTCCAATTACTGCCCTGATGGAACACCTTGCGACTTGCCAATACCATGCTGATTAGATTCCAATAACAATGTATGCGATGTTTGAACGTCATGTCCTTACTTAGAATAAAGGTTTTGTTTTGATAGTTTATGCCTTATGGTTTTTACACCGCAATGCCTGGACTACAAGTCAAAAGATTATTTTAGCGTACAAATTCATACATTATAAGTTATTGTAAAGTTTTCGGCTTCTCAGGATTGAGAATCTCGTCTCTCAATTCAAGAAAGAGAGTTTTGAGCAGCTTACCACTGAAAAATAACGTAAAACTTAAAAGTTTTCAGAAGATTGTTGAGACTCGAGGCGCTGTTATTCAACTAATATTATGTTTTACTGTATAACATGTTATAGTACACGTTACTTCTGCATATACTTCAGGCTATCACATACAAAGATTGCCATCACGCCAGATCTATAACGACGATGCCACGTATCAAAATTGATGAAACAAAAAGTTGAATGGTTCATTCAGAAGCAGGTCATCGACCTCGAGATGGCCTACGAGAAATAACAATAACTTCAAATGCGAGAGAGAAAAAACAGACGCCGACAATCATTACTGGGACCATAGATATAAGAACCGCTAGATAGGATCATCATAATTCCCTTAGGAAGATCTGCAGTTTAAAGTAAAACCAAACTCTTTTATGGTTGTATCATCAAAAAAGTTATAGAGCCTTATTCTGAGAATACATACCAAGTTTCATCAAAATTAGTTTTTTGAACTGATACCTCTACAAGGAGACCGAAAACATTTTATAGTAACGTACCACAGCCTTTAAATATGATTATAAGTTAAAACTTAAAACATAATATTATATTTTTTATTTACTTTAAATTTTATAAGGTAAATTACTAGTAGATTGGACAGTACCAGTCATTGGAAAGAGCACAAAAACACCATATTTATTAATGTTAAAAAGTTTCCTGTTTTTAAAGTAAAATAACGTCTGTTTTTTAAGAAAAACAGGCGTTATTTTACTTTAAAAAAATATGGTGTTTTTGTGCTTTTTCCAATGACTAGTACTGTCCAATCTACTAGTAACTAGTCATTTACCCTATTACATATTATTTTATAATATTAAGTGTGGCCTGCGCCCCTTCTCGCCGTTTAGACCAAACTATGTATTTTGTAAGCTGTGCTAAAAGTTCGTCAATTTCTGATACAATGTGTAATGACTTTATCCTACTTGAATGAATCCTACTTGAACGTCTCTAAAATATGAATCAACCAAAATATATCTTTAAATTCAACCCCTATTCGTCACTTTGTGACGCAGCTGAAAAAATAATGGCTTCACGATCAAGGTGATGACTTCATGATTACACAAATTGATCCATTAAAAAGAAATTCACACCTGTATGAAAAGTTATTTGGGAAAACATTCAATTGAGCGTCGCGGCTCATTTCCGGTATCGGTGATCTGATTGATCAATCTCGATGATCGATATCGGGTGCTATTACACGGCTACCGTACCCATTGTTACGATTGAAAAAAATAATCGGACCCACTGAGGGTTCCGTAGGAGGAAATAAAATTTGTGAAGCTACATGATTTAACCTATGTTTATGATACATAATTTGGTATATAAGGAAAGACCGTAGCCGTTATTAAATTATTAGGATTGTAAGTTAGACTTGTGAGTTGTGACGTTTGTTCAGTTCAGCTAAATTTCCAATCTTCTAGTTTCCCCATCAAGGTGTATAATTACTGTACCTCTGGCTAGTTTTTTTGTCTGGATGCCCAAGCTCTCCTTGGGTTTAGCATAATATTAGCTTTTCTCTACTAAATGTCAAAATTAGTAGACCATAAAACACGTTTGATTCTATTCTGTACCTAGTAGACTGAGGTTCTTTTTTTTACAGCTTCTTAAATGGCTGAAAGATCAAACGTTATTTCGCGGTTCCTAAGAAAAAATACAGAGCCAAAAACCATCTTTCTTTTCGGAAGTTGTTTCAAAAGAAAATTCTTCGTCTTTTGATTTTTTAATTCGTATACGGAACCCTAAGAATCGACAAAATAGTGTTCGTCCGATTTCGATTAGAATCAGTAAGCGCTGCGGTTGCACTTACTCAAATAAAGTCAATCTTGGTGGGCGTGTGAAAATTTGATAACGAAATATCGACGAGGGCTCCCAGCTGCGGTTTCAATCGGCGGGATGTAATCGGACGTGGGCGATGTCGTCCCCTGTGGGGTTGTTTATATCGTTGTCGTGTCGTACTAAGAAAATATCAAAATCGCAACCAAGTAAAAGG
This sequence comes from Polyommatus iphigenia, assembly GCA_963422495.1. Taxonomy (NCBI): domain Eukaryota; kingdom Metazoa; phylum Arthropoda; class Insecta; order Lepidoptera; family Lycaenidae; genus Polyommatus; species Polyommatus iphigenia. Next base: position 9,146,077 of record OY730187.1, read on the forward strand.
ATTTTGTGCGTTCGATAGGAATTAAAAAAAAAACTCAAACAAAATGTTATGTTCGACGATCAGAAATTTTCAAAAATGTAACAACGTTCATGCGTTCCATCAATTAGTACTATGCATCGCTACATTGCCCCTCGTTTCGTTTCGGTGCAAAGTAACTCTAAAAATTTGAAAAAATTAAGTGAAATTGCATCTACGATCCATCGATGATATTTGATTTTAAAGTACGATAGGAACATAAGTATATTTACAGTAAACTTTAAACATTAATCTGTAGATTTGCAGTTTTTGCATTTTCATAAAAGATTAGAATACAATTTTGTTTCAATCATATTATACCTACTTATGTAATGGACTCATATTAATATGACATACACAATTACGCAGTTATATCCCTAACTATATTACGTTAGAGGATATTTAGTATGACGTTCTTGTGGTCACATTGACCGCGATAACCCCTAAACATATTGTTTCAAATATAATATCTATGTATATTGTTTCATTCATAACATAATATGTATTTACGTTTTATCCTTAGTTTACCTAAGAAATTACTTACTAGGGTAAGAAATTGCTAAATTGGGGCTCAATTCTCATGACTCGAATTGAGATTCGAATTGACTTCCATAGGATTAGGCACTCGATCTTACTGTAGAATTTGTGTAGACAGTGATGTAGTCGTAACGACTAATGCATGAGGGCTATCAGAAGGTTTTGAAGTGAAGTCAGTCTACAGAAACTCATGCTAACGTCATATTACTGTTCTACCAGGGCCCCCGCTACGCGCTACCATATGTGCAATGTGTGCAATGCACACGGGCGCCACCCTACTCTACTCTAGATATTACCTTTTGCAGTAGTAAATTCAGAAAACCTTCTACGGGTACTGCACGGCAGAAGAATAACAATTCATACTCTAGACTTCTAGGCCCGTATTTTTGGTCAGTACTCAAGACACAGTTTAGGCTCTGTGATTGGTTGGCTGTCAAAATTTGGACCAATCACAGAGCCTAACCGCGTCTTGAGACCGGGTCGCTTCTTAAGTACCGACCAAAAATACGGGCCTTAGAGACATAATAGAGGCAATCGAAAATGCAGACAACATACCAAAAATCTATAACTTACTTCTAATATCGCTAGATGTTGCCTGTGATTTATTTGAAATTTACATAGATATTATTACGAGGGAACCGTACATTTTATCAGTTATTTTACCTGTTAAGTATACGAAATTTCATAAAAAAATTGTCGCGCTATAAGCGTGATATGTGTAAATATACACAGCAACTGAAAAAACATCTAGTAAAGGTAATTAATTAATGATGCGACCATATCTTGTCCAGATAAAGTCATTGTAGTTTTTTCGGCAAGGTTTTTTATACTTTTGTAATATTATTATGTACTAGCTGTTCCGCGCGGCTTCGCCCGCGTAATTTAAGAATTTCACGCAACCGTACCTTTTTCCGCAAAAAATAGCCTATGTCCATACACGTAGTCTATTCTTCATGTTTTCCAAATAACATAAAAATTGCTCCAGTAGTTCTTAAGATAATAAGCAATTTCATATAATTTTTCCCGTTTTTTCCACATTTTCCTCTATTTCTCCGCTCCTATTACTTGTAGCGTGATAAAATATAGCCTATAGCCTTTCTCGATAAACGGCCTATTTATAATTGAGAGAAATTTTCAAATCGGACCATTACTTCCTGAGATTAGCGCGTCCAAATAAGCCTTTTCATATAATATCCCCCGTTTTTTCCACATTTTCCTGTATTTCTTCGCTCCTATTAGTTGTAGCGGAATAAAATATAGCCTATAGCCTTATTCAATAAATGGGCTATCTATCACTGAAATAATTTTTCAAATCGGACCAGTAGTTCCTGAGATTAGCGCGTTCAAATAAGCCCTTTCAAATAATTTTCCCCAGTTTTTTCCACATTTTCCTCTATTTCTTCGCTCCTATTAGTTTTAGCGTGATAAAATATAGCCTATAGCCATCCTCAATAAATGGGCTATCTAACACTGAAATAATTTTTCAAATCGGACCAGTAGTCCCTGAGATTAGCGCGTTCAAACAAACAAACAAACTAACAAACTCTTCCGCTTTATAATATTAAAGTATAGATTGATAAATAATAATTGTAAATAAATGTGATGAGGTTGTTACCTCATCACATTTATTTAATGGCTGGTTTACACGTATTAAGTAGATAAGTAGTAACTAAATTTTAACTTAATTTGAAGTGCCTGCCCGAAATGTGTCAAGTGACAAGCCCCGCCTGCCAACATAATAGAAAATAGTCAAATTTCTAATTTCCTTGTTTAGTACTTAACTAAATTTTAACTTGGTACGTGCTACTAAATTTTGTGCTTACATGCAATTAACAACTTAAAATTAAGTTAAAATTTAGTTAACTACTTATCTACTTAATACGTGTAAACCAGCCCTAACAGACAAATAGACAAACAGTCTTTCTCAATTATAACATTAGTATGGGCTAATTACAGCCGATTACAGCTTTTATAACTACAGTCTCGTCTATCTCGCCTCGCCATGTAATATACATTATGCACTAAGTCCCCACTCCCCCCTAATTAAGGGGGCCCCTAATATCCAAATTCGTTCCACTATTTTCTATTTCCACTTGAATACTTAAGTGCGGTTGATCTGTCGCTAAAATCGAAAAACCGGTTTTCCACCTGCGGTTTTTCGTTTATCTAATTATCTTTTCTGAAACGAAGAGTGAATTTGAATGTTTCGAACTGTACTTAACCAGAGAATTTAATTTTCCTGACTGTAGACGTACAACTGTACTAAGACCGCATAGAAGTAGTCTTCATTTGTTATTAATTTACTATACTGTCACTTGTTATCAGTCAACTTACTGAGTATGTACCAACATCGTAAAATAGTTAAAACTTTTGAAAAACTTGTAAAAAAATTGACTTCTTTTTTACCCATCAATTATAGAAGCCTTACTTAACTGATAAGCATAAAAAGTACGAAAGTGTTATAGATTCCAAAACGCACATCAAGTGTAAGAATGCACGTGCGAGTTACCAACAATTTTATTTTATAAAAAGAACACAAAAAACTTACTCCGTGAATACCTATTATTCAATCAACTGCTCATAAGTCATAACGTGGTCATAACCTACAGGCCTATAGGTGTTTCGTAAAATTGCAGTAGACTAAAAGTTACCTAATTACGAGTAAATAACAAAGGTAAAAGTAAGTTATTAGCAGTGTACATTGTGAACTTAACGCAAGTGTTAAAATATTATGAACAGAAAATAATACAAAGAATATGAAATATTATACATAAAATTATTATGTTCTATTATTTGGCATTGGGTACATGTAAAATATTATACATGTACCCAATGCCGAAATATTATAAGTTTAGCCTGAAGATAAAAAACGGTTGTCTGTAAAGTCGGTTTACTGACGATAGTTGAACGTGACAACGTGCCTCTTTGTCGCTCGTTCCGCGCTCTCGCTTGCACTTCAAGCCTTAAATGGAACGCCTCAGAGCGAGGTAACGCCGCATGAGTCATGTTTTTTCGTGCGTGCAGCCGGCTCCATCGAATTATAAGACGTTGTCACGTCAAAACTCATTTCCCCGACTGTACATTTCTGCTTAGCACAATTTTCCCCGACTGTACATTTCTGCTAAATAACTCATTTCCCCGACTGTACATTTCTGCTTAGCACAATTTTCCCCGACTGTACATTTCTGCTAAACAACTCATTTCCCCGACTGTACATTTCTGCTAAGCAACTCATTTCCCCGACTGTACATTTCTGCTTAGCACAATTTTCCCCGACTGTACATTTCTGCTAAACAACTCATTTCCCCGACTGTACATTTCTGCTTAGCACAATTTTCCCCGACTGTACATTTCTGCTAAACAACTCATTTCCCCGACTGTACATTTCTACTAAACAACTCATTTCCCCGACTGTACATTTCTGCTTAGCACAATTTTCCCCGACTGTACATTTCTGCTAAACAACTCAAATGGAACGCCTCAGAGCGAGGTAACGCCGCATATCTGAAATATACTTAAAGTAAGTGTACAAAACGCGTAATCGTATTACAAAACATTTTCAAATTAAGAACAGGAAATCGGATGAAACCGAATAAAGATGATCGTTACAACACTAATTTCTCAAATCGATTCTGTTCCGAGTGGATTATCCGGATAATTCGTGTGTTATTACTGGTTATAATGTAGATCCGTACCAGAAGGTAGCCGTGTTAAAATAATTGATTGTAGTACACTTAAGGTGGTACACACTATGCCGAGCCGCAGCGTAGCGTGTCTTGGACCCACTACGCTACGGCTACGCTGAGGCCCTGTATAAAATTTGTTTAGGCCTTACCTTAGGGTCAAGGTCAGGTCGGCTTTTACTTTTAAGATGTACGGTATTTATTAATTTTTACTTACACGTTGGGGGCCCCTGTGAACCGGGGGCCCCGTATAATTGATACGGCATATATACGGCAGACTTGGCTATACCCCTGCACAGTGTGATAAAAACCTCGAATTTGTTTCATCGCGTTTTTCTTTCAAAATACTATAGTTGATAGCTATATAAATATTAGAGTAAAACTCCGAGATCGATATTCTTAGTAGTTATTTTTTTAAAGAGTGTCAAAGTTGGCGTTTTTCCGGGTCAAAAATTTGCTTATAAATTAATTTAAAAAAAACTAATCAAGTAACATTAATTTTGCTTATACCAATTGAACAAGCACCTAATACTTTACTTTTTCTCCAAATTTGATTTACCTACTGTGATCAAGTAGGGAGATATTTATTTATTTAATAATTTTAGTTTTTGATTTTTAATTTCGCGATTAAATCGAGTTAGAAAAAGTTTTAAGCATGAAACGATAGTGTGAGTAATCCTTTATCAATGTTATTAAAAATCACACTATAATAACCTCTGTGTCAGAAGTTACATCCAATTCAATTTTTTTAAATAAAAACTCGGATTTTTTTATACCTAAGGTTGTCACTATAGTTGATATTTTATTTTCCCCGACTACATCAGAAGGTGATTACTGATTAGATACTATTTGGGCATATAAAATCATAAGTTTACGTTATATTTTTTCACTTTTTAGATTTTTTTATTATTAGACTTACCTAAACGTGATCTTGATATTTTCCGTATAGGATATCGATTGCGAATTTGCGTATCAACCGGATAAATGAAACAAGAGACCTTTAGTGACAACCCTAGGTACAAAAAATCCGAATTTTTAATTAAAAAAAAATTAAATTGGATATAACTTCTGACACAGAGGTTAATAAAGTGTGATTTTTAATAACATTGATAAAGGATTACTCGCACTATCGTTTCATGCTTAAAACTTTTTCTAATTCGATCTAATCGCGAAATTTAAAATGAAAAACTAAAATTATTAAATAAATAAATATCTCCCTACTTGATCACAGTAGGTTAACCAAATTTGGAGAAAAAGTAAAGTATTAAGTGCTTGTTCAATTGGTATAAACAAAATTAATGTTACTTGATTAGTTTTTTTTAACTAATTTTTATGCAAATTTTTGAACCGGAAAAAAGCCAACTTTGACACGCTTTAAAAAATAACTACAAAGAATATCGATCTCGGAGTTTTACTCTAATGTTTATATAGCTATATACTATAGTATTTTGAAAGAAAAAAGCGGTGAAACAAAATCGAGGTTTTTATCACACTGTGCCCTGGTACAGTGTATTGCCAAAATCCGCATTCCACACACTGTTGACGGGGAGCAAATGGGCAGGACGGGCCGCAACGCACGGACGCAAATCTGCCTTGCAGTAATGCTAATCCTGTTGCCCGACACAGTGTACAATAATTGACTGATACTCAAGCGACTTTGCGCTCTACCCCAGCACGCTGCGGCTCAGCATAGTGTACGCGAACATTTACAAGACAAATCGGGATTACCATCCTTCTCTGATATATGCAGCTAGAAAGGGATAAAATGACGCTATCCGATACGCGTTTTCCTTCAAGGATAGTGATGTGATTCGTTTTTTTCGTGGGTTTATTTGTAAGGTTTCTTTATGTGTTGCTCATTACACTGCAAGCTTGTATCCTGTGCCGACCGCAAGCTCTGAGCCACCTGACCCGATATTACCGATATTTGATTGCTAAACAACAATATCGTGGTCCAATTTACCCATAAAACATGCCTATTTGTGGAAAAAATGGCTTGAAACACACCGTTTTGAGTATGGGAAAAATGTAGAGTTCTTATTAGGGTATTCATGATGGCGGCTTTTCTTATTCAATATCCATATTTAAATAATATTATGTAGTTGCTAAATAACACCTCCATCGTGGGTATCGCAGACACAATAGATTTTCAATTCTTATGCGGCTGTCGCCTGGGGATTGATGGGATAATTTGGATTTTAGATATAGACATTAGACAGCTACAAAAATCACGTGCATACCTACTCTATGTTCTTTCGATCCAAATGTAAACAAAAGATTGCTCTACCAAATTAATCACACATTTCTTTATTACGCGGTTAAACATTCAAATTAGTTGCATTATAGTCACCCATAAAACTTTCTTCACATTCAATTAGAATGCATCGCTCACCACGCATTAGCATCAACCTGGCATCAACAAATGAAGTGGCATTCAGGAATCTAAACGTAAAAGAACATTAGTCCCAAACGTGCGCCCGCCCGCCTGGCAATGATTCGATTATCCCACTGAGAGGACACGAGAGCTGGTGAGCAGTTGCTCAAAGTTGAGAAAATTCTAACTATTCATTATCCCATGGAACACACATGTTAGATTCAATTCGACGATTGCGACAGCGGAGTTAGAAATGAAAAATAGGGTTAAACGTAAATTTAATTAAACCTGGGCTCCAGGTAGAAACCGTAGGCCGTTTGAGGTAGACATTAGACAGTAGACACCCTAGGGTTTCCATCCCAAACGGCTCAAAATGAGATGTTTACTGTAGTCTATTGTTCTCATGATTGCACAAAACCTACAAAATAAAAAAATGGGATTTGAAATAATGCGTCGCTTATGGCTGGTTTACACGTATTAAGTAGATAAGTGGTCGACTAAATTTTAAGTTATGACTTTATACTTACTTAACTAAACTAAATAAATTTGAATTTGCTACTTGCTACTAAATTTTGTGTTTACATGCAAATAATAACTTAAAATTAAGTTCAAATTTAGTTAACTACTTATCAACTTAATACGTTTAAACCAGCCATTAGTTACATAGAGCCTGCAGTTTCTTATGTCAATTCCTATACATTTTTATTTCTTACTTCGGTGTCGCAATTATAGAATGTGAGTTGACTATGACCCTTGGTAGCACAACATGACGTAAGAGAGGTTTATTAATACGGGATTGGGGTTGTTTACTTTCCTATAATAAAAAATTAACCAATTCAAGATTTTAAAGATCGTGCCATACAATATTGGGTCTATAGTCTATACCTACATAATATTTCGTCGACTTTTTTCTCGTGAAATTATTTCATTCTCCAGTCTCCTCATCCATACTTAATATTATAAATGCGAAAGTGTGTCTGTACTCTGTCTATCTGTCCGTCTGTCTGACTGTCAGTCAGTCTGTTACCACTTAACGCTCAAACCGCTGAACCGATTTTGCTGAAATTTGGCATGCAGGGGATACTTTGAGTCCCGGGAAAGGACATAGGATACTTTTAATACCGGAAAATGTACGGTTCCCGCGAGATAAACGAATTTTGGCGCAACAGAGTTGCGGGCATCATCTAGTAAAGCAATATTTGGCTATTGGCTATAGACAGGGAAGGCTGAACAGGAAGCTAATTTTATCAGCATTGTATAACCTGCACTATCCTGGTATTTTCTTGGTCACCATGGAATAATTCAGACATTATCCAAATGTGGTTTGGTGGCATACTGACCACGAAACAGTGGCGTAGCATCAAGGGACAAGGTCTCTATTTATTCTAAGGATCTTATTTGCAAACCACGAATTGCAAATGATTCGTAGCCATTATATTTTTCTTCCAAGTTATCATTTATAATTTAGATATTAAAGTAAATTAACAAGTGATCAGATTTGAGCTTAAACTGAAAAATAGGCGTATTTTGAAATTAGACGTGTCAGTTGACTGAAAAAGTTAACTGGCACGTCTAATTTCAAAATACGTCTGAAAATTTAAATCTTGCGAGTGGCATCGCCACTACTTGGGTCCCTATTATTTTGTCCCAGGGTCCTCGGTTACCTAGCTACGCGACTGACTACTAGCAAAGCTTTCCTCAACGTTTTCGGTTCTGCTACGATATTCGTAGAGGCATCGTAGAGGAAAATACAATTTCCTCCATTTGTATTTCCTCTAATTTTGCAGGGTGAAATAATTTTACAAACTTGTTATTGTATTATGTATTTACAAAACAACTGTTATTTTGTTGTTGATTAAACTTATCGTTATTTTGTTAACTACCACATTTGTTAATTTAATTTATTTAGGGCATGATAGAGTTTAACCTATCAAGCCCCATAAGAGCACCGGTGATTGCGACAACAATAGAATAACAATAGATTTCCAAGAATCCGCGATCGAAGGTTTAAAGGCTTTAATTCAAAAATATCACGTATGATTATGTTCTCTACCCATGGGCGTATATAAGGGGGAGTCCTGGGGGTCCGGACCCCCCCCCCTTACTATCCATCTTACTTGTCCAATCGACAATAATATATTATGTACCGCACCGATTTTAATCGGCGACGTACATATTGTGTTTTATTTCTATTCACAGTATTATAATTAATAATTTATTATTATACTGTGGAGCGTGTCCATAGGCAGAGTAGGTACCGCGACGCGTTCGTAGTTCGTCGCAGGGGCGGGGGGAAATGTGCAGCAGTGGTGCCACCACTGCTGCACATTTCCCCGCGCCTGTGGTGGTGCATCTAAACTTGCAATGAAAGACTCATTGGACTGGCTTTAAGGCGACGCCTTGATAATTTGGCTGTAGCGATGCCGATTTTTCTCAGCAATGACTAAAGCTAAGAAATTGAAGTTCATTGTCAGTATTCATCATGTCTTTGTCTTTGAATTGCCCATAGCATAACACGATTGGACAACTTTTATAGCACAGAATAATCAATCGAAAAGACCTCTGTAAAAAAAGGGATTCCTATTTTTCCAACAGAGGAGAGTGATTTAAGGTTCCAAAATTTGTACATAAATAGGTTCAAGCATGCACTTTAATTTGTGCATAGCTTATATGAAATGTATTTATGGTTTTTAAATTATGCGACAAAAACCATTTTGTCGCTTACGCCCTTTCCATTTTTTGCTGTTCCATTGCTTGTTTTCTATGAGAGGCCGGGCCGGCCTCTCATAGAAAACAAGCAATCTAAAACATATCCAACACGGTTTCTTACTTTAACGCTGCGTCACCTGTGCGTACACCAAGATCCGGCGGCGCAGCTTGATTCCGAAGAAATTATTAATCAATTAGCAATAAAACGTAAAGAGATTACTTTAGAGTTTAACCTTTGTTAGGTACTTTTTAAATAAATGTATTCAACATTCCGATAAGTATTCAAATTTTAAATAAATATTCGGCCAAGTGCAATTCGGAATCGCGCACGAAGAGTTCCGTATCGTTATAAAGGGCAAAATAGGCCAAAAAATGTGTTTTTTGTAAAAAAATTAAATATTTATTTTATTTTTATTACTAGCTTTCCCGGTGAACTTCGTGTCACTTTAAAACCTTTCCTGGACTTGAATATTTTAAAACAAAAATCAGCCGAATCCGTTCAGCCGTTTTCGAGTTTTAGCGCGACTAACACATTTGAAAATCCATTTTTATATATAAGAAGAAGACTAGCTGTCCCGGTGAACTTCGTGTCACTTTAAAACCTTTCCTGGACTTCTGCGAATATTTTAAGACTATTATTTTTAAACAAAAAATTGAAACCGACTTCCACACTAAAAACTACGGTGAATAAACTAAAAAGTGTTAAATAATTCTAATTCTATATTAGTGGCTTTTTTAGGATTGGCCTAAGCCTCAACTATGTCTGTACTCAATCTTCATACTTTTTCCTTCAGAAAAAGTTAAAATCACTATATGTTTCCATACAAATTTTAAGGAGTTCCCTCGATTCCTCATGGATTTCACCATCAGATCACCACTTTTGTGAACGTGGTACCAAATTCCAACTATATCCTTTGCAACAGCAAAAGAATTTTGGAAATCGGTCCACAAACGACGGAGTTATCCGCGAACAAACACAAAAAAAAGAACATATATACGGTCGAATTGAGAAACCTCCTCCTTTTTGGAAGTCGTTTAAAAATCAGCCCAATCCGTTCAGCCGTTTTCGAGTTTTAGCGCGACTAACACATTTGAAAATCCATTTTTATGTATAAGAAGACTAGCTGTCTCGGTAAACTTCGTGTCACTTTAAAACCTTCCCTGGACTTCTACGAACAATTTAAGACTAAAATCAGCCCAATCCGTTCAGCCGTTTTTGAGTTCTAGCGCGACTAACACATTTGAAAATCCATTTTTATATATAAGACTAGCTGTCCCGGTGAACTTCGTGCCACTTTAAAACCTTCCCTGGACTTCTACGAATATTTTAAGACTAAAATCAGCCCAATCCGTTCAGACGTTTTCGAGTTTTAGCGCGACTAACACATTTGAAAATCCATTTATATATATATATATATATATATATATATATATATATATATATATATATATATATATATATATATATATATATATATATATATATATATATATATATAAAAGACTAGTTGTCCCGGTGAACTTCGTGTCACCCTAAAACCTTCCCTGGACTTCTACGAATATTTTAAGACTAAAATCAGCCCAATCGGTTCAGCCGTTTTCGAGTTTTAGCGCGACTAACACATTTGAAAATCCATTTTTATACATAAGACTAGCTGTCCCGGTGAACTTCGTGTCACTTTAAAACCTTCCCTGGACTTCTACGAACAATTCAAGACTAAAATCAGCCCAATCCGTTCAGCCGTTTTTGAGTTCTAGCGCGACTAACACATTTGAAAATCCATTTTTATATATAAGATTTATTATTAAAGTACACATAAAATTGAGGATTTTGTGAAAATTTCAAGTGCCTATCCTGTTGCCATTAATGCCATTATTGAAGCCTTCCTTAAATATTGATTTTATTATGTTTTTTATAGTATTTGTTGTTATAGCGGCAGCAGAAATACACAATCTCTGAAAATTTTAGATGTCTAGCTAGTAGCTACAGCCTACAACCTATAGCTGTTCTTGAGATACAGCCTGGAGACAGACGGACGGACAGACATCTAAGTCTTAGTAATAGGGTCCCGTTTTTACCCTTTGGGTACGGAACCCTAAAATACTTTTGATTTCCTAAACACGTTACCTATTTGCTGCTGCGGAACCCTTCATGGGCAAGTCCACTCGCACTTGGCCGCTTCCCCCCCTTATCAAAGCTATATATACGCCCGTGTCTCTACCTTAATTACTACGTTAATCTTAACCAACTGAATTGTAATAGAGATCATGAGGTAAAATAATTTGGAACGATTTGAAAAACATCAAGTACAGTCGACTAGTAGGTCGACTATCAGATTAAAATTGTGTTAGGAATTAGGATGCAACCTTTTGAAAAGACAATGATTTTATTCGTCGCAAGTATCACACGCGTTCTCAAATCCTTACAGCGCGCAGCGTTGCTGTTCTTCGAAATGAAAGTCCACGTACATAAAGTCGGTTCTTTGGTTTGTGTGGCTCTTATCACGGAAAAAATAGCTTGGAACAGACTCTTAATATTAACAAATAAAGTGAGTACTGTTATAGCCTAGTAGCTGTGGTCGAGTAAGAATGTCATTGTGAGTGTAGACTGTAGAGTCGAGATGTAACGCTAGCCCACTCGTCCGCGTACATTATGAAGGCTCTATTTCAGCCTTATCCTGGAGGGAAAATATCTGTGAAAAGACTCTAAAGACAAGAATATCAGGCAATATCCAGAAGGTAGATTTAGGGCCTGTTTCGCCACCTGATAAGTGCCTATTCGGCACTATCGCTATCCACCACTTAACTTGTCAGATCAAGTATGGAGAATCTGTCAAAAAAGTTGTGAATAGCCTATTCGTCACTTTATCAGAATGTGGTGAAACAGGCCCTAAGAATGTTATTGTGAGTGTAGACTGTAGAATCGAGATGTAGCGCCTATAGTTCACTAAGGTTTCGCGCATAAGACGAAGGTTTATATTATAATATGCTCCTTATTTTGTCATTTATTCAGACTCTTAAGTCAAGTAGGTATTATCCAGTAGGTAGACTAAGAATGTCATTGTGAGTGTAGACTGTAGAGTCGAGATGTAACGCTAGCCCGCGTATCGCGTGTGCAGCGGATAGTGTTACGGGCGGCGGGCTGTATCAACGATCGTCAATCGCCCGGATCCATTCCCTGTAACAATACCTTTAGTGTGGCCATGAGGAGGGCGTTTAGCGGGAGCGGCGAGCGACGCGATTAGCCACAAAGGCTTTGCTACCAGCCACTAAATTATATACAAGAGCTGTAGCTATAGAGCCTTGTCAAAACGGTGTGACTTCAATAATACGATTTCTTGAAGTTACTTGTTAGTTGTTAATGATTATACTCGTATTGCATAAGTAACTGGTTTGAATTAAAAGTCATTAACTTAAACAATTTCATTATTTGAAACCTATCAAAATGAGTTATTTTAATTATTTTCATTAAATTATGCCCATATTAACAAAATGTATGTTTCGTTTGATTAATTTTCACACAAAAGCTGAAAAACTAACTAACCAGAGCATGAGCTCACTTTGGAAGTGGTCAAAGTTTAGTACAATCGTTTTCAATAATAATTTTTAGATTACTTTGTCTACACTCTAGTCTTTACAGGAACCAAATATACTCATCCCCTTTGCGCTTACCCGTTTACTTATCTTATTAAGAATTTTTGAAGTGAAAACTTCTTTAGCGGCGTTGAGCACTTTTGTGGGATAGGTAAAAACTGTGAAACTCGCGTCAGATTCTCGTGCTGATCGAAAAACCTTGGAAAAAACGTAAGACGGTTGGGGAGTAGTGTTTTGTGTCGAACTCGAACTCGAACTCGAACTCGAAATCGAACTCGAACTCTAACTCGAATTTATTGTAAGGGTTTCGATTAATTAAAAAAATCGATTTTTTTAAAAATCGATTTTCATAAAAAATGGGCTAAAAATTTAGTCGATTGTAAGGGTTTCGATTAATTAAAGAAATCGATTTTTTAATAATCGATTTTCTTAAAATATGGGTTAAAAAATGCACAACGTTAATAAATCAAGTTTTTACTTCTGCCGGCACACCCGGAGTGCAACCCGTCTTTTTTTTTTATTTAATAGGATTTCCTATAAAGATAACGAAATTGAGCGTAACTCAGTAACTCTTCTTGAGCGTAACTCTTCAAATTTCTTAACAGAATTCGCTCGTGTAGTGGCCACAACTGTAATCTCAACAAGTTACATTACCCGCAGTGAACGTGTCTTAAGCGACTTGCGCACTCAACCGGACAATTTTACCGTTTTTGCTTTGTAAAGGATTAGATTATTATTTTTCTTCATATTGCCTTCTTACCACCGAAGAAATGTGAGAAATTGCTTACATTTTATGTTCGTCCGTAGTATTGTCACAGAATATATATTAGTTGTACCAACAGAATTCCCACTAACGAAACCCGTTTAAAGAATTAACGACTCATGCTACGATACTATAAAGTTTAAATTCCGACCGCGCAGTGCTAGGTGCCTACAATTATATTTGCCTACATCTCCGCTCTCTTTCTATCGCATAACTCGTACCTTGTCTGAAGAAATCAGGGTTGTCTCTTTTTAAAAATAATATTATAATCTTTATATTTAATTAACTACATTTTATTTAACTTGAAATAATCAAAGATATTATGTCTTAGTACTATGTAGATTTAATTATCATAAATTCGCGTGTAACTAGTTACGCGTACTTAGATTCGATAGGTACCGTGTCTTAATTATTGAAACCGGTCTTATATTACCTACTTAAAGTGTTTGTATAACTTAGTTATTTTTGTAAACAAATGAGGTTCGAATAATACGCATCGCGCAATATTTCTTTGCCCTTTTCTTTTTATTGTCCATTATGAGATTAATATCAATTCTGTGATAGCGATCGAATAAGTTACGCAATATGCAGGTACGCAACGAACAACTCGTGCGCGTGCGTCACCGCTCGCTTGTGAGTCCCTACTGATTTGCCACCCGCGGGTGGTACTTACAGTTCGATGCCTATTCGCGCGAGTGGGACAGGCCTGGTATTGTGCTTCTGTTTTCAAGGGCAGACGCTTTTAGACATAGGTACCACCCAAGTCTTACCACGGAGTAATACATAATATTATATCTTATATCTTTAAACGAGCAATTCTTGTATCTTATATCTTTAAACGAGCAATTCTTCGGCTCCAACGATTTTCATGAAATTTAGTATATAGGGGGTTTCGGGGGCGATAAATCGATCTAGCTAGGAATCAGTTTTATCGATATAACAATAGCTAATACTTACTAAACTTCATACTACTATATCTTCCTACCATATAAATTGAGTCCAAAGATTCTACGTTACCTAAATGCTACAGCTATAGAAGAAATATTATTCAACTGTGTCCCAGGGTAGACCCTACGTCGTGGAGTTTGAACATTGGACAATATTATTAGTACTTGCATATTTAATTAGTATATTGTTTAGCTAAGTTAACAATATATAAATTATCTTCATTTTGGAATACACAGAGTTTTCTAATCACATCGCTCAAGTACGCCTTAGCAGCTTAAAAAACATCGCGAAAAGAAGCAAAATAAATCACAGACTATAAAGTGATTAATGACAAAAATACCAGTAAGTCAGTGGAGTTTTGGTGTCGGCTTCGCGGGCGGATGTATAGTGTTACTGTAAGCGATCCCGCTGGAATCGGGGTGGGAATCTTATGGCTTGTACAGCTTCGGACCAGTTTGTGACAACCCTCAAAGTTTTTACTTTTTTTTATCTGTCAAGGTTCGTTGACTTTACGGATAACTTCCCAGTATGCCCTCATGATATTATGAGGTTGTAGATTTTTCTAAAAACATAATTTTCTTTATGCCGCGTAAATGCTGTAGAATATAGATCCATTCTTAATATTTCTCTTCACGATTTAGCCGCTGACTTTGAGTCTTGAAAAGGATATAGGATAGTTTTTATTGCGGAAAAATGTACGGTCTCCGCGCGAGAAATTAATTTTGGTGGCATCTAATAAAGATGATCTTCATGCTGCTCAATATCTCTATATAGAAATTAAATTAAAATAATAATAATATGAACCTCGTAAATTGACGTCTAAGGATAGATTTTACTGAAAAAAGTTTGGTTCCCGCGTGATAAACGAATTTCAAAGCAACGAAGGTGCAGGTAGCAGTAACTAGCAACTTGTATAACATCAAAATTTCCTATTCGATGACGTAAAATTAATTGACTTACGCTAACCCGTCGGTGCTCTATTAATGTATGAAAAGTACCCAATAATGATTTCGCTTCGACGAGTACTCGTTTGCGCACAAACCCACTTCATTTTGCGGTCTGATCCACTGTTCCTAATTTTGTGCGCTCGAACATGAAATTAAAATCAGGTTAATGTATAATTGAGATATGCACTTAATAAATATTTAATAAGGTGTCTAAATAAAAGCTGTGGGGTGGGTCCGGTGGCGCGGGAGGGCTGCGGCGCATGATAAAATGTCATCTATACTAATATTATAAAGAGGTAAACTTTGTTTGTTTGTTTGTTTGTTTAATTGTAATGAATAGGCTCAAAAACTACTGGACCGATTTTAAAAATTCTTTCACCATTCGAAAGCTACATTATTTACGAGTAACATAGGCTACTTTTTATTTTGGGAAATATAGGGTTCCGTAAGATATTTGGGTTTTTCTGACACAAGGTGAAAAAAATCAACCAGAAAAGTTACTTATTTTGCGTACGCTGCCTAAACTATAAAAGATAGAACCATACAATGTTCTAAGTAAATGTAGATCTTATAAATATCTACAAAAATACCCGCGACACACTATACCTATCTATGGCAAGTGAGGCACAACAACCATTTTTTATTTAAAAATCTTGATTTTTTTTGGACTACATTTAAACGCATTTATTTTACTCATGCTGATAATCCTTATCAAAATAAATTATTTCATCACTAAGTACAGTTTATGTAGATAATATTTGGTGCTTAAATGATTAAAATTGGACGTTTAGTTTAGAAGTTATGGCGAAATTAAAAATTGCGTTACGCCCGTTTCGACGTGGGCGCTACCAAGGCGGGGCCGGGGTGCGCAGTAGCGAAGATTATGACCGGTCTTGCAGCTGGTGAATTAGCTCATATACCCGTTGCATATACCAAGAATACCAATGATCCCTACATAACAGCTGATTTGCCTATACCCTGCAAAAGGCTCCAATTCCCTGTAAGACGTAGCTTTTGCGGCGGTACCGACTAATGCGGGCCACGGGTAGTAATAATGAATACAAGTCAAAACTGCTGAATCGATTTTAATCATTTTTTCTGTAGATATATATTTTATACCCGTGCGAAGCCGGGGCGGGTCGCTAGTGTAAAATAACGCGGCTCGTGATATAGGAAAAACCGCGATGTTTTGTTTGCCATTAATGCAGTATCGATGCTTTTATTCTGCTATTAATACAGAATTTATAAAATTGGTTTGTTAATGTAATACGCTTCAAATGGATATTGTAATTATGTGCAACTTTTCGGTAATGTTTAATGCGGGTAGCTTTCAAATGGAGTAGGGTGACCGCCCTGTTGATTGATAATACTATTTTTTAAATATTGAGGAATTTCCAAATACCTTTTTTATAAATCTTAACACACAAAGCGTGAGCCAAAATATCTAACAGAACTGAAAATAGCATCATAGGTTACACAAACAATTTGATGCTACATTTGCTACCTACCAACTAAACTTGAGTCATGACTCATGAGTGCATATTAATTTCACAGCGTTTTTACTGTAAGATTTTGACTATGATATCATAGCTATTAGCTTGCTTGATTTTATTTTTTAATTTTTTCTTGATATAGTGTATTTGACTTTGTAAAACATGATTACTCTTGAACCTTTGCTACTACGGCTTACGGTCGTACTCTGCAGAATATTTTCATTATAACTCCTTAACTTTAATTTTATGAAAATTTTGACACTATAAATTTTCTCTTTTTAATCTCAGTGATCTTAATTCCCCTAACGCCCGTATTAATACTATAACTTATTTCTTGAGGCAACAATTTGTATTTATGAAGCTGTACCATACAGTCACGGATAGGGAGCCTAGGTCTGTTGGTGACGTGGGATAATTACTTGCCCCCCGCCGTCGCCCGCGGGTTATGTCACATTAACACCCCCGCAGTCCGCGCTGTCAAAACATCGCGCGACGAAATTGCATCGAAAACAACGAAACGATTAAGCGAGTACTATCGGATTGCGTTGTTTTTTTTAATTATTTTTAAAAATACAGGCTGCTTTTTTTTTTGGTTTGAGATTTTGTGGGGTGATTACAAAAAGTATTGAAACAGCGCTAAGACACCATGCCATAGCGCTTTTGTATGAAACAGCGGATTCATTTGTGAAGTGGGAATTATGGTTTCACAGCAAAAATATTTCAGAATATATTAATTTTATAAAGTCTCAAAACGGTACTTTATTCCGATTTTACTCTTATTTTGTCCTTGGCTTTTTCATCGACAGAATATTGGAGAGTTCTTAATTTTCATTTCTTTCAAACTGCACAAATTAAACAACTGGCGAGACATTAAAACAGAAAGAAATCCCATCACTAACTTGGATTATCCCTTCGTCCACAACATACCTGTAATAGTTGTTTGTACATGTAATAGCCCATAACAATGGCTCGTCAGCGTCTAACGCAAACACGTGACAATCAAGGCCGTTGATTAGGGCGGTAATTAGTCTCCTTTGACGCCGTTTTATGCCGCTAATACATTCCACCTGTAATGTGTGATGTGCCTAATGGGGGAATTAGCGAATTGAAATGGCAATGGCAGCCCGTTCTAGTTTCTTGGCAGGAGTGTCCGTAGTCCTCAATAGTTGACCCCAAAAGACGGAGTATTTTTTTATGCAAGGGCGTTTTATACGGCCGCTAATATATTTCGCCTATAATAATAAAGTGTGAACTGTGATGTGCTCAACGGTAGAATTAGCGAATTGAAATGGCAACACTGGAGCCCGTTTCTAAGGATTTTAGGGTTTTTGATAGATTATAGAAGTTCTCTCTGTAGATTGGAAGTATATACATACAAAATAACGAAATAAAATAATAAGCTACTACCTACATATTTTCCCGTATGTGTCATACCGCGTGGTGATGCCCAATGGGGGTGCAGATTAAAATGGCAATACTAGAGCCTGAGGTTTTTGACAAAAGGGTTCTCGAACCTATTCATAGACTTGAGCGCTATTCATAGGGTTTATTCTGAATGCTAAATGATTAGCACATAGCTAACGATACTTGAATACGAAACGATAATTGAAGACGAAAGCGCATAATGTGGACATCCACATTATGCGCTTTCGTCTTCAATTATCGTCATCTTCTTTCATTTAACTTTCGTTTTGACGCATTCAATAATTGAATGCGTCAAAGAACGCAACGCCAACTCTCATTTTTAAAAACGAAGTGAAAGTTTTGGTCGGTCAGAGGGCATGCGTCGCGGGCATGCCTCACGTTCGCTGTTGACTGCGTTATAACGCATGCCCTTGACGAACAGAAAAAGGCACAGTGTGGACAAACCTAATAGGTAGTATGTCAAAAAAATCAGAATCCCGACATATTTAGTAAAATAAAAAAATAATACAGGGTGCAATTAAACCTTCCTGCCAATTTTTTCCAGGGCTTAGGTATCATTAGGAGAGTCCATTTATCAAACAAAATGGGTGTTATTTTTTTTCCAATGACATATTTTATCCCATTTAAAATCGTTGCAGAACGGTCACTCGCGGCGCGCAGGAATGAAAGGGGGTGACGCAGGATGAGGCGCGCGCGCGGGGACACGTCACGCGCGGCCGACGCATCGTGTCCATTAATTGTAGTGATTTTTAGGATAACTTTCGGAAGCTAAATAGCTTCCGAAAGTTATCCTCTCTTACATCTACTCTAGTTAATCTCAACATTTTAGTACTGAGTGACTATAAAAGAAAAAATACGTGTATTTTTATTTTCAACAAGGATCAATATATCAAAATTTGGCAGGAAGGTTTAATTGCACCCTGTATACGCGTGATGAAAAACATAGTTGTGCAGGTAAACAGTACAGTTTCTGCGGGGCTTTTAGCCGTATGTAACACATTACACAAGCGAAATATGCTACTATTTTGGATCTATAATTTTCAATAATTTCATAAAATCCCTATGAACATAACTTATTTGATCATTAATTTGCAACTATAAATTATTATAATATCATGTAAGTACCTAATACCTATACTATTATGAAAATTAATTTGGTCTTCAAGGAAATATTGGAACTCTATTTTACGATTAAAATATTAGGTATCGTGCTAATTGTAACGTTTAATTTAAATTTGTAATTATTGCTGCTACTTACCTTTTAAACTTAAATTAGGGAATTCCAGTGTATTAAATATTAATAATGAATTGTTATCCTTAAATTACTAATTAATTGACTAAACGTTACTGACTAATTATTACACAACACGTAAATCCTTAAGCAATAATATAATAAAGTACATAATATTAAATGGTAAGTTCTAAATTAAAAGCAGGATCAAGAAAAGCGGTCACAAAAGCTCTAAGTATACTTACTAGGGTGTACTACTGTACTGTATTATTTAAATGTTGCTAACGGTCAGTCATTAACCATTACTTAACTTTAAATTAACGGAGATTTTCTGCCAAACTCTACCTTCTGGGATCACCGTAATGCTAGCAAAACATTCTTTTCGCACCTCCGGGCGGAAAACGTCAACTTTCTTCCCGCTGCGCTAACCGATGTTGCCGTTTTCCGCCTCCGTCGGTGAGAAAAATAGTATACGCACCACGGGCAGTAAATAAGAAAGCCTCAGATCACATGTTTGCTGACCTCGGCTTCGCCTCGGCCAACAATTACATGTGATCTGAGACATTTCTTATTTTCCTGCCCTAGGTGCGTAATGTACTATTTTTATTTAAATGATAATAATTCATCAGTAATTAAAAAACTACTGAATAAAATTTTAGTTGTATTTTTATATACGGAATATTTAAATCGGTAGTATTACTAACAATTCACATAAGTGTAGACTACAGTCTACAGCCCATTACTACTATAGCTTAGTTGGGAAAATTTGAAGCTTTATCTATATCTATACTAATATTATAAAGAGGTAAACTTTGTTTGTTTGTTTGTTTAATTGTAATGAATAGGCTCAAAAACTACTGGACCGATTTTAAAAATTCTTTCACCATTCGAAAGCTACTTTATTTACGAGTAACATAGGCTACTTTTTATTCTAGAAAATATAGGGTTCCGTAAGATATTTGGGTTTTTCTGACACAAGGTGAAAAAAATCAACCAGAAAAGTTACTTATTTTGGGTACGCTGCCTAAACTATAAAAGATAGAACCATACAATGTTTTAAGTAAATGTAGATCTTATAAATATCTACAAAAATGTCTGCAACACACTATACCTATCTATGTCAAATGAGGCACAGCACCCATTTTTTTATTTAAAAATCTTGATTTTTTTGGACTACATTTAAACGCATTTATTTTACTCATGCTGATAATCCTTATTAAAATTAATTATTTCACCACTAAGTACAGTTTATGTAGATAATATTTGGTGTTTGAATGATTAAAATTGGACGTTTGGTTTAGAAGTTATGGTGAAATTAAAAATTGCGATTTATGCCCGTTTCGAAGTGGGCGCTACCAACATACCAAGGCGGGGGTGCGCAGTAACGAAGATTATTACCGGCCCTGCAGCTGGTGAATTAGTTCATATACCGAGAATACCAATGATCCCTACTGATTTTCCTATACCCTGCAAAAGGCTCCAATTTCCTGTGAGACGTAGCTTTTGCGACGGTACCTACCAATGCGGGCCACGGGTAGTATTAAATGAATATAAAACTGCTGAATCAATCAATTTTAATCATTTCTTCAGTGGCTATATATTTTATACCCGTGCGAAGCCGGGGCGGGTCGCTAGTTTTTTATATTTTAAAATGTCCCTACAGGCTTACCTGACCTTCGAATCGTCAGTGCTTTATATGAAAGCTTCTTTGGAGTATACTAAACATCCCCTATCTTATTCTGACAGATCCGATAACATTTCAATATTCAAAAAAAAATTTTAACCTAACAAGTGAGAAATCTGATTTCTATACCATGATAACTAGACACATGTCGGAACTCGGAAGCCTATACAAGCTTAATCTGACACGCTCGAGCTTATCCCGAAATCCCCTCTTCCTCTAGTGAGTCTCCCCAACTACAATTTAAATTATATACTTTTATTATAAATTACGAGTATAATCATAATTCATAACTAATTATTCAGCAAAACATCAAGCTACGGATACTAAATAATATTATGATTTCGTGTAGACTGTAGATCATTCATGAAGGAGTAGCTGGCCTGCCCCCGTAGACAAGTGGCAAAACGCTAACGCTAACGCTACAAAATGTATGGATTTGACATTAGTATTCGCTAGCGAAGCGATGACTTATGTCGAATCGCATACATTTTGTAGCGCTAGCGTTTGCGTTAGCGTTTTGCCAGTTGTCTACAGGCCCTGTTCTTTTTTTAAAAAAAGAAAAAAAATTAAACAGAGCAAAGAAAGAAGATATTATTTCTATGTAAGTACGAGCTGTACCCACTTCTTTTTTTAATTGCCACAAAATTTCACTTTTCAAACAAATTTCCTTCGGAGCTAAAACGAGAAAGAGTAATCCTTACTCCGAGGCTATAAAGGTTATATCAGAGGTTAAACAACTCCGAACAGACAATACTACGAAGGTCAGGAACACGTGCAAATGTGTACGTGTATAGAATACGCATCGTGTATTGCAGGGGTCACCAAATGGCGGACCGCGGTCCGCATCCGGACCGCCGACCCATTGTGTGCGGACCACCGACCAAGCATTTTCAAAAAGTGAACTTCGTTTAATGTCAATAGCTTGCACCAATTTTACTCCAAACTTTAGACAGATGATTAGCAACAAAAATTGTCACTTTTCTCATTGATATGTAAATAAATACCTTTGTAATGTCCGTAATAGGCTTGATGACTAATTTTTTTTCTTATTGGTAATTGAAAGACCCTTAAAAATAGAAACATCGCTGAAAGAATGACTCTGATAGCTTAAAAATTCACCAAGATATGACAATTCAAACATCTCATAAAATAGACCTGCCCGAAACGCTCCATACAAAGTGCTACGAAAGACTGACGTCACTCTTTCGTAGTTTGTATGGATCGGGAGAGAACTTTGTTCGATAGGTATATTAAATATTGCGTTTATGAAAGTGGTTTCATAACAAAAGTTGCTTTTAATTGCATAAGTTATCGAATGGTATACAAATATTAAGAAATTTAATTGAAAAAAAATTTGACTTGATTATCCAACTTTCAAGGCGCATACCAAATAAAATACAAATGCTATCAAGCTGAAATTTTGGGAACACTTATTTTTTACCGTGATTTCTTTATTTTATTAACAAAATTCGCTAATCTTTGACCTTGTCATCATCCCTATTACCTCGGTTTAAAAATATTTTTTATTAAATGTGTGGACCGCGAAGGTCATTTCATTTCTTAAAATGGACCCCGAGCGAAATTAATTGGTGACCCCTGGTGTATTGTGTATGACTTGTATTGACGTAGATTAAACGGGAATCACTACTATAATACCGATTGCTTTGTGTTGTGTGTGAAGATTGACACGTAGGCACTAGACGTGTTAAAGGGACAAATACATAGGTACGATTTTCAGGAAAGTGTCGTAAGGTTTAATTATTAAAATAACGAGGCATTTATACCAATTTGATAGGGAGTTTCGTGCCATGATTTTCCGCTTGGACTTTAGATAAAGCTTGCTCTATGATAAAGCCTAATTTCCTGAGCCCGATTTTCAGAATAGTGTAGTGCGCCTTTAAATTAAAATTTTGTAAACGTCAAACGTCGAAACGTAGATAATATATTATTATACAATATATTTACATATTTATACCTTGTGCGTTTTAAGATGATATGCGTGACACATAATAATTGACAATAGTAGGGAAGTTACCTAAAAAAATTAATCGATAATTTAAAAATATCGAATCACTTCGTAAAGGAATTGCAATCGAAATTATCGATTTCGTACTAACGTTTCAGAGTGGCGCCGGCGATTTAAGATGGCCGCCATTTTTATCGATTTGATTTCGGCAAATCTCTATTGACATAAGTTCCGTTTCATGCATCTGACATTTTTCAAATGTTTTCGTAACAATAATTTTATACTCCTATTTCACAGTTAACATTTATAATTTTATATTAATAAGTTAGCATTTAGCAACTTTTCATTTTTATTCATTCACAATTATAGGAAACATTTATTTTTGTAGATGGAATATAATTTATTACATTTAGATTTTTTTTGTTTTCTTGTAAAAAAATTCCGTAGCAAGGAATATGAGAACTGTCACCCATATCATCTTGAAACGCACAAAATATAATAATTATTATAGTTATACAAAACATTGTAATACGACTAATAATACAGACTTATGTCTGTATACAAGTATGGTCTTTTTGACCGACTTCCAAAAAGGAGGAGGTAATATGTTCGGCTGTATCTTTTTTTTTTTTTGTATGTTCCACGATTACTCAGCCGTTTGTGGTCCGATTTTCAAAATTCTTTTTGTGTTGTATAGGGTTTAACTCGAATTTGGTACCATGTTCACAAAAGTGGTGATTTGATGATGGGATCCTTGAGGAATCGAGGGGACTTCTTGAAATTTGTATAGAAACATATAGTGATTTCGATTTTTTCTGAAGCATTCGAGGTAAATGCTACCAAAAAGTAAGACTTCGCACCAGGTTACACCCTGGATCCGAAGGTACCGAACAGAACTTTTGAATGCTTATAGGTACAGGTTCGGGGATTTCGGCGTTGTTTAAACAACTGAAAGCATAAGCTAATACATCAATTTGATTTATCATCATCATCACAACCATCATTATACCATGGGTCATCACACTATGACCCAATTATTGGTACTTTTCGTGATATTTTGCATCGAAGCAGACGTTTTTGATAATGATTTCGCTGTTTGTGGACCGATTTTCAAAATTCTCATGTTGTTGTATAGGATATAATCTTAATTTTGTATAACAATTACGAAAGTGGTGAGCTGATGATGGGATCTATGAGCAATCGAGGAAAATCCTTGAATTTTATCAAAACACTCATAGTGGTTAAAATGTTGTTTCTAGTAAGTTAAACGTATGATACGAATAAGAGAAATTTTATACGAAGGTGTCTCTTGGTCCAAAGGCACTGAACAGAACTCCTGAATCTTTAAAGATAAAAGTATGGAAATTGCAGCATCACTTAGATAACTGCAAGCATTTACCACAATTTCGCTTACAGTGACATAATGTGAATAGTTAACATTCGTATTGGTTATTTACGCATAAAGCCTAATTTTGTAGATACTTAACTAAAAAGAGTAAAATTATTATTTTTAACAAAAAATTAAAACCGACTTCCAAGGTAAAAACAATAGTAATATGAACTAAAAAGTATTAAACAACTCTTACCCTTTAATAGTGCCTTTTCCAGAATTCGTATAAATCTCAACTATTTCTGTACTGTATACTACAATCTTCATTACTTTGAAGTCGGTACCAGTCCCAAAAGATTCAGATAATCTGACATTACTGAACTCACGATTAAATTAGCTGGTACCGACTTCAAAATAATGAAGATTGTAGTATACAGTACAGAAATAGTTGAGATTTAGACGAATTCTGAAAAAGGCACTATTAAAGAGTAAGAGTTATTTAATACTTTTTAGTTCTTACTATTGTTTTTACCTTGGAAGTCGGTTTTAATTTTTTGTTAAAAATAATAATAGATCTTTGTATTAGTAAGGAGGTGAGTCCAAAATATGAATAATATTATGAATGTACCTATGTACTTACCTATATTGTATAGGTATCTAAAATCATGATTACCCTAGGGCAGGGGTCGGCAGACTTGCCAATCAGATGAGTCAAATATCAAGTTTGTAGATTTTTCCATACCTTCAAAGAGCCGCTACATAAATTTTATAAGACTAATATTAAAATAATAATTAATTAGAGTCTAATTTGCTTTACACTACAAAGCGGTTGTATCGGTTAATTTGCTTCTTAATTATTTACTTTTAATCTGATTCGTAGATGAAAATGTTTGCTCACATAACTAAGATAGATATACATAATAGCAAATGCTAGTTTTTTTGTCTTTTCATATGTTGCAACTTGTAGGAAGGCTACTCCATTGTATCAAACAGGATTTGCTTTATTTTAGGTAATTGTTTTACAGAAACAGAGTGCGAGCGCGCACGTTGACGGAGAATTCAGTTGTTTCATATTGTTTAGGTGTTTTATTTATGCTAAAGCTTTTTTTATGCTAAAGTTAGGTAGTGAGTGAGTGTAAGAAGAACCATATTAATTCTATGGAAGAGCCGCATTCTTCTTACACTCACTCACTTTAGCATAAAAAAAGCTTTAGCATAAATAAAACACCTAAACATTATGAGGCCTAGGGGGTCATCTTAGAAATACTCCAAAAGTCTGTTTTTGATTCAAAATTAATTAACGTTAACATAATGATTGTGTTTGTAAAATAACTTTTAATGAGCTTTTACCGAAACTTCGAGTTGAAACTTTTGGGCTACGTAAATGAAATGACGTTATTTAATATTTATTTTGTTTAAAAATTCGTTCTACCTGCACAGTAATAAACGTATTAATTCTTATCTAAACATCAGTCACTAGTTCTGTCAGAATTTGTTCATCGCGCAGGAACTGCAAGGTACCATGATCGAAGAAATTAATTTATAGGCAGATGATGACGACCTCTGTGACAGTGGCTCAGTGGTGAGCGCGTTCAAGCTGGGGGTCGCGGGTTCGAATCCCGCCGACGGAACAAAAAAGTTTTCTAAGTTCCTGGGTCATGGATGTGTATCATATAATAAAAATCTTAAATATATGTTTAGTATAAAAAGTATTAAATATATTTCCGTTGTCTGGTACCTGTAACACAAGTCCTTCAGGTACTTACCATGGGGCCAGACTGACGTGGTGTGAAGCGTCCATAGATATTATGATGGACCTACGTCATTAATTGGTCGAGTTATGTAAATTCTAAGTAGTCGTGACGTTATGTCAAACCCAGCCAAAAACTCAGCCGACAGGTCACATAACGCAACCAAATTACGTTGGTCCGCAATTTGCCTAGGAATAAAATTCTCTGATCTTCGATCAAATACTGATAGGCCTGGAGATAGTGACACAAAATTCTTGGTGATTTGTGCCAGTATGGCGGTTTTACAGGGGTATAATTACGTAAAGGCAAAAAGGAAAATGATGGTCATAGTGCTCGCACTGGCAGCCCAAACGCGTGGGCGTTAATCGAACGTGTCGGATAAATAATGAGTATCGAACGATTTGTTCCACAAAAATGCTTGTATTTTCAGATAGTCGAAAAAGAATAAGTAGGCGAAAGCGTAATGCCATACTTGTCGGGTGCGGCTTACAGCCCGCCATACCGACGCGAATACGTTAATTTTAATAAAATAATTGAACCATTTGTACCAGGCTAATTTTTGCATAGCTAATCATCGTCGAGTAGCCATTCACGAAAATCACCTTGCCATACTTTTCCGACAGCGCCCAATGGCCGCCATACCACTGCAAAGGTGTAAGTTTTTTTTTGCCAAACGATTTGTACCACCCTAAAACTTTTTTTAACAGTTCCCTGTATGATCATAAATAGGAGTATGATAATGCTATACCTGTGGGAGGCAGCGAATGTGAATAATATTTTTTTCAAAATCCTAAGATTTCATACGTAATTCAAACGGTTTTTCAAGTATGGCGCCACTTTTTCCGTCTACTACAAGTATGGCAAATATAATAATGGTCACATTGTATCGTATAATTTCCAAAAATCCAAATGCCATACTGGTACAAATCGTCCAATTTTTATCACTTTTTTGCTCAAGTCCGATAGTCATCCCGCCCCATGGTTACAATCTGTAACAATTTTTTTTTGGTACAATTGTCAAATGACGAGACTACAATGATGCCATGATGTAAAAAATGATTTTACGTATCTTATAGTCGTATTTTTAAAACGTGTCAAATAAATAAGTATTTCAAGTATGGCAGCACTTTTTCCCCCTCCTAGAAGTATGGGAAAAATAATAACGGTCATATTTTGTCAAATACTTTCCAAAAATTTAAATGCCATACTGGCACAAATCGTTTGGCGAAAAAAAAAATCTTACACCTTTGCGTATGTATTTTGTATGGCGGCCATTGGGCGCTGTCGGAAAAGTATGGCAAGGTGATTTTCGTGAATGGCTACTCGACGATGATTAGCTATGCAAAAATTAGCCTGGTACAAATGGTTCAATTTTTTTATTAAAATTAACGTATTCGCGTCGGTATGGCGGGCTGTAAGCCGCACCCGACAAGTATGGCATTACGCTTTCGCCTACTTATTTTTTTTCGACTATCTGAAAATACAAGCATTTTTGTGGAACAAATCGTTCGACACTCGTTATTTATCCGACACGTTCGATTAACGCCCACGCGTTTGGGCTGCCAGTGCGAGCGCTATGACCATCATTTTCCTTTTTGCCTTTACGTAATTATACCCCTGTAAAACCGCCATACTGGCACAAATCACCATGAATTTTGTGTCACTATCTCCAGGCCTATGATCTCATTTATGAAAGCCATGCTACAGTTAACAAAGTTGTAAATTATTGGATATTAATCTAATTAACTGAACATTTCTGCTAAATTATTTTATATATTACAGAAATTATATCACTTATTACTCATAATTCCATATAATCCAAGTCGAATGAGTGTCAACAACTTTTCACTGAGTCACCCTCCGACTAATATTATAAATGGGAAAGTCTGTCTGTCTGTTACCTCTTCACGCCCAAATCCGCTGTACCGATTTTGCTGAAATTTGGTATGGAGATACTTTGAGTCTCGGGAAAGAACATAGGACACTTTTTATCTCGGGAAAATGTACGATTCCCGCGTAATAAACGAATTTTAACGCAACGGAGTTTCGGGCGTCATCTAGTCTATACTATAAAATTATAAAGAGGTAAACTTTGTTTGTTTGTTTGTTTAATTGTAATGAATAGGCTCAAAAACTACTGGATCGATTTTAAAAATTCTTTCACCATTCGAAAGCTACATTATTTACGAGTAACATAGGCTACTTTTTATTTTGGAAAATATAGGGTTCCGTAAGATATTTGGGTTTTTCTGACACAAGGTGAAAAAAATCAACCAGAAAAGTTACTTATTTTGCGTACGCTGCCTAAACTATAAAAGATAGAACCATACAATGTTCTAAGTAAATGTAGATTTTATAAATATCTACAAAAATGCCCGCAACACACTATACCTATCTATGGCAAGTGAGGCACAACAACCATTTTTTTATTTAAAAATCTTGATTTTTTTTGGACTACATTTAAACGCATTTATTTTACTCATGCTGATAATCCTTATCAAAATAAATTATTTCATTACTAAGTACAGTTTGTGTAGATAATATTTGGTGTTTAAATGATTAAAATTGGACGTTTAGTTTAGAAGTTATGGCGAAATTAAAAATTGCGTTACATTAAAAGAGTTAAATTAAAAGTTGCAGCTGGTGAATTAGCTCATATACCCGTTGCATATACCAAGAAATACCAATGATCCCTACATAACAGCTGATTTGCCTATACCCTGCAAAAGGCTCCAATTCCCTGTGAGACGTAGCTTTTGCGGCGGTACCGACTAATGCGGGCCACGGGTAGTAATAATGAATACAAGTCAAAACTGCTGAATCGATTTTAATCATTTTTTCTGTAGATATATATTTTATACCCGTGCGAAGCCGGGGCGGGTCGCTAGTCTATTTATAAAATTACATATTATCCTGACTGACTGACTGACTGATTCATCATCGCTGAGCAAAAACTGTTAAAGTTACAGCCACGAAATTTGGTGAGTAGGGTTGTTTTATTAAGTCTAGACACCCACTACGGAAGGAATTTTGAAAATTTTACCCCGAAGAGGGTGAAATAGGGAAAGTTTGAATGAAAGTCCGTCATTTCTTGAGTTAGAAACATGAAACTTTATTTTCGGGCTACTGATTAAAAATGAATGGATACGAATTTAAGCGATTTTGGAAATTGTACCCCCAAGGGGGTGAAATTGGGGTTGAAAGTTTGAATGAAAGTCCGTTATTTCTTGAGTTAGAAACATGACATTTTATGTTTGGGCTACTGATTAAAAATTATTGGATACGTGTTTGAGCGTTTTTGGAAATTCTAGCCCCAAGGGGGTGAAATAGGGGTTGAAAGTTTAAATGAAAG